>OX438774.1:7010149-7660966 GCA_949316455.1 Acleris holmiana | reverse complement strand
CAGTAAGTCGACGACGCCCCGCTAGGCGGAGCTTCAATTGTTCGCTCTGAGGGATACGAAAAAAACTACCTGTGTAATGTTAGTTCTATTTTAGGGTTTTATGGGGAAACATAAACAGGGCGAATGATACCAGCAACTTCATCTGCGTGGAAATGGTTTGTCGCTATTCCCTCGGGAACAATTACATTTTTAGAGATAAAGTACCTTATGTCTATTTCCGAGTTATAAATCTATCATTGTACCTTAAACATCGATTGGTTTAGGCCTTGGACCGTTTAGAAGGAAAAAAACAAATAAAATTACTTATTATTGTTTTATATGAAGAACAAGAATTTTAAAAATAATGCACGAAACTTTTTTTAAGCCTTAACTCAACTGGCCCAAGATCAAACAAATAATCACGAACAAAGTGGTCATAAAATGGCCAAATATTTATCCAATAATTATCCAATTTAGGCCTTGTCACTAGTTAATCATAACTGTACGTGTGAACAGTACACTGCTGACGTGTGTGTGAAATATCCTACTACATATTTTAATAAATGCCAAAGTGACTTCGTAGGTCTTTCTTATTTGGTACGCCTATACTATAAAACTGTTTAGCCAATTTTGGCTAAATTTGTTTAAGACTCAAGGAACTCTTTATACCTATCCAGGAATTAATAGTTCCCCGGGACAAGACGATCTAGGTACGATTTCTACGCTTACGAAGCCAAAATATTATTTTATTATGGATGTTTAGTTTATGTTAAGCAAATATATTTACCCAAACCAATTAAAATGAAATAATATCGTTAAGGAACACTTATGTTTGCGAATAAAATTTTATACGATCATAAGGATAAAAATCACCAACTAAAAAACACGTTCGACACGGTTTGAAAAAATGCCGAAATTTTTTTAAAACTTAATCTGCATTCAAATTACTGCAATAATCATAAAAGCAATCTTCAACTACGGAACAGCAAAGGAAGGTTGCATTCCCTGCATTTGAACATTCGTCTGATAACCGATCTTATCCGCATTCATATAATGTGCAATTTCATTTGATCGTTAGTTCCACTTCAGCAAAGTACGACATGTTTATTTTGCGAAATCCAATTTTGTGCTGACATGTCAGCTGTCAAATGTGCAGGGGAGTTATTCGCAGAAAGAACTCACGAGCAATCTCGACATCGAAATTTCACTGGTGGACCCTTCAGCGCGCAGAAATGACATTTTAGTACGTGTATCAAGATCAATCGACCCTGGTTGACATTTGTACTAACAATAATGTACTCGCAATGGCGGAGCACAAAACAAATTCGGCGACGAGTTCGCTAGTGAGTTTTTTTATAGAATAACACAGCGGGCTGTTATAGTGTAACGCTTTTAGACAGCATCCTCAGTAAGATTTCCTTGCGCTGACGTCTTAATAAATTGAATGTCTCGGATCAACATGACTCTGTTCAAGGGTTATTCTCAAACATTACATAAAAAAAACACAAACCAAACCTTTACGCACTTTTAAAAGTGTCCATCGATTCTTATTAAGGGCAAATGTTAATAATGCGTTGGATGGTTTATGTACAGTCGACGTCATAAACATGTTTACACTTTAGTACCTTGTCACTTTCATTCACTGAAACAATTACATATATTATATATGAATTTGTACTAAACGTTGACTGTACTTAAGTAAGAGTTTTAGGGTTCCGTGGTCAAACTAGGAATCCATGTCCGTCCGTCCGTCCGCAGCCTAGCTCAAAGACTGTTAGTGCTAGAAAGCTACAATTTGGCATGAATGTACATATTAGTCACGTCAACATGGTGGTAGATTAAAAAAAAAAAAATGTTTTAGTGTACTTCCCCTACACGTAAGTTGGGGATGATTTTTTTTTTGATTAAACAATCCGTTTAGGAAATATTAAGCTTTAAAGCGCTAATTTTTGTTAGACTGAAGGGTCCCCCCCCCCGACGGCACTATAGAGCAAACGTAATTGAACTTTATTTCCTTGTTACTAGACTTAAAATCCCACTAACAAAAATCTTCCTTATTGTAGTATGAAGGGCCTTACAAGGATAAACCAAAACGAAGTTAGGGTGGATTAGATTATACTCTACTAGGGCCTGTATCCTACTGCGTTAAAAACGATATTGCGTATGACGTATTTTATGTAGTATCGTTTTTGACTCGGCTATTACTGCCAAATACATGAGTTATCAAAACGTTGACGAACGGAAACACGTCAAAGGCGATGTCGTTTTTATCGTGTAGAATCTCAGCCTAGGCTCCTGTTAACTATAGGTAAGTACTTATTGATTTAAACCATATTGCTATCGTATTGTGAATTTTGTCGTTAGCTCTCAATCATTTGACAGTGAAAGCTGCCGTATCTTAAAAATACACAATTTTTCAAGAACAACACGGGTTAAAACCAAAATAAATTTTGTTCCAAACTTAGTTCCGAAAATATAATAATTCCCGAAATAATTACAACACAAGCCCCACGCAAACGAAGCCGCGAGTTAATGGTAGTGTTGCATAAAAATCTGATGGAATTCCTTAACATCATCCGTAAAAGCGGCACTCCCATAAAAACTCGGAGAGAAGCTATCGAACCATACCTCTCAAGTACATCAGCAATATATCATTGCGAAACGGCAAGCCCATCACTCATGCAGTGTCAACTCGACACTTTGCTTTTCTCAAAAGACGTAAATCTTCACGCGGGACTGAGTTTATAAGACCTTTTGTTCCCGCATTCCTTACGACTATCGAGATGCTCCCGATCCCGATTATCAGATATCCTCGACTCCACTTACCACTTAATGGTCGGATGTCGTATTCACGATGCTTTGAGTTTATTAAAAATAAATCTAAATATAAAACGACGCTTGAAAGAATTACTCAATTTATTTTTGTGATCAAAAACACTTCCACACCCGTAGGTAAATAAATAAACAAAAGAAAATTGCCCGTGCAGTAATTGCTTTTATAACAACTGCAGGAGGAAGGCGCTCGCCAGACAAGACGTTTACGCAACCTGCCTCCCTCAAAGAATGCGTTCCAGCTCATAAACCGCTGCAAAGATCCGCATACTTGCCAACCCGAATGCCCACAAACCAACAACCAACGTTCTGAAACGTTAAACGAGTAATTACAGTGCTTATCCAATTTGGCAGGGCAGAAAAACGCGACCCCCCTTGTACAGGAAATTTGTTTTAAATTTCGACAACAATGGGGAGATTGCAAGACGGATAATTGAGTACGGGAACGGTCCGTGACGCCGGTATAAATCCGCCAACAGCCATCGCTTAATGATAGCCTGCTCGAGCCGAAACGCCTATCGCACCGAGTCCTCATGTAGGAGATCAACACAATCGGCAATTTGATCGCGTGTCTTAAAGCCGCTTCAACCAGCTCCTTACGCAAATGAAGATGTTTGAACTGAATCGCTAAATTACCTCATTTAAGCCCTAACTACCACAATAGAAATTTATTCGCCGTAAAAATGTTGTCAACAAATAAAAAGCTGAGGATTAAGATTACGATCTTAGAGATAAAAACGTCATAAACGAGATTTTATAAGCGACTTGAGATATAAAAGTTTTACCATGTCAATAAATCAAAAAGATTATAAATCGGTTTTACAGGCTTATAGGTGATCTGGGAAACTGTCGTAAATCAAACACGGAATAGGTTTTTTCGCTGCAGCAATTTCTTTGCATCCAAAAATAACATGTGTATTGATCATAAGTCCCTAGAGAGGCATTAAAACTTTGAACTTACTCAGATAAAAAGATTTTTCAACGTGAACTTTACGTGAAATCAGATGTTATGACACCAAAATTAATTCCATGTTATTATAATAGACGAACTGTAGAATAAAAGAAGAATGAACAAGCGTTTTCATTACTTATATGATAATATTAATGTCGGTGTACAGTTCTCTGGTATTAATGAATTGTTAAACTTACTCAACGTTATTAAAAGGAATGTGGAGCAAAGAATTCCCATACAAAATGCGATAACGTTTTTCTCCCCTTAAACGTTGTCCGATTTTTACGATTTTGAATATTGAATAACTAGGTCTAAACATTTTCTTTTCCAAGAAAATATTTATAAGAAAGAAAAAACAAAAGCGGAAACGTACAGACCTAGTTTTTTATAATATCTACAACATATTCAAAAATCGTGGAAATCGGAATAAATTTAGGGGGTGAGAAAGGTTATCGCACGGAGCTCAATTTGTATGGATAATTTTTGACAGTTACGCGATTTAAGCATCGCTTCACAATCCTCTTAAAAAAATCAGCATCCCTAGAAAAAATAGTATATGTAACTTACCGAGTTCTCATCAACAAAAACCAAGTTGTTCCAACCATACATAGTCACGTTTCAAAGTAAACATTAACAGAATGAGATTCGCATGTCTTGTTACGCCTAGAGACATCTAAACTGCAAACTTACCGACTTCCTCTAAGTATATAATGGAATGCCTAATGAATGTAAAAACTTGAGTTTGGAATCGTTGGCCTGAGAATAGAGAGTAGAGACCACCAGTCTTCTTGCATTAAACAAATTAACCGTAACGCTTCATATCTCATGTGAGACATTAATAACCTAGTACAATGCGTATTAGAATAACAATCGAGACAGGAAGCCTGTAAACCGATTACATTGATCGCTCGTCAATCGTGACGTAGCTATAATCGATTGCAGCGGATTTATAGACGAGATAGCGACGCTCTGAGTATCGAACGGTATGCAAATATCCATTTAGCTTAATTATAAGTAACTAGCTGTGTACCGCGACCACGTCCGCATAGAAATCATTTATCGCTATTTCCGCAGGAACAGCCCAATCAGGATAAAAAGTACCCTATATTTTTCCTCAGGATTAAAACTATCTCCATACCAAATTTCATCAAAATCGGTTAAGCTTTCGTGAAAGTGTAACTAACAGACAGACAGACAGAGTTACTTTCATATTTTATAATATTAGTATAGATAGTATAGATGTATAAACACAACGGGAATCAGAGCAAAGCCAAGACAAATGAAGATGTACACTCCTTTTCTCATAGCTGATATCTCTTAAACGGCTTGACCGTTTTTAATGAAACCTAGCTAAGAACCACATAGAATAAACAAGCTTGATTAAAAAAAAACCGTCCAGTCATTCCATACGTTGAGCTAGGGTGCCACACATAGATACTCACACGAGACAGAGATACACACGGTAAACTTTTAACACCCTTTATTATGTAGAGGAGTAAAAAAAGTATTTATCTATATCGATAAATTCAGTTAGAATGGCATCTTTTTAATTTTACCTCACGTAAAATGATATATTGTTTCGTAATTGCGTTAGCAATTGATTCAAAGAGTATAGTCGAAAAAAGTAGCCAACGGGCACATACTCGTAACTGTAGCATACACATCGACGGAGATGACGAAACTATAATCGCAGGTTTGTTAGCAGTTTATTATATTAATCAAAACAAGCGTTAACGAACACTGATCAATTGTGGCAGTTTTGAAATCCTCATGTTCTTGAGTGAGTGATAAAATTCAGAGCTCTATCTACTCTGTAATTTTTGTACTTTACTTAAAATACGCACAATGACAAACATCTGAGAATTTTGCTCTGAGTGGCTAAAATGTAACTAACGCATAGTGGAGCATTATGGCGTTCTAGCCAGTCAAAAAAAATGTGGTTATTGTAATAGCCATCAAAATTTTGCGTCAATTAAACTGCAAACTGAACAATAGAATGTTCCGCAAAACGACGATAAACTTGAAACTAATGCGTCATCCATAACAATTTGCAATAGTGCAATAAAACGATCAAACAAAGGGCGGGATAAATGGCGGTCCGCGCGATCGAATGTGGAGATACCGACCAATGCCACGGGAACAATAACCGATGCGCTTCCTTTGACAATAGTTACCTGTAATTTATACAAAGAGATCGCATCGATACGCGCCACTAAATCGATCACCGCGGGAAAGTGATAAGAAACTATCAAATTGAAACGTCAGCGGTGTATAATCAAGTATGGTAGAAATGGGAGAATTTATTAAGTCCGTGGGTGTGTGTAACGGTCCGGTAATTATTACGTTGCTGTTTCCAGATGCGATGCTGGTGGTCCTAGAGCCCTTTCCAGTTTTGTTACTGATACGTAACTTTAATGTATGGGTTGTCGTATCGATTTTCATTGTTTTCTATTAAACAGTTTGTAAATCACCATGCTTGTCATACATACGTTAGTTGCGTTAAAAGCTTTTTCTCATATTTATTATTAAATCTTATATTTTTATTTGGCTACAGCTATCTCTTTACTAAGTGCAGTTTTGCCGTTGATGTGCGTCTTTTGTTTGGCGTATATACTTTGGTTGTATTCGTTTGTTTTTGAGATTGTACAGAAACATCTACTACTAAATAGTAAGTTATTATAATATTACTTTTTTGGGTATTATTTCTTGTCCTAAGTTAAAGATCTAATGGCCCACCTCTTTTCACCCCCCTACAAGTAATGTTTATGTTACTTCTTTTGTTATTTTTCTGTTTCGCGAATATACGCCTCGGCATTCGACTTTTTCTTTTTCTTTTCTTTTGCTTATTTTTTGATATTTTACACTATTTAATTGTTTACGTTAAATATCCTTTAACTTCTAAAATAGTCCCGAATAAAATCATACATTAGTATAACACAACCTACGTTGCCGTTTTCATTGTTAACTAACTATCTAGTAGATCATTTTAGTATCATTAGGGTAAGACCTTTTTTATGTAGATGTATAGCATTCCTGTGAAATGGTGCAGCATTGCCTAAATGTTAGTTACCGTTGACTCTAACAGCACGGACGTGGTCGAGACAGCACACGTTCGGTTTGTCTTGGGCGACAAACACAAATATTAGGCACGAGCACACAACGGAATGGGATGGAATAGCAAATCACAGCGTATTTGTATAAGAAGCGTACTTTGAAGCAGGTTTGTGTCTACAAACAGAGCAGTGAAATCGACGGGAGCCATGGATAAGTACATATCTTAAGAAATTGAATTTTGACAAAGTCATACAAAAAAGGTTTCATTATTTTTTATAATCAGCTAATAATGGTACAGGAAATACAGTGCAATTTTAATGAATTAAAGTACGAAAAATACGTAGAAACTACAAATAAAGAAATAAATAATATCGGAAGACAATCTTACACGACCTTCTCAATTCCAATTATTGAAGCTTTAAGCATGTGCTATGGGTACAAGGTGACTATAATCATACTTATATAGAGAAATAAATACATATTTTATTAAACACAAATATTTGCCATAACCGGGATTCGAACTTAGGACCGCTAGCTTCGTAGGACCCAACCATACCAACAAACAACACAACAACTAGGCTAACTGCGTGATCTTTAAGAATGAAGATCAAACTTTTAACAGTATGTAATTATTATTTTAATAAGGATTTTTTTTCAGATTAATTTAAAGCGTTCTATTATTATGCTGACCGTACGTTTTAAAACTACTTGAGATGGGGCTATCTAGAGGTATCTAAAACGAAACGATAATTATTATAGGCACCTGTATCTGTCTAAAAAAACTACTGAACTGGTTTTGATGAGGTTAGCATAGCCATTCAAATCAAAGCTATATTTCTATCGTATTGACTTAAATACCTAGATTAGATATGTCGGAGGACCGCAGCTAGTTACATAAAATGCAATCAAAAACAAATATGGAATGCCTACGTTTAGTTGTTGCGTACCCACAATTTAATTTATGAAAGTTGAAGATACGCGCTTTTGCTTTTCACGTTGTATCATTATTCAATACTGTATATATTGAACTTACCTGCGAATGAGTGTGGAATGTAACAAAATTAACTGTAATTTTAACTGGCTTAGCATAAGTGCAGTTTCGACTTCAACTGCTATTTAAGCTCGAGAGCGACTCCGTTATGCTGTTTACTTACGACTTGTGATCGACTTGATCTTAATTGATTGACGGTGGCGTAAAAAAAGTATTTAATATTTCAATGGACATTAATGTTTAGTTTTGAATGTCACATTATATATCTTTAAATTTAATAAAAAATAATCGCTGAATGTGTTGCTAAGCGCAAATCTCGAGAGCAGCTGAACCGATTTCGCTAATTATTTTTTATTGTGTTTGTTACTGTCAGGAGAAGGTTCTTATGAAATAAAAAAACCGATATATCCACCGGGGCGAAGCTGCTGGCGGGCCTAGTTAATTGATAAATAAAACTCACGTGCAAAAGCAACCCTATCGTATACAATATCAACAAAGAATAAAATAACAATGCTGTAGAAAAAATAATAATTATGTGACTTCAAAGTGTAATAATTGTAGGTATGTTTATTTTACACGTCACTTGCTGTCTCCTTTGAAAACATTTCACTTAAACCACGTCGGAGGGCACTAACAACAGTAGGTACTTCATCAGAAAACATCTTTCCCTGTTTTATTCACTCTTCGTTTTTAATATTACACTAGCCCGCTATCATGCGCGTCAGACAAAAAGCGGTCCCATCACATCCCGCCTATACATGCTAAAGCCTGACTCCGATCCCAAATAAAAAATTGCGTTTTATTCATGAAAGAAACGTTAACATCGAGTTTATGTTAAAATTCGTAGTGTAATGGAAACAATGCATTATGCATCGAGCTCGCTTGACACAATGACATATGGAGCAACTCACGTTTGACGTTAGAGACGGGAATATCAATATATTCAATACGTTTTCCGGAATTTTCGCATGATAGAAACACGCTATTACCCCACGTTATTTTTAACTCGTTAAACTCAGTGCTTGGTAACTGGACGCTGGTTTTACGCATAATTGGTTCCCTTTTTTATTCAGCTGGAATACGAAATGACGTCGATAATAATTCTTGTTTTTATACAACTTTCTTGCTTCATTGTATCGCGAAGTTTCTTATGGAGTCCAGTGGCGAATGAATCACACAGTTTGTTCTTGTGCTATTTTATAAATTCCTTAAAGAAGCCTTACATAGTTTCACAGAGAATGCAACTAAACAATACATTATGCTATTGACACGTCTAGTGTTGAAATTTCGAAGAAATCAATAAATCGTTCATATATGTCGATGACATGCTCGATTGAGCAAAATCGAGTAGGTATTTCTCAAAACTTTAAGTGACATCTCCCGATTTAAAATACTTACAACAGGAGAAAGGTATAAAAACTTTGCAATGATAAAATAAAATCCTAAATGTCCCAACAAAATTTGAATAAAAAGTCCTTTCTTGCTAACAAAACGACCTTTAGGTTACAAAAGCGAAAGGGAGAATCTACAACAACATTGCAAACATTCAAAAAAGTGTACTGTGCGTGTTTACTATACACTTAAAAGGCATCTGCATTGTTTTAACGACAAGAATCTATTAGGCATTCTTCCGAGCCGATGACGAGATACCATACACATGACGTTTCAAAGTATGGGGCAGGGGGCGGGGCCTGCGCGTGGGCACTGTGTCGGTGGACATTGTTCGAGCGATCACGCCGATACACACCAAATATTGAGGTTGAGATCTTATCGTAATTATAATGTTCTTTTATTGGTATTTACACACAGCTATCACATGTACGATCGGCACGCTTGGAACTGTTTATCTAAAGCGTTTGGTTATAGAAAGTTCACTATTAAATTTGATGGAATAGTTTCGGATCTTTGTCTTGTGTTGAACTTTTTTTAATCTTCTTAATATCAAGTGGTCTAGTTAGCCATCATATTTATTCACTTCATTTTCTAATTCCTTACATTTTAAATAGTGATAAATCCCTTCTATAAATGTATGTCTAGTTAAAGCGAAAAAATATCACCCTTGTGCTAACTTTTTGGCTTAACCTCCGTAACCATTTCCGTGCCCCCCGTAAACAAGAAAAACGCTTTATTAAACAAATTCGCAGACGTGAAGCAAATGTCACGATGCGCATGAGTTCAGAACTAATTAAGCTAGGCACGACATGAGAGAGCTCTGGGATCAACGCACACATACGGCTTCGAAGACTTCAAAGGGTTTACGTAACTCTGGCAGTGTTCGGCAAAAAGTGCAGGGATGATCTCTTTCTTAATTAAGTTGGTTTTTTATTAACGGGCTAAGCCTATCTTGACCCGTGAGTTTGTTTAAAACATCTTTTAGTTTACTCGATCGTATGTCTCGATCTAGATCTTTCCATTTCGTAGCTCATTAATATTCATAGATATCTCATGCGTAATAATGCATATTCATTAAAATTAGGGAATTCATATCGCAACATTATGAGATTATCGAACTCAAACTTGGTTGAATATAGGTAAGCCTGTTGCTACCTACTCAACTGCATCATCAGGGCCCGTAGCAATCAATCTATTATTAGACACAATAAATTAGCACTGCTTTAGGGCAAAAAATATTTTTATTCCATACAAGCGACACGCCCTCGCTTCCATTAGATATATGTCAGTTTTCTGTAACACCGGTACATAGACCAAAATTAATTTTATATTAAAACCTTTTGTCAAAAAATATCTAATTGATGGTGAAAACCGCATCAAAATCTGTTGCGTGGCTTAGGAGGAGTTAACTGATATATAGATAGACAGAAAGTCAGACGGACGCTGAAAGCGACCTTGTTTTTTACTATGTAAAAAGATTTCAACTCATTCCAATAAAAGGAACTGCTTACAATTGACTTTTAAGATTTGAATTAAACATACCAAAAAACAAAGTAAAACAAAAATGATAATAAACAAAATGTACGGCTAATTTCTTTCAGCACATTTCCGTGTACGTTTCCCTTTGAAGTCTCATGCGTCCGAGATCATGACATCATGACTGAGCAGAGAAAGCAAATGAGTTCTATTTGTACACGCCAGAGAAAGATTCTGCAAGGCCGGCGCCCATTCCTTACAGGGAACATACTTATTAGGCTAGTAAGTTATACTATTCTCATCACACATTTTATGATACGTTTATCATAAAGTACCTACTCGTATTTAAATTTGTATTTTGGGCATTTTGGAAATCAGAGCAACGAAAAAAAACGTTAATATTAACGTCGTTGTGAATTTTTGATATTTTGGAATGGTTAGGGAATAATTTTGCACGAATTCAAATAAATTACATATAAAATTTAATATAATATTGTGAAATTCTTTGACGTCGGATAAACATTTTCTGGTAACTATGTATAGTGCCACTCTACGAGACAGGCCGAGCCTAGTGTAGGTGACACAGGAAAAGTTTATATACTTGTAAATTTTGTGCAGTGTTTAGTACTTAACTACTTGTGTTTCAATTTAAATATGTAAACTGAGTCACTGTAATAATAAATATATATTTGTTTTTTTTTTATTTTGATTTTTTTTTTTGATTTTTGAATTGCTTTAATTATCAGTATAAAATTATAGTTAATTTTTTTTTCACTTTATATACACGAATTTTACGAATACACAGCAGTGTGGCCACTACACAGATGGTCGAGCCATCAGCTGTCATCATCCATGGATGCGCGTGGCACGCTGTAACATAAACACACACGAACATTCGCGCAAGCGCTCTGCGCCGCCTAAACGAAACAGCAGGCGCAGGCATACATTTTCGCCGCGCCGTAGAAAGAGGGGATACTTCCTCTCCTACGCCGCGCTGGCTGTCTACTCTCCATCCGTCTTACAAATTTTCGGTCAGGTCACGTGTCCTGACGCGAGTTTAACATTTTTTACCCATTACAAAAAAAGTGTACAACGCCGCTAAAGAAGTTCAAAAACGGCTATTTTCTTTTTATGCAATACTTTTTTATGACACGCTTTGTAGTCGACTGCGCTTGTATTACTGTCAACTATAACAAGTATTGACAAACCTACCGTCTCCACCGTTATACTATCTCGATGATACCATACATTATTGTACGGTCAGCCTTATAAGTAGCAGCACACTTTAGTGCCTTGTCACTATAACTTTACGTTTGAACTATGGGACTAATCTATCAAGGGCGTTAAAGCGACAAGGTACCCAAAGATGCAGCTACTTGTAAAGCCGACTGTACTGTCTCCAAAAGTGCAAAAGTATGCAACATTTCATATTCTATCAATTTTCTAGATTTATTTTGTATACTTCGTAATATACAAGTTAAACTAACTAAAGCATAATAAACAAAGTAAATAGAAAAAAAAAAGTGTCATCAAAGCTCACTTGATCATATTTTTTTGTCCACGAATGATGGTAGTCAAAACCGCAGGGGGTTGCCATTCTTTAATAAATATGTAGAAATAAAATATGTAATGAGAAGTACCGATGTATATATAGGTCCTATAGGTCTCCGGCACTCTTACTAGCTGATCGAAACCTATGATATTCATTGCCACTAACACCCAACACAACCTAATAAAAACCAGCTATATTGAGGTGCCATTGCGCGGACCATCTATATCTGAATATCACGACGCGTTACGATTTTCTGAGTAATGTATCGAAATATGGTAACTGATTTATGGGCCATCGTACTTTATGGATGCCTTCGTGCCTATATTGTTAGAACATCCTAATTGCCAGGTGGTAACCCTAACGATGGAAAATACTCATGACTATAAGGGAAATAAAATTGTTAAACTTCGAGTACAAAATTATGCAGGTGGATCATAAATTCAGCCATAAAACGTTACTGTTAACTCTCAATGTGAGATTTCAAAGCCTTTGGTCTGTAAAAAATATTTCTCTTTTGCGTGCTAACTGCCCAAGATACACCACAATCCTTTGGAAAAAAAACAGTTCACGTATTAAATTTATCATGCATAAATACTTGACGGCTAGCCTTGTATGTAAACACTGTACAAGCAAAAGAGATAGTCAAAAATGTAGCAGGGATCTACAATACGAAGGAGATAGGTTGTCACTTAAGCACTTGTACAAACATTGAAAAAAAACCGGGCAAGAGCATGTCGGACCATGCTCAGTATAGGGTCCCGAAGCCGTTAAGTACTTACTACAAATATAAAATCAACAATTGATAACTAATTTTCTATAGTCATTTGGTGCCGTTATAAATGATTTTAGTGGGTAAACACTTTAATCGCCTGTATCTCAAGAACCAATGATGTCTACTTAGTCGTGATAGTTTTCCATTTTAATTCGTTATATGCGCTTTCATATGAGATCATTTTCAGATTTTTAGTATTTGTAGTTTTGGCTGTAGGGGGGGGGGGGGGGGACACGACTGAAACCAAAATTAGCCTAAATTTTTTTTTCACCATTTATTGTAACACTTTGTTGGCGTGACTAATATGCACATTCATGCCACATTACAGCTTTGTTGTACTACGGACGGATGGACGGACGGACGGACGTGGTGAAACTGTATGGGTTCCTAGTTTGAAAAATAGACTCTTATCATTGAAACTGATGAATATACGAGTAACATTAAACATTGACCAACTAATTATCAGAATCAGAATCAGAATAATCTTTATTCAAGTAGGTTTACAAATAATAAACTCTTTTGAAACGTCATAGTAGCGACTTAGCCTAAATTGACTGCAGGTTCAAATCGCGACCGATCAGAGAAGAACCTGTAAGAAACTCTGTCGGATGTCTTTTTTTTTTTCGACGTTCGCAACCTTTTGTCGTAAGGACTAAACATTTTATTACAAGCAATTCAGTCCCAAGCATTGTTATCATTAATATAGTCTTTAATACTATAATATGCTTTAGAAATTAGTTTACGCTTAACGTAACTCTTAAATTTATTTACTGATAGTTCAGTAACATTACTTGGGAGCTTATTATAGAACCTAATACAATTACCCATAAAAGAGTTTTTTATTTTATGGAGCCGCGTGAAGGGCACTGCGAGCTTATATTTATTTCTGGTATTAACATTATGTATGTCACAGTTCTTTCTAAATTTAGCGATGTTTTTATGAACATACATAATGTTTTCATAAATGTATTGACTGTGCATGGTCAATATGTTAATTTCTTTAAACTTATCTCTAAGCGAGTCTCTCTGGCCCATCTTGTAGACAGCACGAATAGCCCTCTTCTGCAGAACAAAGATGCTATTTACATCAGCAGCACTACCCCACAATAAAATACCATATGACATAATACTATGGAAGTAACTAAAATAAACTAATCGAGCGGTATCTAAGTCTATTAATTGCCGAATCTTATTAACTGCAAAAACTGCGGAACTGAGTCTACCCGCCAATCCAGTAAGATGAGGACCCCATTGGAGCTTGGAGTCTAACGTTATACCAAGAAACACTGTATCATTAACTAGGTCTAGTTTGTCATTTTTAATAGTTACAGTAGTTTGACTATTTTTCACATTAGTAGTCATGAACTTTATACATTTCGTCTTTTTCTCATTCAGTAATAAATTATTAACACTAAACCAATCGACTACTTTTGATATAGCATTGTTTACATCGACATTAAACTGCTGTTGTCGTTTAACTTTGAACACAAGTGACGTATCATCAGCAAACAATACTATATCATGGTTATCCTTTATAAGGTAAGGTAAGTCATTTATGTAGATGAGGAATAAAAATGGACCCAATATTGAGCCCTGTGGTACGCCCATTGAGATTGATTAAGTATATAAACGGCAGCATACCACCCCAGTGTCCCTATACGTATTGTTTAGCATTGCAAAATATAATATTATTATCACTATCGAAAATTTATAGGATTGACGTAGGCTCGGACGGTGTCGCGTCGAGCGCTTATGTCAATTTCATGCACTTTGATTAATTTTCGATAATCGACGTTAGCGTTAAGCACCTAGGAAAGATGTAAAGGCTCTTAACGTTTTTCTTTCCTATCGCTTAAAATATATCGGATGTGTCAGTTGACCACGTGGTTTATCGTAACGCACGAGAATGTCATCCCATACATTTTGAGTGATAGAAAAGAAAAACGTTAGTAGCGTTTGTATCTTGCCTAAGGCCTAAGGTGGGGATAATTCCGCAAACGCGCCTCGCGCAAATCCCACGCTCACTCCGATTGATCTAATAAAATATTTAACGGGACTCTCCCAAAATTCAAGTAGCTATTAAATCGTTCCAGTTACCTCATAACGGATTCAGTAATTTGCCCATACGTCTTGTTATGGTCGTTCCGGAAGATTAAAACCCTGGCCACCCTTCATAAATCGTAGCCTACACCTAATCTCGTATATTATTCACAACCCTACCTGGAAAGAGGGGAAAAGCGTTCTCAAATGCCACCAAATTGTCAATGTCCAAACCCATACGTTCGTCGTTTACCACAGTTTACAACGTTTTTCGAAATGAAATGGGTTCTATGCATATTATAGTGTCATCATGTGGACAAGGAGGTGTTTTATGCGCGCCGAGGGCCGCGTTTACACCACCACTTTTATTGCGAGTGTCAATAGTAAAACCCGAAGAGGTCGTATCATTTGGGATGCGGATTGACATATTCAGACTAGAATCTGTTTTATGGAATACTAGCTTTATGCTCTCACCTTTTCTTGCTCTCTACAACGCAAAGACGTCTGCTTCATACATAATAATGACCACTTACTTTGGCCTTTGAATATTTGCTTCATCTCAAAGCTTTTGACAGAAACGTGAATATTTTCTTGCGAGATATTTTTATGATTCAAGTTATTATTATTTTTTGTAGTGATTTATGAAATCCTACGCACGGTTACAAGTCTAGTTGTATTCTTATTTTTTTACACAAAAAAACATATTGATATCAGCGTACATGTAATAACACAAAGAAACCTTGGCCATATTGTGGGTATTTCCAATCAAGCAATTTTCCTCCCATGAATATTCATATCGTCATACAATTGAAGTCAAAGCATACAATAAAATTCAATCATGTTCGCGGGCGTTCATTTTCTGTCCTACAAACGTATTTTATGGTGACGTTGCTCCCACGCCGACTGAGAATCAACTGTGTACCGTTTAAGACGAATGGGCCGGCACTCTAAAATATATCGGACAGTTTTAGTCGAACATAATGCAACAAGAGTTGTGAGAAATATCCATCAATGTTTTGAATGTTTGACCAGTTTTCTGGACGTTTCACGACCGGATCTATAAATGCGCGTTGACTTAACTGTCATCGCGCTATCATGTGACACTCTAATCAATTTCTACTAAGTAAGCTAGGCTAATTGAATATGTTTGTTACGTTGATTTTATAACGGTCATCATTCTACAAAAAAAAAAAAGGCTTTTCTTGTTTTTTTTATTTTGGTAATTAAGTTGTCTTGTTTTTAATGTATTTAGTGGGTAAATAATCTTCGGAAGGGTTTGTTTAACTCAAAAACACATAACTGCAAAAATAGGCACCAACTTATCTACATTTCAGGAAATCTCCGCGGTTTTGCTCGACCTTAACGACACTTTAAATAACTCAAAGAATACAAAAACTATGTTTTATGTTTCCTGCGTTGACTTCTAAATTGTTAAAACAATAGTAGTAAAAAAACTGTTAAGAAATAGAAGACTTTTTATAAAGTGTCTAATTCTTATACCTGTTGAATTACCAGTTTAATCCGTGTAAAAACCGATGAAAAATACGAGATATTCTAATAAGAGTTACACAATAGTAATTTTACAGCAGATGTTACTTACACCTGTATCAGTAACAATGATTATAGGGTTATTTCACTCCTTTTAATAAATTCCAAAGAGACGTATGTACATGACTTCGTTAATAAACTTATGCCCTTTGTGCATTTATCGTCCGAAACCAATGACTATATATACGCTCATTAATAAATCTACGAGTTTACCCTTCGAGAAGGGGTTGAACTGTATAGGTATTTTAGGACAAGTACACACGATTGACCAAAAGTCAAACATTTGTCTTGAGCCAAAGTTTGAGCTTTATTTTTGACACCTTGGGATTATTTAACCACTATTACGATACATACTCTTAGGTAAATAATAACTGGTAAAGTTTTGCATAACACTGCAGAAGTTGGGAAGCCGATGGATGCGAGTAGTAAAAAACTGGATGTCGTGGAGATCATTAGGGAAGGCTTATGTTCAACAGTTGGCGAAGTGCTTGATATGATAACGATGATGGAGAGACCTAGTCGAATTACTAGAATGATATGAAAACAATTTCGCAACAAAAAAGACATTATAAATTGCCACGAAAAAAGGCGTCAAGTTCAAATATATTTTTTAACATAGTGTAAAACAAAGCCGCTTTCCACGTCTTTCTGTCCTTCTGTCATAACAAATTCTGGTTTATGCACGGGCGTTACAGAGAACTCATATAAGTCGCATTTGTTGTATAATAACAAAAACAATCTAATCATTACCAAATTAATCTTGTTATGGCCTATATTTAAGTTTAAAGTTTAAGATGTTATCATATTAACGCCATACTTATCATTATTAAATCAAATTAACAACGCTCCGTGTGCACAGCCCTTTAGTTTTTAATCGGGGGCATCAATCAAACACCCCCTTAATGAATCGTCCGTTTGCTTAAGGGTGAGCTTCAATAATCACGCGCGATAGAGTTACAATGGACGGGGGTCCAGTTTTTATCACTTTAGAGGCGGAAACGGCCAAAGGGTTACCCTTTTTTGGACAAATTTTTGTTTCTTTGTGATGGCTGTTTGTATGTGGACAGGGTTATTTGTTGATGTGTGACTAGGTTGACATATAACAGGTGACAGTAGGATTGATAAAAAAACAATTTATAGAGCGTCCAGCGCATACTGTGATGCATATGCTTTTGAAAACTAAACCTATATGTTACTTCCTATTAAAGATTTTCTTTACTTAAAAGGGGCGTTTAAATTTAAAACTAAAATGACATTAGTTAAAAATATTAGAGAACGAAAGTATTATGGCAGTTGCTAAAAATAACAGCCAGCGTCGGTTGACATCTAGGTGAAAAGTAATCCTAAGGGACGAAAGATGATTTGAAAGGCCTTTTTATCACTTGGACAAATGTACAATAAAGACCCATCAATAAACGCAATGCAGTCCATTAGGTCTTACTTGTATAAGGTATGCTGCACAATATGTGGTCTCTAGTTGCTATAGTCATAAAATTGATTGAATGGATTTTGAGATTATAAGTGATATTATTTTTAGAGAGTGTTAATAGAATCGTTTTTTTCACGCGCGGGCTACATTATACATAGGTATATATACATTGAGAGAAGTCTTCTCGTGACCACGGCTGTTGTTACACCGATTTACTTAGTTTCAGTAATGTGTGTAAATCGTATTAGTTTAAAGCGAGGTATTAAGTGTATTTGTTCTAAAAAATAAAACTGCGATTTACTTGCTATAAAGTTCACGGCAAATAAAACAACAACAAACAAAACATATTAAAATCTATTGTCATAGCAACATCATACATCAGAGCTTGAGCATTCGCACCACACTGACCCGCATTGTACCGTCCCGAATCACCGTGAAACAAAAAAGCCACGTTTCACTTTCTAATAATACTTATTACTGGTTTTAATATCAATTTGTTGGACAAGATGAGTAATTACGAGTCAGTCTGTCTTGACAAATGCCTTGTGAAATACGTACCGTACAAATTCGATTGGATGCGGTACTCTGGCGTGCATTCCTAGGGATGTGGGGCGTCCAAATCTAAGATCACGAGTCTGGCTCGGCTGCTCAATTGCTGGTTTTACCACACTACATGTGTGCATGCTTCTTTATTAGTGCATGACCTTTGACTGTGACAGATTAGGCTTTGAGCTAAGTGTTTTGTGCTGGGTACAATATGTTACTCGTACTTACAATTAGCCTAAGTTTTTGGTAACCTGAGAATGGCGTAATTATGAACTTTTATTACCCACTTAAACTAGCTAGTAGGTAGCTCGGCTTTCTGCGGATGGATTGACCTGAAATCTGAATGTGTTTGTAGATCCGATAGCAATGCTGTAAAGTTGTATCAATAAAGTGATTTTGATAATTATATGCCCACATTTGACATTTACTGTCAAAGAGAAATATCAAATATTATAAAGTACTGATTGATTACTATGCTATGGGACCAAAAAGTGTTTGTAACGTCACGCATTAACGCAGTTTTTTTAGGGCTTCATAACAATAAATTAAAAAGGGAACCCTTATGGTGTGTCGGTCCTTTTGACTTTCTGGTACAGAGGCATTTTAGTAATTACAAATAATGTATACCTATATAAAAAATAGAAAGAAAAACTTGCTTTCAAACTGGGCTAACTTTTTGATTTATAAAGCTAGCTAGCTATAAATTAAAGTGGGGTTTCATTTATAGGGCTTTATTTGCAATACCTTATATTTGAAGCATTTGAAGTACCTTTTTTTTGCAATTATCATCAGCTCTCTAGTCATCCAACTCAACAAGGCAAATCAGTTTCTTTTCGTATTAGGTGGGCCTTTTTACCACAATAGTAGATCCTATGGCCACCTTCCGTCTCTACCATCGGATCAGCTCTAAAACCACAGTTATACTGAAATTTCAACAGGTCTACAAATGTCTACCAAAATTGTGCTGGAAGTCAACTACTGACAAACAAACATGTACTTTAAAAGATTATCTCTAGGTGTATCTTCAAGAAATCTTAAATGCAACCGGTACATAGTTGGTTAACGACACTTTACATTTAATTGAGTACTAAAGTACATGCTAACACCCACATCAAAGCAGCAAACACTAGTTTACCATTTGGATAGTGGTCGTTAAATTCACGATCACGTGACCGATTCATTTAACACGCCCGGATTACGTAGTGTTATTACCCAACACCAAGTTTGTCATCGAGCTTAACAACCTTCCAGTTCTGTGTGACCCCTTGCCTAGACAAGATGCAAAACGTTACCATTAACATTTTTTTTACACTAACAATATAGGGTTGACGTAAGCTGACGATGTATTGCGACGGCCGCAGCGCATTTCGTGTTAGGATTGCAGTCTTGAAACTTTTGTCTTCAGAATATAAACGTCTATAGGTTTTAAATCACACTTACCATCAGGTGGCCTGTGTGCTCGTTCGCTTTATCGTTACCATAAAAATAAATAAAAATAAAAACTTACTAAAAAGACGTTCATATACTATAATATTATAAATGTGAACGTAGCTCTGTCTGTCTATTTGTATGGTCTGGATAAACCGCTGAAAGCGTATGGAGATAGTTTAAGTTCCAGGGAAGGACATGGGTACTTTTTATCCCGACGGTTCCTGAGGGGATAGCGATAAACGACTTCTACACGGACAGTGTCGCGGGAAACAGCTAGTTACCTATATGATCCGCCGGTGCTCAAGATTACAAGCATACCTATCAATGAATGTTCGGATGGTTTCTCTTGTACTTATATAATTTAATAACAAATGCGTTAACATGTTCAGGCTCATCAAGACCTTATGACGTTCATACCTACAAAACGAAGGTGGTTCGTGCAATGCCGTGTGATTTCACACCTTGCCAAGACTCGGTTACATATGCTCATCATAACACATGAACAATGCTTTGATGAAGACAATTCTTATGCGATTTGGTTGCAAGTGCACGAAGCCCTTTTGGGATCTGGCTTCTTAAAATAAAGACGCATATCTTCGGTCAACCAACTGTAAAGATACCTAGATATATTATTTTCTTATCCGTTCCCAATACAGATTTGATATTTGTAAATTTTAAAACATTTTTAGGGTTCCGTAGTCAAACTAGGAACCCTTATAGTTTCGCCATGTCCGTCCGTCCATGCGCAGCCTAGCTCGGAGACTCTTAGTACTAGAAAGCTGTAATTTGGCATGAATATAACCTCACACTTTCCATCCCTCCTCACCGCACAGGTTTCATGTCCAACTCCTTCGCCCTTCAGGCAGCACGACTTTGGAACGACCTTCCCCTTAAAATGAAGAAAGCTCCGAACAAGTTTGCCTTTAAAAAGAAAGTTCGCGAATTTCTTTGCAGGTAGAATTGACATCATCTTGGTTTTCTGATTGCTTTATCTGTTTTGTTTTTTGCTTATATACATGCATACATATTATGCATGTATTTATTTATTAGTGTATTTCATGTATTTATATTTATGTAGCATATTGATATTATGTAAGTGTATATGTTTATGTAAGTATATAGTATATAGTTAAGTCAGAATCTATGTTGCACCGCCACTACAATCTCTGCTTTGCCTAAAGGTTAACTGGTAGAGAATGCCTTACGGCATTAAGTTCGCCTTTTGCATATTAAGTGTATTCTTTTTTGTGCAATAAAGATTAAATAAATAAATAAATAAATAAATATACATATTAGTTACGCCAACAAAATGGTAAAATAAAATCTTAAAATAAAAAAAATATTGTACCTCCCCTACACGTAACGTGGGGATGTATTTTTTTTTCTCGTCTACCCCATAATGTGTGAAGTCGTTGGATAGGTCTTTCAAAAATATTACGGGTTTGTGAAAACAATTTTTCGATTAAGGGATCTGTTTATGAGATAAACGCTTAAAGCGCTTTAAAGCGCTAATTTTTGTTAAAGTCAAGTGTCCCACCTACAGCCAAAACTATAAATGCTAAAGAACTGACACAATTCTGACATGAAAGCGCATTTAACGAATTTACAAGGAAAACTATCACGACTAAGTACATAGATATCATTGGTTCTTGAGACACAGGCGATTAAAGATTATTCCTACTAAAATCATCTAAGACAGTGGCACCAAATGACTTTAAATAGAAAATTAGTGGTTACTTATTGTTTTTTATGTTCGTAGTACTTTTGAACCTTACACTAAGCATGGTCCGACATGCTCTTGCCTCGGGTTTACCGAAGTTAAGTAACCTAATCTATCCATGGCTTGTTGGGAACAGATTGGTCAAAATAAAAGACTTTTCCTTCTTTAGTAGGACTAAACAAGAAAAATCTGAATGTCCGAAACGTTCCGGTTCGAGTTAGAGAATAACACCACCAGTAGTGTTCCGTGAAATGCTAATGTACGTAAATCAATGCAGTGTAAGGGAGTTTATGTGTTAATTACATTGTATTTCATGAGTTGACAGTTAAATAGTTAATAGCTGTTATGACTTTAGTAAGCAGAATCAACTTGCGCTTTTAATGCTTTATCGACAGTTTGTTTTGCCACATTAATCCTTCAAATACTAGGACTGATATCTACCTACATACATATAATATTATATTATGAACGGCAGAAGGGTTTTTGGGCAAAATTCAGTACTTACTCAGATTTTCCTTTTACTAATATATTACGTGTTCTATATTTTTCATATTATTATCATTTAGGTAATTATAAATGAGCACCTAAATACACAAGAATAAAAAAAACTTAACTACTTAGTTAAGTTAATTATTTTCAACAACTAAGTAAGTACTTACTTACTTAGTTGCTGTTCAAACAAGCAAAGATTTTTAACATATACATACGAGTATACGTAAAACATATTTGCTTCTTTGAACAGCAAGGCTTAAAGAGTTCCCTCGCGCGGCCCCCAAGGCCCAGGAGTCTCAACTCCCAACGGCGAAAGCATTGATAAGTATAGCTTTTTGTTTAGGAAAATTTGATAGTTGCCTAAGGAATAACGATAAACAGAGCCCGGAATTTTCGTAGCACGTGTATATCGATAAATACAGAATACATTTTTTTAAATATGATTACGAGTAGAAGTGAACACCATGCAGTCTTATCGCGAATGAGCGATCTCTTTGAGACGAGATAAAATTATGACTATCTATTTCTTTTATAGATAAACTAATAATGAAACACTTGTTAGCACTAAAACTGACTTAGAACATGAAATTGATAAATGTTAAAACACTGAACTGAACTGATTAAATGTAGAATTGTTAACTATTAACTTTACATTGCTAATCTCTATTTAACATTTTCAGCCACTCAAAAGTTATATAAAAGCGATCGCTCTTTGGCAATAAGACCGCCTGTTGTTTACCTTTACTTTTAATCTTCATTGATATGTTGTGTTGCCTTCTATAATGTATCGATAAAATTATGTATATCGGAAGTCGATAAACGAGAAGTCCCTATGACACATAAAAATTGCTACGAAAATTCCGGGCTCTGACGATAAACTAGTTCCATGTAGACGTGAAATAACAATGTCGAAGAAAGCTAATGATTCATATTTTGACCACATGTTGGTCTCGTTACTTTACACTATTTTGACAATCATATTCGTACTAAGTTAGAGTACTTAACTCTAGCTTAACTTATTCAATTATTTTTATGTTATGACTGATACTTTTATTTTGTTTTAAATTATTGTACTTTTTTTGACAAACAGAACATGTAAATTTTAATGTAAATGTTTTATGAAATAAATAAAAACTAAACTAAACTAAAGTAATCTCTATAGGTACCTTTGCATTACATACTTACAAAAGTGCGGAACAACTTTATTGCAACTTCAACGACGAATTGGAAACCGAGTTACCTATTTAGGAAACTCGTAGCACCCCTGTGGTTCTCTTAAATTATTTATTTATAACAATACTCTAGCGCTGAATTGGTTATTTCATGCCTTCAGGTAGAAGATACCGATGGGGCGATATGGTCTGTTACGAAACGGTACCTAAGTGGAAGGGTCACTTGATACTATCACAACTGGTATAGAGTAAAGTGTAGTCTTAAAGTCACGGGTGAAATCTTTGAACAATTGACCACTGGCTAGAAATAAAATTTGTCCTGGTATATACTGGGTGTCCCAAAAATCGACGTCAAGCCGGAAATAGGTTATATAGGCAGCTCATACGCTATCGATTTAACCCCCATGCATGTTCAGCGATTTTTTGTACTTTCGAAGATATTGATCATTTTAATTGGAATTATTGTAATTTTTCCTTATGTTTCGAAAAACACTTAAGTTCATGTATTATTTCAATATTTTTTCAGTAGATTCTTACATTGATAGAATTATTATGAACTTAGTATGTTTTTGAAGCTACTTGCCAATTTTTTTTATCTCCGAAATGATCAATATCTCCGGAAGTACTAAAAATCGCTGAACATACATAGGGAGTTAATCCATAGCTTATGAGCTGCCCTATCACCTATTGCCGTCTTAACGTCGATTTTTGGGACACGCTGTATATCATAAAAGTGGATGAGACTATACTTGACGTAGTGTTAGGATTATCAGTGGTTGCGAATAACTGTAAGACTATTTTAAGTTTTTACCCATTTTCAAAATCATGAACATAATATGTTGTTGTAAAGTGGGTAGTTTTTATTTCGAAATTTAAATACTTTAAGTGCTTCTTATAGTTGTTTAGTTTGAGTCCTAAAAGAATTAGTTTACACCGCCTGCCATGAATTTGTGTCCTCAGTTATTTTTCTATCCACGGTTGTCTGGAAGAAATCGCTGTTTAGCGGTAACTGCCTGTTGTATACCTATTTAAATGTACTGTTCCGTGTTATGTGTTTTCTTGTTGTTCAATGATGATGTATTGTTATTGTACTGTTTCGTATATATGTATGTAAACACTTTATTGTACTAAAAACAGAAATTCAAATACAATATTCCCTTTAAGGGATCTCTTCCAGCTAACCTTTGGGCGATTGAGAAAAATAAGAAAGCAAAAATTTGTTTTGTATGTTGATAGAGACTTGTGTTAGACCAATTGTTCCCTTTAATGGCCCTTCCATGATTATATTTACTAATTATTTTTTAATTTTAATGAACTTCGACTAATATACTCATTTTGTAAAGTCCTAATAAATTATTAGTCCGAACTGTAATTTGGCCTAAATGATTTTCCAACTATATTTTTTCATTTTAGATGATGTTCTGAATCAACACTAACCTCACCATTAGACACTATTATTAAAACATTATGGAAAAAAGAAATTTAGACTTATCATACTTTATCACGAAACGTAAAAAGGACAACAAAAGCACCCATCAATTTCAATATTGTTATTCATTTCTATCTATATTTTTACTTAAAACACTAAAATATCAGAAATCACGGTATACCCATCTGAGAAAATATTAATAAACTACACAGAAGGACAAACTAGACCGGTGCGGACCTGGCTCCATTTAACCCTGACTAATCTGTTGATCCGGCAGCTGGAAGTTACCAAAACTTCCAACAAATCGCTAAGCTGCCCCAACCGTTCCAAAGGCCGTTTACGTTCCGATTTGCAGTAATTGTCTCAAATTGGTTCTATCTTGCACTCGGCTAATGGAAGTGATTGTTTTTAAACTAGTTCACGCTTTTCTGATAATGACGCCAAAGTGTTTGGGAGTTCTTGTAAAATGCTTTTAAGTTACTTTCGAAAGTTTACAGAGTTTTTGGATTTCTCGTCTGAACTGAAATGATTTTCAGGTAACTCATTTGCAGTGATCGTACTTTTTCCAGCATTTTTGGTGCGGTGCTAGGGTTGTCAGTAGAGCCCAATATTAAATTGTTTGAACCAAGAAACAAATAGCGTATTAAAAAAATCGGAAATACCTACAGAAAATATTATCAGAACATGTAAACCCAATATGCATAATGAAATGAAGGGTTAATTTACTACGAGTATATGAGGAAATGTAACACGGTTGCAATGAATCCTTATCTCAGGTTATAGTTCATATTTATGATTAGGAATTGATATAATAACTATATATTAGCATAGACAGTATAGTGCGTAGGTAATGGCAGTGCATAAAATATAGAAGTCATTTTGTTTCTTCACTGACGTCCCGTCAAGTGCTAAGAACAGTTGCGTTGATTTTGTGTGTGAAAATAAGCAATTATTATTAACTAATTTGAACAATGGAGAAACTGTTAAGTGAGCATAGATTTTTAATAAGGAAAGGTTCTTTAATATTTTGTTCCTATTGTGCTAAAAAAATGACACGATCAACATAATATTAAGTACATAATTTTAAACGTCAATCATATTATACACGTCGACAACCCTAGGTCGCTGTCGTGTGTCATTTGACGTCAACGCACCAAAAACGCTGGAAAAAGTACGATCACTGTTCATTTGTAACGAATGTTAAAAGTACGAGCTGAATGGAGACGAGCAGTAAGTTACCAATAAGACTGGTGGTACATAAACAAAAGACTGACGATTACCGAGGTTTTAAATGGAAGGACACCCTGAATCATCACCATCAAGCCTACGCAGCGGTGGATAGAAACCTCACTTTAGGATCGCTGTAATATTATCGCGACGTTTACCATCTTTTTAAACATTATTTGCATCTAATCAAACCAGCTAATACGATTTTTTTTTATTTGTTCTTATTTATAACACTAACAGTCAAGCCACGCATGTTAATCAAATAATGAAAAACAATATTTACTAAAACTACGTTACGCACTTCTAAAATAACAAAACTTGTTTTTAGGGTTACCTAAAAAGGAAAAAACGGAATCCTTATAGGATAAATTTGTTGTTCGTCCGTCCGTCCATCCGTCTGTCTGTCAAGACCCTTTATCCCGGGAACGAGTAAAGGTATCGAGTTAAAAATATAACCATATTTTTAAGCCTACAGACTTTTAAAGCTGTGACAAAAAAAAACTCCTAAGTTAACGTAAAAAACAGATACGGCCGTTTACTCGTATGCCGCAAAAAACGTATATTTCGACATTCAAGGGAATCAAGTTTATAGGATTCTTTCCATAGAGCTGGAATCCAGAAATTTGGCAAGAAAGGTCTAGTACAAGCAAAGGTCAATACGAAAATCTTTAATTTGTTGATCCATCACAAAAACATTTTTTTGCGATTGCATACTGATTTGCAGTTGGTAAACTAATAGCGATTATGTCGATGTATGGAGAAAACAGTTTATTAACGGCAAAGTCAAGCTTGTCCATTTTACATTGATATAAAATGTTCTTTGTACAGAAGCCAGTGTGCGCTTCTTATTTATTATTAACAAAGCTATTTTCTGATGAATTTTAAAACGGGAATATTGTCATCGTTCATCACAATGTCCAAAATTAGTTTAACTTCATTCATAAAAGTGAACGGATTTAATTTAACCCTCTCTGTAAAATATGGAATAGCTGATCTCAAAATAAATCGTGAAAAATCAACTATGTCAGGCCACAACGATGGTTAAGTACAAATTTATAGATGCTAAAAATGTACCATCAAGGAAAACGAGACCGCGTATAAAAATAAACAAGATGCAGCGTTTTATTTACTATCAATAAACTACGTACCCAATTGAATCTGTACGAGCAAAGCCGCGGTAAGACCCAAGCCTGTAACATTAAATCTATCAGGAATCACAATCGCAACGGGCCGTCAAATATCATTATCATTAAGTGATGGATGGCTAATTCTTGACGGTATCAGATCCAAACCCGTATAAAGATGCGTGGGACACTTAGTACAATACATCGTTTGGAAACGCCTATATCAGGGGATCGATGGTTCGAGATGCAGAAAGAAAAGATGGGTATTTAAAGGTCACATTAAAGTTATTTATCTCACAGTTATACAAAGAACTCTGATATACTTCTGATATGAAGCCACCGGTAACATTTGGGGAGAGCTAAAGAGAAAATGAGAACTAATATTTACACTTTTCCATTTTCTTTATTTTATGGTTTCAGCCAGTTTCGAATCTTAAGCTACTACATCTACTTTTAGATGCAATTGTTTCTTACTAACTCGTAGCACATTCCTAATTTGTATCCTTACTTGTACCAGTCTTGGATTTTAGTATTCCCTTAAGTTCATTTCAAGCAAACATTTTTATTATTATAAAGGGTTTTAGTAGTTTTCGATGATTTCATTTTCTTTATCTTTATTTTTTCCTACTTTTTACGGTTCCGTAGTCAAACTAGGAACGCTTATAGTTTCGCCATGTCCGTCCGTGCATCCGTCCGTCCGTCCGTCCGTCCGTCCGTCCGTCCGTTCGCAGCCTAGCGCAGAGACTTTTAGTACTAGAAAGCTGTAATTTGGCATGAATATGCATATTAGTCACGCCAACAAAGTGGTACAATAAATAGTAAAAACATTTTTTTTAGGGTACCTCCCCAACACGTAACATGGGGATGTATTTTTTTTTTGTCGTCTACCCTATCGTGGGTATCGTTGAATAGGTCTTTCAAAAATATTACGGGGTTGTAAAAACAGTTTTTCGTTAAGCAAACTGATTATAAAATATTAAGCTTTAAAGCGCTAATTTTTATTAGACTCAAGTGTCGTCGTCGTCGTCGTCGTCCCGCTCCCCCCTAGAGCCAAAACTACAAATGCTAAAAATCTGATAAAAAACTTAAATGAAAGGACATATAACGAATTTTAAAGGAAAACTTTGGTTCTTGAGATATAGGCGATTAAAGTGTTTATACCTACTCAAATCATCTTTTGGAACTGATTACTTGTTGATTTTAATATTTGTAGTACTTAACGGCTTCGGAACCCTATACTGAGCATGGTCCGACAAGCTCTTGCCCGGTTTTCTTTATCTAGTACCTTTAATGTCAATAACAAATAACGATGCATCTCTTACTTCTGATTACAATAAACGTGAACTGATGGACCTGCTGTGGTATAGATAAATGAAAATCCTTCCAAATTGTACAGTGTATGAATTGGTTCTTAGATTTTTTAAGAAAAACCATACTTTTCAAAAAGTCAATATTTATTGCGGAGCATAAATAGATAGTGCCGCAAACTAACGCTCCACTTTAATCCAACGTCAACGTAAATTGAAAACCATTGAAAATCAACAACGCCTGCGGTCTATTTGCCCAAGTTGAGTTCAAAGTGTAACTTGAAACGCTTCGCTCTATCTTGCATAGCCGATTAAAATATTCACTATCTTCGTTCACAAACAGTCAATTGTTTTTGTTTAATCCTGTAGAATGGTAATTGTGTTTAAATTCAAGTTAATGCTTTGTTATACCCTTGGTAAAATGCATGATGCTCGTTCGTGTTTTCAATACATTGAAACAGATTTACTAATGATTACATATTCGTATCGACGGCATGTAAGTATAATAAAAAGTATTTATGGATGGTACAGTCTGACAGGACGATCATAATTATTATTCAACATCGCATTCATAACTCGGTCGACGCTAATGCTCAAACAAAGAGTGGAACAAGCAAACAAAATTTACCGAAATCGTTCACCGACCGGCAAATAAAAATAACGACCGGTTTGTATGCCTCGGGCTGCGCCGGAGTGGACCCATTGGAGAGAGCACATTCTTGTATAGGCCCTCGAATCCACTGTAAGCAATATTTATTCGTAATTTTAAGGTATTATCAGACCCGAAAAATAGCTTCGAAATATAAGACGGTGTACCGGAATTGCAAAAGTAACTTCAAGTATTTCGTATGAATCCACTACGTCAAAATCGCAAAGCTTTAATAGTGTGGAGGCGCCTCAAGAAGAAGGTTTTGAAATTGACAAATCTAACAATTTTGTAAAACATTAAAACAAATTCAAATTAAACCATTTTCTATGGGACTGTTTTTTCTTGCAGTTTAACTGAATTTTACTTACCGTGAACTCGTGTAACCATGGATCGAGCTTCAGAATAGAAATTTTCTGATTGTTACAAGAAATATCGAAACTGCTGCTATTTACCAAAAAATATTTAATAAAATCAAATGATGATGAGTAAGATTAAAAAACAACTTATTTAAAACTACTATTCAGGAAACTGAGCTTTATCGTAACCAAGGTATACACAGTATTTTGCTTAATATAGCAAAATCATTAAAGACGAAACCAAAGAGAAGGAAACACGACGATTCCAACATTATTATAAGTCAACTGTAACATTAACATGAATAGTAACACAAAAAACAAAAAGTTTATTCAATCTGGTTTTAGCTTGTTTTTTTATATGGCATGTTAAGATTCGAAGGCTCAGCCTGTCGAGGAACAATCCCTAGCCGCGTGGCGGCCCATCTTCCAATATTTATGTGCCCATAAAATTCGAGCACGCTTTGAACGATCAAACGGACAACCAAGCGTTCGTATTTGTATCCTTCGATCAAGGAATACTCACTAATAATTTAAACAGGTAAATTTGTGTTTTATTTTTGGGTTCTCTTTTCACTTCCTTCTTATATTACTTATGGTTACTAATTTGTCTTGTCTAGTTCCCAAAATTTTCATTCCAAAGTGTTTAGTATTAGATATCAAAAAAATTGCGTAGAAATACATTTTTGAATTACTCTCGTTCCTTAAACGCCGTTTTATAATAATATTTATATTATTTTTTGTAATAATATCCATTATAAAATATTTTAAATTGAATTAAGTAATGCACAATTCGTGACTCAACTGATTTATTTCCCATCAGTGAACCCAAAAGCTGTCAGAACATCAACGGTAATTAAAACTCAATAATAAACCCGATTCGATCCGTAAACTGTTATTTCCTTTCATGATAATCAATTTGTTCAATAAAAACGCTTTCGTGAATAGCGGCCATTTAAAAATAAATCGTAGTAAAAATATTTGAACGCAGGCAGCACGACAAGTTCGAGAAAATTATTATTTGTAGCAGCATAGTAAAGATGTAATGTTCAAATTCAAGGTCAGAGCGACAAGGACCTTCATCTAAGGTGGTAAACTTATAAGGTCATTGTCAAGGTTTGCTGCGTCAATATAGAAGTGATTTAAGTGCTCATTAAGAAGTATATCATTGTTTGGGCATAACAATATTCTACACTGGGTATATTTTCAAACACAATGTAAGCAGCAATTTGGCCATCGGCGGTGTCCGATCAATTTACTATATTGCCGGAGTTTATTCGCTGTTTGACAACTTAATGGCATTTTCACCGTCGATCCTTCTTAATTAGATAGGCAATAGCCCGGAGTGGTCAAATATTTTAATTTTAATGTCCGCGCCGCGCCACCCACGATTATATAGTTTTTGCAACATATTGCCTTTTAAACCAGTTATTAAGTAATATTTTAATACTAGCGTATTGTGCTGTTTACAGCCAATAAAAGTGAATTAATTTTACCACCGGCCGCCAGCTTGCTGCAAATGAGGGGGTTGCAGGGCTCAGGTGCGTGTTATGTTCAGATTCCATTAATTGCGTGTTATATGCTTGCCATTCCGTTGAAATGTTTAAAACTGAAAATGGTATCAGTAGGAAAAACAGTTTTACATTGAATATTATATTGACAAAGGGAATAAGGGCTTGTAGTACTATTAGGCGATGGGCTTGCAACCTGTCACTAATACACTGGTAAACATCTTAGCCTGATTGTGCAAAATGTGGTTACAGAATTATCAACAAGTTTTTTAGAGTTGTTGGTAATTCTGTAGCTCTGTCTATCCCACTCTGCGAATAAAGGCGTGACTTTATGTATGTATGTGTTGATGAACCGGTAAAGTTGTAAAGAACTCACGTAAAATGTATTCAGATTTAAATTACAGATGACCTTTCCTTAGTTAATATCGCGCTATCACCTTACTTAAATCAAATATACTATGATCATTAAAAACCAAACAAAATCGGACTGTCACGATGTTCGTCTCATCTTCTTTTTTATATTATATTCCACAAACATTTAAAATACCAGGCTTAGGAAGTGCCAAATACTCGCACTAAATAAATGATTTATGCTGTGTAAAAAGTGGGAAGCCGTGGAAATAATTTAAAACTGACTACCTTTCGGCATCGACGTCTTCCATACAGACAATTCATCATCGTCAATTATTATGCAAGACTAATTTCACAAAGCCCTGTCTTGGTCCCTTTTCCCACATTTACTCCTTCTAGGAAACTTGAATTTTAAGGATCTAGGCGCAGTATTATTCTAGTATGTTCATGGATATATCAGTTGACACTAGTATGTATGTATGTAAACACTTTATGGTTCTAAAAACAGAAATTCAAATACAATACACACAAAATAGGAACGTACAAAGGCGAACTTATCCCTTAAGGGATCTATTCCAGCTAACCTTTGGGGCCAAGAGTAGACATGAGTACAAAACATAGTTTACGGAAACTGTATGAACTAAAGTAAAGGTATACCGTGTAAAATTTGTAGGTAGGTAGGCGGTCACTCATAATTAAAAACAGTTGCGTTTTTTCCATAAAATATCCTACATATACAGTCAAGGTCATAAATATGTATACACTTTAGTACCTTATCTATTTAACGTCATGTTTAAACTGCCATATGAAATTGTCACAGCGATTTTTAAGTGACAATACATATTTATGACCTTTATTATGCTGTACCGCTTATCGAATTTGACCACCGATCAAAATGAACCAATAATCAATTTTAGTGTTTCTATAATGGTGACCACCTATGTATATTCATATAGATAAATTATTTACAGCCGAGAAGTATTAAATCACTTGAAAAAATCCTATTAAAAAGCTATTTTTTACTTTAAATAATAAAATATGGTCAATAAAGGAACGATCACGCAATTATTTCCCTACCCCCACCTGCGCGCACGCACGCCTAGAGATTTAATATCGATTCTCATACATTTACAATATTTGTTGAACGAACACTAGAAACGATTCTTGCAAGTAGTCTAATTAACAATTTATAATTTTACCACGCGTAAAAAAACCCTTTAAAAACACATGATTTACACAACTTTAAAAAGTAATTAACGATGAAGTAACGCCTTTTAAAACGTTATTCTATTGAATATATATAGATCTTTCGGCAGCTGCTACAATGCAGCCTGTCCTTAACACGTTGATGGACAGAACGTCTACAGCCGCTGTCCTTGGAAAAAGTGATACGACAGTACGCCTCTCGACGTGATACTACAGTACGTCAAGAGGCGTACTGTCGTATAACTTTTTCCAAGGACAGCGTTCTGTCCATCAACGGGTTAAAGTCTGATAAGCAGGTCTAGATTCTTATTGCCCCATCACTATGAGTATTATTTGAAGCCAGGAACGAAGAAAGGTGTGTTATTTTATTAGTTTAACTTAATCACCAGTGTTGTCTATGGCAACGTAGCTCCCAAACGAATGGACCGATTTTGATTTTAATATTTTTAATAGAAAGCTTGTTTAACTGGAACAGTTTTAGCTAGGTTTGGTGAAAATTGGTTTGGTAGTTTAAGAGATATCAGTTCTAAAAGTGGTTGCTAATGTTATCCTCGTGAGGCCACCATACTTAACTACAAACAGGGAGATTGTTGTAAGTGGGAATTTGAATCTAACAGCGAGGAAATAAAGTTTAAATACTTTTGCTCGTATTTTCAAGTTTTACCAAAGAAAAATTAATTTTATTTTTAGTAAAGTATAGTTTAAATTAAATTGTCTTGATCTTACGAGATATTGTGTCAGGGTTTTTATCTATTTAATTTAATACTAAGCTGACCCAACACACGATCCAGATTTTTCCGGGCAACTTTTAGAAACGAAAATCCCTATTGGACTATTAAGTACTTATCGCACGCTTAGAATCAAACCGTCACTAAACAAAAATGGCGTTTTTTGAGTGAAGCTGTTTAAAGTTTTTAAAAATTATTACTTAAAAAAAAATCGTTCTTTTAAAGAATTCTAATCTTTTTTAAGCAGATTTGATATGTTTAAATATCTAACTTAAGGTGCATGGATTTTATTTTTTAATTATTTAGATTACAGTGACACTAGCTCCCTCTACCCTTTATATTTAAAGTAAAGAAATGTGTGTGTTTGTATCGGATGCGATACGCTTTAAATGACTAGATGGCGTTGATAAATAAAAACGTCGAACTTTCGTATAGTGACGGTTTGATTCTTAGAGTAGATTATATTAAACTGTTGGCGAACCTGTCCTGCCGACCCCAGGCTATATTTTAGTCGAGCTAAAGCAAATTGATTTTGATATGTTATCGTATTGCCAACATTTTAACTAGCTCTTATTGATTAGACAGTAATGGTGGCCGGGTAAACAATATTACGATTACAATAAGTAGAATATACTAACAACGAGCATCATTTAATTTGTATTACATAATTTTGTTTCTGTTAGCCTAAGTTTTCTCCTCATAATTACTTGCAATACTTAGATAATTTTATATTTTAGGTCCAAGTAGGCTTTACCTCGCTTGATAATGCTATCAAACTTAAACCTACCCACAAACTGCCTAGTAATAATTAATATTATTAACCATACCAATACCCGTTCAAGCCGCTTGCGCATCAGGCAACCAGATACCAAAAGAAGACGCCTGTACCTGTCCCGATCTGAGATCTGTCAGGTTGTCGTTTCATATTAGAATTTTTATTTGATTTAAAGCGCAGTTGTATCGAATTAACTCATCGTCCGACGTTATCGCCGGTGACATCGGTAGCGGACAGCTAATCTGTCCATTGGGTTTTATTTTACCGAGTGACGGCCAGTCGAGACAGGCGGTTGTCGCTGTCGGCAATTGAAGACATAGTCAGTAAACCGGGGCACAGTTGCTGATTAGCTGACGTCATAGAGTTTCGATGGTAGCTACTTGTTGTGTTGTAGTTGGTAGTGGACCTGCCTACGAATCTAGCGGCCCTGAGCGTGAGTAATTATGATGTTTAGAGTCTTGAATGTTTTCTATGTATTTAACTATATTTTTTCTATACACGGTGGGAACGAGTAACCCGCCAAATTTGAACTTTCGATTCTAGAGCCTATTTGGAGTATATAATGTAGGGTAATATGAAGTCCAATAGAGCATTATTTCGGTTTTTTTTTACATAGTTAATTTAATTTAAACGTTGTCACCTCTACCTAAATCATTATTTACTAAGAAATTGATTAAATTAATTTATGTTGAACGTTGATGATATTGCTACTTACCACATGAATCTTTCTAGCAAAATAATGCTTTAGGTAAAGGTGACAGAGTTCAAATTAAGTTAGCTATGGAATGGTTTTTTTAATAATAAAAATACCGGAAATTATGCTTTATTGGACTTCATGTTACACCACATTATATACTCCAAATAGGCTCTAGAATCGATGGTTAAAATTTGGCGGCTTACTCGTTCCCACTCTGTATAAGTATGTTTATCGTTGTGTAGTACCCATAGAACAAGTGCTTAGTTTAGGACTAGGTCAATTTGTGTGATATTTATGAACGTTCTGATGCATCGTGTCATCTTAATAGGTCTAGCTTAGATTAGGCTATTATTCTTGTCCGGTAACCTTCAAAAAGGGACGATAGCGATTGAAAAATGGCAATCTGGAAAAAAGAAGAAAGTCTAACTTATTCGAATCACAAGCGTTAAATGTCGTAAGAGAGTAACTGTTGCTACCTAGGATATGGTAGTCTTCTGCACATTCAATTTAAAATACGAATACTGATACTTTGCTGTTAACCGCCTGCTTTGGCATAACCGTAGTAATCCTAATCTATTTATTAATACACAAACTTTATTTCCTTATAATATGTTGAAAATATGTATCGTCAAAGTCATCAATTTATACACGCTTCTACTCTTCTGAGAATAATGTCTATGTATACAAATATTTGACATGATGGCTGTATAGATATATGTTTTCGACGGTACTCTAAGAAGTAAATTAAACTACAACCCGACTCTGGTCTACGGGTAATGTAAGATGTAATGAGATTGGCGCGGGTGGATGCTGACGAATACGGGAGTAATCGATTATGATTTACAAGAGCTTTTAAACTCGGTTAGAACTGACCAAATAATCGAGTTCAATTATTAAAATATGATGATGATGATGATGATGATGATGATGATAAAAATAAAAAAATAAAAATATAAACTACAGACGAACCGGGAAATTTTGAATAAAGAAATAAGTTTAAGTGAAATTCATTAAATACCTTTTTTTTGATGACGTAGTTAGCTTTAATCGCGTACTGGGTTCGATTCTTGGTATGGACAAAGAATCTTATGAGAAGCACAAGTGTTTGTATCTGTCTCCTGAATATTTCTATGTCGCACTTTTAGAATTATAGTGACCTAATTCAAACATTTTCAACTTTCAATTTTGAGTCATAAATTTAGTACTATAGAGACCTAAGTCGAAATTCAAAATATGTGGATTAGGTCACTATATTTCTAAATATGCGATGTATTGATTTTTCTATTGGAGTATATTTAGTGTCGTCTAGTACATAAAGCAAACAACCTAGAGCTTAGTTTAGGTCACATATCAAATTGTAATTACAAAAGATTGTTCCGTAATTATTGATTGTTTTATTTTATTTGTAGTTATAATTACGTATCATTAAGTACCTAACCAACGTGCTGTCTTGCCAACGTATCTTTAAGAAAAAAAAGGTAGTCATATCTCATATCAAATATGAATAATACCTTTTCTACTCAGACCATTATAATCTAGTTCCTAATGAAGACAGTCGCCATTTTACTCTCATGACCCAAAGGTCAAAATTGGCATTCTGCGTACTTACTTACATTTGATTTCGATTCGGTAATTGCACGTTCTATACACGTTCCGTACCAAGCACCAAAATGACCACTTAAAAAAGGTCGAACAACAAGTGGGCACTGAATATATTAAAATTCCATTAGGTACGTAGCATCATACAGACACCAAGCAATTTATAACACTAATCACCATCCTCTTAATATTCGAGCAAATCACGAGATTATGATTAATATCGCTATTAAATTAACCGTAACGTGAACTTAACGAAAATATGAACTTTGAACAATATGGTCGTTAACGTTGCGAACAATTATCGTATTGCTAGTTCGAACCGAGCACCGACTATGAAAGGGTTTATAGGTTTCACAAGTAATAAAAGGATGATTAGCGGACTACAGTTAGTGCGCAGATTTCGCTATTTTAAAGTTACTATTTGTATGAGAAGCAGAATGATGTCAATTGTTTGTGTCAACTGTGTGTGATCAAAATAGTACGTACACATACATAAAGTCGCGCCTTTATTCCCAGAGTGGGGTAGGTAGAGCTACAGAATTACCAACAACTCTAAAAAACTTGTTGATAATTCTGTAACCACATTTTGCACAATCAGGCTATTCCGCGTAAATACGAGTAAAAAAATATTAAACTTTTGACGACACGCTAGCCTCGTTGGTAGTGACCCTGCCTTCGAATTTAGAGGTCCTGGGTTCAAATCCCGGTAAGGGCAGATATGTGTGATGAGCATGAGTATTTGTTCCTGACTGAGTTTTGGATGCTTTCTATGTATTTGAGTATGTACTTTTCTATACAAGTATGTTTATCGTTGTCAAGTACCCATAGTACAAGCCTAGAGCTTAGTTTGGGACAAGGTCAATTTGTGTTCCTGCATACAATTTGCAGCGCTGTAGACTGCTTCAAATACATCTCGTCAAATTTCAATATAATTTTGTAAGCTGAGTCTAGCTCTCATACAAATATAGCCATGGATAATGCTTCTGGTACTTATCCATTATTAATACACGGTTTAACGCGAGTTGATCGCAATTCGGTTTTAATGTTAATGTACCTATATTAATTTTATATTGACTAAATAGTGCTAATATATCAGGAAAAAAACAAACAATAATTGTACCTAAATGTGTGAAAACTTCGGGAAAATCACATATAGATAAAGGACTTCATCAAACCCATTCAGAATTTGACTCGGAACAAAAGATAATATTAAAATTAGAAGCTTAGTTTCCGAGCAAAAACTGTACTCGTGTCTTTCGTTGTACAAAAACTAAGTGTCAATAACATTAAATCAATTTGCAGTTAAATTAGACCTGGTAAAAATGAATGAATGGCTTTCTCAGTATAAAAACAATAGTTGAACGAAAATCGTAATTCATTGCTGAACCAGGACTGAGTAGCGTATTCGGATTCTGTTGCATCATTCTACGTGCCTGCTAAGCGTGATAATCGGCAAAAAGCGGAAGAATTCTAGATTGAAAAAAAGTTCTCCGAAATTAACCAAATCACTGACTTTCTGATTGATTTTTTGAGAATGTTTTGATTAAGATTTGAATCTGTATATGCGAAGTTGATTCGGTTCATGAAAGGACTTCACCATTGAATGGAAGCAATATCAAAATTACTCTCGTGTCCATTCCAGTAACATAACCTAAAATATCGTTTCTTATTTTAAAATGTAAATGTGTTACACTGTATTTTGTATGTCGAATTGAAACGATTAATTTATAATATGACGTACAGTCGAGTTCTCAGATATGTCACTTTTGTACCTTATCCCATGTGAGTGTGAGTGTATTTAAGAACTCCATTGTACATACTTTCTTTTTGTAGACGTGCAACAGCACTATGCCTAGTACATACTACCAATAGTAATTTTTTTTAAGTTATTTGTTGCGTGCGAAGGAACAATAATAACAGCTTTGTTTTACTGCAGTCACCATTATCAACACTCAGAAACTTCATGGTTGTGCAAAATTTATATAAATATGTAAGGTATCTTCTTATCTGCCAAATACTGTAGAAACAGAACGCAGGTAAAAGCAAACTTTACAATTTTAATAACCTATATTACGGCTAAAATCGTTGCAACACTGTTAGGCTAAACCTACAACGCTGGTCATAGGAAAGTCTAAGTAAATGTACGGGGCCATTATTAAGCCCCGGTAAGTGGAGTGCAATCGATTTGCCGAGCCGCAAACTGACCGCGGCCCGGTAAAACTGTGTAAGTCAGATTTGATACATTTACATGATTGCTGTGACCATAATTTATGCATTTCACTGTGGGATACGGTTTTTATTGAAACGCTCGCAGGCACGTTCACCGATTGACCTAAATTTCAGTTTCAACTTTTATTGATATAGCGTAATTTTGAGTTTCAGTGATAATCATATTTGGTTCGTGAGAATGTCAACCTGTTATTGCGATTTTGTATTCGTTTAATAAATATTTTTATGTTATTATGTCTCTTGGACATTCGGCTTTAAAATGGCAGCTTTTTAAAGGAAAAGTTTCTGAACATTTTGTTTTTTTTTTATGGCATGGAGAAGGCAAACGAGCTCACAGGCCTCTTCGGCCTCTATTCTACGAGGTTAAAACGATATTGCATTTAACGTGTTTTTTGTTTTCGGCAGCCATTATTGTCTAGTAAATCAAAGGCAATATCGTTTTTACAATCTCGGTCCACTTAATGTTAAGTGAATTTTAAGACCAATATACAAATCACATCTTTAAGACTACAGCCAGTCTCATCCTAAGACTGCAAATGCATTGCGAGAGGTAGTAGGCACAGTATTAGCTACATACCTTCAACTAGTTTATCTAGCTTTAATTTTTATCACATCAGCCGAATGAGCTAAAGTATCACTACAATAAATGACACCATTTTAGTTTAGTTACCTCCAGTTGCAATCAAACTTTGTTTCTTAAACAAAGAGAGCATATGATATCCAATATCCTACAAACATCTCACCAGTTGGCTGCAACAGACAGAATCGCTGTAGCGTTTGTATGACGGTAACGGTAGTAACGGCAGTGTAATTAAACAGGGAACGGTAGTTGTCGCGGCCTGTCTTTCCACTCGGCAACACGCTGGTCTGATACGGCCGGAAAACTGGGAGGATAACGACTTGGTATTATTTTTTATTATAACATCCTTTATTGGTTGAGTTTGCCAAGGAAAATAATAGGACAAACAGCTAGTTGGGTATCAGTGGAAAGCCCTTGGTATTGTTTTAACATTAAGTTTATTTTGTTTTCGACTCAAGACCAACGTAATTAGTCCAAACTCGGTGGATCTACGTCCAATTTAGGGGAGAAACTGTCGCCATCTTCCGACCCCATAATCAGACAGCTCGATGGTACCATAATATTGTATTGTTATCGAAATTACGTAGGTATACCAAATTTCAGCTCAAACGGTCCCCGGAAAGGGTTAAAATCTTCCTTACAAGATTTGACCTGAACGTATAGGTACATAAATTGCAAAAAACTTGTAATAAAAATTAAGAATTTATCAGTAAAGTAAGATACTAAAAAGTATTAATTTATAAAACACGCGGGAAATAACTGGTCTGATGTTTACGACGTTCGATAGTCACCAGTCACCATGCATCATCTGCTATTCAAAAGGAGCACTAGCCATCAGATTACTTTTTGCCCGCACATGCCGAAGTCACAATTTGCATAACTTGACTAATTTCGCGTATTACCCCCAACATAGCCATGTTAACATGAACGGCTAGGTGATTTAATGTGCAAAATTACGAAGCACATCCCTAGCGTCCGCTGTCAGAGCAACCATGTAATCTTTAATTTACTTGAGTAAACATGCCCGGATCGCAACCGGCTACCAGCAGGTATCAGAAATATAGTATTTATTTATGAAGGCAAGTACTTGAGATCAGTTAATTAGTTGCGAGCGAATTCTTACGTTTTTGTAGAGCAGCTTCTGCGTTTTATATTCGCATTTACCTTTTAAGGGTTTATGCTGACATGTTAAGTAGGCTATAGTTGCCGGCAAACTTCTTGAACATGTGACCTTGACTTTTCAGTGTAAATTGAACTCTATTTATATGCGCTAACCTTCCCCTACTACAAAACTCTATGTTCAAGAAGTTTGCCGGCAACTATACTGGCATAAGTGTTTTCCGTAAATTGGTTACCATTCCCACGATGGTAGAAGCGATAGGTAAGTATCAAAGTATATATCAAAAATCAACGGTCAAAGTATGCCAACTTTTTCTAAATGTTTCACTATCAGTAAGTACTAGTATTTCGTGGGAACAAAGCCGTCGAATTGTTGAAATGCAGTAGATGTCTTTTGTCAAACCGCGGATAATTTAGGTTATTTCGGGTTAAAACTTGATATTGGCTACGTATAAAATGTATAAATTTTTAACTTGCACTATCCAAATCTATCCACGGCTTGAACATTGGAAATGGGCATAAATCAAATAGTTATCTAGTTCGTTAAATTCTCATTCACTCCGAAAAATCCTTTACCGCTCCAACCGAACCCCGTTTAATTTTATCACATCATGCAACTAAAAAACGTAAAGCCGCAAGCCAGGAGATAAAAAACACTCCACCGGAAGCGAGTAATCGACATTTTTAATAGTTCGGTGCTCTACGAGAGCATCAAGCCCAGTAGTTTTAGTTGAGTTTTTTCTTATTTTCCGAAGAGCGTAACCCAGTCGCACGACCGCGTCATATAATACCCACGGATGCCGACTCGTCCCATCAACCGCCCTTTTAATTGGTCACAATACTCGAGACTAATCGAACTCGCCACGGAAATGATTTTCAACAGTTGACTCACCACCGAAAATAAATTGTTTTGTAATCTCAAGTTATGTCTGGTGATTCGGCTAGATGAAATTAAGAAATACGTTTATTTGCTAGCCTTTTGAAATAAGAGCAAAATCACAAATAACATTAATGTCATTAATGTCATAGTCATTACTATCGGTTGTCTCTTTTTCTCTAAATTTTAATGAAACTTGATTACCGCTCTGAATGCGTATTACCATCCTCCACATTTTTGAGCAATTACATACTATAAGAGCAGCCGTTTCTTGCCGTCAACTGTAGCCTGATAACTGTGTAACTTATTCAATTTTATCACCCCTTAAACGCACTATGCGTAAGAACGCACACAAATGTCATCGATTACCACCACCTGGCGGCCATGCACGCAGGCTTTAGCGTGATAAATCTATATCAGAGTCGTAAGTTCCATCTCCACAAAGCAAGGTCAGGCGGAGGAATAATCGCGCCGCCAATAACTTGTGACTATTCTTTTTAGGAATACAACTTCGATAAACTCATCATAGAGTGCGTAAAAACGTGCGTACTTGAGGTCTTAGGATTATAGTCTTGAGAATTCAAATGTCTATGGGTCTCAGATTCCACTTACCATCAGGTGACCTGAGTGCTCGTGTGCTTTCTCCTTAACTTAAAAAAAAATGAAAAAAATACTTAGATAAATACTAATTGTTTTGCCGTCGTGGATAGCCTAGTTGGTACTGACGCTACATACGAAGCTGGGTATGATTCCCGGTAACGGCAAATATTTCTGCGATCAGCGCGAGTATTTGATCCTGAGTCATACACCCGCACCCAGAGTCAGTAAATGCTAATGAAATCGTTCCTCAGTGAAGATTTTTCATATATAAATTTGAGAAATTAATGAGTTATAATTAACTCGGAGAAGAAGGAGGTAATCCTCTAAAACTTCTCCGAATACGGCTGTTGGTGGTTTTTTATTTAATATTTAATTATTTATATGTATTTAAATATAAGTACTGTTTCGTTATTCACAACCCTAGAGGTTAGTTTGGGACTAGGTTAACCTAGCGAGATTGGCACTAACATTTTTTTTTACTACTCTATATTCGGGTCGGGTTTTATACTCGTATACCCTATCTTAAGGTTTATTGTGTAATTACCCACTCCTGGTTATTTATTTCGGTAGTTTCCCATCTCTAGAGATAGCACTCGCTCACCAAGGTCGCAGACGTTCCGCTGCATATTCCTCACGTGTTCACGATTCAGAATAGACTTTTCTCGGCCATCCCGCTTGAAACCGCGCGTGGAGAATAACACCCTTTCTTCGGCGGCGTGAAGTAGCCCAAGGCATTTTAATGTGACAGCTGAACATATAACCGCACTTAATTTTGTCCTAATGCGTGCGCTCGCGCCAAAGAATCCTGGTCATCTTGCCCTTTAGTTTGCTCCGTTTTTCTCCCGGGAATATCTGTGGACAAAATCTCCGATGGCGAGATAAGGTTTGTTTAAATATGCAAAGTGCAAACTTTGCGGTGCGGACCCCGGTCAGGATGCTGAATAATTTTACACGCTCTTAATGCTTCGCGTGTCGTTTAATTCGACTGTTTTGGTGTTGCATTGATTCGGTTCTTAATTAAATTTTAATTTAATTTCGGGATATCATTTACTGCACTTGAAAATACTAATAAAATGAACCTATATCAAAGTGTCATTTTAAATTATCATTATTTTTTGTAGTATTCAATCTGGGTTGCGTTGTTCCCTAGGTAATAGTGGTTGGACCTTGTACCGGGTCCGTCTGGATTGCTACCTGTTTTTTTACTCTTTAACCTACTGCCAAGCAGCAGTGTCCGCATTGTTGTGTACCGGGGTGGGAATAAGACAACCAATGAAATGACTAGAATAACTTAGCGACGTTCCACCTCAATCCTCAGAGTTGAAAGCGTATTTGGCAGTGTTCAGATTGCAAACGTCTATAGGTCCCAGATACCACTAGCCAGCAGGCTTCAAGCTTATTTTTAACCAACTTTAAAAAAGGAGCAGGTTATCAATTCGACTGTATGTTGCTTTTTTTTATTTATTTTTTTGTGTTTGTTACGCAATTACCGTCAATTGTGGATCGACTTTGAAAATTTTTTTTTGTTCGTTAGGGTGTCATCCCGAGGTGGTCCCATTGCCACCAAGTGAGTATCTGATGAGGGGATCCGTGAGGAATTGAGAGAACTCCTCCAATATTATAAACATATGGTACATATAGCGATTTTTGTATTTTCAGTAACAAATCTAGATCTGAAGAATACCACTGAAGTCTACCGAAACTCCTCAATGATACTTAGGGTGGCGATAAGATATCTCGATTTAGATACTTGAGCGACTACGGCAAAGCCCATTTGAATGGTTTAATTATAATTATGCACAGTGACTTTCCCGCGGCGTTGCTTGCGGCGAGCGTGAAATATCCTGTGGTTCTTATTGAGAAGTGGGAGTTTTAATGTTTTAAAAAACAAAGTAAGTGAGTATAAAGTTGTATTTGAATCGGTTGGGCCAAATAGTTATCACGATCTCTTGTGGCGTTTCGTAAATATTAAATGCATACAATTATCGCTTCGGTTTATGTAAATGTTCTGTAACACACGTACATAAACCAGAATCACTTGAAATTTATCTAACTGATGGTGAAAACCGCATAAAAATTCTATGTGTGGTTTAGGAGTTAGCGGGTATACAGACCGACATGCGGAAAAATACTTTGCTTTATTCTACTAATGTAATAAATAAAGTTGAATATCTTCAGCAAAAAACATGCATAACGAAACGCCCTCTACAAAACTAAATTAAAATCAGCATTGTAATAAATCGAAGTAAACTAACGTCCCATTGAATTAAATTAAGCACGTAGAGCATTCCCGGCGCGACAATCGCCAGCTATTCTATAAAATCTAAAGCTAAATCTATAAAATCGCCAGATAACGAACTAGGATGCGGTGCGCTGTCTTTGTCAGGGAACAGCGTCACTAACATCGCCCGACATAATTTAGCACCAACGCTACCAACCCAGGCATTTTTCCAAAGACAATACAAGCCTTTCAGCCAATGGAATATTCAGAGTGCCCCAAGAATTCTCATTCTCGCACCCGCTAATGAATAGCTATTCTTTGAGCATTTTAACTATGGACCCCGGAATGGCATTCGAGTGTACAGGTTTCTTAAAAGGTCTCGATATGCGTCGGACCCTTTCCGCTTTACTTAATTTATGGGCTCTTGGTTTTTTCGTTTATTTAAATTAATTAATGTCCGGTGATTTTGCATCGCGGGAACTTTCTGCAGCTAGAGTCCGAACATTTGAATCATGCGTCACGTTTAAGTATTCTTACTTTTTCACAATGTATCTATAAACCCCTGAAAGAGACTCACATTTTCATTATTTTTCATTTACTTCTTCTCTACTAGTCGATGACGATATGAACGAGCTAGGAATTTTTAGTACTAAATACGGCCACGGGGCGCTGATTCTAAGCGCCATATATTAGGGTTCTGCACTAAAATGGTAACAACGGAACCCTTAGGTGTCAATATGTCCCAGCACTTTTTTTCTGAAACTATAGAAGCTATCAACTTTGAATTTGGCGTTTATAACTTGCTTGCCCGCAGGTTTTTAGGAAAAAACTGCTTATTTCGAAAGTATTTTGTCTATATTTTGCGTGACTTTTGATTGAAAGATAAAAAAAATAGAAATGAATGTTCCCTTTATGTCCCCCTTATCTCAGAAATATATGAACTAAAAAAATGAAAAAATCCTGACTCAAAGATAATTATTGATATTTTACGCGAAAAATAAAATTAAGTGGTCAAATTTTACTTATTGCATAAAAAATAAACGGAAGCCTCGGTGCGCGAGTTCGACTTGCAGTTGACCGGTTTTTATTTCTCTTGATGTCGTTACACTTACTTATTCGATAGAAGAAAAAAGTTTGTGGGTACCCTCTTACCCTTGATAGAATAAGTAGTGACTCATTCACTAGCGTACGATACGAACGACACCAAAATGGAAATTAAATTATAGCACGTGAGTCGAAAACAATCGCCGCTCGGTAATAAATCCAGTATTATCCACGCTTGTCTATCTAGCTTCATTATTTAGGCGTGAAGTATACTCTTTCGGTTTTTTGTCTAACAGTTTGTTGCTAATTTACATTCAAGATATGTAGGCCCACTATTATGGTGAGTGTTTTGGATTGTTTTTTATTTTACCATTAAAAGAGAGTCTACGACTGGCGTCGCAGTCGCATCCGTGTCCCGAATATATTAATACTAAATAAGTTTCTGTATTGTTACATCTAATTATTTGGAGCCGAACGTCGTCGGCTATTGACTTGACGTTAACATGTTAAGGGACCTATGACACTAGTCAACACTTCCTGTGTACATGTAACAGCGTTTATTGCGGTCTTTATTTTTAACTAAGCATTCATTTTTATTTTACGAGTTAAACTAGGTATTCAATAATATTCTAGGTTACCACTTACCACAACCATTCGGTCTTTCTCATCACTTCTACATCGCATCACTTCTTTTCTCTCAACTGTTTTCAATTGACTTCGAAACCTGTTAAAAGTATTTCTAAACCTGAAGACTGATCCAGGATTATAATCATGGCGATCGGGATCGAGAAACCTAAGAAAACCAAAGGCGCTTGCGCTTGCGTCGCTTCACGTTAGCATCAGCTGTTCAACATTTGGCGTGATCGGATTAACGCTTTAGCGACGCTACTTGTGTTCGCGCCGATTCGCACCGAGAAGCCAGGGCTTAGCTCAGAAAAAAGTATTGCAAAAAGTGATATTCGACACATCAATAAATGTCTCTATCTCTCTTTAAACAAGTCATAAACCAATTGCGTGATAGAGACAAGAATAAATTAACAATTACCAGGTGGCATTAACATTTTTTATTAGCCTGTATAAAAAACTTGAATGAAATGCATCCTTTGCGCTTTCAGCATTAAAAATGCATTGTTTACTTTACGCTTGGTCCACTGTCTTTGCAATCAATTAATGTAAGCAGGACATTACATTATTAGTTTCTACTCAAAATTTTATGTTTGAACTTTAAGTGCACACTTTTGTCGGCTAGAATGAACTTAGCATTTCATTCGTTAATTATTATTCATCACCCTTGAAGTATTTTCTTTTTTAGTGGCTTTTAAGTAGAAAAACGATCCCAAAACCTCGGCAATTGCTAAAAAATAAAACAAATAAGTTGACTGAATGATTGAATCATCCAATTTGATTCATTTCTTCACGATATCTAATCTTATTTAACTCGAGACAAATAAGATTACCTAGAGTTCAAAAGTTTTCTTATTCGATTTATTAATTCTTTTTCTAATTTATTTTTGAGCTTTGAAGTCAAATTCATAAATATAAAACCTATTAGTGAAAAAACCAGTCAACGAACTTTTTTACATGTTTTTGACGTTAAATTATCAAATGCAAGCAATTTAAAAAAGCAACATACCGTTTAAATCATATGTGATTTTCATCGGATTCAATTTCAAATTTTCAAGCAAGTAAAGGAACCGTAATCCGCTGCCTTTCCTTTGATACATTTTAGGGGCCCGTATCAAATATCCAAGATCGCAACCCTTGTAAACTCACTTTGTACATGCGGATGAACAAAAAGACGTGTGACAAACCCTTTACCTTAGAACCAAATAAATCTATAAATATAACAAGTAAGGCCTGCTAGTAGACACTATGATTAAAATATTGAAATCCTGTCTTATTAAATATTAGACTGCGCATGTAAGGCAGCAAAAATCTTGCAAATTATGCTTTTTAGACGTTGTTACGAATGTAACGGTTCTTCGCACCTAAAAAAATATTTTCACTTACGCCATCCTAAATATTTGTTTCATCTATTTTTTAATCGTACTAAGTCCCTAATCAAAAAAGTAACGTCACTTCAAAACTCATACTCGTATTACTCCTTAACCAATGCACTTGCAACTTCATGTTCCTCAGCATATTTAAATTCACTCGTGTTGGAGATAAGACACTCGTGAACTCTTATAAAACATTTTCTGAAATATTGAAATGATTTAACGCAACAATAAACCGTGAGCGTCCACTGCAAACAATGTAATCTCCCTTTAATACTGCATTTCGAGTCTGTTAAACAAAGTGGCGTGCCAAAAGATCAATATGGAGCCCAATTCATATAGAAATATTAGACCCGGGCACAGAAATGTTATACAAAATTCATAACCGATACTTCATAATTTTAACGGTGCAATAATCAATTCTTAATAATCTACGGTCAATTTTGAAATTGGAATTCTTTCGGGTTTTTGCAACCTTACTGGATAATGAAGATTGTCTGGAAGTGATCGCTTTTTGGCGAGACAGACCAACGAATAAAGCAATAGTATAAGTAATTTTTCATTCTTAGAAATTCCATTGTGAGATCAAAGGAAATGTAGGTCTTGTTTCAATTTGACGACACGCTAGTCTAGTTGATCCTGCCTTCGAAGCTAGGGGTGTTCAAATCCCGGTAAGGGCAGATATTTGTGTGATAAGCACGAGTATTTATCCCTGTCTTGGATGTTTCCTATGTATTTAAGTATATATTTCTCTATTTAAGTTTGTCGTTGTCTAGTACTCATAGCCTCCTGAGGCCCACGTCAAATTTTACTAGTTCAAAAAAGAACCTTGTGTAAGTCAACTAAAGTCTAAAGTCACTTTGACAAATGTCCTAAATTTAGGCCTCTGGGTCTTACGAGGATAATACAAGCCTAGAGCTTAGTTTGGGACTAGGTCATTTTGTGTGACATTGTCCTGTGATTTAATTATAATATAGATCAGAGTACTTCACATAAGGGAAGCTAAGCTAATTTTTTTCAAAATATTTCAAAGTATTCGAGCATAATTGTTTTTTACTGATGCATCAAGCCTAAAGTTGACTTAAATAAATTAACAATATTGGACGACGCGTTTTGCTTAGTTGGTGGTGAAACTGCCTATGAAGTTAGCGGTCACGGTTTCAATTACCGGTATTGGCAAATATTAGCGTGATGAGCGCGAGTATTTGTTTCGAAGTCGTAAATGTTTTCTATGTAGGTACTTAAGTATTTATTTCTCACTATAAGTATTTATATCGTTGTCTATTATCTTATAAATAGTACAAGCTTAGTTTGGGGCTAGGTCAATCCATTTGAGACTGTCTTTTGGTATTTATTTATTGTTCCTGCGTTTCTTCATGTAACCAAAGTGAACGAACTTAAATTATTGTAAGTTTCTTAGCTCAACTGAACATTCCCTAGCACAATGAGCCAACTAACTGGTTAAATAATGAAGATTAAAAACAACTAAACAACAACGTTCGAAGTTACAATGATACGTAAATTGAATGTAAATTACGTGAAGCGGTATTGGCTCTTGAAAGCATGGCTTCCTTAGTTGTAAACTTTAATGAACGATAAATTGGCCACCGACAAACAAATATTCATGCTATCGCAATGAATAATGTTTGTCCAATATAATGATAGTTATTATAAAGATTGTAAGCTAGCGATTCGTTTGCTTTTGAATTATTATGAACTCATTGTTCCTGAAATCAGATGTATTGTGAATTTATCAATGCAAAAAATCCGTTTGCACGGTAAATGCAATCCTATAAAAGAGGTAGAAATCTTAGAGATATTTGTTGAATGATGAAGGATTCATAATAATAATATTATGGCCTCATTTTATAATAATGTTGACGATGATTTAAGAATCATTCACAAAGTACAAACCCAATTGTTCACAATAAATAATGTTATTTACTTATTGTGAAAAACTGGGTTTGTACTTTTGCGTTTGTCTTTTTATGTGTTTCTTTCCAAATGTTTTCTTGGAAATGGAAACGTACAGACCAAGTTTTTTTATATATTTCAAAAATCTTGGAAATCAGACTTGATTTAAGGGGTGGAAAACATTAGCAACCGGAGCTAAATAATTTATGTATTTTTTACAGCAACGCAATTTAAGCGTCGCCATTAAATCCCTTTTACTCGCTGACCTTACTCGGTTTTTATTGAAAAAACAATACAGGGTAATTTTCTTATCAGTGCACAAATTTTAACATATGGTTTTGTATCGTTAATATAATATATTACGACAATAAAACGAGTTAAAAGAATATATTTTTTTTGTTCCAAATTATCTCTCTTTTACCTTCTTGTGTGGACACAAAGTCACACAAGAAATGATGACATGGGTTGTCAAGCTGTAGATATGCAGTACACTATATCAATATTCGAAATTTGAAATTTCATGTACAGCTTATCAGACAACAAGCCCCTCTCCTACTGATATTCTAAATTTGAAGTTTCATTTATTAACTTACTTAACAACACTCCCCTCTCCTCGCACCCCTGCATTAGAGGGTCCATGAATATCGTTAAGTTAGTGGAATCATTGAATCGGCAATATCTCTAATATTTTTTAAGCTAGAGTAAAAATAACACAACATGTGTTATTGATTAACAATAGCGAAGCAAATATTAAAATGTATGCACCCATTAAAAAACTACCCTGTATATCATATTATATTAATATTATGTAAACCGCACTCTTAATTTGCTATTCTTCTTAAGGACCGGATGCTTAAACCCCAGACGGCATAACTGGCGTTTAAAAGCTACAAATAACCCAATACGAGTAATTTATATACCAACCACGATGTCCATTACATTATTTCAATATGCAAAACGTAAAAAACCGGCCCCTTGTCTCTCTTTATATGCAAGAAACACCTCATTAAATGTTTGTCGTACAATTTTCCTAGCAACATCAACAGAAGTATGTTCTTATTGGCTAAGGCAGATTTGTACCTTCGTCTTGATTTATCAATTTATTTCGCTTTGGTAACTTTTAAAACTTTGTTATAACTATTTGATTACCGACTTGTTGAAAGTTTATAGGCTTTGGGAGAAAATATGTCTTTTTTGCTTTTAAGAGGCCGTACACAAAATTTGACCGATTTGGCTTCTTTTTGTGATTTTACATTAAAAATACTGCTTTTCTGTAAGTGTTACTGCACGTCATGAAATATCATTACGGTTATGATCGAATAAATGAGTTACGAATGAATGAGCTACTTTTTTATGTTTGTCGAGTATTATAATGCGAGATTTAGGTGGTTTTAAAATGTAATGGATTGTTTTTGAACTGAAGTTTATTACTGTTGTTTTAATTTTATGAACGAGAGCTTTGCCCATTTTCTACAAAACTTTACCAAGTTATTTTTTTTTTTTTTACACAAAAAAGAAATAAGAAGGTGGTAAATAGTTATTCGTACATTTTTTAGTCACCTTTTAAAGTAATAAATTATAATTGTTTCATACCTTTTACATCAAAACGATTCTTGAATATGCGATATTTTAAACCACTTACAGCAAAATTCACAAAACGGTCGCCAATTTCAGGTCGAATAATGAAAATAAAATTAAAAAAACTAAAAATTTGCTCATAGTATACATTCGTTGAAAATCGAAACTATCGTTGGAGTTAAGTATTTCAACAGTAAAATCACGTAAATCAGCGAAATCGGCAAAATTTCGTATACGCCCTCTTAATTTCTTAACTAAAATTATTGATTTAAAAACACAAACTTGCACAATACACAAAGTACAAAAAATATACATATGGCGGTCATAGTGCCTTAAGATACCCTTTACCAAAAAGCCAATGAGCCAAACAGAAACTAAATAGTATTAAATAGATATTTTAAAAGATTAATATTAAAAGTCAATATTAATTATAGTAAATATTTTTTTCATTATTCATTAATTATGTACAATCCAAAGGTTAACTGAAAGATATGCCTTTTTAATACCTTTTGATTTCCGTAAATAAAGTATGTAACGTACATACCTACCTACAATCCTTAACAGGTGGATTAAACGTTTGCCATTCGCCCACCATTGATTAGTACCCGACTCGACGCGAGATATCACTTCACTAGTGTCTCTGTATTAAAGAAGGGGATATCCAATATCAAGGATATTGCTTATTGTATCTTAGAGCTTGGCCGCGTAAAGAACATACCATAACTATAATACAATGGGATAAAAAATACAAAGTGAGCCGCCAATGCACCTATATGGCGCATGTCGCTGAGTAAGTTATTCAAATGAAGTTTTACTCACGTTACTGTACTGCAACGTTGACATATTCGATAATTTATACGACTAATGGAAGTGTATTCTGTACATCGAATGTTAAAGAGGTGCTTATAAGAATTAAATAAAGGCATGGGGTTCTGATTGGAGATCTTAATTCTTATTAGGATTTTCAGTTTTTTGTTATCTATCTCTTCATCTCTGATAGTGGATCCCTAATGATGAATTCTATGAAATAAACATGTTAAGTTACAATTTCAATTGTTTCAAAATTCAATCCAATTTTGAATTTCACAAATCTCGGTTACAACGACGAGCCGGGAAAATAAGATTCTTCAGTTACAATTTAATTTCGTATAAATAAGTCATGTTTAGAGTAAAATTACAAGTCACTCATCAAATTTCACTTGTGCATTGCGGACATATTAAACGAATGCATGCTTATTAAGTCTGTCACTACATTTAACTAAACTTCGTTGTAATTCACAGAATAGGCGACCGCATGAATAAGACACAATGACATGGCAGTTCGATGCTTGCCCCCGCGCAAGCTCACAAAGAAACAATCCGCCGATCGCCTATTCGGTTCGTAGTCGCTCCTTCTGATGTTGATTTATACATTAGTGGCTGGATGATTGTGGTGAATCTACAGCTGTTCTTAGCTAATAGTTACTTGTACAGTGCAAGACGACTTAAAACGTGTTTCAGATTTCGGTAAATTTGAATAGACTCTAAGAAGAGCGTATGAGAGCGAGTGAGATAGTACAAATCCCAGGAACGGTTTAAGAGGTACTGTACATATATTACGGTATAAACAGTAAATCGTCTTTAAACAAAGGTGTATCGCGCGGCTTGCATGTGTGTTTGCCTCGACCGCACGGGCCGCGACCCATCACAAGCAAACTCAATAGGACGCACCAAGACGGTTTAGTCAAGCCGTGCCGCCTTTGCGCATCGACGCAACCAAAAGGCGAGAGATAAACTACTTTTCTATTTATACTAAGCATATATTGACTCTTACAATTTCCATACATCGCCGTACAGTTCCTTAATTTGGCGGCGGTTAAAAAGCCTGCACAGTGCATATTCTCGCCTATCGTTACTTTTTTGACATTATAATAATAACGGTCAAATTCGTGCAAGTTTCCTTTCCCGTAACGTAGACCACTATTTTTAAAGCTTTGCCTTATGAGGAAAAAACTGAACTTTTATAGTATCACTTTTCGTCCGTCCGTGGATCTGTCTGGCAAGACATCTCGGGAACGCGTGGAGGTACCGAGATGAAATTAAAACCATGTCTTAAGTCATGGACTGTAGAAGCTGTGAAAAATCAAACTTCTAAGTTAACGTAAAAAAATAAACGGCCGTTTATGCCGCAATAAAAGTTTATTCCGACACTCTCAAGAGTTTTTTTTTACACCTAACCCACTTACTTATAGAAGTGGAATAACCGTGGGGTAGCTTTGCCATGCTTTGTCACTTTCTGTCAGATGCAGATGCCACAATTACAGATAAAGACAAAGCATGGCATAAACTACCCCACTGTTATTCCACGTTTATAAATAAGGGTATTTCTACAAAATATGGGATCGTATCCGATAATCATAATAATATAACGATCACAATGGATCATAAAATCATTCACAATATATGTTTAATGTTCATAATGTATAATTACAAGATCAGTTGAACTTACCAAGTGAAGGCTGATCTTGATTATATGATGCACCTCGTCCGAAATGATCCATAAAACTTGTAGTCGCATATCTTGCACTACTACGTTACCACAATTGTTTAAATAAGAACTTCGAAGAAAAAACACCTCGCATCTGTCAGATGATCCCGCCAACTCCTGCGCTATCTGTCAACCGTCATTATTTTAAAGACCTTAATCACAACTTAAAAGGGAATTTGGTTCTGTCGTATCTGTAAGATACTAAAGGCAAGGGTTAGGGTGGGACTGGATCATTTCGGACGAGGTGCATCATATAATCAAGATCAGCCTTCACTTGGTAAGTTCAACTGATCTTGTAATTATATTTCAGCACCTCGTCCTCATGATCCATAAAACTTGTAGATGTTTAAAGAAAGAAGTTGTGATCAATATCCTTAACATTTAATGTTAACAATAAAAACATACAGTCATTTTAAATGAGATCAACATAAAAATGCTACTTTTAGCATAAATAACATAAGAGAAATTTAATAACACTCCTTTAAGTTAAAACATATTCATGACATAAGAAAACAAATTTATAAATGTGAATTACATATGGCCCTTGTAAAAAGAGAACTTTCTTGGATAAGTGGCCTATTATAATATTTAGCAAATACACCAGAGCCACTAGTCCAACCTGCCATCTTCCTTATGGTTTCGATGTTAACACCCTGTCTAGCAGCTGCAGACGTTGCTGCATGACGCGTGCTGTGGGCTGAGTAAGTGTTAACATCGATTCCGCTCGATCCTAAGGTCTCCTTTATCCAACGGCTTATACTTTGGCTTGAAGCGGGGCCATGAGGAGCCTTGTGAGTAATAAATAATATTTTACTATTTATCTGGCGAAGTTTCTCAGTTTTTTGTAAGTATACTTCAAGCGATCTGGCTGGGCAGATATTACAGTTATCATTAAAATAAGGTAATATTAACAATGGTTGTATCTTACGTGGGCCAGAGGTTTTGATACGATCAGGAATTTTAATTCTTATTTCAGACTCAAGTTTATGAATGTTATTTATTTTTATTAAAGCTAGAGTCTGTACCCTATGAGCAGTTACAAGTGCTAGTAATGTAACTACTTTCTTAGTCAGTAGTTCTAAGTTCAATGACTCGTTAGGGTATAAGTTATTTAAGTGTTTGAGAACAATCTCAGGATTCCAAGTATCTGAGTATTTTGGAGTATTTGGCTTAAGTTGGTAGATTCCTTTAAAAAATCTCTTAATTTGGTAATTTTCTCCTATGTGTGGTCCTAAAATTAATGAGATAGCTGATCTATAAGAGTTAAGAGAAGCGTAAGAAAGGCCCTGTTCAAATTTAGAATTAAGAAAATCAATTACTACAGTTATTGGTACATCTAATGGATTATGATTATATCTGCCACAAAAAATTATCCAAAAATTATAAGCTGTCTTATATTGTTTCATAGTACCTTTGGAAACAGATGCTAACATGACATTTACAGAAGACCTACTTATGCCTCTCTTTATGAATGCTTGTTGCACAATATTGCTGCTATCAATTTGAGCTGCTCGTGGAGCGGGTGGTGTTCCCTGAAAGGTGAGAATAACATCTGTTTATGGGGCTGTAAGTATAAGCATTCTCCCTCTACCATAGACATGAACAGTGGGTACCATGGTTGAGTGGGCCAATATGGGACCACGACAATACCTCTAGCTCTTTCATAATTAATTTTCTGTAATACTTTTAATATAACGGAAAAAGGTGGGAATGCATAGAAGAAAAGATTCCACTGTATTGTGAAGGCATCACAAGCTACTGCATCGGGGTCTGGAAACCATGACACAAATTGGTTACATTTAGTGTTAACCCGAGTAGCAAATAAATCTATTTCTGGATTTCCAAACTTTTCCATTATTTGATTAAAATAGGGAGTGCAGAGTACCCATTCTGTCTCAGTGAACTTTATGCGTGATGCATCATCAGCAACATTGTCTGCAGATTGCACATATGAGGCATGAACCCATAGCCTACGATTTTCACAGAACTGCCAGATATTACGAGCAACAGTATTTAAATGTGGATATTGGGTACCTCCCATTTTGTTAATATAAGCTATTGCCGTAGTATTGTCTATTCTTAAAAGAATTTCACAATTGGAAAGATTTGAAGCAAATATTTTTATACCGAAAAATGCAGCAATTAACTCTAAGTGATTAATATGCAATTGTAGCTCATCCTCATTCCAAAAACCATGTGACTGTTGTCCATTACATACTACTCCCCAGCCTGACATAGAGGCATCAGTATATATTTCCAATTTGTAATCAGAGTTCTTTATTTTTAAAGAAGTATTGTGAATATTACGCATCCACCAATGGAGATCTTCTTTAATTTGTTTATTAATATGTATTGTGGAGCTGTAGTTGCCATTGTAATGAGCCAAAGCCTGAGTCTTAAATGATTCTAACACTTTGGTATAGAGCCATCCATATTCAACAGCGGGACAGGATGATACTAAAATACCTATTAATTTGGCGAACAATTGAATTGTAGCTTTATCCTTTAATATTAACTTTGCTATATAGTTGTATATAAGAGCTCTTTTATCCTGTGGCAGGTTTATTGTCATATCTGTGGATTTCAGTATAAATCCTAGAAATTTACATGTTTTTGATGGTGATAAGTAACTTTTCTTTTTATTAATTATAAATCCCAATTGTTCTAAAAGTTTGGTAGTCATATTTACATTAATTTGGCAACTTACAGCATCCTGGCCTATACACAAAATATCATCTAAATAAATAACAGACAGGAAGCCTCTGGATCTAAGATATTGGATAACTGGTTTCATTAATTTAGTAAAGGCATATGGAGCAGTATTGAGACCAAATGGGAGGCACTGAAACTCATAAAGTTTATTTTTAAATAAGAAGCGTAAAAACTTCTTATCAGACTCACAAATTGGAAGTAAAAAATATGCATTTTTTAAATCTATTGTTGCCATAAAACAATTTTCATCCATAAGTTTAATTGCCGTCCTTACATCTTCCAGTTTAAAATGTGGTGGAGTAACAAACATATTGAGCTGTTTTAGATTGAGTATAAAACGCTTGCTACCATTAGGCTTGCTCACTAGAAAAATGCTTGATAAGAATTCGTTTTTAGTGTGAGAACATGCTCTAATGGCTCCAAAATTTAATAAGTCCCTTAATTCATGTGATATATCTAATGTTTCTGACTCGGTCAAATTATTATTCTTTGGATAAGAGGTTTGGTAAGGGGGAGTGTCAAATGGTATCTTATAACCAGATATCCAGTCAAGTATAACTATATCATTAGTGATAAGTTTCCACTTGTCTAAAAAATATTTAAGCCTACCTGCCTCAGGGGTTAAATTCAGCATCTTGGGTTCACTGGCTGCTTCTTGTAGAAGGGCCGCTGGTAATTGCTCTTGTTCCCTTGTTTGGGGAAGGGTCTTTGCCCACTCTGACGAGCTGGTGCTTGGTGACGGAGTGGGCGCTTGTAGTTTAAATTAGGTTTTTTAATCGCTCTGCTGGGCACTGTCGGTTTCAGAGTTTGAGCAGACAGTCTTTTCGCAGCCTGGCTTGCCTTGACTTTCTCAGTAAAATCATCGCCAAATAGAAGTGATTCAATGACTGGCGAGTTGTCCATTAACTCTTTAATGTCTTTGTTAAATCCTGATATAAGTAAACTTCTTCTATTTTTTGAAATATTGTGATGTAATTGGCACAACATTCTTGCTGAGTCACTGAACTCTTCTATTCCTTGTATAGTAGGGTTTTGTTTAATTAGTGTGGTCATACCTAGCCCAAGGCTAGTTATAATTGCTGCCAGCTGTTTTTGTTCTGCTACTATTCTGGCATCTCTCTTAAGGGCAGATTCAGAGACGGAGGACTTAATTTCAATATTAAGTTTAGGAGGTGCAAGTGATGGGCAGTTTGTTAAGAAGGTTTCATATTTTAGATCTAGTGTTTCTTTAGATTCCTTTTTTAAGCCAGATTTAAGGATATTTTCCCACCTTATGGCTAATTGTGGGAGGCAGTTTTGTATTTTATCTGAACTAACACCATCATTTCCCAAAATGGTGATTAAAGATTCTGGGAGGGGTTCTTCCTGAACTAGTTCCTCTACCTCTCTCATATCTATCACAGACATGTCCTGCTCCCCCCCCTCTGTTTGTTCAGACTGTTGTAGAGGAGGAGTTTCCTCAAACTCTGCCTCGCATAATATATCCATATCTGGGGAAGCTGAAAAAGGAAAGACAAGCATAAGCATATGTCTATCCCCATGCGTACATATTCATAGTTAGCCCTCATGGTAAGCCTCGCGTGAATACTCGGAGCTTATGTACATGTATAAAAGATAAGAACGCTGCTGGAAACCTCGCGGGTGTTCTCTAGGCACAAACGTAATTACCAGATAATCGGCCACGGACAACCTCTCGTGAATGTTCTGGGCCCTTGTGATCAATATGCTATGAGTTAGTGGTAACATCACGTGAATACTCTCAACTCGGCATTTTTATAACCTCCAAAAGAAGAACAGCTTTTCAGTTTTTAGTTAAGTCAATATTTCATATTCATATATTTCATATTCATTTATTTGCATAACCATGGTATTACAAGGTGGTCTTAAAAAATAAAAGTACATACATGGACCCTACTAGGGTATCGCAAATTGTTTAAAAACTAAGTACAATTATAAAAGAAATGGTTTGAGAATTACTATCTAATATTGCGTTCTCTTATTAATTATTCTGTATCTATTATAATTCTATTTTCTTAATATTATTTATTAATAATCCATGAACTCTTGCACAGAGTACGGGCATTTACAAATAAGATATGTTTTTAATTTATTAACAAATGTTACATATTTTTCTTCCTTAGAGATATCTTTAGGAACCGTGTTATAAATTCGTATGGACATTGCATGGGGACCTTTATTGTTCATTTGCAGCTTACATGGAGCAGAAAGAACTAACCTATCTTTGTGTCTTAAATTACGCGATTTTTGGTAGAGGTTGTTATGTTTACGCACGAATTTGCAAGTTTCTAATATATATAAGGATGTTAGAGATAGGATTTTTAATTTTATGAAGTGCGGTTTGCATGTTTCATCATTATTTATGCCAGTTAGTACTCTTATGCATCTCTTTTGCAGTAAAAATAAATCTTTTATATTAACACTATTGCCCCATAATATTATGCCGTATTGTAGCCAAGCCTGGGCAAAGGCGTGATAGGCACAAATTGCGGTCTTTAAGTCGGTGTTTATTTTTATTTCTCTGAGAGCGTATGCGAAACTAGATAATTTAGCAGCTACTTTCCCTACGTGAGCTTTCCAGTTTAAATGTTCGTCAATATGTATACCGAGTAGTGGGCAGCTGTTTACTGGTTGTAGTTTATCATTATGATAGGCGTAGTTAATATTAAGAGCAGGTCTTTGGTACGGTCTGAATTGTATTAAGTTCGTTTTTTGCAAGTTTATACCTAAATTATGATCTTCAAGCCAGGACAGAACTTTATTAAAAATAGTGTTTAAATTATTGGTAACATCTTTACTATTTTGGCTAGAAAATACTATAGAAATATCATCGGCATAAAATAAGGCTTTTATATTGTTCGTGTTTATTATTTTTGGCAGGTCGTTAATATATAACAAGAACAAAATACATCCTAGAACACTCCCTTGGGGGATAGAACATGTAGTGCGGGCCGTATGAGAACGAACTTTAATTATTTTGTTTGTTGTGTTATCTGTATATTCTAGTTCGACGATTTGTTGGCGATTTTCTAAGTAAGACACAAACCAATCGTGCGCAGCGCCTCGGATACCTATTCCGGACAGCTTATGCAACAGGATGTCGTGTTGAACTCGGTCGTAAGCTTTGCTCATGTCAAGAAGCAATCCAAACGCATTCTTCTTTTTTTCGATTAGTCCTAGAACTTCTTGTACAAACTCGTAAACTGTTAAATTCGTAGATCTGTTCCGTCTGAATCCATTTTGGCATTTGTCAAATATGTTAAATTTGTCACAAAATGAAGTTACTCGTTTGGCCATAATAGACTCAAAAACTTTTGAAAACGTATTTAGTAGAGCAATTGGGCGATAATGTGCAGGATTAGTGGAGTCTCCTTTTTTTGGAATTGGTTTTATGAGTGAAGTTTTTAGTAGATCAGGGAATGTTCCAGAAGAAAACGATTGGTTGATCAGGACCGTAAGAGGAGGTGTAAGCTCGTCAGCACATTGTTTTAGAAGTGTTGGAGGTAACTCGTCGATTCCATGACTGGTTTTATTTTTGAGCTTTTGTATGCATTTGTAGGTCTCAGTCGGATATACGGGCGACAAGAAGAAACTATTGGTGGCAGGATTTATTACGGGGCGACCGCGTGGCGTGTTGTTGGATGTGTTCAACCCCACGGAGACAAAAAAGTTATTAAACGTGTTTGCAACTAAAAGAGGGTCTTGGGTTATTTTATCGTCAATTTTTAGGATTATATTTTTTTTACTTTTAGTTTTAGTTTTATTTCGTTGCTCTCCTATAATTTGCCAAACTGTTTTTATTTTATTATTCGATTTACTTATTCTTTTTGTATATAATAACTTTTTTGAAATATTTACACATTTTTTTAACATTTTACTATACGTTTTTAAGTGTATTTTTAAGGCTGGGTCGTTTGATTGTGCTGTTAATGCTTGTAGGTGATGTTTGTGTTTACAGGAGACTTTTATTCCTTTACTCAACCACTGTCGTTTTAGTTTAGGTTTTATTTTTATCTGTTTCATAGGAATGCATTTATCCAATAAACGCTTTATTTCAGAATTAAATCTTTCAAAGTTATCATTCATCATATTTTGTGGGGTAATTATGGATTCCCAATCAATTTTTTGAAGCTCCTTTTTAAATGCCTCAGTGTTCCTTAGGTTATACAATCGTTTCGAACAAGAATACTGATGTGGCTGTTCCTTTGCTTTATCGGGTACGCCTTGCCATGAGGCTAAGACACCTTTATGGTCCGAAAAACCTAGTTCCGCCACACCAATGCTAAGGTTGTTTGTGTTAAAGTTTGTGAATAGGATATCAATACATGTTTGAGAATGTACTGCAACTCTGGTAGGTTCTCTTACTTGTTGAACAAAGTTAAAAGTTCTAAATAGGTTAAGTAAATACTGGGATTGGGTGGTTACTTTGAGAATATCAATGTTTAAATCACCTCCTACAATTACGTTTTTTTTACTATACTTAATGTTTATAAATTGAAGTAGTTTGTCTAACTGTTTGTAAAACAAATCGGGCCTTCGGGAGCTATTTGGCCAGTATATTACAATTAATATTAGTTCTAGTTTAGGAATCTCTATTGCACAGGTTTCAAATATACATTCTATAGATAATTTATTAATATCTGTTAGTACTACGTACTTCATATTATCTTTCAGAAACACACATACCCCTCCCCCTTCGCAGCGCGGTCTGCAGTAGCTTGTGGCCAAGTTGTAGTCAAGGAAGTAATGCAGGCAAATTATCATTAAAAAACATTCCAAACCGTTAATCAAACCTTACATCCAAAGTTATAAAACATAAGATTAGCAAAGAAACAAAAAACCTAAACTTACATGCACGTGCATCATTTTCGGATTCCGAATCCGATTTCCGTTTTGACGCCACTCGATGAATCTTTTTTTCTAATTTCTTCAATTTCTTCATAAGATCCTCTTTGGACACTTGTTTTTGTTTCCTTTTACCCATATTTAAAGGTATTTAACACGTAATAACACTTCACGATGGTAACGCTTCCGCACAAGAAAATACAATGACGGTTGACAGATAGCGCAGGAGTTGGCGGGATCATCTGACAGATGCGAGGTGTTTTTTCTTCGAAGTTCTTATTTAAACAATTGTGGTAACGTAGTAGTGCAAGATATGCGACTACAAGTTTTATGGATCATGAGGACGAGGTGCTGAAATATAATGATTTAATTTTAATATATAGTTTTTATTTGAAAACGTTTACTTTTCAGGATTTTTGTGTGTGGCCCATTAGGTTAGGTTAAGTTTGTTTTATAACAGTTCTGAAAAGTTATTGGTTTAAAAAAAAACCTTAATATAAGATAAGCGGTGGTTAAATACTCCTATACTTACTATTAACTATTAACCTTACTAGTTACCCACCTCTACTTCTACGACAAAACAAACAGCACCTCCAATTTTACGGTAACGACTCGACCTGTAATTGATATCCGATTCCGATAACGATTGCCCATATAGAGACAACTCACTCCAAAACTTATGGTCAATTATTACTAGCGACTAATACTCCGCGTTCACGACTCGTCGACTCAACTGCTCGTCTCGCTCACGCTGACGCTGACGTCTAATTACTCGCCAAATTAGGCTTGAGCTATGAAACTTTCTTTCCAATGTGGATGGGAACGTGTGATTTCGATAGGCCGCCATCGTGACTGTTGTTGTTGACGTTTATCATAGACGTCACAAGTTCTACACGTCTAACAGGGCTAGCGTTGAAAATTCTGGGGGGTGAGATTCTCTCAACACAGCGCTGCGTAGATCTCGGGACTTCTTAAACTTACCGGATAAAACTTCAACTTTGAGATCGACGCAGCGCTGTGTTGAGACAATCATCCCCCCTGGAAAAAATCGAATGCTATTTTCCTTGAGTTTTTAAAACTTTGTTTTTTTTCGGGTTTTTAGGAAAAATACATACATACATACATAACATCACGCCTTCATACCCAGAGTGGGGTAGGCAGAGCTACAGAAATACAAACAACTCTAAAAAAAACGGGTTGATTATCCTGTAACAACATTTTGAACAAGTAGCCTAAGATGTTTACCAGTGTATTAGTGACAGGTTGCAAGCCCATCGCCTAACAGTACTAGAAGCCCTTATTCCCTTAGTCGCTTCTTACGACATCCACGGGAAGACATGGAGTAGCACTATTCTAACCTGGTAACCATACGGGCACATGAATAATGTCAATTTATTCATAGTCAATCACTGTCGCTCTCGCCACCTATTTCAATTGTTTCTGCCTCCATGTCGTCGATGTCGCCCCTTTGTAGGTGCTAATTAGACAGAATATAGATTAAAAATAAGAGCAGAAATTTCCTTTTTTTTATAAAAAACGAAAAAAAAAACGAATTGTTTGGAAAAAAACGGGATTTTTTTCCGACTTTTTCAACGCTAAACAGGGCTGAGTTCACGGTAAAAGCGATATTGCCTTTGATGTGTTTCCGTATTGTCAACGTTATAATAACTCTAATTTGTTTGACAGTAATGGTGGCCGAGTTAAAAAGAATACTAAAACATGTCAAACGCCATATCGTTTTAAATCCGTATAATAGAGATCCAGAAAGTATGTATTGATATTGTTATCTATATAATTCTGTTAATACTAGTGCTGTAAACTAACTCGTAACTTGTTACTAAACACCATTCAGCTAGGAAAGGATTTACAAACAAATATTTCAACGGTGAGTCAACAGGCGGCCTTAGCTGAATAGCGATCTCTTCCAGACTACGTTACATTCGATGAAAATAATATTTTATAGGAAAAGTATGACGAACTTAACTAAATCAACGGTCTTGAGGTATTAACAAAATTATTTAGTACTACCTACTTGACGACAGATGGCGCAAGCTGTTCTCATTTCGATATGGAATTAAATTAACACTCAAAATTGGAAAATAGTTCTGATGCGTACCATATTAATTACGGACTAAAAATACGGAACCCTTGGTGCGCGAGTCCGGCTTGCACTTAACAGAGTTTTTTTGTTAATAAACGCCTAATGTTTAATCAATCACAAATTAAATTAAAGTCCCCGAAGCTAAATGTTTTTTTTTCTATAATTGCCGTCAGACGTCAACAAACCTACTCAATTAAAATACTACCTGACTATTAATCCCATATACAAGGGAAATTAAACGTTCTCATTTTGTATACCCCAAACGGTTACTTTTTCTAATTCAGGATATGGATCAGAAGTTCAATTTGATAACCATCTGTTTGTGGCTTTACGTTTTGTCACGTATTTTGTCAGGCGGCGTTAAAATAATGGAATATTATTAAGGATTCACCCTTAAAATGCCCTAGAACTTGTCAATAGTTTGGCAGGCGAAGTCGTTTTTTTCGTCAAAGCAGCTGAACTTCTATCAAACGTATGATATTCATCTACATATTCTATTCTCACCAGTTTAATAATACCAATTAGACTACTAGTTACAATCATGGTAGCTTTGACAGTTAATAAAATGTCTGTACGTGATCTTTCTATTTCCAAATAAAAATACCAAAGATTTACCATTTCCTCAATCCCGCCTTTATTGATAGGAATTGGTTAATAACATACAAAGCAGCTTTCTAAAGTAAATGTTGCGTGTTGAATAATTCGAGACAAATGACTAGCGCGACCTTAGAAGCCCCGGCTTAATACCAATGCAGTTTCCTCACAATAATATATTCCTGACTTCGATTAATGATTCAACGTGGGGATAAAGGAAATGTCTTGGGGAGCAACAAAAACGTTCGCTTATCTGTGGTGGCGGGCGTTGTTTGCGGAGTCTAATTGGCTAATTGGCATACGGGAAGATAGATCAGCGGACGCGATCGCTTCCTAGTCGCAGATAATCGCGCGCCGCCTCTGTCGCCTTGATGAAATGCTACCTGATCGATATCAGAACGCCCATTGAAATACGGCTCTTACAGATGCCGTAATTGTAATATATTACAGCGAAACTCATTTGAGACTCGTTTGTAATCGATGCACTATAGACCCAACTATGACTTAGGACAACGCGCGCAAAAACTTCCATGTGTGTGGTCTTTAACGATCTCAAATGTCTGATAGGCCTTAGTTGTATTCTGGAGCCTGACTTGGAGGAACGATAGTAAACTTATGTTTTATGGAACGATTGGAGAGTAACGTTCACAGGAAAAATGTTTACTTAGTAATTTTTGATAACTTCCAGATCTCCTTAACGCCGGCGTCACGTAGCGGTACCCTAACGGCGAATACATTTTTAAAGCTACGCGAACATAAAAGGGAATACAGAAGTATTATTCGAAAGTACGGAAATGCGTCCCATACATCAAGTGAGCGAAATAGAAAAACAGAGGCAAGATAAAATGTGAGTACATCGCTGTGAAATGTTGCTACTATTCCGAAACAGACAAATAGCCCTTTGACAGTAGCTGCTTTCATATGCATGTACGGTTATTTGCTCCTTATTCAAGTTGCAGTAGGGTCGGACAGCTAGCCGATTACGTATATGCGATGGACACGTATTTTTGCATTGTTGAGGGTTTTTAGTCTGACGGAAAATGCACAAATCACACTATGCTGGAAAATTAAAGATTTTATTGTATCCTTATATTACCTTAGCGAATATTATTTTGAGTCGGTTTTTATTAGTTGTCACTGACTTCATTTTTGATTCGAAAACCTTCAGGGAGGGCCGTTTTAAAAATACCCGGCTTTCATTTTTGATTTGTGCTCCAACTGGTGATTTATTTTACTTACTGATCCTAGTCACACTCACTTTACACTGGCGAAATCTATTAGGATCCGCTATAAATAAATTACAACGCCACAAAGGAACAAATATACATACATAATATAGGATTTCAAACACATTACCCTCTTTTGCGTCGCGCAGTCGGGTAAAAAGGAGAAGAAGACTTCACTTTTCCTTTCAGTAACGATCCCCTTGAGTCTAAAATTGGAATGCTTTCACATTGATACGTAGGTTGATTTTTTCACCCCGTGTATATTTCCGTCCCGTCACGCAAATCGGGCCGGACGGTGCGTGCGCGCGTGAAGTGACATCGCTTTGATGTCACTTAATTATGTCAATTGTAATATTACTACTGACATACGCAGGAGCACTTGAAGCCCCTTTTGTGCACTCTGGAACTCAAAAAGAGTCTTCGGGTTTGGGTACAAGAGTGGGCGAGTATGCCTCACTTCCCGTTTATCATAATAATTATAATTATTACAAGCGAGGTATATCGATCAATTCCTCTTAGTTTCGCAAAATACTAAAATGTTTGTTCAAAAATATGTTATATCTTTAGGTTAAAGTATTATACATATAAAGCTTCCTCTTGAATCACTCTATCCATTAAAAAAAACGCATTAAAATCCGTTTTGTAGTTTTAAAGATCTAAGCATACATAGGGACAGACAGAGGGAAGTGACTTTGTTTTATACTATGTAGTGATGATGATGAATACACATATAAAAATGCACAGTTGAATTTTTATAGCTTGCATTTTGTTAGCCTTATTTTATGAACTAATATACCTTTGAATTTTCATTAATTCCTAATTTATATGTTATTTAAGTGCACCTTTAAGAGACATTTAAATGCGACAACCAATTATCAGACGTCTTACTCTTTGTCATTTTAGCGTCTTATAACCGAACAAAACAAAAGAACAACGTCCAAGTTTTGTTTTGATAAACTCACATTTCCAATTATATTCTACCAGTAAACAAAACTCCCTACACAATTTCGCAGATGCCTTACCTTCACATAAAATATGTATCGTTTCAAACACCGTTATTCAAAAATATTCATTTCCCCTCCCCCTGACAGGTAACGATTGGGGAGCCCTCTGTTCAGCGACCGTTAGCTTTTAATGGATACTAAGCAATCGACTCCTAATTGACTTGATTGGAGAATGCATAGCGTGGGCTGCCCATTGCACCTAACTATGCTTTAAGTACCTATGCTAATTACTTGTTGTGAGGAAAGGTAAATAACATGCCAATAAAGCTGTCAACGTGCGTCATTCATTTTAGTGACGGTAGTTTTTTCAATGAAAATATTATTTACATTCAAGCGCTAATGGATAGTCTTTAGGGTGTCGTACCCAAGGGGTGCAAATGGAACCCTGTTACTAAGCCTCAGCTATCCATTCGTCTGTCTGACAGCAGGGTGTATATCATGAACTGTTATAGGTGGACAAATAGGTAAAGAAATAGAGAAATACATACTTAAATACATAGAAACAAATATTAGCGCTCATCACACTATTACCTGCCCTTACCGGGATTTGCGCCCAGAACCGCTAGCTTCGGAGGCAGGGTCACGAACAACTAGGCTAACATCAAATATATTGCCGCTATAACAACAAATAATGTTTTTTTATTAAATATAAAATTAGGGGGCTTCCGTACAATAATTGTATGGAACCCTTCGTGTCCGTCCGACACGTATTTGGCCGGTTTTTCCTTAAAGCATTTTGACTATGATTTCTGATAAAGCAGGTCGTTGAATATCCCAAGCAATACCAACAAATAGTTGCATTCTTCCATTCCTTATATCCATTATGACAAATGTAAAAAGTAGTAAAACCATTATCCTTCAGTAATTCTAGACATGCTTTCTATTCTCTGCAATCACTACGACTAACATAGGTCTTCAGGTCAGGTTAGTAACGACTGCCATAGCCCTTCGCAACCTTTGTAACAAGGAAATCAGACCACTTGAATCGAGGATGGCTTTTATCACGACTGGCTACGGTTTATCATTAAAATAAAACATCGGAGGACAATCTCACACACATTGACCTACTCCCTTAAATGCATAGAAAACGTCTAAGACTCAGGAACTCGCGAATCTCGTGATCTTCACACAAATAATACACATACACACCACCATACACCTACATCCCTGCTATATTTATGCATATTCTATAATTGTCATCTCTTTTGTTTGTACAATAAAGTGTTTACATACATACATACATATATAATTGTCCTTTTGAACCCGGGACTGCTAGTTCCGTTGGCAGGGTCACTACCAACTAGGCTTACCTACCACTTCGTCAAATTGTTGGTGTGTAATACACCACCGGGAAATACGTAGGACATGGTGACGTTTAGGTCAAAACTTAGTGAGGCACCCACCATACCACGCCATCATTACATTGCCAAAACCATCGCATTGCATCGCATCGATTATTAGTTCGCCTAAGTATATACACAATTCTATAACCACCAAAACATAAGCATAACAGCAATCCCAAACACTTTCACTCTTTACAATCACTTTTATTCTCGTCGAGCTTCACTTGTTTTGCCCTTGCGAGATACGATCTATAATAACACACATCCAAGCGTAATTGCATATAAGTTATCCATTTGGCCCATTGCGATATCACGATTGTAATCCGTCTAAAACACTTGATTACAAATGCGTGCGTAATTATTACGGGCATGGGTTCGCGCTTCGATGTAAAACAATGTTTTATCTTGTGTGTTGGTTAAGTTGGTTACGGTTAAGTTTCGTGTGCAAGATCGCCGAGGGCTTCTTTGCGATAGTCAGCGAGCCTGCGCACATTATAGTCGCATTATTCATAATTTTATAAAAAAATATTTAACGTGCTGTATCGAGATGACAACTTAATTCTTGTATAAAGTTTAAATCTATATATTAGATCCCAACTACTATTAAGGATATCGATTTAGAAAAGTTTTCACTAACTTAGAGAGTTGCAGATAACTTAACAAAAAAACTACATAAAGCCATAATTAAACAAAAACACTAGCGGCTGAAAGTTTTTTCAGCCGCGAATGAACGGGAATGGTTAGTGTTTACTAACCATTCCCGTTCATTCGTGACTGAAGTAAAATAACTAAAAAAAGCTAATTTGTAAACTCTGTCTGTGATTTGATTTCCTGCACCCAGTGACACGTGTACCATCGTTTGTCAAAATCCCCCTCCACCCTCTGTTTATTCCCTGAACTCTGCCTAACAACTGAAATAATAAATGAAACACGTCAATTTGTTATTACACACACGATTTTTTACTGTGATTCTAATTTTCCTAAACTTGGGGTCTTAGAGAAACGAGTATACTCTATTTTCTCAAAGGCTTAGTAACGTATCCGCGATTCCTCCCCCGATTTACAGCTGTTTATGGGTAGCGGTGATAACTCTCCATCAGGTGACCTGCTGATACGTTTGCCTCGTCATAAAGTGATGTAAAATATATTTGTATGCACTACATCAGAATAAACGTCATGACTTATTCATCATTACAAAGGTGGTTTAACACTGGAATCTAAAAATAAAGATATATCTATCAAACACTTTTCGTCTATTACTAAAGATTATCTTTAAACAAACTACATGCAACTAATAGCTATTGTAGTAAGGCTTTCCTATGAGTAAAACATACAATGGATGCAAAGCTATGCCACACTGCAGCCTGATTGCACAACGTTTTTATTGTTCATAGCCCACGGTGCATTACGCAAGCAATTAGATATCAATGCCTGCAAGTACAAATGTAATACAGCTCCCTTCCTCGATTTCCAATTTATATCCTATGGCGCTAGTAATATAAAACAGTTTCGAAAAGCAATTATATTAGACCTATGTTGTTTGTTTCTTTTAACTATGATATATGACCTCAAATAATAACTCCTTCGCAAGGTCAGCGAAAGTATGGATTTCGATTTCAATCCTCTATTCATACGAATTGTTCTCCAATTGATAGCGTGGGTTTGATGTGAATTAAACTCGTTATGGACAAAGGTTGTTAATTAACAGTTGGTTAGTTGACGATACATTTTGATTTAACATGTTCAGTGCCCAAAATCCTATATTGAGTCCATTTGTAGGTATGAAAATTGGAGAGATGGGTGTGAGACTGTGGAATTTATGAAAAGTTGCTTAAGTGCAGTAGTAGGTAAGCGGTGAAGCTTTTTCAATGATGCCTATTATTTCGAAAATCATTGAACTTAAACTTTCTTCTACTTTGAAACGATTAATTTGGAAATATTCAGCTAATGTCTATCTATGGGCATCAGATCCAACTTCCCATCAGGTAGCCTGTGTGCTCGTTTGCCTTCTCAGTTTCTTTAACCCTATATCAGAAACACAAAAGCGTCAAGATAGTTAGAAGGTAAAATATTTTTAAAATTCAATTCTCGAATTTACGGGATTCCAAAGTCAAATCTTGAATTTACTTAATTTGAGAAATAAGTATAGATTCGATTCGTAAGTTATCGTATGGGATACTAGGATAGAACTAGACAGTGACTGTCTGCGCACGGTATGTTTCCGCTTCCGGCCGGTGACCGCGGGTTCCGTTCCTGTCGTGCCAACCGAGGCAATAAAGAGGATACTGCGGTAGTTGTGTCAATAATACTATGTCATTGCCTAGAATACCGCTAGATGGCGCTAGTTTCCAGTTCACTAGAATTTTAAATGCTTTACATCATATCAACCGCCGTAAATTTCAAAACTAAAGGCTTAACGATATTGCAGTATATGAGTTAAGAAAAGTAGTTAACCTTTAAATTTTAAATCGAAAATTGCAGCATTATCAGTAATTAACAATTAAATGCTAATTACGAGGGAACCGTACCAAATAAAAACACTAGCGACTATAAAAACGAGTTCTTTCTCAAACCACGGAGTATTTTTGGTGCATTCCGAAACGTTCGTCACGATAATTAAATTAAAGTTCGCCGAGACATTCGCCACGGTCCTCCCGACTTAAAAAGTCTTAAATACGTGTTTACTATTTGAATCGTACAATATCGCATCATTATTTCAAAATCGTAGGTAAGTTTAAATAAATTTTAAATTTTATGCACGTTTATTTTATTTTATTTCTGTCGCGGACTGCAAGAACGTTCATTTCATCAAAACGCAAACTCCTCTTTAAATAAACAACACAATAAATTCAAACACAAATGAGCACCAAAATTGGGGACGATGTAAGTTATTTGAATTATAAATTTATGCGGTTTGTTTTTAATGCAAAATATCATAAAACCTCAAAAGTCCTGTGTCGGCCTCCCGTAAGGCGTCCAGCTGCGAAATTTATTCCTCGCACAATTAATGCGCCATACACCTCCATTCAACATTATTTTATAATAAATATTACCAATTAAACCATGTTAAAAAGTCAAATCGGACTTAAAAAAACGATAAAAAGAACAGAACACAGCAGAATCCGTTCGGACAGTACCTTTTAAAATGTCAGTGTTCGTACTCTCAGTATTTATTTTATTGGGAACATTTTTGAAACAAGGACCGAGTCCAAATCGATACATTTATTGGTCTCCTCGGCATGTTAATGTTGTCAAATAAATCACTAATGTAATATCCCTAAAATACACTGCAGCTCGGTTTATAAATTTCGGAAGTATTAAGAGAGGACAGGTCGTATCTCCGGACGTGTTAATTTATGCCGTATATTGCCCTCCTAATGAACATAACACGTGATATCAAATGAACTCTTAAATTTCCGAACGGCTTTTTGCTCTATTTGCATTTTATCTTTAGTGATGTTTTATAGGCACTTTGAGGTTAGTGTTATTGAAAAATAACTTAATCGTTTAAAACAAATGGATCGATATTTGATAGCTAGTGCTAAATTTCAGATAAGTATAGCTTGATCGAGTTTGACTATGAAATTAATTATTCTATTTGTTACTAATTTGTCTACGATTTGGGTTTTATCCTTATTGAATAGCTTGCTTATTTCGTAAAAAGTTGTTTTATTACTATTCACAGTCGGTATGTCCAGCAGCATCACGTAGGCAGGAGGTAAATTTTTTGTGGTTAACTAATTTAACTAATTAAATTTCTGGATATTCTGAAAACTAAAAAACATTAGCAAAAAAAAAGCTTAAGATGAATGTACACTTTGTTGATAATTAATTAAAGCGTAACATTTCATTTTCCGAATGCCTCTCTGACCGATTTCTACCTCAATAATAAACGCAAAAAACTTTAAGTAGCGAAAGCAAAATAAAAACTAAACAACTGACATATTTAAACCAAACCAGAGTAGGATTGAACGACAAAAACGCATATTAATTTTATTAATACACATTAGCGAGTTACGGAAACACGGATTGTCAGTTAAGAATCCGTATTCTGGGACTCTTTTGTGGGCGTGCGACATTATATTCGAATTTTCGTGAGCTCTTTCGACAGAGTTAAGTTTTATGACTGTGCATTCTTCGGGTCACTTAGCGGATATCTACGAAAGGTGGACACTAAAATGTTTCGTAAACCAATCATCAAAGTCGTGCGAAAACGAGACCACACCCGATTATTTTAAATACAGCATTGACGGATACAATACCTAATCAATGTAAACTATAAGTTATTACTAGGAAGTAATTAACTAAAGCAGAATTATTTAAGGGTCATACAAAAAGAAGGAAAGAAAAATAAAAAAAATATTCGTGACAAACAACAGACAAATAAAAAGGATCAAAATTCTGACATAAGCAAAGCCAAAGACCAAGACTTGTTGTCACAAAATGGTTCCAAAACACACACTCATACAAACAATAGTTAAAAGCTGTTTTTATTATGATAGGACTAAAGCGGTCCTGATGCCGTTTATGCGGAAGTGGGCTTAGCCAGAAAATTAGGCCTTAAAAATGTTAACTTCCGGTGTGTTCACAGGAAAGACGCTAACCTAAATCTATGTATGACCCTTAAACCTAGCTAACCCGATTGACGTTGTCCTGTCCAGATTTTATTCAGATAATTTTCCTATTTTTTCAGCTATTTTTATTTTACATAGAAATTTTGAAAATTATAGTACATAGGTAACCATATTTTTATGTAGTCATCAATTGTGATTATCAAAGCCGTTAAATGAAATAAATAACCCAAGAAAATGTAATTAAACTGGTTATTTTACCAAACAGTTATTTAACCAAGTTTCCTTTTGGGAAGTTTAATAAAAGGCATCGGCTCATACAAAGCTTGATCTTTAATATCCAATACCAAGTTTCCTCTTGTGGAGTTGTACGGAAATAGGCAATTCGTGAAGGAAATAATAGCCAAAGAAATTGGCAAACGTAAAAGCGACAGTGGATTTGTTAATCTTGGTTGTGAAAGAATAAAAGTATTGTGCGCTTCGCTGACAGGTATACAATATAGATACAAAGGCTTAAAACACACTTTTGTCGCGCTAATTTGACAACTTTATCTCATAAATGGTTTGAGGGAGGTCTTATTATTTTGCGATTGATTTTAAACGCTGAACTGTTTTTTTGTTTTAATTTTTTATCTACATTATGATTAACAGGTGAATACTTCTGTCTTTCCTCACTGTGCCTGTGAAATCGAAATTAATCTATTTGATCATGTCAAACATGTAAATAGATATTTATTTAAAACTTAATATTTTCCGACATTAACGGCGTTTTAAATTTCCAAAAAAAAAAACGAGATGTCACTACTAATTTATACTGTTTCCAGCAAAAAAATGGATGGTTTAAATTCGCACATTATCCACATTGTCAAAAAAAAAAATTATTAATATGAGTGTCATTCATAAGTTAACAAGATGCCATCTTACCTGGCAGACCTGGCAGTTGCTAACATAATCCTCGCCCGCCTTCATAAAGGGGCACGTAACAAAAAACCGTATCCATATTGGACAAAAATTAATTCTTTTGTGAACACTAACTTCGCACTTGAAATTAACTTTTCGTCAAATCCTCTCAAGAACCGCGAATGATAGAACACTCGACTTTATTGCTGAGGACACTGCATTCATTTTTGTCTAACTATTTTTAATTCAAAGTGCGCACGACATATTTATTTTACGAAATCCAATTTTCTGCTGACATCTCATCTGTCGACTTTAAGCGTTCGATATTATGGGACTGTCTACTCGGTTTCACGCTTATTCTTCAGGTACTTAGTTACCTCTCGATTCCTCGTGCGAAATAATAAAACGCCGGTAAATTATTTTATATTGAAATACTATTATTTATGTCAAATCTATAAGACAATCTATACTAATATTATAAATGTGTATAATATAAGTAATTATCCGATGAACCGATTTAAATGAAATCTGGTAAAGGGATAGTTTGAATCTCGGGGAAGGACTTAGGGTACTTTATATCCTGAAAAATTTGACGGTTTCTGAGGCAATAGCGATAAACTACTTCTACGCGAACGGAGTCGCGGGAAACAGCTAGTAAAAGATAATGAGAAAATAATAAGAATGTGCTCATGTTCATCTTGTATCTTTACTAAATAAAGTTCTTGGGTTCAATGGGCCGAAGAATTACTAATGGTTTTTTATTTTATTATTTTATTATAAACTTTGATGGGTAATGTTTGAAACTACTGAACTAATTTAAAGAAAATTGCACTAATAGGAAGCTACATTATCCCTGACTAACATTTTTTAATTTTTTATTTTGATGTAAAAAAGTTGTTCCCGTTGATGTATTGTTCAGGAACGATAACGCTCAAATAGAATCTGAGTTAGTAATGCTTAAAATGGTTTTTGAATGAGTAGGTATAACAACAATAAGAAGAAGGCCGCATGGCAGCTAGTGGCGAGCTGTTAGGGAGTAGTGACGCCACGCCAAGGACCTGAGTGCTCCCGAGGAAAGGTCCTGTTCCTCACCTCACACTTGCCTTCGGCCGGCTGGAGTGTACGATGACGAAGAACAGACCCTCACCTATGGCTTGCCTTTATTAGCCGGTTAGCGTGGAGTGGCAAGAGGTATATGATCAAAGGGCAGATACTTTGACGACACGGTGGCCTAGTTGGGAGTGACCCTGCCTCCGAAGCCAGCGGTCCTGGGTTCAAATGCCGGTAAGGGCAGATATTTGTGTGATGAGCGCGATATTTATTCCTGAGTCTTGGATGTTTTCTATGTATTTAAGTATGTATTTATCTATATAAGTATGTTTATCGTTGACTAGTACCCATAGTACAAGCCTAGAGCTTAGTTTGGGACTAGGACAATTTGTGTGAGATTGTCCCCTGATATTTATTTTATTTTATTTTATTTTATTTATTGCATAAGTAGCGAGTGGGCACCCTGTGTTTGTTTAAATTTCAGAAGCAGCGCTCCAGCCTTTCTGCTGCTATCTATGTATATGTGGCTATTTTGGGAAGTCTATTCCATTGAGTAGGCGAGTCACCGTCTTCTTTTTAATCAAAGTAATTAGCATTGACCAAGCAGGCGCCATAGGTTCATCAATAGCCTAGTTCACTAATCCATATTATTTCATTAATATAGCCTATTACTTATGTTCCCATCTTTCTTAAATAGTCCTAAACTAACAGATGGTGGTCCGTTGGAGCATAATTCTATGGTGTGAACCCAAGGACAGTCGTCGGTATGTGGCCCATAGCTTTACTAAATATAAGTTGTCTAAAGAGCCTCAACATATTGGCTTCGGCTCCATTCGGTTCCAAAGATCGGAGACGGGCGAAGTCCCATGGTTGGTAAAAAAAATCCAGAGGACAATTTCACGCAAATTTATTTAGCAAACAATGTGTCTGAATTTAGAAGTTTTTAATAATTATAAAAATAAAGACGCAACCATTTCAAAACCCACTTGTACAATACTGCAATAAATACGAGAACGGTTAATTCTCTCCTCCACCTCATTTTCGCACCGAGTTCCACGTTCAATTGGCTCTCTCGACCCACCATTCCAAACAAAAGAGCATCTATTTAGCGAATCCATTATAGACCGACCGATGACGCCCGTAGGTGTCGCAACGGTACAATAATTTATTACACCATAACTCACATAAAGCTAAGCTCCCGGTATAACGATACCATCTTGAATTCCTACCGCAACTAACCGTCCACAAGAATGCCCAAAGCAGCTTAACTCAGAGGTTAACGAGACTGTTGTGATTGTTGCTCACATATTTAAAATTAATATTCAAATATTCTATAAAATATTGTGATAAAGCATTGAACTCTGAGCTATTTGTCCTGTTGGTTATTCTTATAAAAAACCTGTGTCACCACGGAGAGAATTATTCGCAAACCTTTGGCATTGAATTTATTGTTACAATCCGTCTTTTTGTAGAATCCAAGAGCAAAAACGGCAACCCATTTGTTGTTCGTTTTGTAAATCTATTTAAGAATAGAGGATTCCAATTTGCTATATTTTAAAATATGTTTTGTTCATAATACCTTTTACCTTATTGTTTCTAGATTATGCCGCCAAATACTCACTATAAATGTATCACTTCCGCATGATTGATATAATTTATTCCCCTAGTTTACAGGTCGTTGGAAGGTTGCATGGCCCAGGAAGTGTTTATACCGAAATATACGACGAACAATGCCCGCTATGCAGCGTATTTTATGGTCCTCGGTGGTGCCACGGCGAAACTTGATACCGACTAAACTGGGACATGTAAACTAACCTCAAACTATTTTCGCAGTCGATAATGCCCCAGATTTATGCCGCGGAGTCGCATACTTTAGATTTCTTTTGTTGGAAATTATATTCTTTAGGCCTATGACGACACAGTTGAGATCTTAACGCTCATGAATAGTAGTGACATGTAAACATGTAACGTTTTAGGATTATTTGTCCACGCACCTACAATCTTTTGAGCAAACTAATACGAACGTCGTGAAGATCCTTGGGGAAGGCTTATGTCCAGCAGTCGACGTCCTATGATTGATATGATGACTTTTTACGTAGACGATATACGTAGGGCATTAATACTAACATACAAAATCAAACACCGAAACTGTTTTGACTGAATGAGAGAGCCGATAGTATTGATGACCTGCCCCTGTCATCCCCATGAGGAATATAATGTTCTACGGCACGTTCTCTTGTATGTGAGCTAAAATTCGTTGTGCCCATTTTTAATAGATCTCTTCCAACGTTTTAGTGTACAGTACAAGCAGAAGTAATATCATGAGGTGCATTTTATTTTGTTCTTCTTTTACTTATTCTCACGAGTATTAAGCAAAAATTTTTTTTATTTTATTTATTTAACTTTAAATATATCCAACAAAAGTCAATACAACAAATAACAGAGAGAGAAGAGTGGGTAGGCTTCCGGTAACCTTTGGGAAGGGAAGACGGCCGATTGAAAGATGTCTGGCTTTTGCTTTTGCTTTATTCTGTAGTAATACTAAATCACTGCAGAATATACCGGTGGACCGCCATTAATAAGAATAGAACATGGAGAAGAAGAGAGAAGAGTAGTTGCGCTGTACTATTATATTTAAAGTAACCCTTGTTTTGCTCGATGCTAATTAGTTGAGTATTGTACCTGAATTTTACTGGAACAAATGGGATTTTCAGGTGACACTAAACCAAAATTCTGTGTAGGTATTATTATACCTATACAAAATTGTAGAATAGAAACCCTACCAAAAGTTTTAAGCACCACTCAACACTTCAATTCAAGTTCAGTGACTCGTTAAATTACCGCAATAATCATAACCGTCTAAGTTTTCTGAGGAATTTGTCTCGGTAGTAATTAGTCGAGATTAATACCGTGACTTGTTTCGCAAAAACTTTCGTAAGAACTATTCTAGAATATAAACGCCGTCACGCCGCCATCTGGACAATCAAGTCTATAACCATCTACAAGCTACTGTCAATCATAACATCCGATTTGGGATTGTCGTTTATAGCCTATATCACATTTAAATGCCGTGGAACCTATTAGAAACTGGACTCAAACTGTTTGAACTAGAGTCGCATTTGTGATGGTGATCGGGAAACAAATTTTGATTAGAATGCGTCCAGCTATAGTCTCGTTCGACGGGATTTGGCGCCTAATCCGTCCTCCGCCGGCCCCTTTGACATTCAATTACCGTCTACTTATTACTGTTATACACTGTACAGATCGGATTAGCTAAAAGGCAGTTATGTAGACAGGGCTTAGCGTGAGCCATGTGTCGATGCCTGTTAAAGGGAGTTCCATATACATATAAAATTAATTAAGAGATCGGAATTACGTAACGGTAAACGAGTAACCCGAACTGTCTAAAATATTTTGAAAGTTGCCTTTACATAAAATTAAGAACATAAATTCAAGAGACGTATCAGTTAGAACCGATCAATTATAAAACATATCGGTTTTTCTGTTCTCTAAATTCAAACGAAGTCGTTTTGTTTCTGTGAGATTCGAATTTCGAACAGAGATATTTCGACCCCTGCCATTCCTTCGAAGTCGCAAAAATTTCAAGTTAACGATCGCGGGGCAGAAATCCACTCAGTTCCCCACAATTTAAAAAGTTTCCTAGAAACAGATGACGCTAGGACATATTCCGCATACAAATACGATATAAAAATACAATGATGCATGTTTGAAAGCGTAAATACAGTTAGTGGTAGTATGGTGGTTTGGATACACTGCTGTCGTACGATTTCGATATAGTTTGGGGCAAGTATTGTGAAATAGTTACTACACATGGATTGAATAGAGTCAAACATAATAGTATCATAAGTAGATAGTACTACTTGTATAAAATGAATTTTCAATTAATATGTATGTATGTATGTATGTAAACTCTATATTGTACAAAGAAAAGATAACAAAGTAAAAAAGACAGAAACATAAAAGACATGTACAAACGACGACACGTTGGCCTAGTTGGGAGTAACTCTGCCTCCGAAGCCAGCGGTCCTGGGTTCAAATCCCGGTAAGGGCAGATATTTGTGTGATGAGCGCGAATATTTGTTCCTGAGTCTTGGATATTTTCTATATATTTAAGTATGTATTTCTCTATATATGTATGTTTATCGTTGTCTAGCACCCATAGTACAAGCCTAGAGCTTAGTTTGGGACTAGGCCAATTTGTGTTACATTGTCCCCTGATATTATTATTATTACTATTATTATTATTAAAGGCGAATTTATATCTTTAAGAGATCTCTTCCAGTTAACCTTTGAGCAAATAATAATAATTAATAATTTGTACCGGGTTAGAATAGTGCCACTCCAAGTCTTCCCGTGGATGTCGTAAGAGTCGACTAAGGGAATAAGGGCTTGTAGTACTGTTAGGCGATGGGCTTGCAACCTGTCACTATTACACTAGTAAACTTCTTAGCCTGTTTGTGCAAAATGTGGTTACAGAATCAACAAGTCTTTTTAGAGTTGTTGGTATTTCTGTAGCTCTGCCTACCCCGGTCTGGGAATGAAGGCGTGAGGTTATGTATATGTATGTATGTTGTACATGAAAATTATAGACTTATAAATTTATATTTCACCTGCTTTAACATATTACTTTTTAACTTTTACAGCTAGCTTGGTAATTTGGCCACAAAAACCATAATTTAAACTTTTGTGGCTTCATTGTTATTAATAGTAAAAAGAACATAACTTTAAGGAAATTGAACTGTATTTATAGCTCGCCCGGTTGCACCACATCGTTTCGGTAGCAATGTACATATCCCAAGCCTCAAACTCCTATATCGCGTCGCTATCAGTAACATCCCGTAGGAAACGCGTGACGGGAATCGAGACACGAGATTAGATTCACGGGAATAAGGCCGCCGAGATGTGCCCAGCATAATCTTCCTGTTGTTTCGACAATATTGTGTTATCGATGTTCCTCTTTTACTAAAGTTTTACCGGAAAACATTCGGGTCGCACTTTAAGGGACCGAGATTCGAATTTAGAATTGAATAACGGATTTTGGATAGCGTTGTCGGAATACAAATACAAAGAAAGTATCTTCGAATAATTTATTGCGTGTTTGTTTCAGAATGAAGAAGAAAGTATAGTCATAGAAAAGGTTAGTCATAATAATATATCATCATAGTTTATTTGGCGACATCCATCTTCATAAAACCTTCCTAAAATTGTTCTTATTATTTTTTTATGTCTATAACTGGTATTTAATTATCGCAACTGCACGAAAAACAAGTGCTTTAGTAGCAGAAAATATAATCGCACAAGTAAATTCAGGATGACCAGGGCCTCTATTCTACTGCGTTATAACGATATCGCATTTGAACTGTTTTAGAATCGGTTATGAGTCGGTCGCCATTATTGTAAATTATATAAGAGTTATCAAAACGTTGACAATACGGAAACGTGTCAAACGCGACATCGTTATAACGCAGTAGAATAGAGGCCCAGTACATCGTACCGAGCTTCAGTTTAAAAAGTTAGCTTTTGATATTATAATTGAAATTGCTTAGATAGCCAGGATTATCGTTAGTATACATAAAGTATCGTAATGCACCAATATCAGTGAATATCCCAATATTGGTTCTAAATACTAAACAAACTTTGACTTGCAATCTCAAAGCGTCAGGAAGCGGTCACAGCTTGCCGCTCGCCGGCAAATTTGTATCAATTTCCTGGCTCTCTTTACCACCCTATCTATACCATTCGTATCTCTGTCAATGCGTCTCTTTCATACAATACTAGTTAGAGAGAGACGCGAAACGTAGAAAGAGTTGAGTCGATTGCAGCTCAATAAAAAGTACCCGTAAATCATCTTCCAGATTGTCTCTAAGACCCCAAAACTTACCCCTATCGCGTCGATTTAAAGCTGAGTGCTTATCTAATAACTATGAATATGATATTAATTAAAAAACGCTAAACTACCGTTCAGAACCGCCAACGCGAATCAATGAAACCAAAAAGATATGAAACCAAGCAACAAATTCAACATCGGAAATCCATAATTTATTAAACTAATATATCATTTTTACAATCCGATGCAAATAAATTATATTAATGCAATTATTGATCATTAACAAACGATTATCCTTTTCCGAGTGGTCTTAAGTGCCATAAATAAAGGTTACCTTGCGTCGCTTAAGGTATAATTACGCGAATAATACAAATGAAAAGTGCAACCGAGCGCACGTACCGCCGATGTCTTCCCTGGATTATTTATTACTGTTTTATCTTACGGCAACCGTCCGCGATAAAAGAAAAGAAATGTCAGGAGCCCGTGATCGCGATTATCACGATGCGATCACAGGAGCGCTTCAAATAGCCTATTCAGCCGTCAACCATCCAATAAAAAGCTGCGTTTATCGTACACTACTGTTCACCTTTACAACTCGAACGTAAGCTCTCATTGAAATGCAGCAATCGATAGCTTCCAGTTTAAAATTATACGCAAGCAGTGGTAAAGTGGTAGAGGTTAAGATAAAACAAAATACGCATTGAAAAGACTTAAAGGCTTACTCCTTTACAACGGGTAGTATTGGTAGTCAGTCATTGAGAGGAAAGAAAGGCTGGCTCGCATGCCCGTGTCTTCATGTTGGCTCTGGGGACAGCCGCGATCATTGTGTAGGGGAATGTCCTTTTAATTAGCGCATGTAGAGCAAGATTATCAAGCGACAATGTCAAGAGCAAGAGACAACTGAATAATAATGGTATTTATTTCTGAAATAATTAGCTCGCGGAACGTGTTCAAGTTTGTCGGGCGGTTGGTAAATGTTTATAAACGATGTGTTTGTTATCGCTATCATAGATGATTAAAAGTGTAGTCAGTGTTGGTTTTTATGGCATTCAAAGACAAATAAAACTCTTAGACCAAATAACAAGATGACAAATAGTTACGTTGCTAGTCCTAAAGACTGTAGCAAGATATTAGTGTGATCTTTTTTGCACATATGGATATAGACGTAACTAATGTGTACCCGCAACTCCGTTTGCGTGGAATTTATTAATCGTTGTTCTATTGAAAATCGATAAATTTCTGGGACAAGATGTACCCGTGTCGATCTCCGGACTAGAAACTATCACTTTACCAGGATTCACGTCGATCGATTGAGGCGTACCGTGAAGACGGAGCAAACATACATGCTTTAACATTTATAATATTAGTACCTAAAGATGAAAAGTATTTTTATATGCCAAACGAAACGATCATACAGACCACCTGATAGCTAGTGTGATCATCAGAGACCTAAATAATTTGCATTCGCAAGACCTAAAGACTGCCCTAAGTTTACAAATGCGTTGCCAACTGCTGTGTCCGTTTGGCGTTGAAAAAAGGTAATGCAAAATGTTATATTCAAAAATGTGATAAAGATGGAATGCCTCTATTCTAGTTATTTCATCGGTTGTCCCTAATACTCAGACGCAACAATGTAAACACTGTTAATTGGCGGTAGGTTACCCTAAATTTCATTTAGGCATTTTTCATTTAGGCATTTTTCATTTTTTATTTATCGGACGACACGCTGGCCTAGTTGGTAGTGACTATGCCTTCGAAGCTAGAGGTCCTGGGTTCAAATCCCGGTAAGGAAAGATATTTGTGTGAAGAGCACGAGTATTTGTTTGGATGTCTTCTATGTATTTAAGTTTATATTTATCTATATAAGTAAGTTTATCGTTGTCTAGTACCCATAGTACATGCCTAGAGCTTAGTTTGGGACTGGGTCAATTTGTGTGACATTACCCTGTGATTTATTTATTTATTAGGAAAAAGAAATGGTCTATTTAATATGAAATGATCATTTGAACTTGTCTAAATAGCTCCGTTCGTTGTTCTAGAAACTGGCCGTATGTTAGTACATCCAAAGCGCTGTGCCAACTTAATTTAGGTTGGGAACAGAAGCCAAATTTCCAAGTGACAAGAGAGCCAAATAAACCCGGCCAGGTGGCTGCATCGGCGACGCCAAATCCGAGTTCATCCGAACTCAAATTCGGGCCAAATTTTAAATTAACCCTACTCGCCATGCTAATAATGTCCAAGGCATTAAAGTAGAATAAATGGTCACGTTTATGAAATATTGACCCTAAGGGACTATCTTTTAGAAGAATCTTTAGTTTTCCTACGCATGGAATATAGGGAGGTATAGAGAAGGTTTAATTAATGTGTGAAGTGAATTAAATACAGTTACTTTATTTTCTATTTCAGGACAAGTCAAACTAATTTATGTACGAGTAGACTATCGTAACTTGACCTATTGGTTAGATAGTAGGTGGCATCAGTTGCTATGACGTTAGCAAAGCTGCATCGAAAGTTATGTTATGCGTTTTGGTGATTTTTAAAACAAAGAGTTGTTTAGAGAAGTACCTAGAAGGATTTAAATCGATTTCCTGACCGCAGAAATCCCTTATATTGACATCTTTATGAAAATAGAGACATTTTCGAGAAAACAATCTTTATATTTATACAAATGTAGCTGCATAAAAAAATAAGGTAACGTCCTGGGGTTTAGAAAAAGCTTAGACTGTCAGTCGACCAACTTAGATAAATGTTAGTACACTGAAGAAAAAAGGTAGAGCCATTTTCAAAAAACCATCGCTTCTATTTATACAAATGTAGCTCCCTTAAAAAAATATAAGATAACGCCCTGGGGTTTAGAGAACGGATAGACTGTCAGTCGACCAACTTAGGTAAATGTAACCCGAAGAAAATAAATATATTTTTCAAAAATTACATATTAGAATTCAATACTCTCGCGTTAAAGAGTTACTGTGTTTCGTCTCCCAGCATCCCATAGTCCGGGAGTTTACGTGTTTTACCGAGAAAGACATTATGCCGGGCGGGACAGGTGCCCGGCTGTCGGCACCCACACGGTAGTGGGCTCCGAGACAATTATCATTCCGTGCTTGCGAAACATGCCTCGTCACTATCTGTCTAACCATCGTCACGACTCGACGATTTACATATAATGACTATTCAACAATAAACAACAAAAATGTGCAACGCCCGCTTGCGACACAATTTAATTTTTACGTCTTATCTTAACGTTTTAATCTAGAGTGTTTATATTTATACTATGATGCAAAAGGTTAAATGCTCATAAAGTATGATATATATTATGTAACGTAATACACTGGGATGTAGAGAAAATCTTTACCTGTAAATTATGACATTAATAAAGTAAAACAATACAGAAGTCGCGAAATAAAAACAGCAGGGCGTCCTCATCAAACTAGTTCGAAAGGTATAGTCGAAGTTTGCGGCGGTTTTGCTTGATACTTAAGATTCTGAGGATAAACGTGCAACAAGTCAGCTACTTTATTCGGGCATAAGTCAACATTGTTACAGCACAGCACGCGAACAGGAGACGGTCCGGAACGCAGACTTAACTCCTATTTGTTAAGTCCCTGCTTACCGCCCGCCACAATCTCCGACCGATAAATTAACTTTGACCTAACAATGGACACTGTAAAGCCGCATGTTTATGTACGACAAGCAATATTCATTTATGACTCGTTAGCTTTATGGTAACATTGTCTCAAGACTAATTGTTTTTTAAAACTCATTGTTACAAAATACATTCTTGACCATAATTATGTTAATAAAAAACGCTTCATAATTGTAATTCCATTAAAAACGAGGATTCTGATTAAATAATGTAATTGGGGATCGTATTATTCAATTATTTCAAGACACCAAAAAGCTGTTGGCGTCTTTCTATCTTTTCATCTCGAGTAATAAGATTAAACAGTCGTCATGCAAATTTACAAAGAAATTTCGGATTCCTAGTTAAGAACTGATTATCATCTTAATTTTAGTAATGAAACGGACGCGGCTACCGTAGAATGCGGATAGAATAGTAAACTCATAAAGTAGGTAGTTTGTAAGCGATTTGCGAGATGCTTCACCCGATAGCAAGCGAGCCAAATAATTTATTAACTATAATACTCATATAACTTTGGCTTATTCTAGACCTCAACAACCATTAGAAGAAAAGAAAATAACGAAATCAATAACGCAGCCCGTGCCCGGCAGGACGGCGTGAATCACATAAATTTAACATTTTATTCTAAGCAAATGACTCGACCAAATATTGACTCTTTCTATAAGGCAATTCGTATTCAGCTCCGATTTGTTTCCAACACGTTTATTGATGTTGAGTGTAATAATATCGATAGGAGTTAGCGACAAACCTGTCATAAAGTATAGAATTTTTGTTTGAATATAAATTAAATTTCAATTCAAATTAATTTAGTCAAACTAGTAAGTATATGGGCTATAAATTTGAAGTTCAGACATAATGGTTAGGTTAATGTCGAAATGATCCTTAGTCTACGAGCTTGCGCATTAAGTCAGGTATTCAATGTATCTAAATAAGACTATGTCCATTAGGTTGCTGGCAGATCTCGCGGTCCAATCCTCCCACCGCGGGTAATTTATGTCTCATAATGTGTAATGGATTGGTGCCCAGAGTGAATAGAATTCGTTCCAAATAATCAAATCGAATTTTTCAGATTCCAGCTGCCTACGGGACAACCCATATTGAATTGCAGACGACGGACCACCGTTCGATACTAATCTAGTTCTCCGTTCTATAAGTATTTACGTTTATTTTAGTCGAGTGTAGAGATAAATAGGTATGTATTATTGTCTAATAGCTATAAAAAATTCACAATATTTTTTACAAACTCTAGTCTACACGGTTAGCTCATTGCGAGATTGTTGACGGCCCTTATGTTCCTAACCCTCGTTATCTTTTTACATTCAAGAAAATAAAAAAGTCGGTTACCGGTTAATAGCTCCACGGAAAAAATGGCTCTTAAACACACGAACCTTTCGTCATAACACGATACAAATTACTTCAAATCATGTAGATATTATTTTTTATGGGGAACGAGAGCACCATGTGGTAAATTAGAGTCCCTATCATCAGGAACAAAATAAACAACATAACGATGCCACACAGTTTTTCGAGAAAGAAAAAACTGTAATAACCACCAAAATGGGTGTCGCGAGCTCCTCAAATTATCGGTTCGGGGAAACTAGTTTACTTTAGAGAATTTTATAATGTGTTTTATTATTGCAATAGACCGGTCTGGACCCGGCGCGTCGTCGGATGCCGGAGTGATCGCATTATCTAGATCAGCTCGCTGATATCTGATAATAATCTAAATAAAAGGCTTTAAAATATTATATGACATTTTACTTGCAAATTGAGCATTTAAAAAATAATACTTTAGTAACTGCCATGGCGATCAGATTAAGATACATTTTGCAATATGCATATTTGTGAGACTCTTTTATAACTATTTAAACAGTTTAAAAATCCTTTTATTTGCCTTATCTTCTTAATTATCTATATTCCTACATCAACATTAAAATGTTAAATTATACAATTTTAAATCTAGAATTAATATACGTGACTTCTTTAAAACTCTGCGGTATCGTGAATTGAAATCAGTGCCGCCTGTAGGCGAAGCACAGAAAGTCTGGCTTTATATATATTTTATTACAATAGTAAGCGTATGCAATATAGGCTTTTTATTTTACGGACATACAATAAAGAGTACCAAAGACAGAAGAAATAGTAGAAAATGTTGACTTATCAAGCATCTCCAGCATTAGTTGACAAAGCTAATCAAAAGTATAGACAAACAGAAATTAAACTACTACTGTTTCCTGTCCCCGATACAAAAACCAACGCGAAACGAGAAATGAAGTAATCTTCGGTAAGTCCGGACGAACAGTAATTACGCACTAAAAGCCGGCTCGTGCGTGCTGCCGCTAAACGCAGCGCGGGATTATGCAACTGCGCACCAAATAACAAAACGTTACCCTTTTCATGACTAGAAATGCCATTTTTACTTAACTAGAGGATGCCCGTAGCTTTGTACGCGTAGAGTTATTTTCCGGCTTCTCTCTTATGGCAAAAGAAGAGATGGTTTAAAAAAAAATGTAATCCTCTCCAAGGAATATTCTTTCCAAATTTCAAGTCCCTAGGTCCAGCGATCTAGGCTGTGCGTTGTCCCTCAGTCATTAAAGAGTTTAATATGGAAGATACACCCAATGCCAAAAACACAGATCATTTTGAATGGATATTGAAAAGCTTGACACTCTCAAACACAAAAAGGATACATCTGTAGCAAGTAACAATATTTCACCATAGGTAATGGTTGGAATATTTTACTTGTTTAACTGGGTAAGTAATTAAGAGATTACAAAACTTAAAGCAGCATATTGCACAAATAAACTTATTAACCAACTTAAGCCTGAAGACCATAAAGCACCAAAGTTCTTCCCGCTTTACATCTTGTGCGGCTGTGAACTTGACGTCGGTTGTAAGGGGAACTTATCAGATAGAGAGATGCTGGTAGAGCCGCGTATTTTCTACTTGATGTTTTGGCATTGCAAAAATCATGGGACCTATGACAAAAAAAACAACTATTTTACTATGACTCTTGTTATAGACATTTGGGATTTTTTAATTTAAAAAACGAGCAAATGTGCATTTAAGTTTCATAGTTACAGTTTTATAGAAAGAATCGATCGACCGACAATATGTTGTCCACACGCACCACGCACTTACTTCTCTCATTAATCTCACTCAACTTCGTTCAGTATTAAGTTCTTTCTGTCAAACGCCTACGCTAAAGAGCAGTCTCTCAAAATTTAGTAACTTATCTCTTCCAGGGTCTCTAAACGCGGGTCGGATAGATTGAGCGCGGTCGCCCCTCGGATTAGCGACGGCGTGTTATCACTTCGCTGCAGTTAGCCGAAACTCCGCCGGTGCGCGGCACGAGCGATACAGCGATACCACTAACCCGGCAACTTAGCATGTGATAACAAAACTCTTTAGTGGTAAGACTGGTACGAGTTTATAAGTCATCTCTTGTAAGTTTCTCGGAAATTTGTGGGGCCATGTCAGTTTGGAGGTCGTAATTAAGTAATTTATTTTCTATAATCTGAACTTCATCTACCGTCGCTGTGTTTTCTTAAGAGGGTTTATTGTAAGTGCCCTTGCTACCGGGAGGGTTATCTACTTCTTTACCTTTCATAAGTATAAATGGTAAGCGAATGTTAAATTTTAAGCAGTTATTGTGCACCGAGAAGTTGGCACTCCACCAACCAGACCAGAGAAATAAAATGGTTATTGGTAGCAAGCATATTGCACAAATATTACAAGCTAACCGAAATAATAACTATTAAACATATCACAAATTACATTTTGAAACAGCCCATGGGTATCTCATCATCATTATTTTTTATAGTAAAAGGACTCCGAGGTTGAAATTTCAAGATTGCGTTGCGAACCCTCAGGACCAACATAGAATGCCTCTTCGCTAAATAATTCTAAGGACTCACTGTCTTACCACCACCTCAGACCCCATCAATGCGAACACTGCTGTTAGGTGGCAGGTTAACCGGTAGACGACTATAGCTATGCGGACGTACTCTAGAGAAGGTCCTAGCAGTAAGTAGTTATTATTAAAAAAACCAGTCAAATGTGAGTCGGAATCGGGCTCGAAGGATTCCGTACCATTGTCTATAAAAACGACAAAAAATCACGTTTGCTGTATGGGAGCCACCCTGATATATTAATTTTATTCTGATTTTAGTATTTGTTGTTACAGCCACAGAAATACATCATCTGTGAAAATTTAAAATGTCTAACCATCACGGTTCATGAGTATAGCCTGGTGACAGAGGGACAGACGGACAGCGGAGTCTTAGTAATAAGGATCCCGTTATACCCTTCGGGTACGGCCCTAAAAACCAGTCAAGTGCGAGTCTGACTTGCGCACTAAGAGTTCGTATCGCACTTCACAGTACTACTGTTATTTTCCGATTTGAATTCGATTTGAAATCCAATCAGTGTGATATTCACACTTGTTAATTTTTAGTATTATTGGTTGTGTTTTTGATTTCTTAGTAAATCCGCCGTAATAAGACATATTGCCTATTATGGCTCAAAAGATACAGTTCTTTAAAGTTAGGACGGACGGACGGACAGCGTAGGCATATTAATAGGGTCCCGTTATGCTGCCTTCAGGCACGGAACCCTAAGAATCTGCTGAAAGCTTTCTGCGGAAGAATATAAAATAACAAGGATGATCTATCTGATAATCCTTAGGAGCGACGAAATATTGTCACAACGACTGAACACGTTGATGTACCTATAACGTTATGTCGTTTTGAAATTAATCGGTTTCAACAACATTTATCCGTAGCAAAATACTGATGTCTAAAGTTCTTTCATTGTTAAATCATCTGTACCAAAAACAATCCTCGACCCAACTTATATCTTGTACCACAACCACGGGCCGGTTCCGTGTCTCCCGTAGCCCCCGAGATGCTGTTTCATTGTTTCTCAATTCGTCACTTTGCGTTTGCGCAACTTCTCAGCCGGATTAATTGCACTATCTCTCCGTGACGTCATCGATCTTAGTTGACAGTTACGAAACAGTTGAAATATCATATCATAATGAAATCACGACGTTTCAAACTTTGGATTTCGATAAGTCTGTGGCATTTCCGCTTGTATTTTATGGGCTTTATAAATTAAAAAAAACCTTGCTGTCACTAAACTTTACAGTTTATTTTATACGTCTAGTATTTTTAACGCACGTCTCAATTATTATGTTTATTTTTTAGTTGTGATAGGACCTTGTGCAAGGTCCGTCCGGATAGCCTCCACATCTTACACTTCAACCTACCGCCAAGCAGCAGTGTTCGCATTGCTGTGATCTGGTGTTAGGATAAGGCAACCGGTGAAATTATTAGCATAGAGGCATTCCATCTTAGTCCTCAGGGTTGGCGCATTTGCGGTCTTAGGATTGCAGTCTTGAGAATGCAAATGTCTATGGATCACAGACCCCATTTACCATCAGTTGGCCTGTGTATTAATTTGCCTTAACCATGCCATTAGAAAATAGCTAGATGAGAACACTGCAAAGAACCTACCGACCCAACACAGATAGGTATTTATTTACTCTTATTTAGTTACACTAATATTTGCAAAGTCTTGTCACTATCCCTCAGATCATAATTGAACCTGCCCCCATTTTCATGTCAACACGACTGCTTAGGTACTTAGTGGAATCATTATTGCGACCGGAAGCCTGTAGATAGCACGGTCTATAAATATCTATGGCTAGATAAAAACCAACCACCCACGCTAAGTGCCATTAGGCTGGTAACTATCCACGCTTAGTTACCAATAGAAGCATTTTGTTACACACATGTTTAATGCTTGTTATTTTAAAATGTACGAATAAAATCATACAGAATGATATTGGTATTTTATTATAAGTCTAATTGGAATTGATATTCGTAATAAAATTCTCACACTAGTTCCATTTTCGCCTCATCAATAATGAAAATGAGCAATTGATTTTTAAATCAAACAAGACTAAACGTTTAGCTTGTGCTAAGTAATCATCTCACGTCAACATTGTTCTATTTACTGAGGCAAAGGCGTCCGCTCTAGATTTCAAACAAAATTACATACAACAAATCAACAACGTCAATCACTTTGGCTAATGGTGCACAGCGATCGTATCTGCGAGGCCATAAGCGCAGTTGTCAGCGAGACGAGTGTGATACAAAAAGGCTCATTGAAAAATTATGAATTTAAAGCGGTAGCCGTGGCGACCGGTCCACCCGTGGACAAATGATACCTCCGATACCAGAACGCTGGGTTCGTTGCTATCGTTAAAGCTAAATCGCATCGGCCTCGCGTATTCATACGTCTGTGTGACCACGAACAAATAGTAGATAATCTTCAATCGTCCAATCTCGTACAAACACTGTGAAGTGTGTGCGTCAATTCTCTTCTTCATCAATCTAGTTACCACTACACACAACGGCCGCATCTCTTTAGCGATTTACCTACCTATACTAGTCTCCCCGCTCCGCGGACCGTTAACTAGCTAGATATTAATCATAATTTCCACTGACGCGATCCGCTCAAGTGTTTTAGACGACCGCTATTATCTGAAACACTCCGAGCCAACTTTCGAACAGCGTGATCGACGATGCAACATAGTTGAACGCCGGGGAAACAACCGATATATTTGCGATACCTTTAAAGGAAACACCTCGATAAGCATCGCAAACTAATAGCGTGTATATAATAGACGAATTAGTTGTGATGAAAATTGGATAATGCTAGTTCCCACATGATGAGAAGTTATTGTATCACCTATAAAGTAGGTACATTTTATCAATCACGCATACAAAGCAAACAAGGCACAAATTGCCTGAGACTCTTTACAATGTGCACAATGAAGACCTGATGAATTATAATCGAACAGTAATTTTATTGACACAGATCTATAAAAAATATGGCGGAGTTGTAAAAAAATCATTAGTTTCTATTGAGGAACGGCATGAGTGACAGCCGATTTGGGGCCAGTCGTCACAAATTGTGTGAAGCTCGGCGAGATGTGAGCAGGGCGCTGCCGGGTGGCTGACCGGGTCCAAACACGACTACTTGATAGCTACATGAAATACGGCGTCTTGTCAAAATGCTATGAACCATCAAATTCGTGTAGTTAGTACGTAATGTATATTCGTATAATTTCTTTTTTGATAACATCTTCAGCACCAACTTTAAATGGGTTCTGTTAGGACAATTAATTGACTTGAAGACAATGTTTTAAGGCATTATGTCCAGTGTCCACCATTTGTTCTAGTTTTGTATATTTTACATTAATAAAGGCTTGTAGTACTGTTAGGCGATGGGCTTGCAACCTGTCACTATTACACTAGTAAACTTCTTGGCCTGATTGTGCAAAATGTGATTACAGAATTATAATAAAATCTTTTTAGAGTTGGCATTTCTGTAGCTCTGCCTACCCCGCTCTGGGAATAAAGGCTTGATGTTATGTACGTACATTAATAAATGCTTGCACTTATTGAAAATTAAAATTTGTCTCATAATTGCAAGCATTCGTGGCTGACGAGCGACTAGTGAGCGCAGAGACTTTTGCACTGCCAAAACATCATCATCTTTGGATATGTTGAAATAAGATCCAAATTAATTAACACTCATATTCAGGAGATGCTTGCGAAGATTATTTGTGGTGTTAATTAATTTCGATCTTATTTCAACACGACAAAGAGCATGATGCTTTGACAGTGTAAAAGTCTTTACTTTGCTTCACTGTATGTGCGCCCTAATATGAAATTACAACAAAACAAATGCCTAAAGTGTAATGAAGAGTCCATCTCTCTTCACGAATAGAGACTTTAATTTATTGATATTTACGCTATAAATTAAGAATCTTGACAAACTTAGTACCGAGGAGTCCAAAGACACATTTTTACAGATACTATTTTAGTCTAACTGCAATTTACATGTTTCTTGCAACATACTTGAATGTTACTGCTTAATGAATCATCAGCAGCCTAATCTCGACATAATAGAGTGAGTGTTCCGTGGAGGATGCGATAACAGCCGGTACACCGAACCCAAAAAACGAATCATTGTTTCATTACAAAGTCATATCTTATCATGTCCTAGTTGGTACACGCATGAACGATGTTGCTGTGTAGGTACTTTCATTTTTTAAATATCAAACTGTGAGCGTTTGGATTGGAATCGAGAGCCAAGGTGGGCCCCATAAAACTACACAGTGATGCTTTCAGTAAACTAGTAAAGTTCTTGTATGTGATGTTTATACAACAGAGGCTTACTACAATAAAACCTATAGCATAGTGATGTGACAGTTCAAATAACAGTTAGTTCAGAGTAGTTAAGCAAAGTATTTAAGAGGCTTAGTTAGTTGTAAATTAAGTACATAAAACCAGCATTTTATATTTTAAACCAACTTCGTAATACATTTTGCTGTTCATCGATTGTTAAAACATCTATGTACGTAGTTTATCTAAGTAACATAATCCTGCGTCAGAACCCTGGCAAGCGCAATATCTCGCTTCAAAAAGGTTCATCCTTGTACTTACAGTCAACCACACGATTACTCAACAGTGATTACTTGGATCTTACCCCTTAATGTGCACAGCTTAAGGTTCGGGTAAGGTGTGGGAGGTTGTACGCGTGGTGGTTCATATTTAATGACGTCATTAAGTGCAAGACACAGGAGCCTTGCGTGTTGCCTCGGGCTTCCCGTCGCCTTCTTTGTCACTGAACGCCCGGTCTGAGCTAACATTAACATACTACTGTATTGTGATGGAGCAGGTAAAATGCCTTCAGACATGACACGGTATGGAGATGGTGATTCCGTTAACTTACACTACAAATAGTTACTTAAGGTTTGGTATTTAGTCTCTAGTCCTCCGAAGTTTGGTTTCCCGACTGTTTCATTTATCCGAAAATGCAACAGTACCTATACCTGTTGCATTTTCCAAGAAAAGATTTATTAAATCGTTAAGGACAAAGTTAATAAAATTTAACTTTCTAATGTATGGTTATAGTTATTTCGTCACGAAAATTAGCCATATATTTAGATTCATTCATTTTCGTGACGAAATGGAAAAATTTAAATTTTCTTAATTTTGTCTTTAACGATGTACACTTTTTTTTTGGAAAACGCCCAAAAACATATTTTTGTGAACCCATTAACTTTGAAATTTTCAAAAAGATATACCTATAGCTTTAGAATAAAAAGATTTTATTTATCACGGTGACTGAAATTTTTCATAGGTAGTTAAGAAAGTTCATATTCATAGTCGTTTATTTCAATTTAACAATAAATACGTTTTATTTGAAACATGACACGAGTATGCTAGTTGAGGTAGATACATGAAAAAAAACTGCCAATTATTATGTAACATAATAATATATAAATATTAAATTAAATTTCGTTGCTTACATAAAAGTGTCAAAAAAATCTAAATTTAAAAAAACTGATGTCATATTAGTATTATTAAACGTCAGTTTTTTTAATTAATAATTCAAATTCATTAATCCTAAATTCCTACCCAACATCTGTCCTTGCATTCCTCTATAAAGTCTTCAACAGAGTAAAAACTGTTTTTAACTCTAGTAAAAACAGTTTTTAAGTTTTTAACTCATCCAGGCTGGAGCCCGAACATTATTCAGCCAATGTGGAATAATCCCTATGACTGCCGTATTTCGTGAATTCAAACTCTAACGGCCGCACTCAGAGCCTGTCAATGACCATTAAGTCTTTCCTTAGTGCCGATTTTTCACAAAAAGTTTAAAAAAGAAACAAGGTAACACTACACTTTCACAAGGTTTGTCTTAATGTAGTATTTATGAAAAGTCGAGTAATTCCTATGGATTTATATGAACCGTCACAAGGATCATCAAGCAGTAACAGTTGCATCATTGCATGTTATTCCTCTAATTCTTGATTGTATTTTTAATAGCCATAAAATTGATATTCGATGTTTTTCATTTTCTACACAGTGAGGCTTGACGAGTTGCATTCGACAATCGTTAGCGATTATGTTTCGATTGAACAATACATGGAATTGACGTAAGTGTCACGTTACTATCTCGGTGGCTTACGTCAATTCCATACATTTATCAATCGAAACATAATCGCTAACGATTGTCGAATGCAACTTGACTAGCCCCATAGAAGTTTTAAGTTTAAATACACGTGCAAGGAATTATCAATAATGATGTTAAGGAATATTGACCAGGTATAACCCCTAAACCCTAGGCGCCAGCAAGCTTTTTTTACGCAACAAAAGAATAAGCCGTAAATACCGCAGATAAGCGCACAGTCATATTCGTCATGATAATGGCTTTGCTCAATCCTTTACCCGTTTAATACAACTGCACCCATAAAGTGCATTCCTCGGTTATCGCTTCTTTTGTATTCAATTAGCCTTGCATTTAGATTACTGATGCCTTTCACGACGACACTGGTAACGAGCATGGTCAGCTGTCAAAAACGTCCAAACAATCAGCCAAGTGAACCTTTACCAAGTACCATTGGAAAACACAACCTTTAAAAGCTACTGCTGCTAGCTTCGACATACATTACTTGCTGCATTTTATGTTATAGGCGGACCTTCCCGTTGAAGCTTCAATGAACAGTTCTAGTATGAAATCGCCTTTTATTTTAGGGTGTTTATAATACGCTGATTGTTGCATAGCCCGAGGACGGGTTCAAGTTGGTTACATTGTTCAGTCTATTAAACTCTTTCAAAGGTGGGTCAGTTTGGGTAAGGCGTGATCGGATTGCGTAATTTATATCATTGCATATCCATATCACATGCGATATGTGATTTAAACGCATTCACAAACAAGAATAGCTGTAGTGACACTGGCCTTTTGACAATATGGCCATCTCGTTATCCGTTACGACATTGAGGTTTAGCTCGTCAAGTCCTTTTGTACGTTGTAGGTACTTAAGTCCCAGTGCCGAGTTGACCGATGTTTGTACAATGCTGAACATTGCTGAAATAAACCTGTAGGTAGTAAGATTATTGACTTTCGTAGTTCGAACACAGTGTATAAAGATATAAATGTACTTTGCGTTACAAATTTCATATGTGTAAGGCATAGCAGCAACGCTTGTCACCATTCATGAAAATATTTCAAATAAATTGTCCATTGAGGCGGTATTGCAGTGTTTAATATAATGACAAAGGTGTTTAATACTAATCTTTAATTTCGTAACGGTCACGAACTTTTCTTTACATATAAGTAAATAAAATAAATAAATAATCACAGGACAATGTCACACAAATTGACCTAGTCCCAAACTAAGCTCTAGGCTTGTACTATGGGTACTAGACAATGATAAACTTACTTATATAGAGAAATATATACTTAAATATATAGAAAACATCCAAGACTCAGGAACAAATACTCGTGCTCATCACACAAATATCTGCCCTTACCGGGATTTGAACCCAGGACCCCTAGCTTCGAAGGCAGGGTCACTCCCAACTAGGCTAGCGTGTCGTCAATATATTTTTTTTATGAAATAATCATAATAGGTATTAGATCAGATCCCAATTCCTGTGTAATAATTATAAGAGCTTTTATGTCGCATAAAGAAGATGGTTATTAGAACTTTATACTTGTAGTTTTATTTATTAAGCAGAGGTACAAAGAAAGACACAGAGAAGTAGAAATCCAAGCTCCATCCTTTTCACTGTCAGAACTTGGCAGTTCATTTACGGCCCCAAGCCCCCGTTAGACTCGATAAACTTAAAATCCAATTGACAAATGTTATGTCAATTAGTGAATTTGTTTTATTAACAATTGCCTAACTTGTTTATGTAACAGTCGAACCGACTCCGACAGGTCAGCCGACAAAGATAGGTATCAGGCATTACCACAACACGGTTCTCGACCGGCGCAAACCGGGGTCGATTGAATCGGGTAATCAAAACTCCATGTCAATATCGATCCAACATCGCTAAGGCTATCTCCTCGATCGATATTGGTATTCGATTCCAACATGTCTCTCTGACAGAAAATCAATTGTCAATCCAATCTGTGAGTTCTTTTAACGTGAGTTAACATTTTATTATATAAGGTGTTCGAAGTGTTGTCATTGCTAAAATGATTCGATTTAATTTCTGCACTCGCGCTAAAATTTAACAAAAGATATCTTCACTACATAGTATAAAACAAAGTCGCCTTTTCTGTCCCTATATCCATATGTATGCTTAAATCTTTAAAACTACGCCACGGATTTTGATGCTGTTTTTTTTAAAAGATAGAGTGATTGAAGAGGAAGGTTTATATGTATAATACTTTAATCCGGAGCGGAGCGAGGGCGGGTCGCTAGTATATATATAAAAACGAATCCCTATTTCCCTTGGTCGCGGCATCACGCATGAACGGCTGGACCGATTTCGCTAATTCTTTCTGTGTTTTGTTTAATATCATCAGGAAAAGGAACTTATGAAAGAAAAATAATGTAAATTCCACCGGGAAAGTCAAACATTTGCAGCGGGGCTATCACATAATAACATTATCGTACATGCTTTATAGCCCTAAAGCATAATTTAATATCATCATTAACATGTCAGCCCAAGTACATCCTCTGTTGGCTAAAGCCATTATCTTTTTCGAAATCTGTCACAACAATACTTTCCTCAACAATAACGTATAGAACTGACGTACAAATCACCGCTTTATTATTACTAAAGACAGATGTAACATTCCAAACAATGTCATAATCAAAGAACGGTTTATTAACCGAGTTGATAATAGTAGTTAATTAACTCTTCAAAATGTCAACAGGTGTAATGACATTGTTTATTTAATTTGAAAATGAATGGTTCGGCTCAATCAGTCTCCATAATAACGAAGGGACTGCGGAGTTGGCAAGTAAAACGTAAATTGTATTGTATCCAATAACAGTTGCGACTGGTGGACTTCTTAACGATTGCTTCTCAAATAATAATGAAAATTCAGCAATTACTGTGTATATATGTATGTATGTATGTAAACACTTTATTGTACAAAAGAAAAACCAAAACAATACAATGAATAATGATATAAAGATGTACGAAGGCGAACTTATCCCTTTAAGGGATCTCTTCCAGCTAATCCTAGAGATATAGATAGTGTAGTGTGTTATAGTATTTCTTAAATACGAGTATTTGGAAAAACAAAACCAGCAAAATATCATAAAACATTTGACGTAAATCAGCATTAGTGCGCTCAAGCTCCTTCTGCTGAGATTGTGCTTATGCCATTGCTATACAAAATATTAATTCATGTAAGACTAGACTAGTTATTTTCATTTTGGTTTATCAAGAAAACATCCTTCCCATAGTTGGTTCTTTCTATTTGTGCTTCTTGAATCTATTATTAACCCTTTTTCGCCGAATTGTGATATAACCCATTAAAAAGCTGGCGGCCACGGGTTCGATTCCCAGTAAGGGCAAAAGTTTGTGTAAGAAGCGCGAGTGTTTGTTCCTGAATCTTGGATGTTTTTGTGATGTATTTCTCTTTACAAGTATGTTACACTTTTTCTAAAGTTATAGCTAGGGCTTAGGCCATTGGTGTGAGATTGTCCTCTGATATTTATTTAGGTATATACGTATAGGTATATACCTCTGTATAACACTCTTTTACCATTTAAATGAAATAACAAAATGAAAGTAACTTTAGCGGTTAATGAAATTAAAAGCAATCTGGTAACTTTTTCGAGAAATTCGTTACTATTCTTCTAATTATTTAGTTAAAAGTAAAGAAAACAAACTCTTAGAATGGCAGCTCAAAATTAACATATATAATAGTCATTGCCGATATTAAAAACTTAAACACAAGTGAGCTTACATGATCGAGTTAAGAATTACTTTCACTGACAAATCGTAAATAATGTGTAGAGTAACCGTATGTAACTTTCGATAGGAAAACAGAATAAGAGTTTATTAATATAATTATTGTAATGTATGCATCTTCGCTGTCATACCCTAATTTATTATAAACATTTGTTTATGAAAACTATTGTGTTTTGTAACTGTAGGTAACTGTAGTATATGCATTTTTTTTGTTCCTAAGGGACTATATGAGACTTATTTAATCTGTTAGTTACCTTCATTTACTCAATCACTAGCTCATCTGATTATCTTAGACAATTCTTTCAACTAAGTACTCGAAATACGACATTTCTCTTAAAAGGTCCGCATTCAAATAATAAAACCCTTTTCATGGTTCAATTCATAATACTAAAAAAAGTATTCTACCTATATAAGTAAGAAACCGAAAGCCTTTACGGGACTTTTTCATTTAACAAGTAATTAAGTGATGAGTAATTAATGACGCATTTGTGATAAGCAGGATATGGTCAATCAATACGTTATCTTATCGGCCTAAGGGCCTCCGATCGATCTCAATTCCACGCACAAAATACACAACAACCGTCTCTTACCGCTTATTATTAAACACCTTGGATGATAAAGAAATATGAAACACTCAAGTTAATTAAGAAATACCTGCATAAATATATCCGTAACAGTAGATTACTAAATTGCTTAGTTAACTACTAAACCTACAACTTCGAATACGACTACCTTCATTCGACTTTGGTTTTGTTGAGTCTTCAACTTACATCAACACCATATTTAAATAAGTCACGTCAAAATAACATTGTTACTCTGAATCATGTTGATCTTGCTATATATGTAGAATCCGTCTATAGCGTAGAACCATCACATGTCATATTCCCCCCCACAGTAATAAGTAACAATAAATCAATTCAACTTTGAGTTTGTATACTTATGTGTGTTTATGTAGATGACGTTACGCTGTTACGTTGTACATGCAGACATACAACTGAAATCTCAGTTAACTCTTAGCTCTCACTTCGCGCGTTGTGTATTAGGTTTTCTGCAGTTTTATCCGGTGAAAATGAGAGTACTAACAAAATTCCGCATTTTGTATTAGCCCTCTAGCCCTGGTCTTTAGCTCTTTCCACTTTGCATCCTCTGTCTTCATTTAGTCCACGCACTTAATTCAAGTTTGCCCCGTGCCGGCTTAAGGCTCATCCGAGAGTAATCTGAGAGCAAAGTAAGACTCAGAATAAGATCACGTGCTCGAGACATGTAAATCTACTTACCCTCGCGACGCGACTACTAACTACCAGCCACGCCGAGAATTACGACACCTACGTTAAAATGCCGTTCATTTAATACAACTTGTCTCTCTAGACAACTCAACTGTTTAGGCCGGATTATACAAATAATTAATAAAAATATTCCGAAGGGCGTATTCGAGGAAAGTAGTCGGTTTATTAATACATTCTTCAAAAGATAAAATCTTGCAAACGAATCGAACTATTAATCATTTTAAACTGCGCCGAGGCACCGAATCCATTTTCCTAATCAAACAAATATATAGCATACATTATTAATATTCATAGGAACCCATTTGTTAATATACACGGCTGACAGCTCAATTTTAGTCGCAATATATAACGAATTTACTACTTGGAGCGTCCCAAACGATTTCAACCAATTAGATCTGAAAGATTATGCAGCGAAGATACTTAAAATTTTATCCCAATTTGAGCTCAGAAAACCTGATAATTATTTGGGATTCCGATCTGATACTTACCTTTTATCCAATTTGAAATCTTATCGATTTTTCTGATACAAGTCTAGAGTAAATAAAACTTTCCGCCACGTTATAGATCGTGACTATCGGAGCGTTCAGTAAATGTGTTTATATTTAGTTACTGCGTTGTAACGTAGAATCAGTTTTTGCATTCGAAATCGTTGGAACACGTTTTCAATCCGCGAGTTTAGTCGCATTTTTTATCGCAGCTCTATTTACCGTCAATTTACAAATCATGAATGAGAAGTTTATCAAAAGCGTAAAAATATTATAAAAAAAAGTATATTTTCTGTACAATGCAAGCAATTTCTTACTGGTGCTTTTTTAATTGCTTTTTTTAAGGCAACAATCGCCGAAAGACGCGGCCAGCGGGCGGCCGCCGGCTCCTTTGCTCCTCGAATAATTACAATGATTCCATTAACTTGTCCCTCAGCTATTATTTGTGCCTTTTTCTCATTCCAACTTGTGGCATTAATTTTTTCGAGCTTATGCAAATAAATGGCGTCCCTCAGGGAAAATATTTGTTAAATGTTAACTCGTATTTATAGCTGTGATGCGAGGTATTTAAAAGCTGACGTACCGCTAGCGGGTTCGTCGTTTGCATGATACTGAGTAATATGAAGCATAATTTCATATTGTATTCACATTTTTATTTAAGTTACTTCTGATAAAAAACCGACTGGCTCTGCGAGACCTATAAATTATTCGAGTCATTGTCATCTAACCCACCATTAGACATACATCATTCCCCAAATAAAAAGCAAACAATGCAAAAAACTAACTTAATTTCGGCCTCGCTAAAAACAAAGTAAAATTCGTAACGATCGCCATATGGTGCCCCTTCGCTTCACTCCGCCCACAAATTTATGTTCCTCGCCGGCCACATACATTGCTGCTTTATTATTACACTTAAACCGGCTAAAAAATCTAAAACGGCATTGGAAACATATGGAATTGTTATTGGATGCACCATACAGAGAATATCTGCACATTTTATTATTTGTGTGGTTCCCTGCCGCGCGACATTGGTCCAAAACATTTTCTCGCCAAATTCTTTGCAAAAGATCCAGCCTTTTACTAAACATATTATTATTAATTATTTCATAGAGTGTTATGATGATTTTACAGAAATGTCTACCAGATATTTTCTTTGACCTAGTACCTATTGTATTACAATTTACAAGTCAATCCCAGCTACACAAGTAAATTTTCATCGATAATAGTTATCTATTACGTTTATTACCTTCCGTTACACGCTTGTGTACACAAACTTCCTAAAGGTTTGTTATTTATTGCAAATTGCTGAACTAGACCTTTGTTTGCTATATTAATTTGCTTTCCTGGTATTCAGTATAGAATTCAGACGCAAATTAGCGATTTAATTGCGGATGAACACAACAAAATTCGTTTGAATAGATGATGTCGCCTGGTTATATGACTTCAAACAGGAAAATCTTTATCTTATTAAAAAGTACATTCAATTATTAAATTATGCTTGAATTACGTTTAATACTTTTGTTGACAATTGTTGTGGTTTATATTTCAATAAAACAGGATGAAATATTCAAGGTTGCCAACCACTGTACGCCTTAACTTCAAAGTTTGTAGCATTATAAAAACAATGTTTGCGGTGAAGATCGAGATTTTTTTCAAAAGCGAATTACCGAAAAGCCGCCCTTATGCTCAGGTAGCTATCGAATTTAGAAACTGTTTGTATTTCCGAAAAAAAATACAACAATAGATAGAATACATTTTACCTGACACTGATTATAATAAGGTACGAGAAATATGACGACATGCATCCATATGTTGTTTTATTTCGGGAGTGTAAAAAAACATGGATAGTCAAGTGTGAGCTGCTTTACTTGCATCGGATTCCGTACGAAGCTGTTGGACTTTTTAATTGAGACCAAGTTGACAAATGTTAAGTGAAGTCATGTCATGTTGTCTATGATTATCACAATCGGTACGGTATCATCGTCATTTGTCAAAATATAAGACACTACTTGTTTCCGGCGACTCCGTCCTCTAGCGTTTATCGCTATTCCGTCAGAAACCGTGCAATTTTTCAGGATAAAAAGTACCCTATATCCTACCGGGTCTCAAACTATCTCCGTACCAAATTTCATCTAAATCCGTCAAGCGGTTTATCCGTGAAAGCGTAACAAACGAACAGACACACAGACTTACTTTTAGAAACTTTCATTTTATAGTATTAGTATAGATTTCTAACATCTGTAACTAAGTAGCGGCTGTGTCAGTGTGCTCATTGTGTATGTATTTCATTAATGATATCTTTAGGTAAGATACAAATTACACTTTCCTTATTTAGAAATAATCAGCTGGTCAATAACAAAATCTGGGTTGTGATTCTCTTAAGCGTTTCACTTTTTAATTCGACGCAGTTTATATTATCCGGCGAATTAAGTTGTCCCGTCGGAGCGTACAAAACACATTTTAGCGAGTGCATTCACAATTAACAATTAGGCAGCTTTACACGACTGAGCTCGACTCACTTCTCACCTCACGCTATTCAAACTATTTCTTAGTCGAACAATCGGGGAGTGATTTTTATTTATAAATTAGCATTTGCTCTATTCACGAATGAAAAACATATTATTTCTCTAGACGACAAAAAATTAAAGCTTATCTTTAAAGTTCAAAGAAACGGAACCCCAAAATTTCAAGTAGTTGCATTCCGCATTAGAGTGAATTATTTGTTATTAGTTGTTTAGGCGGCATCATACGATTAGAATTTGTGGATGCGTCGTTTTTGTTGTTCCTCCGAGTGGAAAAGGAGTTTCTACTTCGGTTAGTTTTTTGAATCGGATTTGGTGCAATTAGATGCATTAGGTTGCATGTCGAACGCGACTGGGGGGCTGGACTGTTGAAAAGTTCTTATTTGGTTTCCGTGTCATGTTTTGTTACTTCCGAAACATGTTTGGGCTATTAAATATTAAGTAGAATTGGAGTACGTAGTAGTTTATGTGAAGAAAGAAGATTGGATAGAATAAAAAAATATCGCTGTGAATTTAGTACGTTTGTTTATAAAACATATTCAAACCGAATTAATTAAAATTATTAAAAACTGAATAACTTCTTCCACGTTACCTATTCATTAACATGTGCAAAGTATCGGGTATTTTTTTTCTGTACATTTTATTGAAATTTGGCAGTCACTCGGCCACAAAATTAAAAATCTCATTGCACATTCTACATTATATTATCTACCTATGTAACTTTTAATGTAATCGCAATATATCGAAAATAATTGCGTCTTAATAGACGCAATTATTTTCGATATATGGGATGACAGTCGACCACGTGGTTTATCGAAACGCACGAGAATGTAATCCCATTTTGAGCGATAGAAAAGAAACACGTTAGGAGCGTTTGCATCTTGGCTAGGGCCTCTGTAACGAACTCATTACACGATTCTTTTTTCAATTGTTGACTTGTCAAATCGTTACCCCAGCACGTCCACACTATGCTCGCAGGCCGCTCATTAGCCGGTCCGGCCTCGTCGCTGTAAATGATAATAATGAGCGGTTATTATTGCTCTCCACTCCTATGTAATTATTAACTTTTTCCAACGTTTCCGTCCAAATTACACACCCGTAACGCCAACAAAACCAGCTGGCCAACCTATTCTATCTACCTATGGTTAATCAACAGCATACATTGACGAGTTCCTACTTGGAAAATAATTGACATACAAGTAAGAAGCGTGATGTATTTAAAACAATTGAAACAGTCGATTCATAGAATTATAGTTCTGGAATCGTGTATGTGTGTAGTGACGATAGATGCCGCTATACATGTAATTAGGAGACTAAATGTATTTATTAAGTACTGTTTATACAACAAGATTTCTTTATTACTAAACGTGTTTGGTAGCGTTTTATATTTATATTTGAAGATTATTCCATAAGTTGCAGGAATTGATTAAGCTGCAGAGCATTGGACGTCCCGCGTCAGTCAAAAGTTAATAAAATCTGTCTTGTCCTGACATGTTCATTACAATGCAGCTGATTGTCTGGCTCGCAATTGTATTTCACAAGCAGATCGCGGCGTGAGGCATTTCCAGATAATCAAATTTCGTCCGAATCGCATTAATCACTTCAACACGTTTGCACTGTAGGCGCGCGATTACATACGATTAATAAAACCGGTCACTGCAAGCGAAATCACATTGATTAATTACTGTAAGAAATCGGAATCGCAAACAAAAACGTTCCTCTGAGACGCTAAATTCGATCCTTCAAATTCCGCATACGTCTCAATCTTGATACGTGAAAATATGGACAGAGCTAACGTAATTTCGAACATCGAATTGCAATTAGGGCTTGGGATATTTTTGACGGACCACCTCGACACAGTCTGCCCCATTGTCTGTATCGCTCTTAATTTGTTCTTGTGTTTTGATTATCTGATCCTAACCTCATTGTGCCACAACGAAAGGTCGTATCCAACTTGATTTGGTTACGCAAAGATGCGATTAGCTCTCTTATGCCTCATAACTCGAGGCGTGAATTCTACGCATTGTGCAATATAAAAATAATCGAATGCGGAACGACCTTTGCCAGTGGCGTTGACCGACATGTTGCGAATGGACACGGCAATCAAGATTGAGTGCCCAAAACCGACAATTGTTTAATTTTTTGACACACCGTGTACGCCATGGGCCAAGTGCTTGAATAAGTACCTATACGAGTATGTACTGTAATTAAACCACTTTGTAAATTAGTTCATAAGTAATGCATTGTTTGTTTCTGTTTTATATCCAATAAAGTAAATAAATAAATAAATATGCTATCATAATTCTAAATAAACTGCTATCTGCTATCTGCTATGAACAGTGATCTGTTCATCTTATATTCATGTAGGATACTGTGTCGTGTACTTATTGAAATATGTTATAATATGCTTTTATAGTAAAATAAATTTGTAATAAATGCTTTTGATTAACAACATGTTTTTGTAACAATGAAATAAAAATAAAGTAAATCAATAAATATCGTTTAGGTTTTTCAGAGTAAAGGAATGCTTTTATTTGTAGAGTTTGTTATTATAATGGCCCCTTCTGTTTAAAATTCTCTGAATTTGGCAATCCATTGAGCAAAACAAATCACTGGGCGGTACTCGCCAATAAACTATAGTGAATCACGTACCAAGAGTATCTCTGGTTCTCATGAATGACTTCATAACGGAAATTCCTTTATACTCTCAGTCACGATCAAGCGCTACTAGCTTTAATTAAATTATTAGACAATCATTATTGTGTATCTAAAGGCAGTCAAAACAGAATGCATCAGTGAATTATATTATTAATGATGAAGATTGTAGGTGTCTATTTATTTCTATTCTCGTGTGTGGGCGAACTTGTTAATAATATTATGAATCAGACATGAGGATTTCGTAGTTAACATAACGACGAGGCTAAACTTGATGGATAATGTTTATACGTATAAATTAATTCTTCATTTATATTTAGTTTCAATAAAGCCCCTCCTCTAGTGCCGCCGTGATTATTTATTGCGCTCCAGCTATAATTCATGTTTCTCATCTAATCCCGACCTATAAAACGATTTCTAAAAAGGCAATACAAAAGTTTTTGCCCGGCTCCCACTCGTTTCGGGCCACCGACCGTCTAAAAACAACAATTAATAAATAAATATAAAAAGTCCCGGCAGTGTTTCAATTCATTCGGGGGGCGGGGTCGTTTTACATTCAAGGGGAGGGTATCTCTCGAAATCATTAGTCCTGGAATGCTTCGGAAAGTGAACTCGCTCCATAATTTTGTGGCCCTCCAAGTTTCGGCCCGTGGGCGGATATTGCCATTGTCTTTAGCTACAACATGAGAAACTCGAAAATGTCAGGTCAAAATATTTATTTGTGACGGTCAGTTGGACTGGAGCACATGTAATTTCGCCTGCATTGTCCGCGTCCCGTGTTATTGTCTCTCGCTGATGCGTTTGTCTTTCGATATTCATTATTCAAATTGATCCCGACCTGCAATCAAAGTCGGGAGACAAAAGGATCTTAAGAGACGTATCATTTTGGCGTTCGTTTTATTAGCTCTACGTGGTTCAAGCGCGGTCCATTCTCACGCATATTATTGTATTTACAGGTTAATTTTAACATTTTAATCGCTAACACAAAACGAAACGGTTGTAGGACCTTGTGCAGGCTCCGTCCGCAACGCTACCACCATCAGATCTTTATCATTTAATCTTAGTCCTCAGGGTTGGCAATGCATTATTGCTGTCTTCAATGCAAAAGTGTATTTTATAGCTCTCAGATCCCACTTTATTTATTTATCTAACCTTTACTGCACAGTAGACAAAGTAAGTACAAATGGCAGACTTAATTTCTTTAGGCATTCTCTACCAGTCAACCATTGGGCCGAACAGAGACAAGTTGAGGTTGGTGCTAATTTTGATGAATGGTTAAATTAAGAAATTACGTACGTCATAATTTGGTCGTACCTATTATATAAACAACACACTTTCCATCAGCTGCGCTTTTTTGACTTCTCTTTCTCTAAGACTTTAAAAAACTACGCGAGTTATCTAGGTATAGCTAATTTGACCATTCTCTTCCGTCATTATTTTTTGCTCAAAATGTCTTTTTACAAGACTTTAGTCATTTGTAATAATATCACAGGCTTGTTTTATCTCCAAAACCGCCAATTACGGCTTGTAAGTTGTTGGACGCCAGATAACCTTCTGTTCTCAGGGTCGTTAATCGTCGAGATTTTATATTTATATATTATAATAACCTCATAACATCATTAGAGACTTTTATGGCCGTTGTGTTCATAAACTCCCATAAAATCAAGTTTTAAAACAACATTATAAATAAAAAAGCCTTGTTCATGATAAGATAAATAGTGCATCGGAACACTTTTTATTTTTAAAAGTCCATTTGGCTTTCCCTTTAATTGACCGTAGTACTTAAGATACTTATTTAAGGTTCGTAACGTATAAGTATTGATAAGTATCCCGCGTCGTAAAGCAAATGGAGTCGAAACCGTTAAAAACGGAAGGACTTATTTTAACTGTTTTGGAACATTAGTAAATGGGGGCGTAAATAATGTTAATGGTGTTCGTGAAAATAACGTTGAAGCAGATGAAATGCCCGACATTCCTCTTCTATATTATAATGCTTACCAGCCCACATATAAAACTTGCTGCAGTATTTTAGATTTTATATCTATGTGGGTTAAATACACTGTGAATAAAAATAGTTGAAGTAAACCAGATAATAATCTATGTGGTGTTAATAATATCCCTCCAAAGACTAGTTTTTGACAAATTATTTCGCCGGCACTGCGTGATACCGGTCTAAAGAACCGTGCAGGCAGGTAGCTAGTATTTAATTTACATCAAGACACTATTACCGTATGAGTAATGGTCGTCTTATGTAAACTTTGTCTTTTTAGCGCGCTGTAGCAGAACTTTGATCTGATTTATTGGCTATTATGGAACAAAACGGCTTTTTGTGTTTTGACATTCCGCCCACGCGTATATTTTTATATGATAATAGGATTAGTGCATGTGTATAATGAGTGGTAGCAACTGTTTGTGGGCCAACGTGGATTTACATTCTACCGGGCGCAGACATGTGCACGCTCGCAGCGCACGCTTTTCAAGATATTCCAAGAATCTTGTGAAACGTCGTTGACTAGATGGGTTGTTGGGATCGTCTTGACTAAGTATTAGCGTGTTTTGCAATAGGGAGCATGCGTGAAAAACAGAAATAAGTTTCATTGATACGATTTAGAGGAAACGTAAAAAAAACATATAAAACGGAATACAATAACTTTGGACCGGTTTAATAATGTAAAACCAAAACATGTTAAATTTTAAATTTTCCTATAAGGTTTAGGCGGTTTTTTTCGGCAACCTCATTTTATTTACGTAATAGTTTAATTCAAGTATATTAGCTTAAACATAGTTATTTCTGAAATAAATATATTTTTTTAAAAGGCCCTTAGGTATATTTAAAAACATGGAACAACAGCTGTGACGTCGTTCCTGTCATCGATTTTGTATAGAGTGTTTTTGCAGGGGGTCTGAACCATGACTATTTAAAGCTTCATATCTTATGAAAAAAAACACTACAATTGTTTCGCGTATACAGTTATTCTTCTCTTTCATAGCACTTCCCAGAGAGCGTAAGAATGCAATATATGCATGTTCCCTATTAGTTTTTATTTTCAATAAAGGTCAATGGGCATTTTGGTACCCGCTTAATAGCAGTCATGGTAGTGTCGTTCAATAGGTCATACAAACAGGAACAGCAAATGGAGATATACGCCCTGGTTGTCTTTGCTCTACATAAAAATACCTTCCCATTGATATGTAAGTTATGTGTGCATCGGAATTCTGTGTATCTGTCTATGGCATCGTAGCTCCCAAAGTGATGAACCTATTCAAATGCGTTTTTTTCTGTAGAAATCTTATTTAAATGGTGTTACTTTAAGATAGATTTCATGGAAATCTTTTGGCTGGTTTGAGAGTTGTCCACTATGAAGATGGGGGTCGGCATAATATGCACCTTTTTTTACTTTATTATTCCTCAGCAACTGGCTGGAAGAGTCACCAAATAGGCACTCATGGTGATCAAGGTGAGAGGCGTTTACCTAGCAGTGGGACACTCGAATAGGCTATTATTATAATTATTATCAAGAGACTGATGTGCCCACAGCCGGCCAAAAACCTCCCCACTTTATCCGTTTCCATGTTCTTAACAGTCTCTGGCCGTCCTTCAAAAAGGAATCCAACTCATCCAGCCATTGCCGACGAAGTCCCTCTTGAGTGGTTGGACTTGCGACTTTGCTCCACAGCTCACTCGGCATGCGACAGACGTGACCAGCCCAGTCGCCTTCTGAGCTTGGTCGATATAGTTATTATAGTTAGATACGTTCAACATATTATATCGGTAAATGTAGCATTATGTTGTATTATCTAAAACCTGACCGCAGTCAACTAATTCACAAAAAAAAATATTACTGAGTATTCATCAAATACTATTACGTTTCTTGTCCCCATGGTATTGTTTTAGTAGGGATGTGTATAACAAATCCCTTTGTATGTAAATTACCTTTCCACTTGTTTGTTGACTCTATATCTTAAAGCAACATCCTAATAACTTGCCGAATTATTTTTGTTGATGGTCCTGTTGGACATTATATTTCTTTTATAAACGTTGGGTACAATTGGGTTATCCCATAATTTTGTAATGTATAGTGATTCAAAAACCATTTCGAGAAAAAGGGTTGTAGAACCATTCCCTGTTATCAGATTATTTTACAAAATTAGTATTAAATAGTTATTTCTAATTTATCATTTGACATTATTTGACCTGTAATTTAGTGACGTCACGATCTTCCTTGGTAAGTTGTGTCTAATCTGTGATCAACCATAGTACTGCATATAATATGAGTCCGGAATGCAGTAATAAATAAATAATGTATATCGAATTTTGTCTTATTTATTTCTGTTTTATTTTAACGCTTATTAAAATTAAGACAATTTTTAACTGTATATAAACATGACAAGGTCAGATCTTTAAAAAAATGGTATGATTAAAATACAAGTCCGTTTTGGAACCTCCGCCCGTAGGCTAGTCTGTGGGTGAAATTGTCAAACTCAACAAACTAAAAATAAAATTTCGGTTTGTTTGGTGTGCAACGTATAACTACTCGTTTTCTGATTTTCTGCATTTTAACAACATTGCTTCAAATTCTACGGAATCTGACGATCCTGCTACACATATTGACCATCGCCAGATCTTGGATATCGATATTCTTGCTTATAATGACGACCAACGCTGTACATTTATTAAACTTTGTAAGGGCTGATTCCACTAATCTACCCAAAGTGGATATAGTCAGGATATTGGCATACTTGGGAGACAGCTCCAATCACAACGTAGCTGAAATACGTGGAGCTAAAGCTCTAATGTAAGTATGATTTAGGTATAAGAATATAATGTTCACAATACCATTTTTTTTTAATACTTTAGTTTACCTATATTGACATGACTTGACATTGACATTTTACGTGATCTGACAGAAATGCGTACTCTCAAACGAATTCAATAGTTTTAAAGCATTTCTCAAACAAACCAGCTTGTAGTGACGTAATAAAAACATTTTCTTTAAAAATTAAAATAAATTAATATATTGATTTAAATACAAAAACCGTGAAATTAGTGTCTTCAATTAGTCTATTTTATCGAAAAAAAAATTAAAAACTAGTGGTATTTTTTTTTGGGATAACCCAATTCTTTGACATACTTCAGGGGGGTTACTGTGACATGCCTAAGCGACTCAGTTTAGGATGAGTGTAAGGGACAGATCTATAGCAATTGCACGGCTATGTCTCTCTTACCGTAAACTAAATTGCTCAGACATGTCATGGTAACCCCCAGGTCACGGTAAGATTATATAAATGACATAATTCTGGGGTCCTAATGAAAAAGTGTACGAGTTAAGTCCACTATAATCTTTTCACTAGGAACCTAGAATTATTCTGTCAAGTTTCACGGCTTAAATCCAAAATGGATTTTTTATTGATTTCTTCTCACTGGTTAACTCAAGAGCTCTAGACAACACGCATAACGCTAACGTAAACTTTTTACGAAATCTGACAAAAATAATGGAATTTCGTTACGTTCTTGTACTCGTAAACGCTCGTCGTGATCATCCGGTAGCTAACGTCAAAAATATATTTCTGAGGGGCTAGCCAAGATGCAAACGCTCCGAACGTTTTTCTTTTCTATCGCTTAAAATGTATGGGATGACATTCTCGTGCGTTTCGATAAACCACGTGGTCGACTGTCATCCCATACATTTTGAACGATAGAAAAGAAAAACGTTAGGAGCGTTTGCTTCTTGGCTAGGGCCCCTGATAACGATAAAGTTCGCAGATGGAATCTTGTCTAGGCTTTCAGGACCTATATTTCTTTTCACATCAAGATATGATTTATATAAACTGATCTGTTTCAATGAAGCAATCTAAAGCAAAGCCCTCAAACTTCTACGAATCGAAGCATGGTAAGATCGCTCGTAAGTTACAAACAAAAGCCAGTTCAGCCGAGACAAAACGCTCACCTTATTCATTATTGCGTCGTCGAGGTCTACACGGAACCTTCATGACGTTATTCAACAGTTCAAATACAATTTACTCCTACACGCAACAGCTACAAGCGACAGGATTCACCTAAATTTTAAAATCGCATTCGAACAAAGTCCTTTTATTACAGTTCGTTCACCGAAGTAGAGCGAAAACCCGTGTTATCTGCTAAAGGGTAGCAAATTAATTTTCGTTTCGCGAAGGTTACAGGTTTTCTTTATTGTTTTGTTTGCAGTACGCACGCATCTTATTTCAAGTTTAGTGATTACGTATCAGATGATTATAGTTGTTCATAGTTGTTCATAGAACTGACAAATGACCATTGATAACCGCCTGATGTTGAATGATCATCGTCTACCATAAATTCTTGCTTATGAGTTCTTTCAACTCCGTTTGCGGCGTTCGTTGTAGTAATTAACTACAAAGACTGATATCGTCGTTTATTTTGACACGGTTTTTGTTAGATAATTTTGACTACATTTAACTTGACTAGTTTGGGCTAGTTTTTTTGGCATCAAGGATAACATAATTTTAATAGTTTGGGGCTTTTGCACACGAGCCCAGCCTAGGTGAATCTTGGCCTCAGATTTGACAACAAGCCACTATTCGGTCTAAGTAGTTCGGTTTCTCACCAGCTGAGCTCGTGCAAGTGTGTTCTCTACAGCCCAGTCGGGCGCAGCATCGTATACCCAGAAAAATTAAAGATATTATTAATCTTGACCAAAAACCATGCACTGTAACAATCCGCATATACTATAACTTAGGGCTTCGCGCGCTCGTGGACAAAGCACGACAGATCGTCCGTATTTATCCCCTCCGAGCATCTCCGCGAGCGATCACTGCGACGATGTCGCCAACAGGCCAGAACAATGCCAACACATTCCTCGGGAATTGTTTCAATATCCAATTGGAATTATTTTCTGTAACTACTACGAAACAAAATAACTACAAATTTTCCTGAGTGAAACTTCTTTACTAGATGAGAGTCTTATTTGACCCCAGGTGATAAAAGTGTTTTACGACTTTATAGTTTAAGTACAGTGCAGTACAGTGGCATAAAGTTCCTCGTAACTTAACAACAAGGTGGCCTTTTAGCCGAGTAATTGCCTATACCGGTGATTTACGCGCGAAAGCCTATTTCCCAATAAAAATCAAGATAAAGCTTGGGAGCCAATATTAAGAATATTCATATTTTACGGCCAAAGTTTAACGGCCGCTGTAAATATTGTGGAGGCGAACAAAATTAACAAATGAACGTCTGTTCATTGAATGCTCACTACAATTTTAGCTTGAAAATCAGACGCTGCAATCACTTTGGGCAGCTGTAAATCATTTTTAGATCCTTTTTAATGACCTCTCGTAAAATATGTATAGCGCTCAGAATCGAGTGTCCGCGCGGCCGCAACACGCTCCGAATATTTTAAATAAATTAGTTATATTGCGCGTTCCAATGAATGGCCTGTTTGCTATCGTTCACAGGTTCAACAAACATAATCAACTGAGAGTTTAATTTATACAATAAATTCGATGTATGCGCAGCGTTGTGCACATTACTCGTAATATGTACAATTAAATAAACGTGGGTGACCGTAGCATCTACCTAGATCCATTTATTAACAAATTTAAAATTAATATTTCAATGGTTCTTTGATAAAATGCAAATAATGTATGTATCAAAAAAAAAACAATTCACAATTTACTGCCGCCAAATTTCAAACTTCAAAACATTCAATCTGTATCCAGCTTTATAATATAAAGCCTCAAACATAACTTAAGCTACTATAAAAAATAACTAGGATCTTGTCCAGTAAAGTACCATTAACCGCTGTATCATGTAAAAAACTTATATTTGTATAGAGCCGTCGTGTAGTACGTTGTCATAAAAAACTGTCAGTTTTTTCTCCATACAAAGGGCTGCACAATAAAAGTGCCAGTGTGTTCTTACAAACGAGAATTTATGCTCACTGTATGTAAATGAAGCCTCGATAAATCCGGCGGTCGCGTCGCCGCTGAAAATTGACGTCGCATGTGTCCCCGGCCTATTAGTTCTGAATTTACACGTTTTACCATAAAGGTTGATTCTGGTCTTTAGCGACTCGATTCTTTTTGAGGCTATTTCGGGCAATGTTGGTTGGCAAAGCGAATGACTCGAATAATCCATACAAGCAACCTGTCTTTTCGATATAGTGGCAATTGCAAAAGTTTACCAATTAGGGCAGTTTTGGTAACCGAATTCCAATCTCTTTATAATCTCAAATGAACTCTGACCAAGGTCCTCTTCATTGTAGTTTGTGGTTTTTGTGGCGAGCAAAGCAACTTCCAATTGATATAGTGACAATGATTTTATTAAGTTATTAAAATAAGATAAAGTATGAATTAATAATAGCCTTTTAAAGTTGTTTAGATGGTTTTGTGGTTATCGATTATTAATTGCAAAAATATCTACTACTAACAGACGCACTACTTCTAGTAAACTTCTTGGCCTGATTGTGCAAATTGTGGTTACAGAATTATAAACAAGTCTTTTTAGAGTGGTTGGTATTTCTTTAGCTCTGCCTTCCCCACTCTGGGAATGAAGCGTGATTGTATGTAACAGACGATAACATTTTTATTGTAGAGGAGTGTCGCGTCTTAATTTTGTTAGATATATTCTTTGACAAACTGATCTGTGTTTTCTTGCAAGTATAATTGGAAACGCAACCATTACCTAACTATTAAAAGCCTTTACGATTCGATTCTACAAAAAATCAACAGCATACAATAATTTATGTTCAGTTGTAGGTACATATTATGGCCTATTTATGCGCCACTCACTGCCCAGTTCCCTAAGGTGTGTGGACATGAATATTTGTGTCTCAGTGATAGCCTGGAGGCTAAAAAACAAAAGTGTGCCATCTGTGGTTTAGTTCATAAGGTTAGGTTACTTCGTTATCATAGGCGTGTCAAAATATTTTAAATTGCAAATTGACACGTATTACTAACGGGTATATATACAAAAACAGCAACCGGGTTGTCCGATGTGTTTTCATTTATTTTATATTACTTTTACCTACTTTTTTTTTTTTTTTTGCGGAGTATGACCCAAATCTACCTTACATTATAGAACATTCTTAGAAGTTACAAAACACATAAAATTATCCCGGGTATAAAAAACGTATTAGCACCATGATAAATGTAATAATCTTTGATCAGTGTTATCCTAACATCCTTTTATATTATCGGAACGCGCAAGAGCCTAGAAGGGGCTGGCGTTTCGTTTCCCATAATAACGTTTTCATCGGCAGTAAATTTCACTGTATTACCAGGCTAAGGTCAAAAGGCTTGGCGTGGGTTGTAAAACAGCAGTTAAAAATTACTAACGTCCCTCGAACGATCCCTGTCAATATAACCTAGGACGGATTTATTTTTCTTTATTTGCAGCGTTTGCGCAGCCTCACTATCTAGAGGTCGTTTTATTAAATCAAACGTCGTTATTATTGACTTCGTGCTACAATGTTGAAAGCGGACTTTCTTTTTGACACGACTCCTCTTCCTTAACATCTTGTAAATTTGATACCCGACTTTTGGGTTGTGCATGTCTATCCTAGGTTGTTCCGATTTGATTTGTTTAAAGCTAAAGCTACCACAAATATAAAAAAAATTGCCAGAAGCAATAATCTTAAAAATGTTTGCAATGATAAATCTTTAATATTGGGAAATTATTTACATTTGCTAAAAGTAAAGCATATTCAAACGTTTGTCATTTAGTGACGTCACTGAGCCATATTGCAAAACTGTTCCTTTGTGTTTAAGTTATTATTAATGTAAGCAGTGAATGTACAAGTGACTTCCCACTATTTGCACAAGGATATACCTTTAACAACGAATCCTTGACCTCATAACGTCCGAAAGAGATATTGCAAAAGTTTAGGAGATAACTTCGTTCGGCGACTTTAAGCCTCACCGATACTTTTGCAAGACGTCAGGATGTTTCAAGATGATTTTGATGATGTGCTAACCCTCCAATAGTTATATTACATTAATGGAGGTAGAGTTCACTATCTCGCTCACTTTTTAATTTGACGACGAATTACCGGCACACTTAAGTTTCCCCGCGCACTCTCGTAAGCACATATAAGGCAGCAGGCAGGTGAGTCGAGCTCAGTGTCGTATAAAGCTGCCTAATTGAGAAGACACGCGCGAAAATGTGTTTTGTACGCTTTGACAGAACTTCTTAAACTTGCCAGATAAAACTTCACCTTTAAGATCGACGCAGCGCTGTGTTGAGAGAATCACCCCCTGGGCTGCTTCATCGTCTAGACCTGCTACTAAATTAAAATACGCTACGCACTAACTTTGTTAATAACACTTTGACGGGACACTTGCGGGTCGTCGGTTAATAGCTCGACAGCGAGTTAAAAATAGTACCTACTGTTTGAGAATCGCCTAACTAACTTCAAGCACTTTTCCTATGTCATCAGTATTGTCCTCTTCTTGCCTTGTCACTCTGATTACATTTATTGTGCTCTCTCATTAATTCGTCAAACCGAAAACTGGCATAAAGCTACAAAGCACCTACTTTTGATACTAATTAGTTATTACCAAAGATATATCACTGGAAAAACCAATATGATTCATTTAATATGATTTAAGAGAGACATGTAGTTTTGACTTATGTAACCAAACTTCGTATAAGCTAAGTATTAAGCAAGGTGTAAAGTATATCCCACAATATATCGACCCGATAGTACCTATATCTCGGTAGCTCGCAACTCTATTGTCTTCTTATCCAGTCCTTTCTCGGCTCGATAAGGGCTCATCATCGGTTTCTCGCGGTGGGTAAGTGTTAATTCATTAGTTTGGTGTCTGACGTATTGTTGCTTGAAACGTTTTTTCTGTAACGTTATCTTTTCGTAATTTAACTACCGAATATGCCTATTTTGTTTCGTTAAAAGCTTTTCAAACATCATGAATATGAAATAATGATTTGTTAATATACACACTATGGCATAAGGACGGACATGACTGTGTGCTACAAAACTGTAAAAAGATATTGATGCTTTTATCAACCTATGGTCTGTTTAAAGCTCTCGCGGTTTAAGTAGAATCTGTTATCACTTAAATACACTGTGACCAATGGTCAACCAAAGTTAGTCAATTACTCAAAAAAAGTAAAGTTGTTGAAGTCGGAACCAGTGTCGTTGGAGATCTTTAGATGCCAATGCCTATGTTGGACGTGTTTCAGCATAAATGATAATGAATAAATTTATGGCGTACAAGAATTCAACACTTTTATCTGTTTCCACTCTCGACTACACTATTACCCATGAATGTGCCATCGGAAACAAAAAGTTACTTTGCGTGTACGGCCTTCTCATACAATCATAATGTTTCTTTAGCAGTACTTATTGCTTTGGTAAGAAACTACAAAAGGAAGCTAATACAAACTAGCCTAAGGGCGCGTCTACGCGATATCTATTACGCGAGCGATGCAAGTGAACAAAAAACTCTCGAGGTATGCAATTTGGTGTCAGTAAATTGGTTGGATACGATTCTCAAACGCATCTTAAAAGAGCTTACATTCTTTGAACAGAACTTCAGTGTAAACTTAACTGAATCAAAACTGCACAGAACGTTTTTTTTTAGGGTTAAAAATTAAAAAGTCAACAACAAAAATACGATCAACTATCTGAATATTCGATGTAAGTTTTAACCAATTCGTCGGAAATACTTTTAAATCATGATGCATTATAAAAATGTTAACAATCTCAATTTACCCCGTGTGGTTTCCGGGTAAGAATAGTGCCACTTCATGTCTTCCCGTGGATGTCGTAAGAGGCGACTAAGGGAATAAAGGCTTCTAGTATTGTTAGGCGATGGGCTTGCAACCTGTCACTAATACACTAGTAAACATCTCAGCCTACTTGTGCAAAATGTGGTTACAGAATTATTAACATGTCTTTTTGGAGTTGTTGGTATTTCTGTAGCTCTGCCCACCCCACTCTGGGAATGAAGGCGTGATGTTATGTATGTATGTATGTAACAATCTCAATGTCTATTAAAAACTGTCAATTTTTGTATTGATATCTTTCGTCAATAGCAACTCAGTTTTGCCGACGCGTATGCACACATTACTTCAGGAGAAACAGTAATGTGTCAATATTGACTTGCAAATTGAAAACTTAAATACCAAATAACAAGCGTAGTTTAAGTTCTGACAAAGTTCGCAGAATAAGGCCGCGGCTATGTCGTTGTTCAATCACTAAAAGAAGCTCGTTTAATGGATTTCTACCATTACTCGGCAAATAATCGTACTAGACTCGTAAACCTCTGAGCTTATTGTGCTTCTTCGAGACAAAGTGAAGTGAATACACTAAATAAACTATTTGCTTCGTTCGTACAACTCTTCTAACAATATTACACAAGTCCTAGATCCGCTTGCGCGCTACGTAGAGTTCCAGAGATAAAGAGTATTTCTATGGAGATATTTAGAGACCTTCCCCGGGTCTCTAAATATCTCCATACCAAATTCGATCAAAATCTTCAGTGATTTAGCCGTTAAAGCGTGACGGACAGATGGACAAACAGGCAGGCAGAGTTACATTCATATTCATATTATTCGTATGGACATGGGTTACTCACCATGCGTTATCAAAATGGTGTTAAAATGAACAATGGCATCTATATTAAGATTTCAAAGTTACAAAATTAGCTTTCATCAAAATAATTAGCAGAATATTAAGCAAAAAAATACATACATATTTACTCTGCGCTAGAAAATTGTTCGTAATCGGTCCAATTATTTAAAACTTAAAATATTTTCTTTTATTATTATAGCAAATTTAGGACCGCGTATTTTGCTTCGTTAGGCTCTAATTTCTGCTTGAATGCTAACTTACGACTGGTATTGTTTCAGCAGTAATGAAATATACAATAATTAGGCCATCAGTAATAAATTTGTAAAATAATTGAAGGCTTATTATTTTCCTTTGATCTTTGAAGGTGTTTGTGTTTTTGGGTAACTGAGCTTCACCGTTTGTTTCAGCTTAAAAGCTATAAGTACAAAATATAACCCTAATGATAACGTAAAAAAATATGGGGGGAAAAACACGGAGCTAAATCCTAATTAAATAAAAAAAGTCTGAATTTAGTTGGCTATGCTTATCATGACCCTTAATTGTGTTGTTTCTCTTTGGTATACAGATGTTAGTTACTATGTGAGATGTAATGATTTTTCTGGAATAATACGTAAAATGGCTAAATCTTCCACTGCTTCTCCAGAACTGCTATAGAGCCTTATGTTGCCTTTTCCCCTTTTAAATAAATCCTGTATCTTGAGTTTGCATCGTGCGTCCAGTGTCACCATACTACTGTAATTGTAATTAATATTAAAACATTAAAGTAACTACAAAGTTTTCGATAAAAATAAAATAAAGCACATACACTATGCATTCCGCAAAGACTACGCTGCCATAAAATAAATATATATAAAAAAAAAATAGAAAACAATGACATACAGTGATGTCAGTGATAAAAGCGGTTCTGAACAACACACAATTCGGGGTTAATAAGTCATTAAGTACCTAGGTTAAAAAATATCTAAGATTTTTTCAAAAAATAAAGTTTCATTATTTTGCGTTTGTTGCAGCTTGTGCACCCGCGCCGCTCGGCACCGTGCCGCGCCCGCGGCGCCCGCGCCGGCACGACGTGCCCGTCTCGCCGCCCCGCCAATTTGAGCCCCGTGTTGGTTTTGTTGAAGCTCCATACGAACCGCTTTTTTGTTCTACAACGTGAAAAAATGTTGCAGAATTGTTGTGTTATAAGATGAGATTGTCTGTCTTCGACGTTGAATTGATTTTGCTGTTTTGTTGCTATGAAATAATGTTTAGAACTCTAATGTGTATGTTTTCCCTCATATCCTAGTTTGTACTGTAGGCAGTCTTTGCTACCTATTATTTATAGTTACTATTTCATAACCATTTATGCCTAATAGGACCCGTTTCACGTAATTAATTTCATCTAGATTTTCCTTCCCAACGCAACATCATGTTCCCCGAAACAAAAATATGCAATAACGGCCGCTTGCCAACGTGAAGCCGGCTCTCATACGAAATTAACGTTAGCCCGGGACAATAATTAATAATTAGGTAATAAACATTTACGGCATGTTCACGTCAACTACGAAATTTCGAAAACATACAACGCAACCAAGCAAAGTTGGCCGTTGACAGCTCATTGAATTCGCCCTCTCCTTAGGTACTGTGGTAGGCCAAGGGCCGCGGGAGAGGTCTCCTTACGCCGGCCGCTCTCCATAATGACGGGTCCGTCAGTTAGCCGTCAGTCACCGAGTACGAGGAATGAGTTCATTTCCTTCGAACATGCGAGATACGATTTTTAATTAAGTTTTTGTTAAAAATTCATTAAAGAGCAGCGACGACGCTCCGGATGGCCGATTTAGTTCTATACGCACAAACGACTATGTTATTAATGAGCAGTCATGTAATGTGGACATTTTACAAGATTACTATGAAATTACTTAAAACTAAAATTGGTTATTAAAAAGCCTCAATTACGAGGCGATGATTTTGTAATTTCAACAACAAATACTGTTAACTCGATATAAATCTTGCCCACACGCAAAATGCAGCTTCTTTTCTCGAAAAAGTCATTAAAAAATAAAATTAATCAACGGGATGTATGTTATCCCTTGAATACCATCTTTCCGTATTCTTCTGAATTGGGCATTGTACCTACTTGTAACAGGTCGGTTTCTATAGTTATAAAGCACTGCAAAGGAAAAAAGGCCTAAACTTATATTATTACGTAAACACTTTATAGTTACACAATCGATCTCACAAGTATAGGATCGGATATTGTCACGTTTCTGACATGAGAAGTTCCACAAGACAAATCATAATTTAAAATTACAATAAATGTTAAACACACACAAGCACCTTGCGACTCGCAAAATCAGATAGCACTCTTAATACCGTATTTAAATTAGATACGAACGTGTTCTAAAGACAGGGGTGAGGCAAATGGCGTATGAAATTTAAATTCCCACTCATTATCCTGCGCCCGCGACGTGCTGTCGGCGTGTCCGCGGCTGCCCCTGCGCATACGTCACTTTACAGTTGACACTGGCCATTAAGAATCTTATATGTAAAATAAATGTACTGTTAGTAGCAATTTTGTTCAAAAACTGTTTCAGGTGCAAATTAACGGTTTTTTATTTAACAACTAACATACGAGGAATTTCATTTTGACTGCTCTTATAAAATTCTTTTTTTTAGCTTGTTGGTATGAACGACTGCTGAAGCAAGGACTCCTTTCATTTTAGTGCATGTTTTTCTTAATTCCAATTACCCGACCTTATTTACTGTCTGCGTCTACCACAAGCTATCCTGCGGGGTCTGATAGGAACATACTCAACCCACGATTTTAAGACAAAATCGAGGATCATAAAAGTTAAAAATAACTTATAAAAATAACCTTTAAAAATAAAGGTTATTTTTATAAGTAATTGAAAATAAGGAAACCGTTATACTTAAATATTTTCAATTACGCTTATTCTATATTTTTAAATTTGACATAAAAGTAAGTATAACTAGCTTTTTTATTTTAATTTACGAAGTGGCGGCGCCACACTACCTTTGCACCCGTCCACATTACGCACCGGTGTAACGTAATTAAAGTGGCAAGGCGTGCCTTCGTCGATTGAACATACTGTACCATACCCTATTGCCCACAACGATTTTAAAAACGTTATTAGCTATCCCATATTTGGCTGGAATATATAATAATAAAAACCTTGGAAGATTTCGAATTCATCGACATTAATAAGAGTCGAGTATCGTCTCTAGCAAGGATGCAACTAATCTCATTTGAATTTCTCCGACGTTCCATCAACAAGATCCGATCCCATAGACAAACTAAACTCCCACGAAAAACTACAATATTACATATACCATCCTTGTGTTAGTATAAAGAGGTTTAATATAAACGCATTCACCGTATTCGATTTCACCAAAAGGAAGGCATTTTAAATGCATGCGAGTAAATTTAAATATTTATTACGTTGAATTATACATAAGTAAGTAAATGTTTGTTTTATTTCAATAATTCTGGTGCTTTACATAACGTATGACCACCGTCTCTTTTTTTTTTGATGATGGACAACCAACTTCAGCTTTGTAGGGATAGGTACTTTTTACCTTTACAATTTACTTGCAAACAGTTATAGTACCTAAGTAGGACTGCCTTCAAATTAATGTGTAGCAGCTGTTTACCTAGCAGGTACTTTAAGTTTTAATAATACATGGTCTAGAAAAGACCATGACTACTACTACCCTACTACTACTACTATATACTACTACTACTTACTACTAGACTACTTTTTTTAATGACTTTGTATACATGCATATTTTGATCATCGGGGTGGTTATACTGATAAAAATTTCGTGGGAATTAGTCTTCAGACGTCAGTATAGTTGTAATTGTTCTTAGTACACATATGTACTATGCCAGCATGTTACTTTTTTTTCTTCTGTTGTGTGTTTTGACATAAGTGTGTATTTTCTCCTGTTCGTATCCTTCTTACAGCTAAAATATATGTATTTAAAAACACCGTAAAATATATATTAGGTTACCACTTCATACAAATACGGGAGCCCTTATCCCTTGCCGGGAATTAAAACCCGGGACCGCTAGCTTCGTATGCAGGTTTACTAACAACTAAACTAAACGCGCAACAATGTCCATAATGTATACTTAACCATATTAAATATCAACATTTTATTATTACTCCATTATATTTAGCCAACCGCAGCTGCGACAGATCGTCGCACGCGTCGCTCCCGGCGTCTCCACCATTTATTACCTCCGTCTTCAAAGTGACGACTAATCACCCGACCGGTCCGACACGGCGTCGGCGTCGACTGAAACTGAAATAGTGGCTTGTTTGAAATAGAAGCGATTATGTTTTGGGCCACGATTGATGACCGGACAATGGAGTGAAACGATTGTATTATTCAAACTCAGAAGTAATGTGGGCGAGGCGTCAATCGTCCCACTACTAGGCAAATAAGAAGTAAATCCTGACACAGCACAACCATGAAGTTTCTGAATGTTGCCAGTAGTATAACAAAGCTAAGTTTATTTATTACGTGTGTTAAGTAATAGTTTTTTTTTAACTGCTCTCTTCATTATCTATATTTAGAAAATTCATGGTTGTGCAATTCATCAGGATATATCCTTTTATCGGCCTAGTATGTGTATGTATACGTTTTGGGTACCTGCAGGTATTTTTGTTTTCTTGGTTGGTACTGTAACGCTTTTGTCCGCTAATAGATTCCAAAATATCTTGAAATATTCTTAATAAATACTAATATTAAAATGTGAAAATAACTTTGTCTGTTTGTTACGCTTTCACGGCTAAACCAATGACCGATTTCGATGAAATTTGGTGTGGAGATTGTTAAAACCCCGAGAAAGGACATAAGGTACTTTCTACCCGCAAGTAGCGATAACGTCTCCTACGCAGACGGGCAACAACTAATATTAAATAAACGTTGATTTCGTTAATAAACCTTCTTGCCAGTTGGCTAAAAACATACCTTAATGTTTCCCTCATATACTTTAAACGCCTTTTTCTTGACAATAAAACCTTCGACAAGCGCTATTACGTGCAAGAAAAGACTTCAACGTTTCTCAAGCCAGCGGCTACACTTAACTAAATACCAACGACTACTTATTGAATACTTTTAAATAACTTGAAATTGAGTTATTTCCAAGAGTTGGAATAATAAATAAACACCATGTTATGTTTGCCTGTAAACAGACATCAACAAATAGTAATCTATACTAATATTATAAATGTGAAAGTAACTCTGTCTGTCCGCCTGTTTCACGGATAAACCGCTGAAGTGATTTAGATGAAATTTGATATGTAATAAATAAACACCATGTTCTGTTTGCCTGTAAACAGACATCAACAAATAGTAATGTATACTAATATTATAAATGTGAAAGTAACTCTGTCTGTCTGCCTGTTTCACGGATAAACCGCTGAAGTGATTTAGATGAAATTTGTTATGGAGATAGTTTGAGTCCTAGAGAAGGACATAGTTTTATCTCGTAAAATTGGACTGCGAATAGCGCTAAACGACGTCTACGCGGATAGAGTCGCGGAAACCGCTTGTAAAAAATAAATCTTTATTCAAAACACTTTATTACTATGTATTTTTGTACTAAACAAAAACATGAGACTTATAAATTACATGCCTGAACCAGGACGTTTCTGCACCTCAAAGATTTAAATACGGGGAAACAAAGAAATATTTCACATCATCAGGGCTATCTTACATATAAAAGTTGCTTAGTTCCAAACTACGCTTTAGACTTATACGACTACTATAGGTATTAGACAACGATTACATAGAGAAATAAATACTTATAATAGTTATAATCCTAGTAAACCTCCTAGACTCAGATACAAATATTCGCGCTCACAACACGAATATAATTTTCCCTTACCGGAATTCGAACCCGGGACCGCTAGCTCCAACGCAGGGCTACCAACCAACTAAGCTAATCGCGTCCTCATGATTTCATGATTTCTGATACTTTCTGTGCTTTAACAAATAATAAATAAATCAATGTACAGTGCCTGTCCTTAAAGTTTGTATGAGCTCGGGTAGAAACCGAGTTTTTCCGAAGATGGTTTAACAGATCGGTTCTTTATCCCTATTCCACAATTTTCATTTAAATTGTTAGCCATTTTAAAGAACGCGATTACAAATTAACAAACAAATCAACAAATTATATACCTCAACATTGCTCGTATTGGAATAGGATACTTGAGGTTAGGTTGGGTAAATGCGTCTATAGGGCAAGTGCGTAAAAAGTACCATAACTCCTAAAAATATGGTTTGACGCACTTGCCCCGGTGACGCATTTGCCCCACCTGATTTTACCTACATATCTTTCAATTTTTGTAGTAACTCCAATCTAAAATAGGCGCATACATAAATCATCGAGCTGCGGATAACAGCCCGCCACAACCTATAACAACCTATAACTCAAGTCTAAATCAATCATTTATAAGAATAATAACATTAATTTATAAGAGAGGTCTTCAATGTTTTCCGCGCTGTATCAACACATGTCGTATCCAATTTACTGTGTTACTCTATCACCGACTAATGGACTATTTGACGCCTAAAGAAACTCGACACTCGACTTAGAATAAATTTGTACGGTCGATACGTTTAGGTATTTATTTATTGTAGTATTTAGAATAATAAATTGATGTATGTAAATTTTTAATTCAGCCACGTTAAGGCATATGTAAAGGCAAATTATGTGTTTTGTATTCAGTCTCTTAAATGATGATATTAAACTAACTATAAAAATTGTATTTAAACGTGAAAAGACCCACCAAGGAGCTTTTCCCCATTTTGGCTTGGCTTTTGGATTGAGTTTAAAAATATTACAATTTAACAAAACCCTTAATCGTCCTGATCAAGGGCAACGACTTATAATTACCATTTATACATTAAAATAAAACATTAACAGCTAAGAGAAGTGAACTCGAATCTCGAAGCATTAATTCAGCACTCACTATAATCGTCAATCAATATAGGTTACCATACTCTACAATTACCCGATTTACTCCGTTTTTGCTCAGAATATCCATTTACCTCCCATAAATTACAGTTCAATTGAAATAAACCCGCGATCGGCACCAGTTGTCCCCCGGTTTCGCTCGGTTATTAATTTTTACCATAATTACGCACTCACGGAATGTAAATGCATCAGGTAATTGTGCAGCGGTTGTTTCAAGTTCTCGGAATAATTGTTTTCGATTGAAACGTATGGGCGAGATGACAAAGGGCACGTTTCATCTTATTGAAATCATGATATGTGTAATTTCACGCAGAAAGCCATTATAGTTTATACCGGCTCTTATAAAAAATATATTTTCGCACAAAATATAGATCGTTCGTTCGGCTTCTCTTTTTAATGCTTCTCCTTTTGAAGATAAGATGACTAAACAAGTTTTTTATCTATCTACGGGCTTTAATTGCAAATATCTACTCGTACTCATGAAGAAAAAAATTAAGAATTGTAAAACATAATTAGTTTTATAGGTTTCCGTAGTCAACAAGGAACCCTCATAGTTTCGCCGTGTCCGTCTGTCCGTCTGCCCGCGGTTTAACTCGGAGACACTTGGTACTACAAATCTGTAATTTGGCATAGTCATACATTTATATTATGCTAGCAAAGTTGTAGAACAAATTCTTGAAAAATAAAATGTTTTTTGTGTACCTACTTGTTATAGTATTTATTTTACATATTTTACATTATAACATAGAGTGAGATATCCATGGATGGCTCTTAAAAAAATATTAAGTAAGTATGTTACAATATTTTTTTTAGATTTGAGGGACCGTTTAGGAAATATTGAACTCAAAAAGTGTAATTTTCGCTTAAGTTGGGCGTTGAACGTCAAAGTGGTGATTCCATAAAACCTCTCGGTAATAAACACGTTCAAAAATTACTAACATGTGAGCTAAAGATGTCCCACATGTCAATAGGCATTTGAAAGAGTTAGCTCGGACAAAATCGATAAGTACGAACGGGTCGGGATAAGGTCGTCAATTTAGTCCCAGGTTTTAGAAATGTCATATAAAATTGTCTAAAGCTACTAAGAATGTCTGTGTTTGTAAGAACATACATATCCCACAGCGCTTATTGATCGTGCGGGAAAACTGCGGTAGGCTTAATGGTTGTAGGTATAGCGGCAAAAACTATGATAGAAGTCACTTTTAATAAACCCGAGCAACTACCGCCCGGCTGGTAGCCAGCGTACAGCAACCGGTTCCGTACACATAACCAGTCCTGACATATCTAAAAGGAAATAAGAAATTCATAAAAACGTCACCGTTCTAAACACAATAATATATTGTTAACGTTTCGGCCAAGTCCTAGACTGGGGGCGATGCAGAATTTTAATTAGAGTTGAAGTTTTTTACAGGCCATAAGATGGCCGAGGGCTACTAAACGCTACTATAGACACAAAAGATAATGCTTTCTGTCTTTACACTACTACTCGTCATTGCGGCGCATTCTAAACTGAACTGTAGATGCCCGCGTTACGATAGATTTTGATTTCGCGTTTTGTTTTAAGAAATACATTCAATTTGTTAGGACGTGTGTACACAGGACCCAAAGTGCAACGTCGAGACGAACATCATGCTTTGTGCTGCTCATGGAAAGAGTAAATATTAGTTCTTTACTTCGGGGAAGAATTCGTTTTAGAAAACAGTCGGCCGCTGTGTACTGATTTCGTTATTAGAATTAAAGCGTGGAGGTTGTGTGTCGGCCTTTTGTGGTGGTGTAATGTGTTGTTTAAATTTGATCTGGCCTGATTGATGCCGACAGCCGCCGCAGGACTCGTCGGCACTCGATACTAAATTCATTGCCTATCAATAACAACACCGTAACTTCTAATGAAACTGTTGCATTTTAGGCTTTACGTGAATATATTATGATTTCAGTTACAATAGCTTATCATGTTGAATTGTGCCGTTATTATTGACAAGCAGAAAATTGATAGCACATTAATTTTCAGGGTAATAAAATTTGGTGCGCTGCTGTTTGTTTTAAACGGTAGTTACAAAAGGCCGGGTTATCAATTTGGTGGATGTTTGGTGCTAAAAACTACCGGATGCTTTGATGAGTTATGATTGCTAATAGCGTGTAAAAATGAGAGAAACTATTAGAGAATACTTTCAGAAAGCGTTGCAACAAAATGTTAAGGTAAGAATCAATTAGCACTTCAACTTACGTCAATTTTGGTTTAGCTTTCAATAAAATATCATTATGTGTTTTTCTGATTTTTTAATTTAATATACCTATCTTAAGACTAGCTAATATTACAACGCAAAAGTGAGTTGGTTTGTCACGATCAACCGGAGCAACTTATCAATGTGCTATTCAACTGTCTCAGTAGTGCTTTAGTTATTTATGATGTGTCAATTTAATACCGTTATTGTACAAACGGACACTTTTCAAATTTTAAACTTAAGTCGTAAACTTACACAATATTGTCTTGAATTTTCGTAAAGGTGTGACGGCAGAACCGGGGGCACATGACAATATCGCAGTCATAAACCCGGTCAATAGGCAGGGCATAGACGCTTCCATTCACACGTTCCTTCTAAAATCATTCCTTTCCGGAACATCTAATCATCTGTATCTATATGTAGAAAAAATAAATGGATAAATAATATGAGTCACTGCTAAACTTGCTGCTACGTTATTTTAAAATATTCTATAACACAGAAAAATTCGGTGCTCAGCGATAATTTGATATTGGTTAATTGTTTCTTATGCCTACGACTTATAACGTCTCTGTGTTTTTAGGAGTTTCTGTTGCCTATTGCCACCCGAGCGCTAAGGTTTCGTCGATGCACGACGCTCGACACTTAAACATTTGAACGCCTAGCAGCAAAGAAATGTGTCTCAGATGCCACAGAGTTGAATCAATAAACTTTGACGGCAATTGCCGACGTTTGGCATCAGTGCCGCAAAATTCCGATGGCGTGATTCGCCGGCTTTGGCTTTCAAAAGGTTAATACCCACGCAACCAAATGCAGCGACGGTGTGGCCCTGACTAAACCGGCTTGGTGTGTCCTGCTGAGTTTGCTTGTGGTGGCTCGCGACGCGTACTATCGTGCCACACACACATGCATCAAAGTACTGTTTATACTGAGCCTACGAGCACGCGGGACAGCCGTCGCTAATTGGTTAATAATTCCGAAGAATTTACCACCGAGAGGATTTATAAAGCCACCACCCTGACCTCCAATCGGGTAGAATGGTAATTTACTTATAACGTTGACTGTATAACAAAACTCCCGCTAGAAAGCAAACATACCAAATAAAATTAATTTGATTAATACTCGACAACGGCTCTTTCGTCGGAGTAGAATGAAACAATGGCGTGTAATGTACTTAACTGACAAATACTTACACATGTTTGTTGTTAGATGAAACATGTATTGTGCATTAGTCGGACGGTACTGACTGCATCAAAAAATCTGTTCGTACACTGTTAGTAAATGAAGCTGATTATCATAAGCTATCTTTGGTCAATAGTGAATTAAATTTAGCCTTAAACAAATTTGTTAGGCTTTTAATTATAGAAATTAAATAATGAATAACAAATTCATCATCATCAGCGACTTGTTTTCCTGATCACAATGCTCCCTTTAACCAAACCCCGCAATTTTTTCTTCTTAAATAAAGTTCCTATTTTTAGTATGGAGTTTGTTTGACAAGTTTCGATCAACGTCCCGATATCGCACGCGGCACAGCTTGCGATCCTGTATTTTATATGGAGATTAGGCTTCGCTTCGCATTGAAAAGTTGATAATTGAAGGATCGGCCGAATACATTATCTATTAATAAAATATTAATACTTCAAAATAATTTGTAATAAAGTTACTCGAACTAAAAGTAAAATCTACTATCATCTGATCAGAAACGTACCTATATCTTGAAAATGTGGACACTCCATGTTAATTAAAGAACAAAACATTCTGTTAGAATATTCAAAAATACGTAAAGTCATTTTCAATATGATATGACGCAAATTTCTAGTTACTTAACATTAAAAAAAAATAGCGTAGTCACTAATGGGTACACGAAAATAACTTACAACAGAAATTCAACAAACAATGACAAATTCACTACAAAGAAAACGACGAAAACAATGCCTTTGCTTTTAACTATAACTCTTCCACCGCGGCACCCCTTTCTGATTTCGCAAGGACCTCTCGTTAAGAAATTCGCAGAGCAATAAAACAATTTACAATATCTAGTTAAAGTTAATTGTACCCACGTAAAAGCACAAAGGGTTGTCGTCTAGCTGTATACAACAAATAAACAGTCAATAACGGAAATCAAAAATTAGTCAAACTACAGTAGCCCGGTCACCGATGTGCCAACATTTTGCGAGTATTAACAAGTAGATAATGATTTAAACCAATTTATTTTGAGCCCCGGGTAAAAACCTAGGACAGTTTACTTTATAGGACTGACGCAAGCTGTTGTGTGTCATTCCATCTTTAACGTCGCTAGCTTTCGGAGAATTCAAGTTGGATATCCCCCCTGGGTATAAAATAAGCGTCAAAACTAGTCAGTTTTATGCCAGTGAAGAAGATTCTATTGCACTTCATTTATTTATGCATAACCAACAGCTATTACAAATAGATTGTAAACCAAGCATAAATTTAAAAATCGCATACATTCAGATGTGCACTGCCAGAAACATTGCAGGGATAAAAACGATATTTGTCTTTGAAGTGTTTCCGTAATATCAACGTTTTGATAACTCTTATTTACTTGACATTAATGGCGGCTGAGTTAAAAACAACACTAAAACACTTTAACTTAGCAGAATAGTTGCTTCCTTGCCTGCTGTCATTTTATCACTATTGGCAATAAAGAGCAAACATAAATAGTGGCGGATCTTTAACAGCCGACGTCTTTGTTGCGATACTGCAGACAAACGTTTCGCGACGGGGATGACTCACTTAGACCATTTACTAGATAACTGTCTATTTCCAGTTGATATTGCGGTACTAGTTGGCTGTCATTGAGCCTTTGGCGGCAGCTAAATAGATTCAGCCTTTATTTGCATGTGTGGGCATGTGGAAATGAAAATAGATGACTATCACAACTGACGTCTAATCCCAGTAAGCACAAACAAGCACAGTGACGTTTATAAGACGAGTTTTTTTTGTTTGAAATGATTAAAGATCGCAAGCGTAAAGGTAATTTTGATAAGCTTTGATTTAATTTCCGTATGTATGTTTATGTTAAAGCAAGTTAATAATGAAGCAGTTACAGCTAATAATTTAAACAGGTATTTGTAAAACCCGATGACAAATTAGTGTTATGGTATCCAAAAGATGGTATCGGAAGGTTGCAACAGGATCTCTGCTGTCCTTAATGTGATCTACTTAGTTTGCTATTACCTATTAGTTGTTCTTAATTAGCAAAAGTTTATTGGGCAAAAAAGTACAGTCAGCAACAAAAGCTTGACTCAAAAATTTATTTTTTGAGTGATTGTTTTTTACAGTGAGTTCCCATCCTTGATATTAAGTTAAGCGGAATTATCCATTTAAAAGGAAAAGAAAACATTGGGTATTACAATGCTTATTCTACCCTGCTAAGCCAACTAGCAGTATTTCAAATAAACTCCTGTATCACAACCTCGACATTACTACCAGGCGAGGATTGGATCTACTTTGACAATTGAATCTGAGAAAACCAGAATCTGAATGGCTTAAGTTAAGAGGGCAGAATTTTTATTCAAAACTTTTGTAAAGGCTTTGATTCAATCTTGCATCTTAGGACTACAAACATCAAAATGGAGAATAACTTTAAATGAAGGTTGTCAAATAACACAATTATATAGCACTGCACTACTACACATTCTGCAATGCATCAGCCCTTTACTCATTCCCAGCTTTGTAGTATTTTTTGAGCAAACCATTTATTTCCACAATATTAAAATGCTCTTTAATGTGACAAATTAACGTTCTTGTTTGTGAAGACAAACGACACTTTCTCAATTTGTTGGCATCGCGAGCAACTCGGCATTTTTAATGGCTTAAGAAAAAATTACAGGCCTTTGAAATCACTAAAACAGTTTTTTATGTCCTTTTATAATCTCCGTTACGGTAAACGCCAATGGGAAACGTTCAATTAATGAAATAAAGTCTACAGCAAAAATAATTTACCTAAAGTGTTTTTTTTCCGTTTGTCTGTTACTTTGCTAAGGGTAATCCTTAAACTTAATACTATATATACAATAATTAGCTGCTCTCTCCACTTTTCATTGAACCATCGCTGCTTTTTTTCTGTATCTGGGTTTCTATTTAATAATAATATCCTCCCTACAAACGACGTAATTGTCAACGATACGACATTAGATACCATAGATGCCATCTGATACGTGCGTAAATTTTGGGACCAGTAAAACTCGCCAAAGAAACGGTATTGTATAGCAATACGTCACATTTTTCAATGCATCAGTCCTTTACTCATACCCTAAGTAAAAAGTATAAAAACGGTCACCGACAGAACTATTTAGGTTAAAACACTTTAAAAACTATAACCAACGTATGTTTTGAGGCAGTATCTTTTTAATAGCCAATTATTTTTATTTGGTTTATAGTCAAGATGCTTAATTATTTGTTGTGCTACGAAACTGACACAAAAACAATAATTCACTAATAAAACCGGACACGGGGCAACTTCGTTTAGTTTGCGGTAGAATTTTTAGTCTACTTCGAACGATACAATCTAAAATTGCTGGACTACCAATTTACGATCGGTTCCCAAAAACATTCCACATGAAGAGATCGAACATTTTTCTCGAGCAGAATGTCTGTGGGTCCTAAAGATGACCATTTCATTTAAATCTGGGCATTGACTGTGCATATGTTTAACGTGCTGAGACTCTTTCGGAAGATTAAATTTTGAGCAAAAATAAGATACAAACAGACAGACGAACAATAACTAAATATTTTAACATTGTTTTCTTAAACATAGTCCATGCAATCCTGGTGTGGTAACCTTTAATTTTTTTATTACACTCAAATTTTTATTTGGATTTGAGTATTGTTCAAAAGGCTGTAACAAAAGAAGTTTATCGACAGATTGTATGATCGGGGTATCGAATGCGGCTAGAGCGCGGGGATCCCACTAAGCCGACAGTGTCGCGGCCGCGGGACTCTAATGGAGACTCAAACGTGCCGACTATAAACGCATTAACCGACTGTCGGATCACAACCCTCCGCGACACATATCTTAATCCCCTGATAGAAAACCTCCACAAATAATACATAAGCTACTTTTCGACCACAAACACTGAGATTCCGAGCAATAATCTCGCAGATGGTAGACGGCCCAGTGACATTTTGTTTTGTTTCATCCACTATAACTCAGTCCCCGGCCGTTTAAATAACATTATCTAAAGGCCGTAAATATCGGCCATTATCGAGGGCCCTTCAAAATTCCACGCGGCGTTTTTGAACGACGCGAGAGAATGACGCGTCAACTCCATCCACGAAGAAAAATATTGAGACAACAAGCTCGGTGGAGGGCACTCCACGGCGACATAATGGCTTTTCATTGAATTCCTCTTGCTTTCTTTTGTTTATATCCCATAATGTTTCGATTGGAGCATGATGGAGGGCGGCCGTGATTACTTTAATAACAATGACGACCAGCACAAAGGACGAGAACTCTAAAATTATGTGCGGGGTCGAACTGTATGGTTCTCATGCCCCTCACGTCCCGCCGCGCGGTACGCCCGCTCTGACGTTTACCTGTTACAGCGACATTTAAATATTATCAACTAAAATAATGAGGTTTACATAGAAAGTCGTAACCTTCGTAACTGTCGCGACGCAGTTAGCCTGTCAAGTCGCTGAACCTCCTCAAGGGGAGCGGCTCTAATTACCGTGCGATCAAACGCTCACTGAATTATGACTAAAACCGGTACGTTTTGCAAATTATTCACAGGAACAAATAAATTGTAATCTACAACAGATAACGGCTTTGAAGTCGTCTCTATACGGATATCGAAGGATGATGTCACACAATACACGAGGACTCGTCCAGCCTAACCCACTTGAGCGCGTCCGGTATTTACCGAGCATGCACTGCGAGACATTGGTATGGAAGTCTTGCCCCGTCGGAAACAAAAAGCATTTCTTCACTATTTTAATATACAATAAAGGCGTCGCTCGACCGTTCCGGCGATATGTATGCAGCGCGGCAAAGGGACACGCTGTTTGATATGGTTATTACGTCCTTTGTAGAGAAGATAAAGAAGCCGGTGGGAGCGGGCTCTAGGATACCTCACAAGATTTGTCTTCGTGATACGCTAAAATTTATAAAAAGCCTTGTGAAGAGGATGCATCAACGGCCTCCATGGAAATGGAAATGTCCGTTCATATTCCAAACCTGTTTATGGAAAGGTCTTTTGAGTAGTTAATTAAGCGTGACAAAACTAGGTGCGATACATCTCTAGGGATGTCATTCTTTCAGATTATGATTCATTTGGTTTATTAATAACAATACCTATTCGATAAAGGACAGGATTAAGGGGAAAAAAGCCTGAGAAAACTGGTTTAGTGTATACAACTAAGTAGCTGAATGAGAATGTCGTTTTATCTTGGCTGCAATCGTATTTTCTCAAGGGCCAGCTGACTAGACAAAGAGCTTTAGTCTCTCTTTGTCACCTATAAAATGTCAGGAGTCGTGTTCAGTTGAGGCTTCAGACCGCCGGAAAGATTTACGCGTACATACAGCAAGCGTAACATATATCATGGCCGCGATCGCGATAATCGCCCGAGCCGGATGCTCTGACATTTCTTTTCTTCCAACGGCCTGCGTAAGTCCTGGGAGTTATTACCTTACGCGGGCAAGGCGAGTTTGTTCGATTGAGCTATTCTAATTTGACCTCTATACTGCAAAAACAACCTAACCACGGATGGATCAAGTTCAAACTTACATTATATCTGCGTTCCTCTTCCTAATCCAGTGCCAGATGATGAGTGAAACAGGAGACATCTGAAATTGTGCGCTTAGTGCTTCAAAATGTTTTGACTCCTGGATGAGTCGAATCTGACCGGTTCGATCGAACTAACTCGCCTATACTTCGTAAGGGAATAACACTACATGCCCTGGACACATGCACATGCGCTCTTGACACCGAGCTATTATACTGTTTGCATAATTGCATGCTACGAGGCGGTACCATTCAACAAACCCCGCTGGATATGCTAATGCATGCCAACCTGTCGGAAATTAGTCATTGTTGTAGAAAAATCATGAGCTGTTTTATAGATAAAACGTTATCAGTGTATAGATTATATTTGATGGTAATCAATCGGTATGTTAAAGGTGCGTCAAGAATTTTTATGTTTATTGCTTAAGATATCTCATAGGTATTTTTACAACGTCGCCATGGAAAATAATCATACACCTGAGTTATGGTAAGCAACTAAGACATGTTTGTAACATCAAAAATAAAACTTGTAGTCATCGTACGCGAGGAAAATTTGTTATTTAGTAAAAACTGGAAGAAGTGAGACAATAGGTAGTAGCTGATTTCTTTTAATAATAATAACCCAACAAAACTTACAAAACCGACCGACGTCAAGTTCTAGAAGACCTGTGTTTAGCAGTGAAAATGATGATGATCAAATTAAGTATTTGAATTCGGAAAAAACGCTTCTTGAGTATCCGTTACATACAACTGCCGTTAAGTTAACTCCGCGATTCGTATGTTTTAATGTATAGCGCAAAAACTTTTAATATTTTTTTAAGATAATAACTCTGGTCGACCCGGCCTATTCGTGCAGCAACCAACTAGTTCATTTGTGACTCTACTACTAAAATACTCGACTCATATCGCACATCACGACACAAGCTTTCCATTGGCCATTGCAGTTTATTCGTGACTTGCCCAAATTTTGAGAGGCACAAGTTCTCATTGTCAAAAATCATCGTATATCTGATTCTATTCATCGTCAACGGCTGTTTGCAGATGGAAATGTCATCATCACGAACAAACAGAAGTTTGGTATAAACTTAATGAAGCGTCTAAAGTCAACAAGGAAAGTCAACGCTGGTCCAACTATTTGGAAAACATTGCTGCGATAATGCGTAGGCTTCTATTCTATTTTCTTACTCGGCAGTATGTTTAAATACGTGCTTAAAGCTTTAGAAACGTAATGCTCTTAAGTAGAGGCTGGGTTTATTGAACAGCTTTATACTGCATAACACTGCATTGCTTGGTTTTCTACCATGTCCAGTTACGTCATGCGAATGTGATTATCTTTATGCGTACAGGTACATTTTTTTCATACAAATGGAAGTGACAAAGTACAAGTCGTAATCAACTGAAGACTTTATATTGGCGATTTAAAGTCAACAAACTCAAGTATTTTTAATAATTGTCGAAGATTGTAATTATTTACTACCGCTACCATTTCATAAAGTGGTGTCCGATATTTTCGACAGAATATATGTATTTATTTACCTAAGTAAATGTCTACATCATCGTCAAGGACCCAAAGCACAAGCCTAGAGTTTGGGACTAGGTCAATTTGTGTGAGATAGTCTCCTGATATTTATTTACAGTGTTCTATAGATTTGAACGGATCATGCCGTGAATGCGGTGGCATGGCATCGCTTTGAACTCTGACTCGGACCTTAGCATATCCAATGCCCTCGACACGTCTGGCATATTCAAATTGTATACAATCGGTAGTTGGTGGCAGCGAATGACCTAAAACAAGAAGAATCCAGACCCAGGCTCGATAAGGATCTAATCTGTTTATATCTGTGCTTGTTCCGTAACTCGCGCATACTGAGGTCAACGAAGACGGAACTCAGTGTATTTCTTTGCCTTAGAAGTAATACACTCGTGTCGATGCAATGTAGCCTAGACTAAGGTATAAAAGGCCTACCCTGATGGTGGCGTTTACTTCACTTGTGATAAAGATAGATACCCGAAATGGCCGAAACATGTGAGGTGCGAAATAGTAATTCAAGATTGATTTAGATCATGTCTTGTAGATGAAGACAATATTTTAATACGAGTACATTAGGTACTTTACCTAGCACACGCCGAAATATAATATATTTTTTTGAGGGGACAATGTCACACAAGTTGATCTAGTCCCAAACCAAGCTCTATATAAAAACGTTTCGCAAAACAAATATTATTCTAAGATGATTGAGCGCGATATGTCTTTAAACAGCAAAGTGAAGTGGAGTTATATTGCCTGACAAATCGGTAAAATCGATAAGTCAATATCACCGATTTTTTGCTTGGCATTGATCACTTATTTATCTCGTCACCGACGTAATAAAGCTTCAATAAAACCTAGTAAATTTTAAATTATATATGAATCGATCAAAATTCCACTCATGAGAACTCACGGGTTTAGAACCATACAGCATTCATTCATTTTGAGTCGTTTATTACGGTTATTAGTATTTATTATTATTGGTATCTGCTAATAAGCTAACGGTTCCCTAAAAGTGCAGTTCAATAAACAGTGCCGACTTTTACGATGGCCCGTTACTTTGGATCCATAAATCTAGCTAACGGTGTCGAAGGGTTTCGCAAAAGAGTTGCAAATATTACAAAAAAACTAATTTAAAAACAAAAGAAATGTCCGCTCGGTATCTGTGCAAACCCTTTACGGGTCTAAAAAGATTAAGTTGCGCCGAACCTGTTAGCGAAAAGGACCCTTGCCACGTTTTATTGCCCCAAATAAATCCCTGAATTTGTAAAAACCTAAAAACCTTCAAAGAAACAGCTTTCGCCAATTAAAGTAAAGGACTATTGTCATTTGACAATAACGGAACTTAAGAGAATTGGCAAAACAGACCTTGAAAGAAAAGCCGCGGTAAAGAGTTGTTTTACTTGAACCAACACGGCATTTAACGGAAGCCGGGTTGTAAACTATTGTGTGGAGATGACAAAATTACCAGTCCCGTCCGTCCGAGTCATTCGCCAAGTAAAATATTACGGCAACTTGTCAAAATGAACGCGCTTTTCCTGTCCCACCGTCATTAATTCTGTTTTTAATGACGTATACTTTTCGGTGAGTGATCATTATGATTGGTGTTTATTTGACGATTGCCATCGAGCTCGTCAGCTGTAATTACAAAACACACTAAGTTTTACGACATCGGGTTTATTGCTGAGATCTTTTCTGTGTTCCAATCCAACATCGGTATTAAAATAATTATATAGACGTAAATGTGTGTGGATTTTTAGTCCATGTCGTTGATAAAATAGCGGGGCTGTATGTTTACGAGCCGATTTGATTAAAAAACATAAATTATTTAAGGTTTTTTTTTATCAATTATCTATATCAGCTTCAAGCTTTGAACGCATACAAAAAAATCCGAACGTAAATTCGCACTTTTACTTTTTTATTCGTTTATGGTCGATTTCATTTCTTTCATCCAACCTTGCTTGCTTCCCGGTGGTTGAGCTTAGTTCAACAATGGCGGTCAGCAGGCATCTCTCTCACTGCTCCATATAAACACATGGTTTTATGCATGACAACGAAATTTACTGTTTTAAAGGTCTGTAAAGCCCCTGACAAAGAGTTACGTGTCGTGGCTTCACAACGCGGCCGCGTGAGGCCATTATTGAGTGACAGGCAAATAAAAGTAGACAAAAGAGCATCGGTGCCGAATGCCCGCTGCCCTAGAGTATATCTCCCCGGTACTTGCGTAATCCACCGAGCTCAAACAATATGATTGATAGGTTTCTTCGTGATTTTCCCATGCTTCTTCTTAGGATTAACATATTTTATAGAGTTTTGTAAGCACATAAAAGTCAAAACGCAATCGAGCAAACCGCTCGGTCATAAAACTCCACTCCATCTTTATCTAGTCGTGCTGAATTGAAGAAAACGCTCTTAATATAACATAAGACTTCGTAGTAACCATTATCTCCGATAGGTTCTTAAGAGACGTTAATCGTTGCCGCAAAATAAGGTATTGGTAATATTTCCGAGTTGAAAACAAATGGTGTCCGGTTGTTCCCAGGTGTAGTGTAAAGAGGTCCGTAGCGTAGTGTAGCGGGTAGGAGAGGGAGGGGGGCGGACCACCGGCGCTGCGCCCGCGCCGACCCGCCTGCCGCATAATTACTGCGCACAGACAGCCTCACACACACACGTCCACCTCGATAAAACATTAAATTAAATATTAACTGCCTTGTAAATTTCATGGGCATTGATTGAGTTTTTACTATATAGACCCAACCGCCTTCAAAGAGAAATAGTAACTTTAACCGGTAGCGATACCGAAATCGAACGCGGGCGCTCGCTGCTTTTACGGGCGTCGCTTATGGTTTTTCTATCATCACAATCGCGACGTTGATAAAGTGTCTATAAAAAATGGGCAACTGTAAATTTTATCTCTATCAAATCCCCATAAACTCTTAAACCAACAAACACTATTGTCAAAACGCAGCAACGTGGAAGCGATATATTCGCATTCTTCGCATGTTTGTGGTTGTGATCGAAAATGGCTTCTATATTTGTCGAGTGAAATGTCAGATTGTCGTGAGAACGGGTGGAGTGATGCGCGGGCGTCGTGCGACCGGTCACGCGAGCAGCTACACTTGTACTCTTGTACCCACTACTTGCTGTTGCAACCCCGTCATGCTTGAGAATTTCAACCTCCGGCTATTTGATATAGTCTCTGTGCTGCTAATGCTTTATTTGATCACAGTATTATGAGCATTAAAAAATATTACCTAATACCATCATAACTCATTTAGGAAACTACAAAATAAAGAATCTGCTAGTAATGACCCATGATAGCTATTAGATAAAATACTGGACTTACTTAACCGATCCAACATAACCGCAAAAAAAAGCACTGAGTAAACATCGATATTTACTGCGGCCATGTTTGTTTTATTCGCGACTCCTTAAACTGCGCGGCTAAAGTAACCACTTATCATCCCACGGCCCGATCAGCTCAATTGCCCTCTCAGCTCTATCGTAAAAAACCGTAGAATATGAGCATACTGATGAAAGGTTAATAAACCTTAAGGAAAACGATGATGATAGAGAACCGTCTCACATAACTCTCCCGAGATAAACGATAATCGATGATTCATAATTGAGACTTAGGAGAGTTCGAAATCAATAGATAACTATGAAACATGATCTCGTAATTACCTAGTGGCCAGCTAACGGCGTACAAAACCAACAAAGCGACGGGAAGACAGTAATTCAACAAGCACCATCTGAGGAGGCGACTGACTCCGCTAAATCACTGGACGCGATCGCAACAATGGCTCTAAGCAGAGGTCACGGCGCACTCCCATCGCCTATATTTTATTGAGACAAAAAAGGCTCGACCCGGCGGAATGCCATTTATAAATTCGTGCTACAACTTTTTGTCAATCATATTGTCACGTCACCCAGTCCAATTCCAAATGAACATCTTCGATTGTTTTTGCGTCCATCGGCCTTATTCTCAAAGGGTCTCCGAATATGGCTCGATCGACACTCAAATCAGGATAAAAATGACCGTAAAAATCGGTGTCCTTTCGGAGTTCTTAGAGCGGCCTATCTGCCGAACGTGTCTCCAAACACATTAAGTAGATAATGCTGACAATTTACACATAAATTATAGGAGGTTGTCCGTGGTCTGGATCACGAGGTTAGTACAAATGACTGCGTATCCTTATCAGGTAGCGCCGATGCCCGCAGTGAAATATTTTTATGGCTTTTAGAGGCGGCTTCCGTGTCATCCGTGGTCCAGTCGGATCCAGTTACATTTTTCATTATTCTCATTATTATGAGGCAATACGACATTATGCCAACGAGTCATATTTCACAAGGATACCGATCTGAGATCATCTTGATGAGATTTGCGAAGACAGTAACTTTAATAAGGAAACCAAGCTCTAGTTTGCTTACACGAAATGTTAAAGAAGTAAAACTAAATGAGGCACCTTTTACTCATTGATTTAAGGTAGAATCTTACCTTTCATTTAATTACAAAGTAACACATAAATGTGATTGATAGTTCTTCTCATGTTTGAAAGGCACGAACTAAACACAAAATACTTGGACTTGTATTGAATTACACTATAGAGGCGTTTCCATTCGATGTTTACGTAAGAACGTCTTGTTTCAATAAAGTACGTAATTGCGTTCATATTTGTCTATAAAATAAATTTCAAGCGGCATTCCAAAGGTACAATAAATCGAGGTTCATTACAAAAATCGCCGTAAAGTATCTGAGCGATTCGACATCGATGGGAGCGGGTGGGATAGCTGTGTGCGTGTGATGCACACCTCGCCGCGAACAGGTAGTGTTGTGTATAAACAAATAACAAAATCGACTTGTCTTACGGAGCGCGCCAAGGTCGGCGCGGGACGAGCGCCCGCGCATCGGACAGGGCTGCCACAAAAAACCGGACGTCCAACTTTACCAACTACGAGTAATAAGGCGGGCAAGAATGAAGTCACGTAGCACAAGGAATCCACTGCCAATTTGACTGCAGCTACGGACGCAAAGTAAGTAATGACTGCAGGAAAACGTGTATGGATTTCAGCACGGAGAAAATTAAAATGCTTTGGTGATGCAATTATGAATTTGTTGAGATTTTTAAGTGCAGCAACCCTGGGAGGCCGCGGGCGCGCCGGCCGCTCGCCCTCTCAGTGGACCACGCTTTAAACTTTTTTTTCTCCAAAAGCCCTTATTTATTGTGATGGCTGAGTATTTGGGCGCACAGTTTGTATAAGCAATCAATTTTATTCATTTAGACGTAACGAGTTCTCTTGAATAAATAAATGAGTGAATATAAAATATTATTACTGTAGCGGTAAGGCTCTGAACATACAAACAAGCAGCCTTTGTTCGACATCGTCTGTCTAAGCGATGTATATAATTATAATATCCGTGTTCTACTCTTACTTTGCCAATACATGAAGGAGGGAAAGTAACAAAACATAACTATATAGAACTAGAATGTTTACCTTATCGCTTTTTTATTTACGATGTCTTATTATAGACCCGTGGTTGATTCAAAATTGATCGCTTTCCAAAACCCGCAGTATGCAAGTAAAAGTTTCATTAAATTGTTAAAATAGTATCTCGTATTTTTTGTCATACAATAGTTCAGCGCAAAAAAAGAAATGGACATTGTCGATGGCATAGAGCGGCCAAACATCCGTTATTAACTTCTGAGGTGAAACCGAAAAGTACTTGCCCGCTTGACCCGGTTGCGCTATGATTCCCAAATTTGATATGGAATCTTACGTTCTGACTCGTGTATTTCAAACAAATCTTTTAAATTTAGTACACGCCGTAACCGTAGATGTTATTACTTGACATATTTAGGACATATTAATATTTTTGAACGTCTTCTCGACTATGTTTTCTTAACACCGGCTTCTTAACATTCTAAGTACCTATTTTAACAACTATATTGAGAATGATGACATAAAAGTTGCGTTGTCACATGGGAGATAGATAGTAAAAGTAGGGGTGTAGAGTTACACTAGTAACGTGACAATTAAAGTGTCGTTTTACATTCGTGCAGTGTAAATTAGTTCTTAGAATGCTAAGCAGCATTACATTACACGTCGCATGCACGGTAAACTAGGCATTTAATGGAATTCGCGGAAATGTTATTTGATTAACTTGGTACTATTCAATTTCAACTCCTGGCGAACGTGGTAAAGTTTAAAGCACTTATATGTACATATACCATAATTATTAGTGGCAAACGGGTGTGTAATTATTTTTGACGAATTGAGAACATATATTATATATCTGTGACTTTGATTGATAAATTTTAAAACTGGTTGGTCTGGACCCTGTTTTTAGCTACAAAAAGTAGTAATTTTTTACTTGTAGCTTAATAAAACAGGGTCCTGTCAGGTTGTTAGTACTTCGTTTGAGTGTTTGGTCTCTTTTCACAGACACCTTTCACTTGCCTCATCTTACCCCGGAAAATTAGCATCCCCAGCGCAGCACCGATTACAAAACCGATTCTACGCAAATTGAATCGTGAATAAGACTTAATTTTTGTATGGCAAGGAGAAGGTCAAAAAAAAAGACCTCCTGATGGTAAGTGGGTACTTATTACATGACTGTATGTACGTGTATGTATGACGCATTGTCAAAGCATTTTTTACACTCTTGACATATTCCAATCTATGCGGAAGTAGCCTAAGGCCCAAGAATTCTGGGATAACTTTTTGTCAGCACGCATTCAGTTAATAGCTTTGATAGAGAAAAAACTGACCAACTACCTCAGTAGTAGATATGTGCGCCGATGGTCAAATGACCGGCGGCGGCGTCTGGTCAAAAAAAGATCGGCGGCGGCGGCGTGATCGGCGTGAAATCGGCGTGAGCTATAAGTATAAAAGAAATGGCTAGGAATATGGGAAATTAAAGATTATTTTATAATTTCGCATTTTTAATTAAATATCAGCAAATTCGACTTAAAAATAAACAATTGAAAATAATCTTGAAATTTTGTGGTTATAAATAATCAGTATTTAAAAAAAAAGATGGCACATAATCAAGTCTTTAATCGAGAGTGTAAAATCAACAATGAAACTAAAAAGAATATAATATTAACTATGATTAACGTTATTTTAAACACAGTAATTAATCAACAACATCAGTAATATTTTAAACAATAAAGTTATTACAAAACCGTAAATAAAAATAATAGTAGTTACTGTCATAATTTAACCTAATATAATTGACCAACACACATTAGCTTTAAACGTCTTTAAAATCAATAGTGAAAAGATAAAATATATTTTTATATTAACATCGATAAAACAACAACAAAATATATTTTTTAGCATTAACATGAAATATAGATTATGGTTTACATAAATTATAATTGTCGTGAATAAAAATAATTTTATTTACTCTACTTGGACTTAGTCTTGAACGCTTAGCAGTGACTACCATGCCAGCTATAGAAAATACTCTCTCACTAGGGGTACTCGTTGCTGGAATTGAGAGTATAGCTCTTGCAATTGTATACAACCAAGGGAAAACATTCTTTCTATTCCGCCAATATTCGAGAATAGTGCTTGATGCAACGTCCACAGCGTCAACGCTACAGCAGTATTTCCAAGCTTCCATTTCAACAGATGAACTGAAACCGGATACGTCTGTGCTGTGTTTGCTTGCTAGTTGCATTAGAACCGATGTTGAGCACGGGTTTTTTGATGATGATGCTTCTTCAGTTGTAGTGAATGTTTCGTGGTTGGCATTTTCACGAATTCTTAATACGTCAGTTGCATAGTGAGCTAAATATTCTGCTTTTGTCATATTTTTGCTTTCTAAAAAGTCGTTGACTATCTTTAAATTATAGAAGCGTGGGTCGAGAAGGGACGCGACGACCAACAAATCTGTTATAGGAAACCGATGATTTAACATTTTCTTCATTTTTGTAGTCATTGCAACAACGGCTAAAGATGTGCCATCTTCGTGCGAAGAGAGAGCTTCTTCAATTTCACTCCTCAATACCAGTGTTATATTTACAGAACAATAACTTGCAGAACTTAGTATCTCCACACATTGTTTAATTTTCTTCAATAGTTTGATAAGATCTCGTATAATTTTCCATTCATTCTCATAGAGTTTGAGGTGAGGTTTGCCAACTTTCCCTAAAAGTGTATTTACTGGACCTTTATTGATTGGGTGCGAAATACTTTCTAGCATAGTTAAGGCGCTGTGCCACCGAGTAGAAGTTTCTGTTTTTAGAGTTGGTGCTGAGCTTGATGAAGTACCAGGTTCTTCTTGGTCTTCAAGACATTCGTCATCACTGTCGATGTCATCTTCTCTACTGGAGTTATCAACATTTAATTCTTCGTCATTTAAGTCTTGTATTGTCATTAAAATCTTTTTTGCTCTTTATCAGTTTCCAATTCTAGTTCTGGAGCCCTATATCTTAATGTTTTAACGATTTTTTTGCATTTCTTTATGATATTATTGATTTCCGATTGGTTTTTAATACCGTCAACAGACACCAAATTATGCAAGCCGTGGCCAAGGCAAAAACGGCTTTGAACATCAGGCATTAACTGCGCGGCTTTTTTTACGTTAGACCCCGAATCAGTAACTAAAACAATTTCCTTATCTGAAATTCCAAAGCGCTCTCTTGTTGTTTCCATTGCCTCCTTTATACGTTCGCCAGTTTTCTTACCTGTCACCATAATAGTTTCTAAAGTAATGTTCATAAGATTCATTTTATCTCCGTTATCGTCGATAAAATGAAGAGTGAAAGTGATATAATGCCGGCGACGATAAGAATCACTCCAAAGATCTGTAGTCATTGCAACATGTCGAGTGTTTATTGAAGATATTTGCTTTTTTACTTCGATGACCATTGAGGAATATATATCATCTAAAGCATCTCTGGATATTGTTGTTCGAGTTGGGAGTTCATCTTCAGTAAAGACCACGTTATACTTCTTTAAGAAATCGACCATCGCATCGTTGTCAATGGTGTCGAAGGGCATGAGTGAACGAGCAAACCATAGCGCAAGATCTCTCGCTAGTAGCCATTTTTTTCTAGATGGCGTGTTAGTTAATGACGATGGTCTGGAGGAAGTACTTGGACCGAAAAACTTTTTTATATTTTCAGTATGTTTTGCAGTTTTGTCTGATTCTTCAATATTATGATCTTCCTTAAGATGTCTAGTTAAATTCCCAGTACTTACATTTTTACTGTATGCTTTGATTTGTGCAAGGCCAAATACTGCTTCTGGGTCCTCTTGTAATGCATTGGACAAGCACACATTGCAAAATACTTGTTCAGGCAAATCGTGTTTCTTTTTTCCATCTTTCACTGATACTAGCCTGCCAAAATATTGCCAACATTTACTGCTCTTTGATTTCGAATGCAGGGGCAGTATCTCAAACTTATTAATTTTTTCTTTCTTTATATTGACTTCACGTTCCGTCGTTGTGTTCATTTTTTTAATATAAAATCAAGTCAGTTCACTTTCAACACTTCACAAAATGATCCACTTTCCATCACAGTCAAGGAAACACTGAAAGTGATTATTTTTTAGTTAGATACGATTGGTAACCAATCCTAGGATGCCTCATTTATGACCTGCTATTGTTTTCGCCAAAGCTTGCGGTCGCGTTGACTACCTGCAAAATTGCCGGCAGTAGGTAGTAAAAGTATTGCTTTTGTTTAACCGCGACGAGCGAGGGTAATAATAATATAAACGAGTAGTTTACTGATTACTCACTCACGGTTTAAGAAAATGTAAGTGAAGAGATAACAATAACATGAACATGAAATCTTGTTAGAAAGTATATAATTATTAAAAATCAACCGATTATACGAAAGAGTAAACAGTCTGTTATGATGGAACGGTGATATTTTTTCCACGCCGATTTTACGCCGACGTTTGAACCGGCGGCGGCGGCGTGAGTAAAATCATCGGCGGCGGCGGCGCGGCGGCGCGGCGCACATATCTACTCAGTAGCACTATTAGTGTATCTGTAAAAAAACTTGTTAATACGTTCACGGCACGCAACCACGCCACGCACGTATACTTTGACAACGTTAATCATTTTGATAATGTGTCGCAAATTCTATGATTGTTTTCTTAGAATATTCGACGTAGTGTTAGATTGTGCAATTGCTCTTAGCACTGTGTGAAATCATATGATCATATGAGCCAAAAGACGTCCAATGTTAGACAACGGCCTTTCCCAAGGAGCTCCAGGACGGTCGGTTTTGCTACACGCATCTATCGGGTTCCCGCAATCTTCACCAAATCGTCTGCCCACCTTACACCCCAGATACACAGGCCTGCCAACATCGCTTCACAACATATAAGTATGTGTGAAGTTGCCTATCTAGTTGACGAAAACCATGAGTAAAGGAGTTAAATTACGTCAACGTAAAAGAAGTACGACAGAAGAAATATCGTCGTAAAGTGCAAGAACTATTAAAAAGACTTTTGGGTTTAGGTAAAACTGCATAGACTCCAATCTCAGGCGCGTACGCTATCAAGAAATATTAACAAACCTGAAGACCATCTTGAGTCTTATTGCACTGTGGAGTTCACCATGTAAGATTTATTTATAAGATGCGTCTAGTCTCTACATAAAAACAGCCTATCCGTTGCAACCATGTGTTACGCGCCGCAAAAACCGTTTCTACACATTCCCTAGCGAAACATCGTTACTATTGATATATAAATCTTATAAGCCACAATGGGCAAAAACTACGTCAATTACTGTGCCCCTGGTATCGCTGACTCAATCGGGAGGACATGGTACGGCTTATGACTACACAATTACAAACCATTATATTCGCCGAGACCTTTTACGGGGTGGTTAACCAGCTAACCTGGTCCGCTCCACTCTAAACTCAGGCACATTCTTAGGGTCGTATTAATAAATAGATCTTGGCTTAGGTACAAGCGCGTCTCAAGATAATCAAAGTAAACGTCAAGCCGTGGGAAACTGCAATTTCTGACGCATCTTGTGACAGGCATCTCAGCCTCTTGGCTGTAAGATAACCGTCTACGTCAAAGTAGTCATCTCTGACAAGTCTTGAGAGACCATTGTATTGATTTTATACGACCCTTGGTTCTACACGACAAGGGGGGTTACCATGAAATGGCTAAGCAATTCAATCTACGGTGAGAGAAAGAGACAGAGCTATATAACTGCTATAGCTCTGTCCTTTACACTCATCCTAAAATGAATTGCTTAGGCATATCATGGTGATCCCCTTAACTCAACGTCCTAGAATTTTACTAGTTGCACAATTGGAACAGAATGTATCCATTAAAATAAATGTAAGGTTTCCAGAACCAAGGTTTATTCTTTTAAATAATTCCATGATGATGCGCCGAATTTTAACCAAGGTCGAGCGAGACACGTCCGAACAGGTAATGTTGACGCGTTGACGGGTCAGCCAGGTGTGTCTTCGTCGAAAAGCTCGTCAGTGAATTGTTTAAGATATGTTATAATAAGTGCTGATCTGTCAAAAGATGAATTTACCTTCCTTCAGGAAGGCTTCGTTAGAATCTTTGTAAAGCTATAATAATGAGCTTTCATTATTAAATATATTAACAAAGGTACTTATTTTTATGTTGATAATATTATTATAACGAGTATTAGATTTTCCGAGATTACTCTAGTGAAATAGTTCAGATACCTACTAAATACAATAGGCTAATTATTCATTAAAATAATCAGTAAACCATTGTTATTAAGTATGCAACTAAGCCGGCTCTTTGCCCGCAATGCAAATGGATGTTTTCTCATGCTAACAACTGTCTAGTCCAGATTTTCCCTTTAACCAACAGTGTGGTATTTTACTTGCGTTTTTTACAGGACGTTATCTGTACTTACATGAAGATTTTAAGCAAGTACAGTGGTCAGTTTATTTGCTGGTGAATATTGTAAGTAGGGATTAACATGGTAATCAGTTTTTTTTTTATATTTTAAAAGTCTAGTGTACAGCTATTGTGTAAGGTAATCATAAGTTTTGGTACTTATACCTACTTGTAATTAGTTTTTCACTCAAAAAGTCCGAGTTTGTTGTTTTGCTAAGTCTGAGGTTTTGCTGTTTAAAGATAGTGAGCAAAACTTGATTTTGCCGCAAGCATGAGACAGAGTAACTTATTAAAAAAAAAACAAAGGTTATTGTGCGGTGGCGCCGCTCGGGGCGGCTGGGGGAGGGGGACCAATAATACATGTCGTTAAATTTTTACCATGTTGTCTTTTTTACCTTGAGACTATATTTTCTCGCTACCGAGGTGAAAAGTTGTATGTGCTACACGAGGCCAAAGTTATTTACCTCTCGTGTCTTCGAATCCCTCGCTGCTCTCAGGATTCTAACCTAGAATCACCCGCTGTGCTCGTGATTAAATTCTAATAAATTCGCTTGCTCGGGATTCAAAATCAACGCTGGCAGTAAAAACTAACTTCTCTTGTTGCATAAATAACTATTACGTGCAGTAATGAGTTTACATACATTCAAACATACAGCTAACGAAATGGATTTCTGGCCCACTATAGCGGTAGAACTATGTAAAAGTGACTAATTACCATAAATAGTAACTGTCTTTTAAGATTTGATTTATTTCAACACTATGACATATATTTATTTATTTAATTAATTTTATTACACAGAAATAAGTACAAATGGCGGACCTCAAGCCTAATGGCACTCTCTACCAGTCCACTCTATAGTTCTTTTGATCCAGAAATCCATTTAGTTAGCTGAGGCATTTTTTGTGTATGGATAAGGACCAAATAGTTGGACCATAGTTCAGCGTAGTTAACCATACAAACAAAAAAAGTGAAAAAGTTCCGTTGTGACACGAAAATTATCCCTATAAACGTATGGCTAGTTTTTGTGTCACAACGGAAAAGTTTCATAGATAAATTAATTGAGTTAGCGTGGCCAACTTTTTGATCCTTACCCGTATGTTACTCGATTCCTCCGCCAATTGTCAACTGATTTTAATTATTCCTTTTTTCCGACTCCATGGGTGGCCATTAAAATTTCGTCAAGATCTGATCTCCCCCATGTAAAGTCAACGGAATTCCTTAACAACTTAGAATCAGTGTATTATTCTTTAAGTGTGTAATTATTACATTTTAAATGTTATTGGTTCCAGCTCAGAGCACAGCGGAGCATACCAATGGATAACAGCAATGCGTTGGCCGCCTGTAACAGAAGAGTCGGTGTCTGCGCCGGCGCAGCCTCTGTCCCCCGCCTCGTATTGTTTGTCACTCAGCACATTACGCCGACAAATGGCCCCAGACCCAGAATAAACACGCAAACAAAGAGAATAAAATTAAACTGACTTAGGTACCTGGGAAAATTTCTGAGCTAGTGTGACCTTAGCCTGGGCCTCTATTACACATTCAATAGCCCGTCTCACTTCGATATCGTAATTATATTGTTGACGTTGTAACAGCTCCCATCCATTGACGGTCAGGAAAGTTGGAACTATTCAATTCGGTAAAACAATATAGTAATAGTTTGCCTTTGTACATCCCTGCTATATTGTTGTGTATTTTATATTTTTTATGTATATTGTTTATGATTACATCTTTGAAGTAAGATGGGATAATACAAAGCAAATAAATCGTATCATTTTGTAAGTTTTATCATAAATGTTTGAGGAAATAATATTAAACACGTTGAAACAGACAACTGTTCACTATACATATAACGTTGCATGTAACGCGCGAGCAAATAAACAAACGGTCACCATTGTCCATCTTTAGGTACATAATATACATCTTATAAGTTAAAGTCTCCCATCATATCTGTCGGTACGTATGGTACCGCTAATCTCAGTAACTACTACTTGTATTTTCTTGTGGTTTTCACCATTGTTTCGAGTATTTTTTTAGTAAGGTTCAAAACTGTAAAACACTGATACTGAAGCCGTGGCGTGTCGGTAGTATGCATTATAAGAGACTAGGTATATAAAACTTCTTCTTGAATCTCTGTACCTGCTTGTCGTGGTAGGACCCTGTGCAAGGTCCGTCCCGATCGCTACCACCATCTTATCCATTAACCACCTGCCAAGCAATAGTGTTCGCATTGTTGTGTTCCGGTGTGGGGATAAGACAACCGGTGAAATTACTAGCATAGAGGCATTCCATCTTAGTCCTCAGGGTTGGCAACACATTTGAGGTCTTAGGATTATAGTCTTGAGAATTCAAATGTCTATGGGTCTCAGATTCCCTTAAAAAAAACTATTGATAAAAATCACATTAAAACCGTTGCGTAGTTTAAAAGATCTTAAAGTACATACAGAGGACAGACGACGGGAAGAGACTTTGTGTTAATAAATCAAATTTAAATTTTGAGGATAATGATGGAGGGGTTGGGGAGGGGGTTTTCTAGTCGGACAAAACGAAATAGTAGTACCTTTTACTTTACATTGATGTTCTAGGATAGGTTTACCCTAGTTAAGATGCGAATTTTACTGCAAACAGAAATTGATACTTGTAGTTTTACCACTACTAAAATAGTTAAATTAGCGTTAGAAATTTGCCGAACTGTACCGTAACAGACAAATTGTCAATAATTCATACTCCACTTAAATACCATATCGATGTTAATGGAAAAAATCGTAGCAATGTTAGTACACAAAAGTGAGTGTAAAACGAATCACGGTCGCTGTAAAATTGGACCGTGAACGTAAAAGTGTATCAAATGGCAAACAACTCATCACTATTAATATTCTGTATCGAGGACGCACGTTCCGCTGTAAATAAAACGTCATGTGCATTTGAAACACTAGGTGCCAGGCCATAAGATAAAGAACGATGTTGAGCCCATTTTGTATCAGGATCAGAAAGCGGAACACAGAATATACTATGACTTTCAGGACCGCTGACACGTTTGACGAGCTAAAATTATATAAAATTCCTAGTCGTTGGCAGCTAATATGCTAATATAGTTGCACCATCACTTTCAACTATGAAACGGTCAGCGAGATCATAAAAACATCATGAGAGAACGGCAAGAACATTATGTGATTCTGTATGATAATTGCTTGAAATTTTATAACCCTTTGCGTTTTGTCCTGACGCTCGTAAAATTAATATGCTGACGCAAATAAACTTGAATGGTTGAATAGGCATAATAAGCCTTTTATTTCATCTCACAGTTAAATATTAGTATTTTAAGTCAAGTAACATTCTGCTTCTACTAATAGCACATTCAAGAGTTGATATTTCTGCTTGAAGCAAGTCCAAACTGTCGAAAAGTGACTACTTATATCCAAAATGACTACACACGTCGTGGTACGACCATTACGCAATAAACTGTGACGATTTGCAGCCTAAAAGGCAAACGAGTGCGTACGAAATTGCGTCCAATTTTCCCTCGCACACAATTGCAGGATTAGAGCTAAATTTATATGTCTGGCTTTTTCAAATTAGACGGTAATACCGGGCTTAATTCCGTCTGAGGACAGTACGTTCCGTTTGTCGCCTAACCGGGGCTATTACTAACAATTGGTGCCTCTAATCCGCGCCGTATGAAGCCTACATCCGACCACGTGGACCGACTCATAATTACATCCTTACCGGCCAGTTACGGACACTTATACGAGTACCTAATGATGTGACAGTTGCCGCACAACAGCTAATACTGAAACTTCTGCAGGGATTTAAGAACGTGTACTACTCGAATTAAGAGGATGATAACCTCTATCTGAGCTGTGTAATTATCGGAGTTCGGAGATACCATTTTCTAAGACGACTAATGTTTAACTTTGCATTAAAGCCGGCTATTCAAAATCCGACGTTGTGTTCTCGAAGGAGAACATAGTCTTGGTTGAAGCGAAGAAGAAGTTGGAAGTAAGCTCGTCAACTTTTCGCTGGCTCGGCCCGGCGTCTCGGCTACGAATCAGTCTATAATTAAGAAATAAGTTAAGATAGGGTTTTTTAGTCCGGTTTTTTACTGAGCATCGTGCGAGCCAGTGCAATTAACTTGCCTGGTAAATTGAATGTTTGCTTTGTAGTGATTAGTAATCAAGTTTAAAGTTTTTTTACGGGGTACTTGCATACCGTTCGTTATTTGTTTGTTGGCGAAGTCATGCGTAGTTTAAATTATTCGTATTACAAGCAACGTGTGTTTGAGCTTTCATCAAATAATTGGTATATTTAACGGAAGCTATATAGTTGAATAATTACAACTTTGTATGTTTATTTCTTTTTGACATGGAGCTATAACAAAAGTTTTTAATACGCACATTGTCAGTCATTGACGGCATTGACAGCGAAGGTAATGAAGTGTTGAAAGATGTGAATTACCGAGCAAATTCTTGCTGAACTAATCCCTAAATATTCAAAGGTGGCTTCAGAACATAACAGCAACCTAAGCGAAACCTTTATTATACCTCAAACCAACCATAACTTTTCAAAGCCTATCATATTTCACAAAACACTAATAGCAATAGACGGAAGATTCGTCGAGACCGAACACAATAATCCCGGCTGCATTTATTTATTTATGAAGATTATTATCGTGCGTAATAATTCACTAAGTTTCAATTGCATAATGACGGCGGACAGGCTACCAACACCAGATCGCTGCGCTCTGGGCGGACGTATCGGATTCTAATGGGTTAACTGCAAATAAACTGCAAGACCAATATTTGGAAACAGTTTTAGTACAGCGGAAGACCTAGTAGCAAGAGAAGCCGTAAGCTGAAAGTGAAAGAGGATCGCTACAAAGGCTGATCCAGAGATAGAATGAGATAGAATAAAGACAAGGAACTGCTGCAACTTGCTCAAACGAGAACAGCCAACTGCTAACGTAAACCAGCATTTTTTCAGGGCATGGGAAAAGCAAAAAATATACAAATCACCTGATGATAAGTAGGATCTGTGATCCATAGACATTTGTATTCTCAAGACTACCATCCTAAAACCGCAAATGCCAACCCTGAGGACTAAGATGGAATGCCTCTATGCTAGTAATTTCACCGGTTGTCTTATCCCCACACCGGAACACAACAATGCAAAAACTGCTGTTTGGTGGTAAGTTAAAGGATAGGTTGATGGTAATATACATATAGATTTAGGTTGTGCCATTTCCTCTATCAAGATTTATATAGTTGTCAATAAAGTCCATATCCTCCAGTAAATAGAAGACTGTAGATAACATTAACCAATTTACACACAACTAATCAGACAGCGAAGAAACAAGCAAAATTACCGTAATCTTAATTTTGCTGTTTTTCCTCGGAATAAGGATTTAGATAATCTTCCGAGGGAGGACTATTATTAAATGGAGGGCTGTCAGAGCAGCTCTAGGCCGCCTCCTAGCTAGCTCTCAGGCCTGAGGGTTTACAACTACGACAACAAGCTCATTTTACCAGCTACAAAAATGTCTGGGAATATGTTTAACATTGCACTAGGAATAATTTTTTGGGTCTATTACGTGGCTTCATTTGGACCAGTAAAAAAATGCTCTATGAAATAAGTAATAATACATTTTGTTGCGAAAAGTTTTTGTATTATATGTTTCCAAGGGGTCTCTGTTTCCTACACTTGTATTTGCTGGGATTATAACTCAAAAAATATTACAAATAGCTTTTTGGGAAATTATTAATTAAACCAAAAAACAATCGGCCTAATGGCAGGCTACCTTTTCTAAAACTACAGCATGGAAAGTATGAAAACCTGATAAATCTTGACTTGTGCCTGAATTTTGTAGCAAATTTGTTCCCACAACTTGTACCCAATATACATATAAAGGAAATAATGTCAAATTAAGTCAAATATAAACTCGTAAAGTATTACGAAGTGTTAAAGCCCTAAACAGTTACATTACGTTGAATTTAACATCTTTTAAATATCGCTATGAATCACTTGTATCTTATCACGGGTATTTTTATGTGTTTATGACATTATGTTCCTAAAACCGCTACAAATAAAAATCTGTTCGTGACTCCTACGCTACCTGCCAACCTCTTTTATAAGTTACATCGAAGTTATTACAGTAAAACCCATAAATATCTAAGCTTTAAAAGGTATTGTTATTTAAATTGCTGACAAAGGACCGGTCGATTATTGCTCGGCAATACTGGAAAGATAAACGATATTCTGAGAGTGAGTGAATTTCTGTTCTTTCTGAAAAGTAAACGCCCGCAAGCTTGCGATAAGGCGATGGCTCTAAACCTCGAGCGAGCGAGGCTTGATGTATAGAATATTTAAATCTATGGTCAAATCAATTAGTTTCACTTAGTTTTAATTTTTATAAGTATAGAACTTACTAACCCGGTGTGGTTGCTGGGTTAGAATAGTGCCACTCCATGTTTTCCCGTGGATATCGTAAAAGGCGACTTAAGGAAAAAAGGCTTGTAGTATCTACCATAGGCTATCTACCATTCAAGAATACTCATCCGCATCCAGACCTATATGCTCATACCTATCCTTGTTTCCACCTAAATAAGTGTAGCTGCGCCTGTGAACCTATAGAAAAAGTTAAATGTATCACTTATCTCGGAATGAAAGTAGATGAACATTTTTCCTGGTCATATCATGTCAATTTTATTTATGAAAAACTAAGAGTTTTATTGGGTAAGTTTTATCATTTAAGATTCAGAGTTCCTATTAGCACACTAAGATGTTTGTATATGTCATTGGTAGACTCCATACTGGGTTATGCTCTGGACAGCTTTGGGCTCACAACAAAGACCAATATTGATAAATTAGAAGCTATTCAAATTAGATTTATAAAATTACTTGTTAACGAAAAAATTAAACTCAAATACAAAGGTAACTATCAACAACTTTTTAAAATCTGTAGAATATTACCTGTAAGCATGAAACATAAGTATCTACTTGCCACTAATAACCATGGCTGTCTGGAACATAACTCGGAGTATTCTTCATTAAAACCCTCTGATCATACCTATAACACCAAGGCTATGGCGACTGGGAAACTATTCGTTCCTAGAATAAATAATTACTTTGGGGACAGAACTCTCAAAAAGCGTATCCCATACCTACTCAATAGTTTGCCTGAAGCCATTAGACGTAAGAAAAATAAGAATAAATTCAAGAGACAATTAAAAAAGCATTACCTAGATCTACTTATATAATACTATTTATGTTTCGTACTGTCACTGTGTACAGCATAGTTCTGCTATTTAATTAATTTAAGCCTTACCTAGAGACTGCCGCTCCCACAGTCAAACTGTTAGTCCAGTTTTGTGGGGCAATGTATGTAATTTTATTTTTAATATTGTACTTATTAAATAAATAAATAAATAAATAATAAATACTGTTAGGCGATGGGCTTGCAACCTGTCACTAATACACTGGTAAATATCTTAACCTGATTGTGCAAAATGTGGTTACAGAAGCCTTTTTTAGAGTTAATGGTATTTCTATAGCTTTACCGTGACGTTATGTATGTAGAACTTACTCTCATCTCTATATATATACTTATACGCCATTCAAGACTCAGAATCAAACTCATGCCCAGTGCCCACTATAAAAATACTATCGCCTTCAACAGGGCGGGTTATAAATCTTACACCTAGTAAACATACTGATACACTTATATTAAAAATCTCGGTCTAAAAACGGCAAATCATTTTCGTGTTACAAGAAAATAATATCGCCACTATAAACCTTAGCCTTACTCGATGTAATCCGTGACAAATCTATTATTATCAAGAAACACGTTAAACTTGGTATTACACGGAACAAAGAACAATGCAGGAGCAGGGTAAGATTACACAACGCGTTTATTGTTGGACTCCCGGGCTTTAATTTACTTCGCCATGGGACCGAGGACGACAACCAACAGACTAGCGACTAAGATGTCTAAATGTATACAATCGTTGAATTGAGCTACGGACTAGTTTGGAAACTCGATTACCTAATTGGTTTTCGAGGATTGTAAATGGCAAGTGCATTTAAAGTTCAATAGGGAACATGCTTATTTTTCAGTCTTACTTTCTCTGAAAAGTGCTATGAAAACTATATATAACTGTATTCGCGAATCAATTGTCATGTTATTTTAAAAAGTCATAGTTCAGACCCCCTGCAAAACACTCCATACAAAATCGACGAATGACGTTGCAGCTGTTTATTTATTTATTTAATATTTATTGCACAAAAACAAGTACAAATGGCGGACCTAATGCCTAATGTCTTTCTCTACCATCTGGTAGAGGAACAACCCAATAACCAATGAGAAATTTACATTATTCAGTATTATTCAGTGTTGTTCCATGTTTAAAATGTATGGACCATATAAAGAAATATGCATTTATTTCAGGAATTACTATGTTTAAACTAATATCATTGACTAAAAATATTACGTAAATCAAATGGAGGATGCCAAAAAAACAATCTATACCTAAAAATAAGTTATAAAATTTTAACAAAATTTTGATTCTTTATGAAATCTTAATAAATGGATTAAAACTTAGTGTATTGCGTCGTTTTATATGTTTTATTTTTTATTTTATCCTAAATTGTATCAATGAAACTCAATTCTGTTTTTCATGCATGTTCCCTATTAAAACTGTGTATAGATGAATATTGGTAATGCGTCTTTGTACGTGGACTAGGCTACACAACAATTGGGACAAACTTTATTTTTACAATTAACAAATACATAGTTATGAGCCACATCAAATTGACAGATTTCTAATATATTTTTCCAATCTGAAATTATTATTTATATGTTTACGTATATTTTTATGTATACTCTTTATACTATAAGAATAAAAAAAGAAATACAAAACACACAGGCAATAAAAAACACGTCCGAACATTACAAAATATTTACTAGGAAATGTATGTAAAAGTAAACTCTTTGAAATACTAAGGGCGTGTAGTTTGATCAGTAGTTAAACTAATTGTTAAAAATCGTAACTAATGATTAAATCTCAAGGAAATATGTCAGAATTTCGATTCTTTTTTCGAATTTTATCCATGAGTTCACTTAACTACTGATCAAACAACTTGGCCTAAGATAGATGAATTAACCTTCCTTGAAACATGTTTATATGTTTAAAAAACCCATTAAAAACGCAAATTTGTCTTACACTTTCGACGATCATATAAGAGGCTTCAGTTCTGACGTGCTAACACACTTTTAAACAGTACATCCCCAAAGTGTTTGTAATTGAGGTATTAGTTAAGAATAAGGAAACGAATTAGTTTATTCATAAAAAAAGGAAATGCTGCAAGCATCTTTGGAACAATACCGCAAGTGTCATTCTTAGATTTTATGATGTAGTTTATTTTTATATCTTACTTTACTTTTATTTAAGCTTATTTTTAGGTATTGATATATAAATTTAGTTTACTTTTATTTAAGCTTATTTTTATTTATTGATTTATTATATACTTCATGCATTATTTTGTCATCCATACTAATATTATATTTGATAATTAGTGAGATATATCTTGCAATTCTACGCTAATGGTCCTGAAAGTATCGTTGCTACACAAACAATAGGTCGTCGCAAGTTTCCCATCGCCATTCAGCGACTAGTAAATTAGTTGACCTTTCTCTCGAACGCGTACCGTTACCAAAGCAGATATTAATCATAATTTTCACTGATGCCTCCTCAACAGTTTTAGATAATAGTTATTAGCTGTTTTCGGCTGTAAACGCCACTGCGTGTGGGCGAACTCGGCTACTGGAAAATTGCCGTGTGACATTGCGAGGTAATGGATTTAAAACTGCTTCGTGGACACCTAGGAATAGTAAAATAATCACTTCCTGGCCGATTACCGCTCTCTACTTGACGACTGTTATTTTAAGCGTCTTCAAAGCAAGATGACATTGATGCTGTGAATCAGCAGCTTAAGAGTTTCTCGGTATTTTAGAACATTTCGCAAATGATCGTTACGAGGTCAAAGCAATTTTTTATAATTGTAGTTAACTAGCAGTTCCGTCCTCGTAGAAGTCGTCCAATCTCCTCGGGAAAGTTCCTATTTTCATATAAAAAGTACTCTATGTCCTTCCCCATAATTCAAATCAAACCATCTCCATATCAAACTTCATTAAAATCGGTTTTGCGGTTTAGCTGTAAAAGAATCACAAACAAACATACAGAGCTACATAAACATAAACTACAAAAATGACCACTTGAAAGTCGGGAACGTAAACACATGCAAATGGTTGACACATTATTTCTCGACCCGAGACAACACGACCTACTGTTGATCATTACCTAAACGAGTTTGATTGCAGAGATGTAGTCCACTTGATGTCCCAGATTTATTCGGGATCAATTAGGAGACGACAGAGGTTGTCATCCTTAAACAGTTCCAATCGCCGAGCGCTGGGCGGGATGGTAGGTACGATGTGACCACTTGATTTAATTGAGACAATTTGCGGCGGTCAGCGGCAGTCTCGTTTAGCTCCGTGGTACCAAGGTACCTTCCCATGCAATGAACTACAAACAGGACGATATTAGAGTAAGAGGAGTAAAAGCTTTATTAAGAGTGGCATTTCTAGACAAAATTATATGGCAAAGTTACCGCCCATGAAGATTTACCATGACGCAAACTGTGGAGGGCACTAAAACACAGCCGCAATACCCATTTAACAATAGAACATGCATCATTAAAGATATTTCTCCTTTGAAATTGTCGTGTGTTTTCTATGCATTGCAAACTGAGTAAATAAGATACAGAAATGCGTTTTAACGTGGCTCCGAGCCGTAAAGTTCCAACTTTACGTGAAACTCTTGTTTCAATATTAATCACTGCACCGACAAAGCTTCATTTGCTGTATTAGTATGGGACATGAGCCGCATTGTTTTTCTCAAACATACCTTTTTGCGGCATTCAGGGAAATTAAAGAGACGTTTTAAATTCTTCAAAAAGTATTGTTCGTTAAATGAACGCCGAGTTTTATTCGAAATCGTATATCTGTCGGACGGATGCATTATTTGACTTTACCTGTTAAATTGGAAATTGTGTTATTTGCAGTTTTAATATTGTCGAGCGCAGACAAAGTTGCGACGATTTAGACGCGCTGTTTACAAGCAGTTTCATCATAAACATTTCACGTTGGCTGAACAAGTCAATTTGCCGTCAGCCTGTTCTCGTTGTTAGTTTTTTAATTTCCCCGAGGCACTAATAGTCTAACCGACGCTACATGGCTCGCAGCAGCTGCTATGGTAATTGCTCAAGTTACGACCTTTACAATTAATATAAGGATTGTAGTTTACAAATATTGACTTTTAAGGATGATACTTTAAAACATACTCAGCTTCGTGAAATGAGGTAGCAATTTATGTACTCTTAAAGCTCATCATTTGCATAAATTCCGCCCTTGACTCTCAAACAAACATAAAATCTAGAGTATTTTTTTAGTATTTCTCGTTAGTACGCAGCAAAATTAATGACGAGCATGTTTTTATTTAATTGTGTCGTCTACATTATTACCTCGTTTATTACGTTTACGGGTAAATAAACTAGAAATATATGGTACAATTAAAATGTCACAGCTTAATAATGAGAAGTAAATAAATTGAAGGACACATTAATCCTAACACACGTATCCGGGCGAATCGCCACGTTCGGCTTAAGCGCGGCCGATAAAAACATTACTCAACGCGGTCAATAAATACACATTAATGTCCCGGAGCATTCTGGTTTACATTCCGTGCGGTTTCCGACGGGTTTTATAAAAGCTGCGTCGGCGCTGCCCCGCACGCGCAATTACAAGCGCCTCTTTGTGCTACAATCAATATTTATTTTCTTGCGACAGAATGCGCCATACATTACTACATCGCTGGTCGAGCTCCGGATCGAATTTGCCCCGCGTGATCGAGGCGAGCGATCCATCGCTCGTCGATTACTCCTGCGGCGAACAAGTGTAAAGAGTTAAATAAAGGTGGATACCCACTGACCGGCCGTGCATAAATAACCCACTGTGCAATCTTCCAACTTAATGATATTGCGATGCGCTTCAACTCATTTGGAATCGCCTATTTCACATTTTAAATCCATTCCGATAGAAAATCGATATCGGGTGTACATGTGGTTTTATTGGTTGTTAAATCGTTTAGTAAATTATTTGTTTCAACTGTTTTTCTTGGGGAATCATGTCTATCAGCGCCCTAACTGTTTAGACGGAACATTGCTTGCTATGAACACTATTTCCGTAGGTTATAAAACGAGACCTGTGTTTGAACTTGAGGGTACAGTGCCGCACAGGACTAAAAATAAAAGCAATCGTAAAGCGCCTCGGCAAATTTTATCGCGCGGAAAACAATAATCCCGATCCGAACAATCGAAGCGATGCGCGAAGGATGTCGGAGTGAAAGCGACTGCTGCGGTGTTATTCTCTAACGGGTTCACTCGATCGAACTTACCTAACTTGACCCCTCGATCGGAGTCTAAAAGGTCTCGCAGCTCTAGGGAAGACCACTCCTGCATACCCACACACCCTGCAACACCGGCTCTCTGGTGATGTGTAAGACTATAAAACTTCCAAGTCTTTGGAAAACCAGGGTCTTAGACACGTGTTGGCGCCCAATCGTAGCGCATTCAAGTGTCATGTTATGAAAGTTCGACCACGCGAACGAGAATCCATTGTGTACAAGGGAATAACACCGCTGAAACGAGAAAAAGCCTCGGCCCAACCAGTTATTACACTAATCGCTGCGATATAATTCCCGAGTCAACTTAAACACAGGTTGCGGATCGAAATGCAAACATGGCGGCTCTTTGAAGCCGATAGGAGCGGAGCTCCGACCTCACTTTGCTGTTACTGCAGAAACAAAAGCAAAAGTTAGGGAAAACTGATCGTAAGATAGATTATTGCATATTATAAAGTTTTCCCTAGCTTTAGGCGAGCTTCATTTTCAAGATGCTGCGGGTTAAGTAAGTACCATGAACCATGCATGAATTTGTCTAATTTTGATTCAGAATTCAAACCATTGCAGTATCTTAGTTGTTAATAATTAAAATATTAAAATATGTGTGTTTCACAGCGCTAAACAGAACGTAACCAGAAAAAGATTCGTCCAAAGCGGAAAAGAATTTATTGGTTTAAATTTATTTTGACGGTGACATTTGCTATTTAAAACAGTCCCTCTTTTTACATCTAATTTTTTTAATGTTATATTTCAATAACGTAAAGGGGATTTCTAAAGATAACACAGGGTACCTAATGTTTTATCGAAAAACCTATGAACGATTGTGTCATTACGCAGAATAATCGTTTGAGATATCCTGAAAACATCATGCAGATTTCAGCAGAAAATATCACTTGATGAAATGAAATTCGACGAAAAGATATAATCGATGAGGTGATATTCGATAAAACGATGAGTTACCCTCTACTCATAGATTAGGGTAGGAGCCCCAAATTTTCTACATGAAATGAAACTACTTGAGTAAACCAAACAAATGTTTTTAAATTAAAATGCTATAACAATGGCGCGATATCATTGAAAATAAAGTCCTATCTCGGAATAGTTATCTTAACGGCCGTTCGACAAAACTTTTACCGTCGTGCGCCCACGCCGGCGTCGGTCCATCAAAACGCAAGTTGCAAGCTCCGCATTATCTGGTTCGCGCCGATACCCGCGCGGGCGCAGCCCATACTAAACTGTCCGAAATATGGCCTTTTTATCACTCTAAATGTTTTACATAACAATTATCTTTGTGAGTAAGTTAAAAGCGATTTATAACTTTGGCAGAAGTTAATTTTATGTTATTGGGATTTTTAATCGACTGCTGAAGAAGAATGCTTTTGACCTGTTTGTATAATATAGAAACATATAGTGATGATGATGTATGTATGGTTATTAGTTACCTTGTAGAGGCTGAACAGATAGCTCGATTTCGACAAGCGAGGTGGCGTTACATTCGTCTTAGCGTCACGAATGTCACTGGGTAGTATTTCTATCTATAAAAATAAAGATATATACATAATGACTATAACATTACATTGACGATATTATCTAGACAGCAGTTGGGGTTTTTAAAGCTTTATTTTTGTTAGACTTGTATAAACTTTCTGAGTTTCATTCCTGAACGGGACTAATTTTATTAAGATTCCTTATCCTATCATAAACTGAAAGAGGTTGGAGTTATCTGAATATAGATAGCATAACGAAAGTAACTACGATTGAAAGCAAAATACATTCACGTGATATATTGCTATTGGAATTTGTTATTCATTATGCATTCATTCCTATCAATACAAGTCATTGTATCTGAAACGTACACACTAGGTCAAAGCTAAAGATATAATATCGCACTAGTTCATAATACAACTAGTTTTTGCTAGCGACTTCATCCGCATAGATGTTGTTTATTGCTATTCCCTCAGGAAATGACAAAATTTAAAGGATAAAAATATCCTATCTCCGTCTCCGAGCTTATAAATTATATTTGTCCCTAATTTCACATCGAAGGCGTTGAGCCGTGAAGAAGGAACAAACAAACGAACAAACATACTTTCGTATTTCTCGCGTAACACCAAAAGAGGTGGCTAAATGCATAGTAATAGTATAAGCATTTTAAACTTAATGTGGTAGTCAATAGAGTATAGTATGCTTCGACTACTAGATTGCAGCTAGCCGCCTACTTTCGTATTACGGCAGATTTATAAAATTAACTATCAGTTGCTTGCCACTCAAGCAAGCGGCGTAGAACTCGTGTATCGCAAGTAAAAAGTACCCTTTGTCTTTTCTCGGGGCTTAAGCTATCTCCATACCAAATTACATCGAAATCGGTTCAACTGTTTAGCCGTGAAAGCTTAACAGACAGTCTCCGTCCGCGTAGAAGTTGTTCACCATGACAGCGTAACAAGCAGATGGACAGACAGATTCATTTTCATATTTATTTAACTTTATATTACTTTCAGATATAGTATATATCGTATGTCTATCGCATTTTATGCTTGCCTAGTTAAAATAAAAAATCTATTTACAATCTTATTTGTGTAACACCTTCACAGTAAGAAGACATTTATGGGCATTGTCGTACCCGGTTATTTATTATCTTATAGCAAATTAAAATCATCTATTAATTTAAATGTTGGGATTAAAGCCACCATTATGGTGACAGTCGCCGTCCAAATCCTGTTTATTATTAGTTACCATCAGTCCCACAGTCACCCGTAGTGAATTTTAATGAATTTCTTCAAAAGTCGTATAATGTGCTCCAAGACTATTCCAAATAGTTTTTAATACGGGCTTAACATAGTAAAACGTCATTATTTTTATGATTAAAAATGTTAATACGAATTTAATTGTAAATTGCGTGAGAGGTATTAGAACACCCAAATGGCATTAAACGCGTGGTTGATTTGAATTTTAGATTTATTTGGATACAAATTACAGATCAATTTACGTAAGCTAAATAATATTACTAATCACCGTGACAAAGCTAATGCACGAATGTATATTTTATTCACTTCTGTGAAGATTTAAAACTATTAAGTTTTATAACACTAAAGAACGAAATTTCGGCGAATAAACTATGTAAAAGGTACGGTCTTAGTATTGCCGACCGCACAGAAAGAACATGTACAGTAGTCACTTTTTTTAATGAGACTTTAATATCAAAATATAAGAACAGTTCGCAATGAACTTTTAATTACTCTTCTCTCTCTTTTTTTTATTTAAAAAGTACTTAACTTCTATTTTGTCACTGTTTTTTTTTGTATAAATATGAGATTAGGTACATGGTTCCTAATTTTCAAATTGCGATTACTAAAAGTGTGTGTAGGGACACATAAAAATACTGTCGTTGTTGATTTCATTAACTCTTAAATTGGCAGAGTATCAAATAATACACATACCATAAAGGTGCCTTTTTATTTTTATTGTTACTATTCTTTTATACTGATTTAAAATCAAATAGGGTTCGGTTTCACGACTTTTTTTTTCAATTTATGGGTGTTTATTAGTATTACTTACCGGTTCTAAGTGCTCTTGTCGGTGGAGTAGTCGCCAACGGCTCCGGTCCTCCGTCAACTGCTTGACTTTCTGTTACGACCCAACCTTAACCTTTTTTTATCTGCTCAAAGTAATTTCTTCTTGGTCTTCCTCTGCCTCTCTTTCCCTCTGTCTTTCCTTCTATGATGTTTTTAAGGAAAAGGCCGCGTCGTTACAGGTGTCCTATCATTGTTCCTCTTCTATTTTCTATTGTTGCTAGTAAATTCCTACTTTCATTTATTCTATTCAGCACTCGGGCATTAGATATTTTTTCTGCCCAACTTAACAAGTCTCGTTATAATAACAATATTATATATTTTTATACTACCTTTAAGAAATCACCGCAAAGACCCCCTAGTATCGAGATGTTAAAAATTAGGCAATTAAATATCCTCTCTTAAGGGTACTGTTAAAGGATACGCCGTCAAGCATCGCACAATAATTCGCTCACCCCCCACCGGCAGAGCGCGCTCCCACTATTCAAAATTTATCACCTGGCTATTAAATGTCATTTCACATATAAATTACTATCCGTAATAGGCCTTCGATCCAGCACGATTGCTCTGTTGGTTTTGTTCAAAGGATAATTTAAAAATCATTCCGTAATTATTTTCTGCTCGGCGACTTGGTCCGTTATTACTCTTATTGGTTTAATTATTTTGTAATTACTGTATGAGTTTTAATTATTGTTAAACTGTTACGTCGCATCTTCGCAAAATAACCCGACCGCTTTAGCACCTTACGTACTCACCTCTGTGCTTTAAAAAAGAGCATTATAAATTTAAAGTTTTCTCAATAGGCACTCATCGAAAACGATAATAAACGATAATAGGTAGTAGAAGGCAGTTGTTTTGTAACTTAATGTCTTTACGATCATTTATTCGTCGTAGTAAAATTTAATTAGAGAAGTAATAGAATTCTGCCTAGGCCTTGTTAGATTGTACGCAAGCACGCTACCAGCCAGCGCATATCGGCATTCCGTTTTAAGCCTATATAGCAGAAGATGCATTGTATACTTGACGTGGTTGCAACGCCCTCTCGTATCGAGTTCTAGGACGAACACGTCGCCTGAAAGCCTGAAAGGCTCGTTCATTAGTTCCACAGAGCGCTCGTCGCTTTCCTGGAACTACGCCTCTACACTAATAATGTTCGTATATTTGCACTTCTACGTTGATGACTTAGTTACTTCTTGGAGGTATGTAATCGTAGTAGACTCGCACATTAATAAGTAGAATTTAAAGAATTATTTAAAGATTGTAAAATGCGCAATTTCGGTGCAAAAAATCGAGTACATTTATTGGCTTGTGAATGTACGATGCTCTGGAACAGTACAGGTGGAGTTCTCCTCGCACGAGATCGAGTTTCGTTCGATTGTATTGCGATCGAACCTTTCCGGTCGGAACTCGGTTGCACGCCCATCCTAAGCCATTGTGAGCCCCGCATTAATTGGCCTCAGCCGCAGTCATTTAATATCCTTTAATGCTCACCAAAAAACACTAAAAGAGCGCCCTCAAATCTCCCAAACGTCGAACATCCGCGCTTTATAAGTGAGAGCACAGTGTAATTCGATATTTTCGTTTGTGATTTGTTAGCAATTGCAGATGGGTGTGTCGCGAAACAGGAAATGTCGGGCAACTTGTTACTCAGTTGTTTACGCTGCCAAGAAGCCGTGTATACAACAGTTTTTTTTTAGTTTGTTTAAGTATTCATTACGTCAATCGATACAACTTATTCAAGAATAACTAAAATTTGCTCATTTAGAAAGAAGATGCATAACGCTAACAACGCTATGTGTTGCTGCAAGCGTTGAATAAATTATTTCTATTCTATTCTAACGTAAACGATTTTCGAAGACTGTCAAAATGTATAGAATTGACATAAACGCTCAAGGCGACCGCCGGGGCCTACGTCAATCCGATACATTTTCGATAACGAAAACGTTCTTGAAAAGCATCTTGTCTAGGGCCACTGGTAACTGAATACTTAAGTGACAAAAAGCAACAAGGGTGCTTAAGTAAACAGGACTTAAATCTAATGTGTCAACATTAAAAACGTAAATCCTCTGAAACTATTTCCGTGTATTTATTTTAACGGAACAAATTCCTACTGTCTTAAGGTACCGTTCAGGTAAGGGGAATATTTTTTACATGTTCCCGATTCGTGACGACGGTCTGCGCCGCCGGATTATTATTTCTGTAACATCTGTACGTGTAACACTAACTAGATACTAATAGATAACCGCGGATGCTTTTTATGTGCGCTTTTTTAACCTTTTGTCAGCGATGCCAAATGTGCATTTTATTTATAGGGGTTCTGTTCATAAAGAACACAAAAATATATTAGGGTGCGTCTCCACGCGGCGTATCCCGCGTATCACATAATAACATGTTTGAATGGAAGTCGCACTTGTGGCCACTCGTTATTAATTGATTTTTTTTACTGCCAGCAAGTGCACGCAATTAAGCCCAGGCTGATATCCGAACCACATTTCATTTATACCACATTAACTTAAAGGTCAACAGAAACGCAGTGCGTAAAATTAGGGCTGTTACACCAAATACAAAAAGTTTTATTATTCGGCGGGGTACTTAATCAGTTTAGAACGACAGGACGCCCCGAAACTTCCAATAAGCTACTGCTAATTACGTAATTCAAGGACCGTGACCAAAATAAAAAGATAATAGAAGGTCGCAGCTTTGTGGCGGTGAAATGTAAAGGAAGAGCCGCCTCGAACCGAGCAGTCAGTAGCCCAATTACTCCAGTAACCAAATATGTGGCCGTCGAAAACAAAAGGACTACGGCGAAAGCTACATGACTGGCAGTTAAGCTGTTCTTAATGTTACAACGCAACATAAATGTATAGGATATAATTCAGATTCAGTGCCATCGGTGCGGTATCGGTAAGAAATTGTTGGAGCCTGGCAATGTAGATACTGAAAGTTTTAAACACGATGTCTCTATTGATTTAAAGCATAAAAAAACGTGAAGGTAAAGAAAGCGGAACAGAAATATAGCAAATTTTTGGTTAAGTATCAAGACCAATTATTATTATTGATAAAAAAACTACGTCCTGAAAACAGTAATAGAAAATAAACAAGTGCTACGAACAAGTCTGTCTTTTTTAAATAACAATTGTCTCTTCTCCCCGTTTACATTTCTCTCTGCCGTTTTTAACGAACCATTGTAAGAACCAAAGGGGCACTTCGGCAGTATCTGCCATAATCAGCATAATATTGAATTCAAGCCAATTATTTTTTTGTGACAAGTGCAACCCCTACCAAATTCGCGCATATGGTGGGGTTTCAACTAACCTCTTTTGTTGTGGTTTGTTGTTAGAATATCACTTAAAAATACGAGGGCCACATGTCCCATTTTCCCATTACTCTTATATCATACTTGTCGAAACAAATGTTAGTAAAAAAATACAAGATAATCTTTATCAGAAGATTACTCTTGTCAATGTGCCGTAGGCGTTCAAAGATTTCGCTATCAATCAAAACAAGTAAAATAATCTAAAACCTGTTGTTTATTTTCAATTTTATGAGACACTAGAGGACGCCCGCGACTTCGTACGTGTAGAATTAGTTTCCCGCTTCTTCTCCTATTTCTTTTGGTTGGGCATCGATACTTGGAAAATCCTTTTTTAAAGAACCCCCTATGGTAACCAAGAAATATTTCCTCCAAATTTCAAGTACGGACACAGCGGTATCAGTTGTGCGTTGATTGATCAGCCAGTCAGTTTCTTTTGTTTTATATACCTATCTACATAGATTTTGCAATTACAAATAAGTGTTTTCATTAAGGCCCAGTGACGGACATAGTTCAAATTTCCTATGGGTACATACATACATATTTTTAACTAATAAGCCATTTGCGTTTAAATACGAACATTATTTTCTACTTATGTATAGTCGGCCAATTCAAATGGTAAGCATTTTAGATCCTTGTCATGCTATCTTTAGTTTTAAATTCATAATGGTAAGCTCAACGTTTTCTGTACTCTTTGCAAACCCTAAAAAAGTTATTTAAAAAAATATTTTTTACGACTTCCTGCGCATAATTAAGTTCTGCGTTACCCTTCCACTATCACCCCCATCCACTTAGAGCAAAGATAAAAATTCCTCCTTAACGCCGAGGATTTGTATGACTAATGGCCTACAGATGTTTCCAAATGTAAAAAACATAAATTTCCGAAAATAGAAATTAGGGGTTAGATGTTCACTGATCAATGATAACAATTAAAATTAAATCAGCTATCAGGCTTCGATCTTTAAACCACCCAAGACCGTTGCGGCCGATTAACGACTAGTAATAACTCGCTAGGAATAGACAAAACTGCCAAAACAGTCATACATGGGCAACATTATTTTTAATTAGCTTTAAGTCGAGAGTTAATTGAATGAATCCACCGTTGTAGAATTTCTAAATGGCGACCACACAGAATATGACGTTGCGAGGAACTTTTAAACCGTTGAAAAGCAGTTTTACTCTAGCAACCACAGGAAGAGCTTTTGCGAAATGTCTATAAATATCTATTGACAAATAAGTACCTAGACATTAAGGTCTTAAAACGAGCCTCATCTTTGAAATATACGCAGGTGTGTTGCCAAGAGATATCACAATATTTACAAAAAAAAACTGCAACCTAACGACCTCATTATGAGTTCGAACATATGCGTTACATTCCTCGCCTTCGCCACGTCGCGAACTATTTCCCTGATGAATTTAAATGTATAATCCCTCAGCCTGTCTTCCTTTCCCTCGACCAATAACGGTGGAACATTTATTCAAAAAACTTAAGCTCCACCCATCGGCGGAAACAGCTGCACCACTAATAATTACTAACGTGGGCTCTCGGCTATGGCCACTTCAGTAATAACTTGTTAACTTGTATAGAATTAATCTTCGATAGGACACTGTTATTTGGTCAAAGCCAGCTGGCTTGTGGCTAGTTCCGATACTATTTTGGGTAAACGGTAGTTCACTAATTATTAATCGGGGCCCTATCAATGGCGTTTGGCTGGTATTTACTTCACGAATGTATATTAGTTGCCAAGTGGATAATTTGATTTAGTTACCTTGAACGGAACGAATGGAATTTCATAATTTTAATTGCAAGCCTGCAATCGCCCGAGCTGGGTGTTCCATCGCGTTACCATGTATTACGACGTGCTCAAAACATACAATTTGTTTGTAGATAGAGTCATCGGAAAGAAGTTATTTTATTACTACCGTTTATGATACTTTACTCCTACGCTATAGTCTCAGAATAACATAACCATCTCTAGCAGAAACATATCGGATATCAATATTATCGTGACTACGGCTTGAGAGGCTCACATCAACAGTATCATTACTTGCCAGGTTACACAATAAAGATGATAATGCCATAATACGAGTATTATTGACATAATGAAATGGTTTGTGATTAACACACCGAAATAATAAATTACTTGATTTTAGGCGGAGTTGTATCAACTTGATTTGAAAACGTAGTAACGTGATATATCATCACAGACTTTTAATGCTAAAGCATTTTAATACCACACTCATAAGTTTATTAACCTATGATGCGTTTATTAATTTTCATAAAATCCGCCATCAAAGCTTTCGTAATAAACCTGTCTAAACCGATAACATCACAATCTAAACAGCGAGCCAAAAAGCGTTTATAGGGATATAAACGTTTTTAGAATCATAAACCAGAGCCGATCTATTGTTCCGAGCCTACGCTTGCGACAAAACTAATCGAGCGATTCCGCTTTTTGTCTCCAGAGACAGATATAATCAATTGTCACCAAGAGCTCGGATATTTCCCACCTAAGTTCACGACGTCTCAAATCCATTTAGAACGGGTTTGGGATAGTCGACGCCTATAAACGATCGAGGATCATGTTACACGGCAGAGAAGAAAAAAGGTGATGAGTGGTCGACTTCGGGCGGCGTTGGCACAAATAGATGACCGCGCGAGGAGGGACATGGCGGAGTCCATCACCTCGACCCGGAGCCCGGAGTCCACACGACACTCGATACTCCAACGTTGGCTAAATAATGTTACTATTCAATTGAGACATTTCACAGGCTTTTTTACATTTGAATAAACTCTTTTCGCTGGTCGAAAGGACTATTCACAAACATATTAACAAGAATATTAAGGATCAACTTACTGTTATTTATAAATCTTTTGTAATGTTTTATGAATTCGGCCCTAATCTCTCTTTTTTTCAAAATATTGAACATCGCTTTCTAAGAAAATTGTAGGGTCTGTGGTGGGTACAATTAACAAATTGATAAGAGTCATCACTACATTATACGATCTTCGCATAGCCATGTTACTCGTATATATTTAAAAGTATCGACGTACGAGTATATTCTTACACGTAGACATCAACTTTGCCTCTTAATAGTGTGATATATCACACTTGATTACACATAGTTCTTGTTAAATTGTGGAATGGTGCTCGAGTAAAGGAAATTGTTTAAAAAATAGGTATGAAAGGAGTGTATCTTGATCGTGAATCATGGATCTGTTGGTAAGTAGCGCAGTCACCGCCCATGGCGCACATAGTGAGTCTCAAATCTATATAAATTACGGTTTTGAGCGCTGAATGTGGTAGTTCTTGTCATAACCGGTGCTCCACTTCCGACGACGGACGAGTCTAACGAAAAGACACCATGTACTCAAAAGTCAATTAAAGTGCTGTTTATCCATCCGTCTTGAGCGCGGAAGATGATTTATAGTTTCGCAGCGGGCAATCGACGCGAGCGCACTGTCGCGCCCGCTTTTTAAATTAAAATCGTACTGACCAGGGGCGTGATCTTATCCGGCTCGATCGCTTTAGATAAAAATAAATATTTATACATTTGTCTGTGGATGGGCGAACAAAGCGATTCGGTAAATTGATTAGCTATGCCGATGAGGTTTTTTCGGCGCTAGACTCTATTTAATCATCTCTGCTGATCGTAGATACGGAAACTCTAAAAGCGTATGTGTTTATTAATAGTAAATTGAGAACGCTACGTCGTCGGTTATCCAACGTTATGAGAAATATGAAGTTTACGAAACTACTTCATAAAACAGAAGGAAACGACCGCTTATTGAAATATCTACGCGAACGGGATGCTTACAATAAAATTCAGAGAGGTTGATAAAATATTATTTTATTTATACTCTGCGATTGGAAGCGTAATAAATACGAAAAATTTCATAGTCTAGCTAAAAATTACATCACAAATTATGTACTTATTTCGTTAAAACTAGCTATTTACAATTGACTAGGGTACATTTCAGTTCTTTAACAGCTCGCCCATTGTTTCACACATAGCGCGCAGCACAATGGCTGCTTCAATCAACATATAATTTTCATAACATTTTAGTAGCTTTCTATTTACATTTATGTTTGAAACAATCGAACCACACACCTTAACGTATTTTTACATTCGTTTTCAAATATTCTACAACATTTTCGTCTCACTTTAATTCGTAGTATTTCATATTATCATAAGTACCTACAATTATCACAAATTGTATCGTAACATTTTGTAGTACTGTACCAGGACTAAAATTAATCAGGAACCTTAAAATACCAGTTACGTACTTACAAACATTATTCATTACAAAGAGTGGAATGTTATGGCTCTACAACAAACACGTTTTACAGATTTTAGAGGAAGTTAAGGTGACAAGTACTAATTCGTTATATAAATGCGACGAATTGGTACGATTACAATGTACCATCATTCTATTGGTACGGGTACTTTTAGTACTACATTAGTTCTGGAGAAAAGAAGTTTCCCTAATAGTTACAATTATAAGTCAGCACCAAAATTAAAATGTATTAATACAGTTTTTTCAAAGGTACCTAAACGAGCGTTTGTTAGTTTATATTTACAATACAATATTAAATCTATATTTACAAACTATGTACATTTCTAAACTCTATAATTTTTAAACAAAGTAAGTCTTTCGCATGTTGTTAGGCCTAGTGTTGGACATGGGTATTTGTTGCACGGGCCTGAGGGGTCGTTCCTCGCACTGGTGGTTGTCTATGGAGACGTAGCTGTGATGGTGAGGGAGGCGGTCGTCGGGGCGGCCGTCGCTGCTGGCCACCGAGCAGGTCTCGTCCTCCGTGCTGCGCGCCGAGACCTCCGCGCTGGCGCTGGTCGAGTGCATCGGGCTGGACATCATCAGGACCGGCGGCGCCATTCCGTACTTATACCAGGGATCCTGTGCCGTTGGCGGTGCCGTGTACCTCAAGTTACCGTGCCGCCCAAACCCTTCCCTATTCCCCGTTTTTAAGTTATTCGCATTGTGAAGCGTCCGATTCGGCAAAGTCACGTCCACGTCCGGTAACCGAAAATTTAGCTTTTCCCAACAATTTCTTTCCCCCCACACGATCACTGTACACGTTTTTAACAACACTTTTAGGTCCGGATCTATATTTATGGCACTCAAATCGGTCGTCACTAGGAAAATTATCTTCTGACGTCGATGTCTAACGTTCACTGAGTTTATAGCACTTTGCACGGCGGCTTTTGACTCCGGCGAGTACCACTCTTGTTGTAAAAAGTTTATAGATAACACTATCACGAGTCTCTTAGAACTTTCCGATGCACTTACTAAACTATCGCCGGAGCGTCTTTCAATAAGTTGCAAGTCTCTGTGCTGCAAACACAAGGAGTGTCCGGAATTCTCTAACTCGGAACTAACTGCACGAGTCACGAAATCTTCATCCCGTGGATTGTACACAAAGAAGGCGTCGAAGCGTTTGTTCTTGTTGTCGTTCATGTCTTTAGGCGTTGAGCTAAACACGCGGACACCGTATCTCGAATGCATCCATAACTTAAAGTCGTCTCTGAACATGAAGAGTAGAGCGCACATTAGTAAAAGAATAATTGCTATTATGAGGACTACTGCGATATATGGTATGTAATTTTCTACACCGTCATTCGACTCAATGAATAATCGCTTTAAAGTCTCGGTCTCGGTTTCTTCGGTAGTAGTTTCTGATGCGCATTCCTTTGCTACAGTTGCTATGGTTTTGTTCATCGGTTGGCCGTGAGCAAAGTAGCACATCATGATTTCGGTATCTTTTGATTTTTTTATCAGCCATTGATTCAGCTGGGCCACGTCTTTACAATCGCATATCCAGTTGTTCCCATCGACAGAGACACGCGTGCGGGGATTGTTGTCAGTAATGACTCGCCACGGCATGTAATCAACGTACCCGTTATTGTCAAGGTCCAAGAGCTCCAGTGACGGCAGATAATTAAATGTATCATTTTCTATGACTTTTATCTTGTTGTCTCGCAAGTAAAGCTCGTTCAGATTTTGAAGTCTCGTAAACTGAGTGTTTCTTAAAACCTCCAAATTATTGTTTTCCAAGTGAAGTATTCTTAACGATTCAATCCCGTTAAATGTTCTATTTTGTATTGTGTTAATGTTGCTGTTATTGAGATACAAAACTTGAAGTCGTTTTTTACCAATGAAAACGTGATTGCCTAATTCTTTAAGATCGTTACCATCCAAGTATATTTCGGTCGCGTCCATCGGTATTCGGTCCGGCACGTGATCGTAGCCGGCGCTCGAACAATCGACCACGTTGGAGTTCCAGGTGAGATCATGATAACACGAGCACCTATCTGGACAAGTCATCTTGCAATCGCAGGCGTCAAAGTCACAACAATGGCACAAAGTGAAACAATGTGAATCATACTCGCACAAGAACTCTGAGGACTTAACCTCGAGCAAAAGCACATCCAATTTTGCCCGTGAATGCGTCAAAAAGCACCTTACACTTTCTAAATCCATTACTCTCGGGCGCTGCCTGAGGTCACTTAATTGGTTAATTCTCTGCAGCCATTCCATTGTGCAGTCACACTCAAATGGATTTTCACTGATATAGAACTCGGGCAAATCTTTCTCCTCAGGAACAGCTGATATAGCAAAAGCGCCGACTTCGAGTGTTTTTATCTTATTTGAATAAATCATGACTTTGTTGAGGTTGTACTTTTGCAGGAAAGTTCCGGGGTTTATTTTTTCAATATAATTATTATTCAAAACGACTGTTTCAATACTGCTCGGGAACGAGAATTCGTCAATACTTTTTATTTTATTGTGGCTGACATCAAGCATCTTTATGTTACAAGACTCTTTAACGCCGTAAGTGTCCTCGAGCTTTTCAATTTTATTCTCGTGCATGTCGAGCCACTCGAGGTTGGAAGGAATGTGGCTGTAGTCGAACCAAAGCAGCTCATTGTTTGATACGTTCAGCCAAACAAGGGGTTGCGTATTTGTAAATATCCCCTTTAAATCCACTAATTTGTTTCCATCTAAGCCGATAGCTTTTAATTGCTGGTTAGACGCAAAAGCTCCGTCATCAATTTGGTCTATATTATTCGAAGCTAAATTCAATATTTGCAAAGACGGTAAGGCAACAAACGTATCCTTTGATATTTTCTCAATCTTATTCCCTACTAGTCGTAAGCCATATAAGTCGTCTAAGCCCTCAAATTGCGTGGTAGTGACTTTTGTAATTCTATTCATGCCTAAGTCTAGAGATGTCAAGAATCTTAACGTCTTTATAGCTTCCGGTACTTCGGATAACTGGTTTCCACTGAGGCCTAAATCATGGAGCTTTGTTATGTTTTCGAACGAGCGTAGGTCCACATTAGTGATTCTGTTTCCGTCGAGAAATAATTGATTAAGCACGTACAGATTCGAAAAATGACTGGTATCCACTTCGATAATGTTGTTATGGGCCAACGAAAGCGAGTGAAGATTTTTCAAATTAGAAAAGGCGCCATCTGCAATGCGCGCAATGTTATTGTACTCCAGACTTAGGAATTGTAAGTTGTTTAGATCTTGAAATAATAGCGCATCTATTTTAGTTATCCTGTTATGCGATAAGTTCAAAACAATAAGGCGAACTAATCCAGAGAAAGTGTCCCGGTTTACCCACTCGCTTGTCAATTCATTCACAGACAAGTCTAATATCTGCAACTGATCTAATCCTTCCAGGAGCCCAGGTGCGAGCACACTCAGTGAGTTATTATTCAGATATATTTGCTTAATGTCTCTTGACGATTGGAACATTTCAGGCGGGAGTGCAGTTAAAGCGTTTGTAGACAAATTAAGTATTTGCAAATCACTTAACCCGACGAACGCACGATCTGCTACGTTCGATATTCTATTGTTTTGCAAAAACAGCTTTTGAAGAGCGCGCAGACTCGATAAGCCGTTATCTGGCAGCGCGCTAATTTCGTTGTGCGACATCTCCAGTGTTTCCAATACCGTGTTGCATGATTTACCGGGGGCGGTGGGACCGTTACCCCAGTCGGAGAATCCCAGGTTAGAGATGTCTTGCAACCTGTTTTGCGTAACGTTTAGCTCCTTCAGGTTATACAACGGGCAGAATATCTCGGAAGGTAAAATCCAAATGTTGTTATCGCCCAAATCTAGTAAACGCAAGTCGGTCAATCCACGGAACGTGTCTCTATGGAACTCCATTGACATAGCAGACCAATCCGTGTTGTGTGTCCGTATACTCAGCGCTCGTAATCCGCTGAGCGGGGAGAGCACCGCAGAAGGTACGTATCGTATCTTGCAGGACTCTATTCTTAGTTCTTTTAAGTTGTGGAAACGTGAGAGTAGTTCAGTTCCTTCTTCTTTCCGTCGGCCAATGTCGAGAGAGCTCTCGAAGAAGAGGACGTCGGTGCAGTGGAGGTCGAGCGCGGTGATGCGCTGCGCCTGCGAGGCGCTGAGGCCGGCGAGCAGGTCGGTGGCGCCGGCGGCGGTGCGCAGCGCGCAGGCCAGCTGCACGCGCGTGGGCTCGCCCGCGCCGCCTGACACGCGCTGCCACTCGCACTCCTGCGGCGCCTCCGCCACCCGGCTGGTCAGCGCCGCGCCCCCGGCGCCCAGGCACGACCAGCACCACGCTGCATACCACAACGCCAATAATCCCAACATGTCGAACACTTTAAAACTGTCACTTAATTCAAATCGTCACTGCTCGGTTCGCCGTTAACGCGCACATCGCGCTCGGAAAACTTTTCGAATTTCCCGTCAAACTTGTTACGAACAACACATAACGGCTCGGACGGAGGAACGCGACGCACTCCGCTCCCGACAACGTGTGGGAATCGACTGAGTGCCGGTGTGCAGCGAGTTGAGCGACCGGCGGCCGGTGGCGCTCTCCGCGCTCGCTCGCTCCTCCCCCGACAGAGCCGACCGATATTCGCCTCTCGTTTTTCTTAAAAGTTCACAACGGCAACAAGTTGCTCGCCGCAAGATTGGCATGAACAGAAGCGAGCTTCGCGAGCTTTTATAAACATGGCGGTACTTTGTTTGTTTAGCTTTAATCAAAATTTCAATAGAATCTTTGCTGAAAAGCGTGTGAGCAGTGATCTGTTTTTATAAGTTGTTATTAGCTGGATGTGGTTTTGTACGGTAGGGGCTTTTATTAGAACCCGTTCGACTAGTCTCAGCGTAAGTGGAACGAGACCTCCGTGTGGTAGTATTTTTAAACGCAATAACTATAATTTTCAACCTAATTATTGGAGCGCATATGTATTCTACTTACATTACATTGATACTTATTGCATTTTTTATGGGGCATAACATTAACATGACGCAATAAAAATACTGAACTTAACCCATTGATGTGACAAAAACCGCGCGGAAGTGCACAATCCTCGCACGTTGCGTGCGATCCTTGTCGGGATTATGATTAGTTTTTTATCAGCTCTATAGAAACCCTTTGTTCTATGGTTCTACCTGCTCCGATAACTCCGGCTTATCAGCCAGACTTGACGTTAGTCATGCCGTGACGTCATCGTTGCAGTGTCCTACGAAAATCTTACAAAATGATGTTTTAATGACGTGCGCGCGTGCATTTTAACAACAATAATAGATAACGCTGATTAAAAAACGATACGCTCGAAGTGCTTCCTTCTTGTCATTATGGGTTATTGAAACAAGTTCGTGCTTGTAGATTCGAGGAACCAGGCCCTAATTAGAATCTTCCAAAACAACAACCAAAAAGACCCTTAAGTACTCAGGTAGAACAATAATGACACAGTTTTATGTCATTTAGCACTTAATAGTAATACATTACGATGAACACGATTACAAATACGATGAATAAAATATCAGGGAGAGTCTACTGAAATGAACACTGTAAAACAGTAGGTCGGTATAAGAGCTGCATTAGGAACAAGTAAGTTCAAAAGGCTCTAAACAGTTCTCACATGATCAAGTTGAAAATGAGAAGACATACGAAAAACAAAGCGAGACTACGAGACCAGCCTGATAAAGTACCTATTTGAAGGTACAGAATATCTACAACCCATACAACATCCTGGCGCCTCACTGGCGCATAAGGAGGCCTAAACCGAATTAGTTAAAAGACGGACAAATATTATTTCAAGCTACAATGGCATGTTCAAGAATATTTTAAGTTGAAACTTATTTACACATTAAAAAAATCTTGGAACCGATAAGGAATAATACGCTTCTACGTAATTAATAGTTAGTGATGTCAAAGATCATTTGTTACCAAGTATTTCTGCTAATTTGGGTTTGAATTATCAACGTGCTGTGGTAAACTCGTACAATAACATTAAGTAGGTACGAGGAATATACAAAAAGAAGCATGGAATGCGTTGAAATGACCCCATTTTGTAATGAATTTGTAATTGGAAATACCTAATTAGACCTATTCATTAAATACATAGGTACTAATATGCTTATGCATGTTTTTTAATGTAGTTCCAGTAGCGTTTTATTTTGTATGCCATTTATTGAATATATTATCTTGGACAATTATATTAGCCGTCTTCTCTGCATTTACCCGGTTCTTGTTCTTGTCTCCTCTCCACAGTCCATCCATTTTTGCAGGTTTCTCCTGCAATCCTGCAGCTCTGTCTAAGGCAGGGCATATTTATTATATATACAATAAGGCACATAATCAATAATATAATAATTAGCAATCGCATTCAATTATTTAGGTGGCAAGGATCTTCGAAATTAAAAATCATTATCAAAAAAAAATTTGTAAAGTTGTATTCCTGTGTGGTTGCCAGGTTAGAATAGCGCCACTCCAAGTCTTCCCGTGGATGTCGTAAGAGGCGACTAAGGGAATAAGGGCTTGTAGTACTGTTAGGCGATGAGCTTGCAACCTAGTCACTAATAGACTGGTAAACATCTTAGCCTGATTGTGCAAAATGTGGTTACAGAATTATCAACAAGCCTACCCCACTCTGGGAATGAAGGTGTGATGTATGTATAAAGAGTAAGTAGATTGATGATGAAACCAATGATTTATCCCGGATGAAAAATAAATCATAACTTTTCTACTTTGCCTGTTACTTATAAACCCAGAAATATTCTGCACAAATTGCCATAGAATGCTCATTGAATGGAACGTAAAGATATAAAACTCTATCAGCATCCGGCTTACTAAAGCATTGTTCAAAGCAGCCGCCGCGATTCTGCTTTTTGCCTCCAGTTCAAAGTGCAGTGGTTTTTTAAATATTTCACGATATCAATCAATGACTTGGCACAGCGAGTGCGCCACTGAGTGGTGTATGAAAGCGGTCGGGAAACATGAAAAGGGCTTTATTAGCTTTCTCGTCGCGACTCGCAAAAATTGTCCCACAATGCTCTTTGGTTAGTGCCGCCGAATTACTGGCGAGCATTCAATAATAGTACATTACTGCGCAGACCGGGAAATAGGCTGTTGCGGGAAAGTATAAGTTAGCGCGGCAGAGACGCTGTCGATGTCGCGCTATACTATACGAGTCCAGCAATCGCCCTTCCCGGCCGAGGCTTGTATAGTGCTTTTCTCAAACAAACCGGGAAAATATAACAAATAGTAACAAATTTATATTAGCACAGTACAAAAAATACATTGCCACCATCGGCATTGTCAATTCTCATAATGCCACTTAAATTCAAATTAGGTACTACATAGTATAGAAATAAAATACAATCACAAAATTAAAATGTAGTTTTAAATAAATTAAGGGGTAAAATTATAAAATTAATTAAGCGCTTAAGTTAATTCGGCTATTCATTTTATTTATGAACGTAATATTATGTTTTTACAATAGTAAAACTATTTGATACACTTTGAAATACGCAGTAAACAACGTTCGTAACTTTTCAGTCTATGACATTTTTAAAAGTAAAAAAACATGGAAGAACTTTAATTGTACGAGTGTTTGGCTGTTTGGAGTTGTTATCTAGTCCAAAGATGGTTTTAAAAAGTATCAAATGCGGTACGTAATGAAATTTCGTACCTGTTTCGGGGCATCTGCAATTTGATAAATAATAACTTCTTTTTTTTTTGGCCGAGTTCTGGAACGCCGACCTTCGCGGGTTGTTTTCACAGTAATGTTAACATTTCCAAGCATGTACTCGTAGGAGAAAAAAACATTTAATTACAAGATCAAGGCGTTATACGTCGATGTGCTTGTCACTGGATCTACAGTTAAATCATAAATGCAAACGTTAATCATAAAATAACATATAATTAATTTATAGCAACAACAACCAACGACGCGTAGACGTTTGTACAGAAGAATCTTGTTTGTCTATGGTTATTTAATAACTTATTTACCTAACCAAAGCTCATAAATTTTCTTCTTCTCTCTTACTTTACCAAGCACAATCCCGCAGTACAAAACATTAAAAGGAACGTAAATCTCGCATCGTAACAAGTTGGCATTATGTGGCACACTCTAGTGCCATCAAATGCAGTGCCAACGTAACGCCCGCTCGCTCAGGAAGTTGTAAATCACAACACTACCGACTCGTCAGCCGATTCTTACAACCACACCAGTGCACTATGACCCGCCCTGCCCCGCGGAAATACTAACAAGATAAACTATAAAGCTATAGCCGCGAGAGTTAACACGGCTCTCAGTATAATGGTAGCGATTTAGCCGAACCGCTGAAAACGTTAAATCTACTTTTTATTACGGACGCATCCTGCACCGCGCTCAGATGTCAAATGGATATTTTCCCGCGTCCATCGTCTGTCACGTTTGATGGTCCGAATTAATCACTTAGTCACCTACTACAAAAGAGACACGTTAAACAAAAACATTGTCTTATTTTTAAGATAAAAATTACGACGCTCTCCTCAGATACGGATATCTCTTTTACGCGTTTTTGACGTAGATTGAGTCACCGGTTTAGTATTTTTATTCTCACATGATAGTTATCTTAACGTAAGTATCAACAAAGATTGATATGCACAGTTGTGAACTGGAATTCGCGTGGCCTCTAGAATATTTAAAACGGTGCGATCGCTGTAGGCGAGAGAAATCAACAGAAATATGTGGACAAAACGCGGAAACATTACTTCAGAATGGTGCGGCTCTCTAAAGTTATAGCCGATTGAAGAGAGGTCGACGTCAAGACCTCCAATTACCAGTCTACTTTAATTTCTAGACTCACAGTAAGTGACTGGCTGACTGTGGGGGTTGTAAAACGAGCGCATTTTCACTCAACTCAACCGCACAGAATGGGCACATTCTTGATCTCCTGTTTCATCCAGTCGGTACGAGTTAAGTCCCGGGATAGCCCGGACTCCGGTACTAGTCATTTTACTTAACTACTGGTAAATTCGTTGATACTATTGTATATGTCGATCATCAAATACTGACAATAATTTAGAAAGAAAGAAAGACAAATACTTAGAAAGAAAGATACTTAAAAGTTAAAGAACTTAAATAATAATCAAATACCAACTGGTTTTCAGTCGTCCCTACTTGAATGGCCTCATGGTCGCTGGTGCAGATATAATAAAAAATTACAAATGAATAAATGTAGATTAAAACTTTGAGAAATAAACTAGTACAAATACATATTATTTAAAAAAAAATAGGAATACACTCGTTATAATACAATACTCGTAGATACAAGGTATATTAGAAATTAAAAATATAGATCGTACATCTATCAACAGGAATCGCACAAGTGCAACGTGTGATGGTATACACAAAGTAAATTAATCTGCTTACTGACTAATAGTATTGGAGAAAAAAAAACCATTTCTACTCACGCCTATTCCCCGTAGGAATTGGCAGGGACCAAGACGCCATCTGTCCAAAATAGAAAATCATTAGCTGTATACATTTAAAATCTGAAACATGAACGCTAACATTGATGACTGCGTCATGACATGTGATTCTGATCACCATAACTAACCACATTACCGAATGACGCTTCTCGCCAAATGTTCCTCTCCTCCATTATCTGTCGATAAATACACCCTATTGTGTTTCCGCAAAAAACGTATAAATCGAATCGATCTTCCGAGCTGTCTGCCATTCGCATTGTCACACTGTTTCTATGGCCCTAATGCACCCATCCCCGAGGAGCAACACATATTTTGTCGCAGTAAACGTCAAAATATTTTATATCAGTTGTGCTAATGGCAACAGTTTGTAAGGTTGGCATTAACTCATAATTGTTCCTTTATACGGGGATATTGTGGCCAAATGTGCATTTTGCTTCGTGAATTCAGATATGTATTTTATTAAGCATTTTATAGACAACACGTTTTAGAAGCCATTAATATGCAAAGCGAGAAAATTTTAATAACGTACGAAAATTGCGAAATTACCGACACGCGATTAGCAATTCTTTTTATTTTTCAATTAGCAGACACAATCGCTGTTCTGATTAAATTAGTCGTTTACGATGAAAAAGCTCGAGACGAGATCACGAGACAAAAAAAGAAGGGAATTCGGGTCCGATCCTTGGATACTTGACGAAATCCGGCGAATGAATGTAATGCCATTATGATTAGCATTATTCGGCGAGGGGCCGCGGATTCCGGTTTACCAGATAAAGAGAATTTTGCCAACACAAAGACCATTTTTTCACTGACGGTTTTTTAATTTACCCGAGCATCTGTGTTAGAGCCCTGACTTAGCGCTCTTAATCGCGTTTGTTACGCCACATGTTATTAATACTTGAATGATTTGTTTAAATATTTTGGTGATATCAAAAAAAGGCCCTTTATCTAGCCGGATGATTTTAGATTTATGTGGGGATTTTAATACATAATTGTGACCCGATGAGTAAACAGTAAACAGTAAGCTGAAAGTTTTATTTATCGCCGCATTCGGAGGTCTAGTTAATCCGGTTCGGTTACGGGCATTAAAGCGCTGCACTAAATACGAATATTTATGCTTTAACGTTGACATTAATCACAAAAGAGTTCGTGATTTATACAACAACATCATACCGGCTCGTTTGGTCTACGGGCTTAGGAAGGTTGTCGCTCCTGTTTCGTATTCGAGACTTGTAACGAGCTGCACTGTTTTTATTATAATCTTTCAAGTACCCCTTAGTCACGTGCCCAAACTGTAAGACGACAAGGATTTATATAAATAAACATAGAAGTTCAAAGAACTGTTATGTAATTATTAATAATGTTTTGCTTACGAACTACGACACAGAACATCGTAAGCATCTCGTTCGAATCGCTCAACATGGAAGGTCGTCGAAATATTATCATTAACAGTATGATAAAAATATAGTTTAAGATAAACTAAAATGATATCCAAGCACGGCGTCTATTCGGCGTTGCCGAAGCGATATCACAAATTGCTTTTTTACGATGCGACTGCATTTGCTGTCAGGTTGATAAAAGATATCATGGTGTAGCAAAATCATTTAATATCAAATGTAGGCCATGCGAGAAAAGGTATAACTTATAAACAGTAGGTATGTTTTTTTACACTGAAGTGAATCATTTTATTTTATTTAGATTTCAAATATACATTAAAGGTTGACCCGTCGTTCAACTTGTCGTTCACGTAGCTTCAAACGCATCCATATTAACAGCGAAGGAAATTACAAACTTGGCGTGATGGTATGAATAATCAAAACTTCACCGCTCCTTTGTCGGCGGGCGCGTCATCTAAAATCATATAATTAAAACTCAGATGGAAATATTCACGATACGCATCCGTGTGTCAGTGACCGATCCTGAATGGGCTTTTTTCTCCAGGGTTTCGAATTGTGGGTTCTGCTTTGTGATAGAAAATTAATGATTTTTGGTCAGTGCTTCGCAGCGTCAGCGGTACAATGCCGGGCGACAATGGTGTCCCGCTGTCTACGATATCGACGGAGGCCGGGGCTCCGCGTCGCTACCTACGCTCCCGTTGCCCTACATCCCTTTGTCCAAGAATTTTAGTCACGTCATGTTCCACCAAATAGAAGCTCGAGAGAATTACTCTGGATATTTTACAAAATTATCCCCTAATTATGGATTGTGCGGCTCCAACCCGACCGCATCGTTTGATATCATCAATTTGTTGCCATTGTTCGAAACGAGAATCATAAAAAAGGCGGGAGATGGGTTATAATCAATTCGAAGTTCGATAAAACGATTAATTCTAACGACCGATTAGGAATGAGCAGTGGAATTTCAAAATGATCTACACTAAACAAAGTTCTACGAAACTTGGTCGAATTTAAACTTGCGTATCATTGTCGTCACTATTAAAAGTGAAATCAAACCAAACCGTGTAGGTGCGTGTGGTCTTAACATTTACTTTTATTTATTCAATGCAGTTAACTGTAATAAATTACCAACGTCACACATTTCTGTAACCGACCAAAACATCTTGCCCGACACAATTGTAGGCCGCGAGCACAACATTAAGGGTGGTCCCTCTGGTGTTGTGACCACTATTAAACCCAAATACGGCCATTGTAAACAGTTACAATTTGGTCCATCATTGTGGTCACCCCACCTCGCACTATTGTAGTCGCGTAATTTATGGCAATTCAATATAATTTCATTAGCACCAGAATGTTTATAAATCTGTAGGTTCCTGACGACAGTATCAGTTGTTATGGCCAATAAATAAAGGGATTATCTTGTCCGTGGGCCGTGATTAGGTGCCATCAATGAAGTTTGAGGGAAAGTCGAAAATTAAATCGTTTAAGCCCGGGTTATGGCGATCGTACAATGTCGGTGACTGATGTCAAATTGTGGGAATAAAGCTGGGTCATGGCTGCTGCTATAAACGTGAGGTGATGTAATAAATAGTATGCCTATATTTAATTTATTAAAAGTTCAAGAGGAAATAGCAACAATGCTGCTTTTGGTTTACAGTAACTAAGCCTTTTTCTTTGCTCTTCCAAAATATTAGGTAAAAAACTTAAGAAGCATCGGCTCATCATGGACGTAAAAATAAGACAGATTTTCTTTTTGGGCTACGCCTAAACTCAAGGAACGCCTAAAGAAACCGTACTTGTTATTCAAACTGCGACATAGGTTAATTCGATCTTTTTGCCGGGCATCCGACCAAATCGGTAAGTATCAACGTATAAACAATTCTCGTAATTCATTCGGGATTCGTGAGGCGTCTAACAGGATATACTGAAATGACCAATCACGGACGTGCGCGGCCTGCTAACCTCCGATATTTACTTCCATTGTAACCACTGGTTTGTTACACCGAAATTCGTTCAATGTCTATTTCCCGAGCGCGAACATTTTCTCCTATCGAATGAGTAACGTCATCGAGAAAATGTGTACGGCGAGAATCAGCGCCCCGTGTCCGTATCCTCGTAAGGCTCACCATACTACAAACAGGAAATTTATTGTCATTGGGAATTTGTATCTACCAGCAAGGAAATAAGGTTCAAATTATTTTTCTCCATTATGACATTTTCAATTTTTAAACAAAGCAATATGAACTTTATTCACGTTACAATATAATTTAAATTAAATTGCCTTGATTATGAACATCCTATTGCACATAGGGCCTTACGAGGGTATTTAGCCTTGAAATTAGATAGAATGTTGACATTGACGTTAACTTATATCGGTGTCAAATAATAAATACGAAATATACGTAAAATAATGTATGACAACGTGGCCCTAGACAAGATTACCGCTATCAAAATAGTATAGGATCTAATATTTATGTCAATCCCATACATTTTTCAGTTTTAGAAAATCGTTTACGTTAGCGTTACGCATCATGTCTAGCCTTGCAGTGGCTCTAGACAAAATGCTTTGCGAGAACGTTATCGTTATAGAAAATGTATAAGATTGAGTTATGCCGCCGGATCGTCGCGTCGAGTACGTAGATAATAATATTTCAATTCCATTGTCAGATTTCGAAAATCGTTGACTTTAGTGTTATGTAGGTATCTTGTCTAGCCACAACATTTTTTCAAAGAGTTAAGGTGATTTGAAAACGTTACGTATGATTGAATTCGTGTTAGAGTTGCTATTCAGTTAAAACATGGTCGTCTATATGTCTATTGTCTAGAATAACCGAGTTCGACAGTCGTTAATCTAGTAGAGTCCATCGACGAGCTCTGCATTATATCGGTCTATAGTGCAGTGCAATTTGAAGTTAAATGGACCAGTTTGACAACTCTAGACGTACTAACGTTCTGCGAAAATAGACAAGATGAGTTCCACGATAACCATCGACTTTCGCAACTGACAAAATGTATGGAATTGACATAAGCGCTCGACGCGACCGTCCGGCAGCTTACGTCAATCTTATAACATTTTCGATCACGATAACGTTCGTAGAATGCAAAAAAAATCTCTCAATCTCTCTGAATCTCTGCTTTGCCTAAAGGTTAACTGGTAGAGAATGCCTTACGGCATTAAGTTCGCCTTTTGCATATTAAGTGTATTCTGTTTTTGTGCAATAAAGATTAAATAAATAAATAAATAAATAATGCATCTTGTCTAGTAACAGGACCTCTATTCAGGTGCGTTAAAACGATATCGTGTTGGACACGTTTAAGAATCGTTTATGTCACAGTCGCCATTTTTGTAAATGACATAAGAGTTATCAAAACGTTAACAATACGGAAACAGGTCAAAAACGATATCGTTATTACCTTGTAGAATTCCAGCCCAGGTCATTGTTTTACACTAATCATCAACACAATAATTATTAATAAGTACCATGAACACACCTGTTATTACGTAATGTAAGTAGCTATGCACTGTACTGTTTTCGCTAAATAAAGTTTATTATTATTGTGGATATTTATTTAAAATCTGTATGGTAAGTTTTTTTTACAATAAATACTATAAAAAAAATAACCAACGGGTGCCGCCGGCAGCGGGGCAAGGCTTTAGCTACCGGTGGTTAGGGCTGCAGAGAGAGGAACCTCCTTACAATACGTGCCGTGTCGTGGAGTACTGCTTTCTGTATCTGGCCCTTGATCTAGCCACCTAGCGAGAGTCTCTTAAGGTGTTGGTCGAGACTCTTCGCTATAAGACCGTTCGCCGAAACAACTATCGGGACAATGATCGTCGAGTCAACATCCCACATAGCGGTCACCTCGTGAGCCAAGGTACTTGCTGAGCTTGTCCTTCTCAGCCTTCACGAGGTTCTCGTCATGTGGGATGGTGACTTTAACGAGCACTGCCCGACGTTGAGATCGATCTGTTAACATGATATCAGGCTTGTTGTCAACAATAGTCCTGTCCGTGATTATAGTATTGGGCAGTAGCTTAACCCCTAGACCTAGACATAATTTCTCACAATAATTTTATTGGGAGCAGATTTACATTCAATTTTTTTCCAGTATTTAGTTTTCACAGTCGTGTTTTTTCACTGACTCTTTTTTTCCCGTAGGTACCCATTCCAAAAATGAATTTGATAGTATCGACGAAACAGCGCTGTCGCGGGGAGCTCCAATTCCTGGGCGGTTTGGCCCTAAGCTTACTTAGAGCCTGCTGCAAAACTAAAATAACCTACCTACCAATTTCAAACTACATATAAGTGGAAAAAAATCGAAAGAGAGAAATCCGGATTGGGAATAGAGCGACTGCAAAAAAAATATGTCGGGTGAAATTCTTCTACAAATAGAAATTTATGCAAATTATGAGCCCTACCCACTTCATGGCGGATTTAAAAGTTAAAAATTAAAAAATTGTAGTGTTGTAAAAACAAGCAGTCGTGTTTTGAAAACTTGCTTTTTGTTGGCTTATTAATAGCACCAATAACAAATTTCACTGACGGTTTGTGTTCGCATAAGAACGTCGGTGTAAAAATTTCCGTTACCTCCTAAGTTCCATTTGATACCTACTTGCATTTGCTCCCAAATCGACTATTTTTATGTCCATTACTTTAATGTGATTCCGATTTGGACTTAAGCAAAGATAAAGAAGACCCAAAATTCGGTTAATAGGGTCAAACGATAGGATTTAACGACATTGGGAGATAACGTTCTGCTTATTCAGGGTCAAAGTGACCTTTCTAGAAAAGTAAAAACACACTTTCAAGGCTGTGCCTTTTTAAACACTCACACTATCCTATACATATAGTTGGGAGCGACCCGACCTACGAAGCTAGTGGTCTCCTCATTTGGTTCTGAGTTTTTTTTTTTTTTTTATGTTAAATAGAAGGCACACGAGCACTCAGGCCACCTGATGGTAAGTGGAATCTGAGACCCATAGACAATTGAATTCTCGAGACTATAATCCCAAGACCTCAAATGCGTTGCCAACCCTGAGGACTAAGATGGAATGCCTCTATGCTAGTAATTTCACCGGTTGTCTTATCCCCACTCCGGAACACAACCATGCGAACATTGTTGCTTGGCGGGTGGTTAATGGATAAGAGTCTTGGATGTTTTCAATGTATTTATGTACTTTTGTATGTTTATCGTTTTCTAGTATAGTGTTTACAGTTTATGAAGTCCCACTCCACTACTTAGTTTTTCGAACATTGACGCCTCCTTCCAACATCAATTTGAATAGCGGAGCGCGCCGTGTTGTGGATTGAAAATACTACACCCATAGGACAAACCTAGAGCGGTGCATAAAAATTGAATATGACTATGACTATGGTTCAGGACTAGGTCAATTTGTGTACCTACGTATAAAATTAGAGCATATTTCAAAACTCGTTGTCGGTGGCTTTGGGAGATTAGGCATTCTCAATGATGTCTCGTATAACAGTTTCAATGGTGTCTTGCTCAATGAGCCACAACTACTGAAGGACATTTCAACAAACAAACATTATTTCGATGACCAGGAGCTAGGCATGAGAACTGAACTAAAAACATTAGGTATGTCTCATGAGACACAAAGCTGGATGTTTTCAAAGCATGTTGACCCTCTAAAGCTGTATATTTGTGGGATAAACGCCACGCGTTTCATAGGTTTCTGTGCTGGTCCCATGGGACTGTCAGGGCCAGTTATTGTCAAGGTAAAACTATTTTTACAAGAATTAAGTATGGAAAGGAAGTCTATCATGGTATACGCATACCAGAAAATACGATAATTGCTGGCAAAAATTTCATAAAAAATAATTAGCATGCCTGTCTTTCACATTGACAAAAACGTGATGCATACCAAAGCTGGTAGCATACAAAATATAGGTTAGTATTGGTTATTCGTAACGTTAGAGACATTTACAAAATATAGGTTATTCGTAACGTTAGAGATTTTTATGACCCTGGCACCATACAATTGTTTTATAATGTTGTACTGAGAAGCAGGATGGAAGCATTTTCACTGGTATGGGAAAAAAGAAAAACCTTTATCTCCTTGGGACCCTTTGGATTTAATTATCTCAAGGTGAGGCGCTTGCAGTTTGTTGGTCTCGGCTTGCCGCGTTCTGCGTGGTGAATCGGATTGCCCTGAGATGGTGTCTCAATTCGTGAGACTGCTTTTTCCGGATGCCCAGGATAGTCCTCAAGGCGCGTTGCCGACGGGATCCTCACCGGTCCCCCGCGCTCTTGCGCTGCTCCATGAGCTGTTAGCATCTGCGCCTGAGTGCAATCCGCTTGTAGATCGATGGTTGGGATTTTGTGAGGATGCAAGGGAATTAAGTGTTCCAATATAACTGTCCACCAACTGTAATGCCATTTTTCTTGAAACCCAGCTAAGGATAATCCCGAGTAAGCTAGCTTCAGTGCATGTGTTTGGGAGTCACAATGCCACAGACAGACACACAGATACACAGACACATGCATACACACGTACACATATACACAAACTAATAACACCCTTCTAATTTTCTCGGGTGTTAAAAATAGACACGTAAGATATACTAGTAGGTTATCAAATTGAAGATTTATACCTGAAGCATTGTCAATTGTCCCAAGTAATTACCATTAATTACTTTTATAATTCCATTACGCCAATGTTTATTGCCTCGTAATATTAAGTGTAAAGCGCATAGTAAATGTATTTATGGAGGGCAGATTTTACACTGATCTAAAACTATAAACGAGCTGATAGACCCGGGGTTAGCCCGAAGCTTGGTCCTAGAAATTATTGTTGTCGTTAAACTTGGTGAGATTCTACTCGGTTTTATTCGTCAATACCGTAAGTCCATAATTATCGTGACTCAAACAGTCTTATTTTATTTAATGTCCCCATTAAATTTAACAACAATCGCCTTTTAGTGAGTCGAGCATGGACGTTTTTATGTTTATATGTTAGATTAAACGTGGTTTTCTAAACGTGGCCGTGGTGACTCCCGAGCTATCGGGGTGCATTACCATAACTCACAGATTTCACTGCTATCGTAAGTATATAGTAAATCGTTAGATTGGAACACTACTAAGTATTTCGAGAACTCTAGCATTTTAGTTTTTACTTACTGAACATATCATAAAATTCCAAGGAAAAAATGTCCTCACATTGTTTTGAAATTTATGATAACATAATTATTAAAATGATGTGAGACTAAGCATATTATTTTCTAAGAATACATTGCAGATGCAGGATCCTGAGGGTTAGATGACTCCAGGCCTACTGAGTCATTTCTAGAGTTTTGTACCCGAAGGGTCCAAATGGAACCCTGTTGTTGTCACTCACGTATCCGTCTATCATCATCACACAGGTTTCAGCCAAACAGATGAAGCTACATTCTTCAAATTTTAACATCCATACAAATTCTCAAAAAATATTTTTAAATGTTTAAGGGAAGCTCCCATACAGCTAAAGGCGGCGAAAAAAGTACATTTGACCTACCCCATCGAGTATGGTATCGTTAATTTTAGATTTAACCTCCTGAGGTTCAAAGTACTAATACAAAAACAAAATCACTTTACAGTGAAAGCCCGAGTTTTAAAATTGCGACTTGAGGTGAAAACCCACTGTGCTAATACTAGAACTAAATATTTTCGATCATCTGCCGTAGGTATTAAAGTACCCCTAAAATATGACACCTACCAAGATACGAACAATATTTGGTCTGGGCATTAGGAGTTTATTAATTTGATCTAATATTAGGACACTGGGTCTTCCTCGGAAATACGCTCTTTGAAACCGGGCTGCAGGAGGAATAAGTTTTTACTTCCCATTCCCTTCTAGACCTAACTTGATTTCTTGTGATACTGTTTATTATTAAGTATATTTTAATAATAAATGCAAATATATGGAACATCTTATGCGATTCAAATCTATCTTACTCCCGTGGGTTACATTCCTGAATTTGTTGAGTACAACTTTTCTTTACTAAAGAAAGTAATTATAACGAAGACTATTTATTTCATTTGAGAGTATTAATACTCTTTTAATTAACACGCCTAATAATTACCTTATAGCAATCTTGGGTGGTAGCATCACCAGCGCGAACTTTTGGCGCTTTGCCATCACGTCAAACTCTGAGTCTCGAGACTATAATTGTTGAGAAAACCGACATAAAGCAGTAAATATAGGATGCTTTTTAAGATGTGGCTACCTACATCTTAAAAAGCATCCTATATTAGGTAGGTCCAAGGCGGTAGGAGGTGTCAATTATGAAGAATAAAGTTACCCACTGGCAACTAGTATGCAGAAACCTTATATTTTTAGTCGACAGCCGACAGCCAGGAGGACTGTATAGTCGACAGCCAGGAGGACAATGTGTTCTGAATGTATGTATGTTTATATGGTTTTCTCGTAGACAGATAGATGATCCGATTTTGACAAGCAAGGTGACAATATTTATTTATTTCTTTCTTTATTTAGATAATTAATTAATTCGTCTTAGCGTTACGAGTGTCACTGAGTACTTTAATTACAAAATAGCCGTAATGGTCCTATGAAAACATATTCTTAGGTGGTACGGCATAATGTATGTTACATAGGCGATATTATCAAAATATGCAGTCCGGTTTTTTAAAAAGAAAAAATAAACAAGATTAATTAATATGACTTTTCTCTAAAACTATAAAAAAATATACCATTATATCATCATTTTGGAAGCTTAATAAAATATATGTTTAACGAGAAAAAGGACTCTCTATATTTAACACTTATGTAAAAAACAGGTTAAGTCAATTTATTAATTTTATTTTGTTGAAAAAGCTACCACTCGAATTATTATTTCTAAATAAGCCTTACTTAACGTTCTGTTACACATATTAATTTGATGGATTAAATCGGAAAGCAACTGTGTCAAAATTAAATAAATAGTTGGGTTCGATTTCATTACATTTTATTAGTAAGCTATTCTGACATTCGATAACTTAACGCGTTGATCGTCGTCGTTCCGACGACTATTAATTCAGCCCAACTTGATAAGATAAGAATACACATGGGTAACAAAAGACACATCCTCTAGCCTAGGTATTTAGGTTCACGGGTTGCTAAAACTATTAGGTACATAGGATATAGATTAACATTTTTAACAGACTACTACCTAATATTTTTAATTGTCAAGATAACGATTATAATAGCTCCACTTTACAATCAAGTCTGAACGCGCCGTTTTGCGTACCAATCTAATAATTTGTCTATTTACCAAATAGACACAAACAAGATAGTGCTGATACCAAAATAACTCAGAAACAGATATTAGCAAATATCGATTGTACTAAATATCCGTTTCACAAAACTGTCCATTTCAATTTTTTCATAACCAGGTGTTATCGTTGCAATTTTTGACTTTCCGCCGAACAAAGCGGACCACACAATGCCGTCTTACCACCAAGAATCCCGCACTATTGTTGCTGTCACAACAAGATCGGTTACAATAAATCTTATTATAGGCTAACACCGCCACACGGCCTTTCATAAGCTTTGATCCAAAGAATAGTTTGTTTACAGTGCATATATGCCTTTGTCGCGATACGCATCTGCTCTACCTGATGTTTCGCCAATGCTTTTCCGATCATAACTCTAGGAGTTATTTTATGGTATTTTACCAGAAGCATGCTAACTGCGCCTGCGTTGTTATAAGTTTCGTTAGCTGTCTAACTACGGGAGTCAACGGTTCAAAAATATCGCTGTTGCTCGCGACTCCGTCCGCATAGGTGTCGTTTATTATTGGTTAATAATACCGGTTTAAGCTATCTCCATACCAAATTTAATCGAAATAGGTTCAGTGGTTTTGCCGTGAACGCGTAATAGCGTAGAATAGTAAGTAAGAGTACCTATGGATAATTTTATAGGGTTCCGTAGTCAAATTAGGAACCCTTATAGGTTCGCCATGTCAGTCCGTCCGACCGTAGAATCAAATTTTAAGATATATTTTTTTTGTGTTCCTCCCCTACACTTACCTTGGGGATGTAAATAGTGCGAGGTATTGTTGGATAGTTCTCTCAAAAATATTATGGGTTTGTTGTAACAATTTCTAGATTAAATATCCGTTTAGGAAATATAAAGCTTTAAAGCGCTAATTTTTGTTAGACTCAAGTGTGAAATGAATGAAACTCAGACATGTTTGATACTCGTACATCATAATGAATTAAATTAATGAATTAGACATACCTACCGTTATATTTAATCTTTGATAATGACACTCCATTTATCAAATCGGTCGAATGGTTCAGGCATAGTAATATACTTAATATTACTATTGTAATTACCTATAAAAATCACTATTGTTAAACTGTGCTTGGTGTGCTAGCCAAGATGCAAACGCTACTAACGTTTTTCTTTTCTATCACTAAAAATTTATGGGATGACACTCCCGTGCGTTACGGTATACCACGAGGTCAACTGTCATCCCATACATTTTAAGCGATAGAAAAGAAAAAAACGTTTTTTTTGACTGGAACATCCGACTTTTGCTCAACAGTCATCAGTCATCACACAGTGCTATTATAACTAATTAGTCACCCGCCAAGCAACAGTGTTCGCATTGTTGTGTTCCGGTGTGGGGATAAGATAACCGGTGAAATTACTAGTATAGAGGCATTCCATCTTACTCCTCAGGGTTGGCAACGCTTTTGAGGTCTTAGGATTATAGTTTTGAGAATTCAAATGTCTCTGGGTCTCAGATTCCACTGAACATCAGGTGGCGTGAGTGCTCGTGTGCCTTCTACTTAACATTTAAAAAAAAATTACATAATTTTTTTGAAGCTTCATCTCGGAAACTATTGGGTCTACAGAGACAGTTCTAGATCCATATTGTTGCAAATTTAATGTACCTACGTTATAAACGACATGAGAAATTAATTTAAAAAAAACTGAAAAAAAACTTTGCCGAATTATTGATTTTTGACAAAGTTGCGGTTGGCGCTCGTGGTCACAAAGTAGGATTATTCATTGGGCCAACATCATAAACAAGTCTGCAAAAAATCATAAGTACCTACCGGATTTGTGTTTACCGGATTTGACGCAAAGTACACCCCTCTTACAGGCGATAAGGTTACTGGATTATTAGAGCTCTAAAAAGTAGTCATTTTCACCCTTTAATTCGTAAAATTAAAAAAAGTCTTAGATTTAGGTACCTCTCCTGATTTTGATAGAGTAGAAAAAAATAGTAATAACATAATATGAAAAAGTGATCCTAAAATATATTGAGCGGGCTCAACATTGCAAGATAAAGGGTTAAGAGCACTGGGCCTCTATTCAGGTGCGTTAAAACGATATCGTGTCAAACACGATATCGTTTTAACGCACCTGAATAGAGGCCCTGTACGCTGCCAAAATGATTTACCCTTCTTATTGCTAATCGCTAGTGTGGTCCAGTCACGTAAAAAAGTGCGTTTGTGACCATTTTGGGACGTAATGAATGACGTTGTGTGTGGTGTTTCGCAACGCCATCCTGCGGTTTATCTACAAACCATGTCTGTAGCCGTAGGCTTCGTTAGTTACTTAGTTATAGTGACATCTAGCGATGATATGTTTAACTATAAGCTTTTTAGGAAGTATCAAGAATCATAGTTAGTTGGCTAGAGTTTAAGAAAATAATATCAACTTGAAAATAATGATTAGCTTTAAAATTAGTACAGTAAAAGAAAATCGGTTTTTTTTTCACTTAGGCAAAATAACTTCCATCTGAAAACGAAAAGTTCGTGTGTTTTCCTTGAGGCAAAAGTACCAATTCCTCGAATCCTTAAAATGGTTTGAACCAATCACAGCCAACCATCTTTACAGTTTTGACTAATGGTGTATATTCGTTTTTTGACAGATGAAATAGAGAACGGCAAATGCAGTTGATCCATAATAGATGCATACAAATATGCATATTATGCATTGCTCATGAATGCACTGGGGAATACACTTGTTTGTTTGCGTTATTTTGTTTTTCTTATTTTAGACAAAGTTAAGTTCTTTTATCACATAGTCCTAGGACTGTTCACTGTAATGTTTTATGCGGTAAATAAGTGAGTGCAGGATTCCCGTTGCCCATCACGGGGTATGTTGTTTGTTGTTTATTTGAAACTTCGTAAACGGTTATAGCAATGTATAAAAAACTATTCACGTTACGAATACGTATTTGTTAAGTAATGATTTACCTTTCAAGTGATGTCAGATAATGACTTGTAATGAAATTAACTACATCCCCTACTTATATTTGGTATTATAAACAATATCTAACAGCCACGCATCTTATGTATATTCAAAGAAGTTGTTATTAATATCAATTATAATACACACAATTCTTATGAATATGGATTTAAGAGACTTAATTCGAATAATTACAATTCAACAGCATGATTATAATTAGGAGAAATTGTTGTAGTAAAGTGTTTTTGTAACAAAGGATTTCTAGGAATAGTAGACATGGTTTTTTAGGACCATTAGATAATATAATTGTAAAAATATTTATGGATCTCTTAAAGTTTATTGAATTAGTGGAAGAGTTACTATATCTTGTTTGTAGCAATAGCAACAGGATTATTCAGCACTCCTCGGGTATTCAATTTTTGCATTTTTAAAAGTGGCATAAATATAACTATTCCTTTGTTTCATAACAGAAATTAATCTGTGAAAGCAAGTTAGTTAAACGGGCTACAGACACACTTTTGGAGCACAACAATGGCTGTGACTCATTAGGGTCCATATTAGAAAACTGCTTTTGATTCCTAATAATTCGAACCACTCTGATTTCCAAATTCAGATATTGTTATGAACATGGTGTTCATAGGGCGCTCCACAGATTAAGTACCTCAACTTTCAAAAACCTAGGTAAGGTCCGATAAATTGGGCATGCTAAGACACTCAATTAATTTCTCTATGAAATCTTTCTTTTTTGCGATGAAAATGATGATGATGATGATAATGATTTGTAAGTTGTAATTATACTTTTCATTGCACAACAGACCTTTATTCACTTTTGTTGTTTGTATCATTAACTACACCTAACTATGGTCTAACTATTTGGTCCTTACCCATATTTAAATGATTAAATAAAACCAGATTTTAAAATAATGTACTTATGTAGGAATTGATTAAAACTTTTGTTCTACATGAAAATTGACATGCTTAATTCATATAATGCCCTTACGCATTATCCAAACTATGTATTTTCATCTGCATGTGGAATTCCATACCACTAGATTTGTCTGCTGCATTCTCCAAACCACATAAAAGTAATAAAATTACTTTGGATTGTTTTTATTATATGGGTGAGAACCAAAAAGTTGGACCATAGTTAAGCATAATTAACCATACAAACAGTGAAGGCAAAAATAGTTCTTTTGTGCGACAAAAAGTACAAACAAAGCACAACGGAAAAGTTTCATAGAACATTTAATTGCTTGAGTTAGCGTGCCCAACTTTTTGGTCAATATATGCCTAATACCCATAGTACAAGCCTAGAGCTTAGTTTAGGACCTGTGATTTATGTTGTAACCATGTTACAGCTTTATTTTATACAATGTTCTTCATAGAATAATGTTTCTCAAAGAAATGTTTTGGTTTCTTCCGTAGTGTGTTTAATCTGAACTGACTTGGTGCCGTTACCCTATCCTTTTAATACACTGTCAGGTAAATGGGAGGCCAAACCTCAATAAATCATTTTGTTTCGCACACATTTTGGCATCTATCTGATGCTGAATCAGATTGATTTGGTAGGGGGATAAATTAACCTCCCACATTACAAAGTTATTATTTGATTCTGCACTCACAAAGTTGAATCATAAGTTGATGTTTTATACTGTGTTAATTTTAAGTGTGTGTGGACAGTCCATTATCACTTTCCATTGGGATTTAGCAACAGGTTGGCACATGTTTTTGTTTGTTTGATATTGTTATGTAAATTATGTGTACTTATTGCACACAGGACAGTTCATACATTGGTGTAAATTTAACTCTTTTAGTTTAAGTATTATTATTCTTATTATGTTAAATAATAATAACATAAAGCTATTAAGCTATTTTTGTGTTTGAGCTGGGCCATTAACTTTAACAATTCTCTGTCATTTTTGTCTCTGCATATAATATCTTATTACCTACATTGTAAAAATATGCATGTTCAGAAGTGGTGTCTAAACTCTAAAGTATTAAAAGAGGATAGGGTTATTAGTTTTAGGACCTATTACTACAAATAATCTAATGTAAGTGGTGAACTGTGGAATGGTCTGTCGCCTGCGGTATTTCTGGACCAATACGATATTTAAACCTTCAATAAAAGAGCGTACTCTCATTTGAAAGGCCGGCAACGCACCTGTATCTCCTCTGGTGCTGCAGGTGTCTATGGGTGACGGTTTTTGCTTACCATCACGCGATCCGTCTGCTCGTTTGCTTCTTATTCCATTAAAAAAAGGGGTCCAGTCTGCATCCAGCCTGATTGGTGGTACTTGTGGATGGGTCATAAGTGTCATGACGGGCAGACTATAAATAATAGTTCAGGGACTCCTGTTATGGACCCAATATGGATGTGGTTCAAAAAGTTTTTTTTTTAAATGGGTGTTATATACTGCCTAATGTTGTATAGATACGTACGCGAGTCCGACTCGCATATAGCCGGATATATATATTTTTTTTATTATGCGGTAGAAGAAAATTTTATACAAAAAATGTACAATCCTCATCTTCCGACGCTGCGTGGAAAGAATACAGCAAAAGTCTTTACAAACTGAACTATATGATTTTCCTTTTTTAGGGTTCCATAGTCAAACTAGGAAGGGGTTTCGCCATGTCCGTCCGCCCGTCCACAGCCTAGCGCAGAGACTCTTAGTAGGTAGGTACTAGAAAGCTGTAATTTGGCATGAATATACATATTAGTCACGCCAACAAAGTGGTAGAATCAAATTTCGAGTTTTTTTTTTTTTTCGCTTTTTTTTCGGGTATTTAAGATTCGGCTCTTTTCTAGTATTTCCCCGATTTGATTAAAAAAAGTAGGCCTAGGCCCCCCTACTGACCCTTCCACTCACTTTCGCACTGTATATTTCTTTCGTCAATCGTTTTTCATCGATCCTTTCCAAATGACCGAACTATCGAAGCATGCCCTTTTCAATCTTCAAATTCAAATTCAAATTCAAATCGTTTATTTCATTAAATGTGAAATGAAAAAGGTGTGAGCACAGCTTGGCTGGATTTAAGCTCCCCAACGTCAGCCATGGAGATTTAAATGAATATTAAACAATCTTAGTCACTACATCTTCTTTCAGACCACACTTCTCTCTGATGTTTTCATTCCTTACTCTATTAAACAGTTTCACACCACACATACTACGCAAAGAGCGCGTGTATGGACTAATTAATGTCTATTTGTTTACAAAATTTCAACCTTGTAACTGATAGGTTTTGGCACAAAGTGACTGGCATACAGACAAACAGGCAGACATGGTGACCGTAAAAAGGGTCCAACATTTTTTGCATAAAAAACAATTGGTCAACATGAACTCTATTGTTGTGGTAAGGCTATAATGAATGACGCATCTAAGTAGTGCGTTAGTAATCTTTTATTGGGCTTTTCAGGAAGTTTAGAGGAATGCGTCATTGACCCATCATTACTGACTTACGAGAACAATTACGAGCTAATTGTGTCGTGCTATCAAGACAGTTTCATGAGAGTGATAGGCAAAGCTACAGAATTACCAACAACTCTAAAAAAACTTGCTGATGATCCTGTACTTAACCACATTCTGCAATATCATGGCTAAGATGTTTACCAGTGTATAATTAGTGACAGGTTGCAAGCCCATCGCCTAGCAGTACTACAAGCCAGTCTCATACTGGCCAAAAAATAGGAGAACAGACGGACACATGCAGATGGACATGACGAAATTATGAGGGTTCAATTTATGCCTTGGCTACGGAATCCTGTACTCGTAACGTTAACTCGCATTTTCACATCGCACAGACCGCGCGCGGGTACTCCCGTTCAGAGCGTGTTTTACACCTTACGGCTTCCGTTTCACATTTCGCATGTCCTTAATAAAACTTCATGCCCATGAAATAAGCCTTTTATACGATCAACAATAAATTTTGTTCTCTCTTCGATCTCAAACTAGTCCGTATCTTAAAGGGAAGACGTTGGGTTTATATTGAGCTACTTTGCTTTTAAAATCAATTTTTTTTTATGATAAAGAGAAGGCACACGAGCACTCAGGCTACCTGATGGTAAGTGGAATCTGAGACCCATAAACATTTAAATTCTCAAGACTATAATCATAAGATTGCAATCCTTAAACCCCAAATACGTTGTCAACACTGAGGACTAAGATGGAGTGCCTCTATGCTAGGAATATCACCGGTTGTCTTATCCCCACACCGGAACACAACAATCCGAACATCGTCTCTTGGCGGTTGGTTAATGGAAAAGATGGTGGTAGCGATCCGCACGGACCCTGCACAACCACCACTAGTTTAAACCAGATAAAAATACAGGTGTCTTAGTTCTGAACGTACCACCATGACAAAGCCATGTTTTTGTTTTGTTCAACAATATTGCTATCGGTATTGACCACTTCCTGGCAGGTGACATCAATATATCGATGAGTAATTGCACTACTAGATAAGGCGACCGTGACATACAAACCGTGCCTATGTTAGAACAAGTGAAACCCAAATCTAACTAGTAATTAGTGTCTTCCTTGAGTAGGCGATGTCAATGTTTATTTATTTTAATTGTAATGTGTTCGATCGTATTAGCACGTATTCTTATCTTGTCTTGTCTTACAGATGGGTCATTTCTGATACACTTCGACCCTTAGGATCTTTTGTGCAATTACACACTTGTTCTAATGTGCAGGTTTCCTCACGATGTTTTTCCTTCACCGTAAGAGCGTCGGGTAATGTACTTAAGTTAGAAAAACTCATTGGTACATGGTGACCGCGGGGGTTCGAACTCTGTACCTTACGATCACGAGTCGACCCCTTAAGCCACTAGGCCACCGACGCTCTCTTAACACGTATTACTAACAAGCTGTTGTCCACGACTCCGTCCGCGTATAAGTAGGTATGCAGCGATAAACTTATCGCTATTCCCACGAGAACTGTCAAATTTGACGTCCTGTCGGGGCCCTTGTGAGTAAAGGATCAGCGCCGTAGCTTGCCTCGGCATCGTACCTCATCGTTTCTCTTATCGAGGTAACGGCACAGATGAAAATTATGTTTGTCTTAAGAGGACACGAGAATAAAAAGGGATGGCTTTATGAGCTTTCGCGTGGAGGACGTGAGATGGAGATAATTTGCACGCACCTTGATGGCAGCGACAATTGAAATAATTGTTGTTTACTTTAAAACCACATCATTTTTTTAAAAACTGGTTTACCAGTACTAAGACGTTATAAATACTAAACTATTAAATCAAAAAACCTCCTTAAAGATTGTAGGGTTACGGAGGTTCAGCCAGAAACATTCGAAAATGGTTTCATATTTGAAAAATAAAACGATCGAGGTTTTTGTTTCTAACCGTGGTTTCACGTTTAACAGTTTCAAGGAAATATTACCAAAATTAATGTATCCAAAGAACGGGCACATAGGCGTTATGGTTCCTGAGATACAGATCGCGAAACACTATCGACTTCATCATTCCCATGTACCCGGTCTGCTAAATACTTTATTGCTTTACCGTTTCGTTTTTTGTGTTAATGAACGTATTTTCTTTATTTTTTAAAGACTTGTTCATGCGTTATTAAAGACAAACATACATACAAACTTTCACATTTATAGTATTACGTAATGTATAGTCTACTTGTAGTTCCCCGATGAGTTGTTAACTACACATTTATACGACCTCTTTATTACTTTGTCACTATCATTTGTTTAACGTTTTTGCATGGCGGTACAATCATTAGGCTAAAACGATAAGATACCTACTAAAGAGGTCATAGTGTGTTGTTTGACTGATAATAACCTTTAGCCAAAAGATTTCTCTTTTTCCTGGAACTACTGGAAATGATTTGTTGCAGTTGTGTAGGTAACCCGTCTTTTAAAATACTATCCCTGATTAAGTGTCATGCTCATGGCCATAATTCTCATATAAAATTGATGTAATCATTTTATGCTACCCCGAGTACACCACCGCTGCCGCGTGCTGTTTACCCCGTGTGGTTGCCGGGTTAGAATAGTGCCACTCCATGTCTTCCCATGGATGTTGTAAGAGGCGACTAACGGCCGAACCCTATATTCAAACCGCGGATAGATAAGGCTTACTTCGGGTTGAAATTTGACGTTTGCCCATACAAAATGTGTCAAATTTTAATCCGAAGTAAGGCTTATCTGTCTGCGGTTTGAATATAGGGTTCGGCCGTAAGGGAATAAGGGCTAGTAGTATTGTTAGGCCTGATTGTGCAAAATGTGGTTACAGAATTATCAAGAAGTCTTTTAGAGTTGTTGGTATTTCTAAAGCTCTGCCTACCCCACTCTACGAATGATGGCGTGATGTTATATATGTATGTATGTTATGCTAGGTGCCTACTACCTACAAACTCGATAAAGCTCACAGAATTTGTTATTGCGAGTAGGGGTGGCACTCTATCAAACCGAATATAATAACAAAACATGAATAAAAATTAAGTATACCAAAAAAAATCTAAAAAATGTTAAAAGTCAAATGTATAGATAGATGGATGGATGTTTGTAACTCAATCACGCCAGAACGGCTAAACGGATCTGGATGAAATTTGGTATGGACTACGTCTGAGTACAGGGGGTCCTCCCCGGGACTCAAACATGACGAACATAGGGTTCTTTTTATCCCAAAAATTGGACCAAACAACTAGTATCTAATATAGATACCTACACTGTACAGAGCCTCTATTCTACTACTCTATTCTATTACCTTTGACGTGTTTCCGTATTGTCAGCATTTTGATAGCTCTTATTTACTTGACAGTAATGGCGGCCGAGTTAAAACTACCAAAACACGTCAAAGACAATATCGTTTTTACTCAGTAGAATAGAGGCCCTGTACTCATGCTCCTTCTGCAAATCTGTGACGCGACTGATTGGTTGAACGCTTTCGCCTCCTACCTCCCGCGTCCCGCATAGCACGGGAGGGACACCTTATCTCGGGCACGTAATACAATTTATTCAGTTTAGTAATATTGACAGCCCCCGCAAACTGCCGACTTTATCGGAAAACCGTGTGGTTGCAAGTAGTCATTTTACAATGTTTATGGAGACAAGAAACGTTATGCGTCTGCGGGACGCTAACCCTCTTATTGAATCGCACAATAGCTAAAATATGTTAAATCACTACATAGTATAAAACAAAGTTGCTTTTTCTGTTCCTATATCCCTATGTATGCTTAAATCTTTAAAACTACGCCACGGATTTTGATGCGGTTTTTTTTAATAGATAGAGTGATTGAAGAGGAAGGTTTATATGTATAATACTTTAATCCGGAGCGAAGCGAGGGCGGGTCGCTAGTTATATGACAAAATACCTCCGTAATATCCCCAGTTCATAGTGCGTTACGATATCAATAAGAGGGTAAATCTTTTATAGGTACTTATTTATTTCTATTCAAGGCCAAAGTACTTAAACCTTGATAACACATTTTCACCTTGCATTTACATACGTATGTGTTACAATGTACAATAACCAATAAATAGACTATAATTAATAACTATTGTAATAGGAGTAAAAATCCCCGTTATAATGGCGACCCTCCTTTCAGATCCGATATCTCTTAAACGGCCCAAACGATTCTCATCAAACCTAGCTAAGACCCATACCGATTAAACTAGCTTTTCTCTTTTTTTTTAAACACGTCCATTTCAGTATAATCATTTGGGAGCTACGATGCCAGTGATATCAGGACTATCAGGTACACAGACACACAAATACACATTCACAATTGACGAAATCGTAGTGGTAACACTGGCAACACAGATGATAAAAGCCACAAAACACAGGGTCTATTCAACACGAAAAAAAACATAATATTAATATCTTTGACGTGGTATGGTATTGTTTAAACTCGGCTGCCATTACTGTCAAGTAAATAAGAGCTATCAAAATGTTGACAATATGGAAACACGTCAAAGGCAATTTGGTTTTACCCTGAAGCGCACCCATTACTTTGCATTTATTTAGTGATATAAGTCCATAACTAGTTCGTAGTAAGATTATAATTACACTACAAACCATGTATTTTCTTTACAACCACGCAGTTGTTTTATGTAAGCCTTAAACACCTCAATCCTACTGACTAGTATTATAATTGTAATATTTATATTTTTGTGCAATAAAGAGTTTACATACATACATACATACATACTAGTTAAAACTACTCTTTAACATTCATACTCCATTGAGCACAAGTCTAGCGTAAGTAATTGCGTTTTTTTTTCTTGTTATTCTTGTACAGTCAACTGCAAAAATAGATGATCATTTTAGTAATTGATCGCACTAACGTAACAATACTGCTACAATTGGGAAGCGGCCATTAGGTGCGATACGTCACTATGTTTTGAAACGAAACTGTTGGCCTTGGCAATCAATGGAGGCTGCGACTGCCGAATCATACTTTTAGGCGTGATTGCTAACTTATCTTGTTATGTAGGTGGCTCTAACACGCAAGGCCGTGTGATTCTGAGACCGCAGTTTGAATAGTAATATACGACAGATCACACGGTTTTATGTATTCGATATATTCATTCTAGTATAGAGTTCTTAAACGTATCCGCGTGTGTAGATTAAGTAATCTGCTCAGTGTAAATCCAGACTGTTTGTGTAATAGTGATTTAAAATTTAAGTGCAATAAAATATATTACAATTAGGTGGTACTAGTTTTCGTATTTAAAATGAAGTTTTATGGTTAACTATTAGATCTGATCAAAGATGTGTTCTTCAAATTCAAAGGTAAATCTTAAAGAACTTTCTAGTTAGTCAAGATTAACCATCGAATGATTCATCACATCACATACTCGACAGACCACCAAATATTGTGATATGATGTAAATAAAATATCAGAATAAATATCAGAGGACAAACTCACACAAATTGACCTAGTCCCAAACTAAGCTCTAGGCTTGTACTATGGGTACTAGACAATGATAAACATACTTATATAGAGAAATACATACTTAAATACATAGAAAACATCCAAGACTCAGGAACAAATACTCGCGTTCATCAAGCATATATCTGCCCTTACCGGGATTTAAACCCAGGACCGCTGGCAGGGTCACTCCTAACTTGGCCACCGTGTCGTCAAAATCATGTGCATCGAGCATTACAATTTTGAATTCAAATCTGATATTGCTGGCTTAATCCAGGGAGCATAAGAGTTTGTTAACTTTCATAATGGTGTTTAAGATATCAAGCAAAGCCTTGTCCACTAATTTCATTTTCCATTTTTTTTTATTTGATGCTTCATAAAGCAATCTCCATCCATCTATACTAGCTAATACATATTATGAATGTGAAAGTAACTCTGTCTGTCTATCTGTTTATTATGCTTTCACGGATAAACCATTGTACTGACTTAGATGAAATTTGGTATGGAGATAGTTGTCCCGGGGAAGGACAACCATCCAGAGGCTACTTGGTATAACTATACATATTGCTTTTGTCATTTTTTATTTATTTTTTTATTTTAAGGAAAAAGCACACGAGCACTCTGCCACCTGATGGTAAGTGGAATCTGAGATCCATAGATATTTGAATTCTCAAGACTATAATCCTAAGACCTCAAATGCGTTGCCAACCCTGAGGACTAACATTGTTAAGGACATGCATTGTTTTTAACTCGCCGCTGTCACTGTCAAATAAATAAGAGCGAGCTATCGTACGTAACGTTGACAATATGATAACATTGCAAAAGCTATGATATGATATATATATATATATATGATATATGATTCTAGCGAGAAGAATAGATCCCGTACGGGTAGCGCAAGTTGTATTTTCTCGCTTGGGGCTGTGTGTCTCTATCGTTACAGACTATGTATATAGGAAGGGAATCCGAGCGACAAACAAGTCGCGAACAACTTGTGCTATAGCTCTCCTGACACGGTCCGTCTCTCGTTTGTCATCCGAGACGTAAAGTCTGTATCGAATTCAAGATTCTACTGTTACACCACTGGAAATAATTATTGCTTGGTAATCAATCATATACGTTACGTTGCATTTTTATAAGCTTTTATGCTGTGATGCAGATATATCTTTCCGGTTTTTTTAGTAAATGCAGTGGGAACATTTTTTTTCCCTAAAGTACGATACCAGGGCTGGGATTCTACACGGTAATAACGATATCGTCTTTGACTGTCAACGTTTTAATAACTCTTATGTCATTTACAATAATGGCGACTGTGACATAAACGATTCTAAAACACGTCAAACGCGATATCGTTATAACGCAGTAGAATAGAGGCACTGTACCTAATACCATTGTACAAGTAAGAAAATAGCACACTAATAATGTAATTGTAATACAAATGACATTACATACTTAACTAGCTGTGTCCTGGGGCTCCGTCCGCGTGAAGTCGTTGATCGCTATTCCCTGGCAGGAAACGTCCAATTGTTCAGGATAAAAAGTACCCTAAGGCCTTCCCGGTACTTAAAGTATCTCCATACCAAATTTCATTAAATTGGTTCAGCGGTTTACTCGTGAAAGCGTAACAAACAGACAGACACACTTGAAAACTCATGAAATTCTTGTTTGAAATAATATGTAGATGTCCCGAGCCATTCACCTATATTATTCGGACTAGATGATATTAGACAGTAGATGGGTAAGATAGTTGGACCATAGTTAAGCGTAGTTAACCATACAAACAACAAAAGTGAAAAAAGTTCCGTTGTGACACGAAAATTATCCCTACAAATGTATGGCAAATTTTCGTGTCACAACGGAAAAGTTTCATAGAAAATTGGATTGAGTGAGTTAGCGTGGCCAACTTTTTGGTCCTTATTCAAATCACGTTAGTCCTTAAAACCCTTTAGATAACAAGCGTTAAATTAACGATAATAGCATTCGTTCATACATAAGAGAAGATATAATCCCGGTAAACGCTGGTCGCTTTTTTGCTTTGTATAACGGACGGCTCGACACATAATTCAATTCATGTTCACTACAAAAACAGTGTTTCGATTGGTTAGATTCGTTACCTCAGTTACTACGATTAACACGAAGAAAACTGTTAACCGTGTAAATTTTCAACCAAGTTGAAGAACATTAAAACAAGAAATTAAAATATCCGTGCGTGCTTGGAAGCCAACTCAAAATAAAGCAAATTAGAAGGAGCTTTAACAGGCATATATAATTCTCAACTGCAAGCTTTCAAATAAAACTATAAAAATGAAAAATAAACTTGTTTCCGAAAGCCAACTGAAAGTGTCTGTAAAGTGATTCCGGAGGCCCGTTTTACGAAGCTTCAATTTATAAATTACAAGCGGAAGTCTCTTTCTAACTCCTTTTACTAGAAAGATAGTTCGGCTTGTAATTTGTAACTTGTAGCTTCGTGTAACGGGCCACAAGAGGGAAGTTGTCCGCGACTAGTTTGTCGCTCGGATCTCCCTTTCTATCTAGTCTGTAACGATAGAGACGCACTGAGCCACAAGCGAGGACATCCAACTTGTACTACCCGTGCAGGAGCTCAACTAATCTACTCAGCACGGCTAGCACATGACGGCGCGCGAGTTAAGTCGCGCGCGAGATGGACTACCTGTCATTCTCTAATTAGAACGGTCAGAAAAAGACAGCTAGTCTATCTCGCGGGCGACATAACTCGCGCGCCGTCATGTGCTAGCCGTACTGATAAGCCTCGCATTTGTCGCGTCATCGTATTATCTACGTTATAATAGCTCTTATTAACTTGTCAGTAATGGTAGCAGAGTTAATAACAATACGATAAAATGTCAAAAGCATATTGATTTACCGAGTAGAATAGAGGCCCAGATACTGATGTCTTTAGTATAAAATAAAAGACGATCAGGGCCTTGATTCAGGTGCGTTAAAACGATATCGTGTTTGACACGTTTAACAATCGTTTATGTCACAGTCGCCATTATTGTAAATGACATAAGAGTTATCAAAACGTTGACAATACGGAAACAGGTCAAAAACGATATTGTTATAACGCAGTTGAATAGAGGCCCTGGGCCTCTATTCAGGTGCGTCAAAACGATATCGTGATGACACGTTTAAGAATCGTTTATGTCACAGTCGCCATTATTGTAAATGACATAAGAGTTATCAAAACGTTGACAATACGGAAACAGATCAAAAACGATATCGTTATAACGCAGTTGAATAGAGGCCCTGATCTCTATTGTCCTGCGATAATATAACGATATCACGTTTGACGTGTTTTAGAATAGTTTATGTCAGTCGCCATTATTGTAAATGACATAAAAGTTATCAAAACGTTGACAATACGGAAACACTTCAAATACGATATCGTTATTACCGCGTAGAATCTCAGGCCTGGACACGAAGGGTAAATAAATAACAGAATCACCAAAATTGTTATCGTATCATTCACCTATAGGTGTCGATAGATGCAATAGCCTCTAAACAATATCGGTCAGTGTTCTCTCGAGGCTTGTACCTAAGAGTCGTACACGGACGGAGCCCATCCATGAGTCACCGACTCGATAATTCGTGCAAAAACCGGCGTCCGCGCATAGAGAGGAAAACACTTTGGCAGCAGTGTAATACTTTCACTTGTTGTTTATATTCGAATATATAGCTTGGTAAGTATACCCCAGATTTTTGTGGCAATGACGTCACAATAGGGTAGTTTGGGGAGTAAATAGAACGGTGTTAATTAATACAATTTGTCAATTATTAATTGACCTTGTTTAACTGAATATTTTTTATTTTTTATTTCACGACAAAAAATATTATTGTTACCGCAAGTCATTTAGAACAGCTTTTGATCCGTTACGGAGAATCAGTTAACGAAAGAACATCGTCGATTGATTAATCAATTGACAATTGACTTATAGGTAATCTATATCGTGGATGCCTGATAGTATAATTTTCATTCCGTAGCACACCAATAGACTAAGTTGCCGTATTAATTAACACCGTTAAATTTACTCCCCAAATTACCCTATTGTGACGTCATTGCCACAAAGATCCGGGGTCTATTGATAAGTTTTATCGTGGTGATTAAATTAATTTCAGTGTTATGTTTAGTGAAATTTGAAATCTTATGGGTGCGGTCAATGTCTCGTTACTTAGGTGTACTCCGTATGATGAATAATTATCGTCGTGTAATATGAGTATCTTAACTCGTAATTGCTGTATTGTGTTTGTTAAAAACTGTGTCTATATATTTGCTTTTAAAATTTAAAAAAAATACCGATTCGTATGTGTTTGTCTATTTGCATTATGATAGCGCATATTACGGCTTCAATTTTGAATGAATTTATCATTAATCTTTGTTTTTAAATTTAAATGTGTAATTAATAAAATTACACTTTAACTGAGTTCTAATAAGATAGGTCTCGTCAATTTACGGTATTCTAATTATGGTCTTTATTTAATTATCTTTGAGCTTCGGCAACACTATACATGTATAGCCACACGACTATACGTTAGCCTAGTTGGGAGTGACCCTGTCTCCGAAGCCAGCAGTCCTGGGTTCAAATCCCGGTAAGGGCAGATATTTGTGTGATGGCGCGAATATTTTTTCCTGAGTCTTGGATATTTTCTATGTATTTAAGTATGTATTTCTCTATATAAGTATGTTTATCTTTGTCTAGTACCCATAGTACATATAAGCCTAGAGCTTAGTTTGGGACTAGGTCAATTTTTGTGAGATTGCCCCGTGATATTTATTTATTTATATAAATATAACTAATTCTACTCCCTTTTCCTCTACATTTGATTCATGGATGCCGGGTTTTATTGATTTACAATTAGTGGGAAATGTGTTACATTATATTTATATGCCAATGATTACGATGAAATGGCATTTGATGATTAATTACAGTTACCGTAACACTATCTAGCCGTGTTGGGCCTTGTGCCTCAAGCAGAGATGGGCATTAACCGATTAACTTTTTAATCAACTAATTAATCGATTAAACAATCAATCGTCACAAATTTAATCACGATTTATTTACAGAGTACACGAATAACGATTACTTAATCATCATTTTAATCGTCTCAATATCACGATTAAATTTCGATAAAAAATTGGAACACGCACGGTACAAAAATTCAATTTGTTGTAAATGATGTTATACAGATGTAAGCTGTTAAGCTGTAGCAATCTGTCAACGTAACTCGAAACTTAGACTTATAATTATAAAAGAAACGATTTATTTCTAATATTAATCGAGACAAAATTAATCTAATTAATTAATTGATTAAAAATGTAGTCGCTGTTAATTAACCGGCGATTAATTTAATCGAGTCTAAATTAATCTAAAGTCTTACGAATAAGATTAATCAATCGCCAATTTTAATCGTTAATCATTAGTCGATTATATTTTGCCCATCACTAGCCTCAAGCTATTACCTCGACCGCCATAAGGAGAGCCCTTCAATGGTCAGTGGGACTCGGGAGATGTGTTAGACAAATGGACAAGGCATACATTTTAAGTAAATTCGTTTGAAGAACAGGGCACCCTGTTCAGAGTCCGTCCGGATCGCTACCACCGTCTTATCCATTAACCTACCGCCAAGCAGCAGTGTTCGCATTGTTGTGTTCCGGTGGGGGGATAAGACAACCGGTGTAATTACTAGCATAGAGGCATTCCATCTTAGTCCTCAGTGGCAACGCATTTGAGGTCTTAGGATTGCAGTCTTGAGAAATCAAATGTCTATGGGTCGCGGATTCCATTTACCATCAGGTGACTTAAGTGCTCGTGTGCCTTGCCGTTGCCATAAAAATAATTCATTTAATCAAATCACCTGTCGCCAATGTTGTACCTCAAATGAGATTGTACGCATTTGCGGTAATTGCATGATATTTATCCTTATTGGTACATTTTAGACTTATAATCAATGTCAAACTCTGTTTTGTTGGAATAAGTACTTCAATCAGAGGTATATGACGCCTTGATATAGAGTGAGGCGAGCCGAACGTACAGCGGCTTTTATCACACCAAAGGAAAACGCCAAATTTTGTACGGAAAACTGTACTATGTAGTCAATTTGCACACTTCTAAGTTTTATGTGACATGGGGTTGCAGTTACAAAGCAGTGCAAAAATGTATTTATTTATAAATTCTCATTTATAAACTTATCAAATAGTAACGTGCTTAAAGGGATTTAGTGGAGTAATTTGTCGTAGTTGTATTATCTCACGCCTCTCAAGCCACAATTTGCTTTTAATTAATTAAATATTCTCATTTTCACTTGTTATTTGTTCCAGATGCCACTCGCACTATGGATAACAAATACAGGCTTCTTCTAAAGCACCACCAACAGGACATCGTCAGAGACCTCGACGTCGAATACATTATAGATGAGCTGTTTCAGAAGAACGTCATCACCAATGATATCTTAGAAAATATATCCAATTTGGTGAGTGGTTTAAGTCTTATTTTAATTATCAGTTAAGTATTTAAATCATGCGGGTTGAAACTGGTAAAATTAAGAAAACGAGTTGTGTCACTCACGGTAGCGGATGACACCTCGTGAAAGTAGAAAAATTAGTTAAAAAAAAACAAAAGCCGACCGCAAAATTGAACGAAGCAAGTTTGGACCTTTGTAATGTTTTTCACTATTTACCACCAAGCATGCTGTAGCAGGATGACCATTGCAATGGATGGAGTTTCCCTTTTGACTTCTAAGTCATCATACGAGGACTAGGAGTGGGTCTATTGTAAATCAGACATGGTGGTAAATAGTGTAAAACATGAGGTACTTAATTAGAAAGTTGACTTAATCGAGTGTTCTTAGGCTTGTTTGATGAAAATTCGTTAAACCGTATAAAAGTTATGAGTTCTGGGGGTTATTATGAATAGCTATGCATTTCATTTGTTTTTTAAGCTCACCGTAAAATTAACTGCATAGCTTTGTCATAATAACCCCCCTGATTCCAATTTTGTCGGGAGATTTATATTATAATACTTGAAATCAGTGGCCAAGTTCCTCCAGTGAAAACGTACGTGCCGGCAGCCCGTTGAAGTCTGCTCATTGCTCAGAAAGAATTCAGTTTTGAGGGTTCCGTGGTCAAACTAGGAACCCTTATAGGTAAGTAGTTTCGCCATGTTCGTCCATCCGTCCGCAGCCTAGCTGTAATTTGTCAAAAATATACATATTAATCACGACGACAAAGTGGTAAAATAAAACTTGGAAAAAAAAATACGTTACCTCCTCTACTCGTGACGTGGGGATTATTTATTTATTTATTTATTTAATCTTCTTTGCACAATACAAATAAATGTAAAAAGTACAAATGGCGGACTTAATGCCTAAAGGCATTCTCTACTAGTCAACCACATGTGGGGATGTATTTATTTTTCGTCTACCCCATAGTGTGGGGTGTCGTTGGATAGGTATTTCGTTTAAATGATCCGTTTATGAAATATTAAGCTTAAAAGTGCTAATTTTTGGTAGAGTCAAGTGTCGTCGTCGGCCAAAACTACAAATATTAAAATGTGAAAAAAATATTTAATGAAAGAGAAGAAGACATCATTGGTTCTTGAGATATAGGCGGTTAAATTGTTTATACCTACCAAATAATACTTTTAAATTGAAAATTAGTTATTACTGTTTGTAGTACTTAACGGCTTCGGAATCCTACACTGAGCATGGTCCGACATGCTCTTGCCCGGTTTTTGATTTCCAGCCGCCGCCGTGTTTGATTTATAATAAAACAAAGTAGCCTATAAACATCGCATGATAAAGACGAATCGATAGACACCTCACTTGTAAAACCAGTTAATTAAGAGCGACGCTAGAGTTGGATATCCTTACATATTAATATACATACATATAGGGTGTCAAAAACAATACTCTTCCTTTGCGTACTCGGGTAAAAATACACAGCATCTGCAAGATGTTGGTAAAGAATTTCCAAATAAAACTTCAAGTCTAGTTAAAACGGTGATAAGGAATAATCTTGTCCACCTAAAAAGTTTTTGCATTACTATTTCTTATGTCAAAACATCGTATCTACGTAACGTGGTATTGCTAATTATTATGACTGACTTTCTACGGAGCAATAACTAATAACGCGTGTAACCGTTAAGAGGCCGTATACGAAATTTTGCCGGATTTGCTTCTTTTTGTGATTTTACAGTTAAAATATTGCTTTTCTATAAGTTTTAATGCACATCATGAAATATCATTTCAGTTATGATCGAATAAATGAGTTACGAATGAATGAGCTACTTTTTTATTTTTGTCGAGTACCTACTAATGCGAGATTTAGGTTGTTTTAAAACATTATATACCTATTGCTACTTTATTTTTATTTTTTGGATGTTTTTTTATGATAATGGCTTGATTTTTAAGTAAAGTTTATTACTGTTGTTTTAATTTTATGAACAAGAGTTGTAGCCGAAATCAAAAACAATTTTTTGACCATTATCTATAAAATTTTACCAAGTTAATTATTGTTTTACAAAAAAACTATAATATAAAGGTGGTAAAAAGTTATCCATACATTTTATAGACGAATTTTACAGCAATAAATTGTAATTTTTTCTTACTTACCTTTTAGACGTCAAAACGATTCGTGAATATGCGATATTCTACAGCTCTTACAGCAAAATTCGCAAAACAGCCGTCGGTTTAAAGTCGGTTAGTCAAAATTAAATAATAATAACAAAAAAGTAACTCATACATTCGTTGAAAATCGAAATTTGAAGAAGTAAAGTATTTCAACTATAAAATCACGTAAATCAGCAAAATGTCCATCCCGCATAAACCAAACCATTGCAGCTTCTAAACTCCTGGTAAAAGTCCCGTCCAATTTTCGTTTCCTAGGTTCCTGAACACCGTTTTTTTTAATGATATTTTTATTCGTAAGTATTAAAGGCACCTTATACAGAGGAGAAATTAACATAGTCCAGGATACTAAAATTGCGCAATAGAGAGTAATATACAAGTAACTTGGTATTCTGTCATTGAACTATGACTTTAAGCTACTCAATTTTATTTAGCTCTTGGAATGCAGTCCGCAATTTGGAATTTATTTCGTCGCTTCCTAGCTTCTACCACTATATCTAAATGTAACTTATAGGACACTCAGAAGTCATAATTTTCGCATATCTTCTTATATATTTATTACACATTATATCTAAGACGGGTTCAACGTATTTTTGAAACATTTTTAATACTTACTCGTACAAGTAAAAGGTTATAATGGGAGAAGCTGGATGAAAGTCCCCACTAACTAAATGCGACTAGGTTATTTGGGACTTGGCCCACTTCAGATAATATCTAGCAACAATTTAAGTGCACGATATTTTCCTTGATAATTACATACATACATACATAACATCACGCCTTCATTCCCAGAGTGGGGTAGACAGAGCTACAGAAATACCAACAACTCTAAAAAGACTTGTTGATAATTCTGTAACCACATTTTGCACAAACAGGCCAAGAAGTTTACTAGTGTATTAGTGACAGGTTGCAAGCCCATCACCTAACAATACTACAAGCCCTTATTCCCTGAGTCGCCTCTTACGACATCCACATCGACATCCTTGATAATTAATTTAACAAATATAATTGCAGCAAACTCGTTGCAAAAAGTTTCGATCATAGTTCGTCACCGGTTTAGTGAGACGTGTGTGAGTGTTTTATTCAAATCCGGTTTTGCATTTGTAGCCATCACAATTCGATGAATGTGTGTATCACGGTGGTTTTGTATTTACGCGATTCCTTTTTTTAGGGTTCCGTACCCAAAGGGTAAAAACGGGACCGTATTACTAAAACTATCTATTTATTCATGTAAGTCATTATAATGTATTAGTTTGTATTAGTATGTATTTGATTATCTATTTATTAGTTTGGTAAGCGTGTATTTATAGGTATATTGTATTTTATAGCTAGCATAGTTCCTTGTTATTGTTCGAAATTGGTCTGCACCACCTACCGTGTAAATTGTTTTAACTTGCACCTTATCCCTTCTAAGGTTGTCTGGAAGAGATCGCTAATCAGCGATAAGACCGCCTGTTGTTTACCTGGGTCTTCTAAATTGTGAAAATTCTGTGTAATGTTTTTTTTGTTTGGTGGACAATAAAGTGTTTTGTATTGTATTGTATTGTAACTCCACTGTCTGTCTGTCTGTCACCAGGCTGTATCTCATGAACAGTGATAAATAAAATAAATAAATAAGTGAAATTTTCACAGATGATATATGTTTGTTTCCGCTATAAACAACAAATACTAAAAACAATAAAATAAATATTAAAGAGGGGCTCCCATAAAACAAACGTGATTTTTTTGCCGTTTTTCTCGATAATAATAACGGCAACAGGTAGACGCTTGAAATATTCGTAATATAATTAGTGGTATTTTCACTTCGAAATTAAATAATTAAATTAAATTAAAAACCTTAAGTTGTTTTAATTTTATTTAATTATTTAATTTCGAAGTGAAAATACCATTAAACGTGCGTGCGTGGGTCCAAAAAAATACAGACCGGGACAGGTGAAACTGAAAAAAATAATTATAACATAGGTACCCTGCGTGCGCGAGTCCGACTCGCACCTGGCCGTTTTTTTTTCTGTTGGAATCGCATCCGACTTCTTCTCGTGTCGATTCCAGCTCAGACTGTGATTGTTAACGCCCTGTCTGTCGCAATTCTCAATTCTTTTTTCCTTATTGGTGGTAGGACCTTGTGCAGGCTCCGGCCTTTAACCTACCACCAAGCAGCAGTGTTTGCATTGTTGTATTCCAATTCAGACCGCGTTAGGACTCATTAGTTTGGTCTTGATAAGCAGATATTGACTTTGCAAAAAAAAAAACAGTCGACAACAACTGGTCCAAAATAGTTTTTTGTTAACTTACCTATTTCACTTGGCTCATGTATCAGATAGGTATATTACCTCTATTTAATAACGTGGAACCGTTACATTTCAGTCGAACCGCGGCGAGCGCTCCCGTTACGTCATCGACACGATCCTGCAAAATGGCAACAACGCTACCTACCAGGCGTTCGTAGACAGCTTATCCAAGGACTACCATTGGCTGTGGGAGAAGTTTAATGTGGAATACAACGAGCCCATGTTCAACAACAGCTTTGAGGACAGCCTCAGCAAAGGCGATGTGCCGAGGCTGCCTGACCATTATGTGCAGAGGGTTGCGTTGGTAAGTCTTTTGAAACCTTTCTTTAAAACTTAAACTTATTCCTCAGTATAAAGGTTGGAATTCAACTTATGATGTCAGAGTTGGCGGGCGTTCTATATTTTTTTATAGTAAGTAATTATGTGTGGGACACCCACATATAAAATGATAAGTAGCGCGCGTGAGTGTTTTTACATGACGTATCGAACCTTAGTGTTATAGAACCATACCAAAGACACGTGAACATTAACACTTTCACGACCAGGAACTTTGCTCCCGGGTTTTCATTGGCATTTCCGACATGCCGAGGACACGGGAGCCGAGTTCATACTACGAGTATACTAATAGCTATAGATTACTTAAGCGATTTTTTTATACCAAAGACTCGGCTGCCGGGTTCTATTATCTCTACGGGCCAGGGTTGTGGGTTAATTAAAGAATTATATATATTACTAGCGACCCGCCCTCGCTTCGCTCCGGGTTAAAGTATTATACTCGTACATATTTAACCTTCCTCTTGAATCACTCTATCTATTAAAAAAACCGCATCAATATCCGTTGCGTAGTTTTAAAGATCTAAGCATACATAGGGACAGACAGCGGGAAGCGACTTTGTTTTATACTATGTAGTGATTTTCATACAATACTATAGTCAATATAATTATGTATTCATTGTTGGTTCTTCTTTACTGGAGATACAAAATATACGTGACGTAATTCAAGGTCATTGTTTCTCCGGTTACAGTTAGTAAGAAGCTTCTTGGTTAGCACTACCATTCCTTAAAGGACCGGCAACCGAGTGTTCGGCAGGTAGCGTTGGCGTCTGCGCGGCCGCGTAATGGAATACGGCTGCCGTTTCTGATGAATATTATGATGTAAATATATAGCATACTGCCATTGAAATTGATTTGAGCTTAGTCGTGAAATTGTAAAGTACCTACTAAGAGAAATTGGTGCAGTATATTGAGATCGATAAATACCGTAAAACTATACAAGTGCCTCACTTCGGCACATATTTATTAAAATAAATTAGCGGCGCGATAATAGCTGATAGCTTTATTTACAGACTGGAGTAATAGTATCGTGTAATTTTTTACAATGTTTGTTGTTTCCTGTGTGTTTTGTCAAATAAATGTTGTGTGTGTTTGAGTTTTAAGGAGCTTGCACTTTGACCCGGGTTTAGTTTATCTTTAAGTGTGCGTATAGCAAATTAAACGTTCCCTGAAATAAATCTGTTGTATTTAAATCAAGTTGCAGTGTAGCAAATAAAATATATATATCAAAACGTGTAAAAACAATACATGTATTGTTATTGTATGGTTTTTAACTCGTTCTCCTTTAGGTACTGAAAAGTTAACAAGGTTGTCACAACGTTGACAATACGATAGCAATATGGAAAAATACGTGTAGAATAAAGCACTTAAACGCTCGCGCACAACCTTGTTATTCTATATTTCGTCACTACTTTGAAAAAACCTATCTCATATTTCGTGATGTACGATTTTAAACTTATTTTTCTTCACGTTCAAGTTTAAAATCGTCCATCCCGAAATATGAGCTACGAGTTTTTTTCAAAGTAGTGACGATTTATGTTTATTTTTGAGGTCGTTGACACTGTATTGCAATACCTATTCTGACCTTAGCCTGGGCCTCTATTCAGGTGCGTTAAAACGATATCGTGTTTGACACGTTTAAGAATCGTTTATGTCACAGTCGCCATTATTGTAAATGACATAAGAGTTATCAAAACGTTGACAATACGGAAACAGGTCAAAAACGATATCGTTATAACGCAGTTGAATAGAGGCCTTGATCCAATGACAAGATGTATGAGCAAACGTCACTTTTACTTTTATTATAGGTTAATAACCCCTTAGATGGGTCATTGAACTGAGTCCTAGCTAAATTAATAATGTAAATATAGCTACGTTCAAAAAATAATGCTAACTACGTTATGGGTTTAAGGCGGCTTGTGACTGGCACAGTTTAGAATAGACGTTCTTCCGTTAAAACATACCTACTTGGCGTGTGAGTGACACATTTGTATTTTATTTAGTTAAATTATCAGTCCATTGGATAACTCTAGCGCGTTCATCTTACTAGATACGCGTACGCTTCCTGTTGCTTACTCAGTGACCTAGCAATTAAACTTTGTGACTAATTTCACGTACAGTCGAAGTCATAAATATTTTTTCACTTTAGTACCTTGTCACTTTCAGTCACTGAGACAATTTCATGTGTAATATATAAAATTGTCTCAGTGAATGAAAGCGACAAGGTACTAAAGTGTAAAAGTATTTATGACTTCGACGTACCAATAATCGCCGATAGTAACATTAAAAGGTTAAGGAAAATAAATTCAATACTCGCTTTGAATTTTTTAAGCTATATTTACTGTGGTCATTTTCTGAATTCCACAAACATTTATATAATTTTAATCTTCGCTTTTATTTGTACAAAAAAATAATAATATAATTAACCTCGATAAGAAAGTTAAGAACGTAAACTACAATTGTCGTACGTGACGTTTATTGCCAGTTCTAAAGTGTCAAAAAAATTAACCTCATTTTCCACATCTTCATAAAAAGTATCCTGTATTTGTTAATTAATGAAAATATAAAGTGTTATGCGCAGTTTGCCGTGACTCATTCCTGTTCATACTGCCATTATTAATCCTTTCATTATTTGCATAGTCATTATAAATGCATGGATATACAAAAGTTCGGTGGTTACTCAGACTAACTAACTCTACCAACTTTTCTAAATTCATAGCCGGCTTATTTTTTTTATTTATTTGAGCAGTTTGGGTTAAAGATAAGTGGAGACTTGTTCTTGATATCGGATAATAATGGCGCTACCATATCTTGTATTCTTCTTCTTTTTATTTAAGAGTAGGCTCATGCCGATGCAATATCCTCGAATTCTCTATACCCATTTCAATTCCTTTACCTATTTACGACGGCAATTTTCTGTTATATTCTACTCATGTAACTAACTTCATGGCTACCCCTTCTACGGTTCCCTTCTATCGTTCCGTCTATGATCTTCTTTATTAAGCCAGCATGTCGTATAAGACGTCACAGGCATCACAGCACTTTCTCTTGTTATCTATAGTCTTTAATATTCATCACACGTAAATTTCAGGAAGAAGAGGTGGTCTCAAAACTAGAGCAGCTGGCGCGTCACAAAGTCCTAGCGCTCCACGGCATGCCAGGATCGGGCAAGACTTCAGTAGCCGTCGGGGCGCTTCGCTACAACCCTGATCTCATCAACAATAATTTCAAGGGCGCTGTTTTTTGGCTCGACTTTGGCAATTGCAAGACACAGGACGACGTCATCAATCAACAGACCAAGTAAGTCATTGTTTTTATAGGAATGTTCTTTGATGTTTAGGAACACCTTTTTTTAGCCGAGGCGCTTCAGTACAACCCCGGTCTCATCAACACTAACCTTAAAGGTATCGTGTTCTGGCTCGACTTCAGGGATTGGAAGACACGGGACGGCGTCATCAACCAATAGAACAAGTCAGTCCTTGTTTTTATTGGAACGATCATTAGTGTTTAGGGATACCTTTCTTAAGGCGGACTGAGCCTTGGATGCCGTCGGGGCGCTTCGGTACAACCATGATCTGATCAACACCGATGATTGTTCTGGTTCGACTTCGACGACTCCGGACCACGTTATTAACCAACGGACCATTACGTACACATCGGAATGTATGTAGGAAACTCCTTTCTTTAGGCGTACTGACTTGGTTAGCGGTTGGGGCTCTAGCGAAAAGTTTGGTGCCTGTAATAGCTCGACTGCGCGCCATGTATCAGTACGCGTTGCCTAACCTCCCTCAATGGTGACACCCCGTGGGAGATTCGGGAACTTGACGGGCTCTAATCTGATTAAGATATCCAGGTGCATGGAGCAATCAGACGGCCAATCCTACTTAAAGTTGCACTCACACGGAAAATGTATTAAGCAATATATGCGATAGCTAATGATGGCGGGCAACGCCACCATTAGCTATCGCACACTAATTTGCTAAATGAGACGTCCGTAATTATTGCTCAATTAATCACCCTTGTAAGTGCACCGTTATAGAAGGTCTTGTCGTTTCTCTTACATTTTTAAACGATCGCATATTATTTTCCTTTTTAGATTATACCGCAAAGCATCATCGGTGTACTCCCAAAACTCGTTCATGAACTCTTCGATATCGATGTCAAGTATCGGATCTAACGCGGACACCCAATCGTTCTCGAGCTACGATTGGACCTCTCAAGATCTTCGCGATAAACTCAAATCCCAGTTCCAAGATCCAGCACTCAAGGAAGCCCTACTAGTCCTAGACGAAGTCAATGAGAAGAAATACTTGGAAGCGTTCGATATTGGTTGCAAGATACTAATCACTACTAGGGACACAGATGTTGTTGATAATTTTCAAGCGCAGATAATCAAAGTAAGTAAATCGATTAAATAAAAAATAAATGAATGTCAGGGGACAATCTCACACTAATTGACCTAGTCCCAAGCTAAGCTCTACTTTCATAGTATTTTTTATACCTTATATGCAAGAATAGTAGTGTTATCGTATTTGGATTGGTGTTCCTTTTGTTCAATCGACTACTAAGACATGTATCCACTTTTAAACCTTATTCCCTTGGTATAAAGATCACACTGATTACATTGTATCGAAGTGGAGACCCAGATAGTCTATAAATTTATTCACGTTTATTTATCTCCTTCTTGCTGATTCTAAAGCGATTCTTACGTGACCAAAACTGAAAAAAAGATTTGTTAGGCTTTATTAAAAAAAAAAAAAAACCGGTCAATTGCGAGTCGGACTCGCGTTTGCCGTTGAAAAACTGTTGTCTCCATTCATCGACACAGGTCGCGATTAGTTTACCAACTGCATAAAAGTTTGCAATCTCAAAATGTGTTTTTTGGTTATGTAACTAAAAATTACGGTTTTCGCAATTTTTCCTTTATCTGTGCTTTGTGTAGACGTTGCTTCGTACCAAATTTCAAGATTCTGAGGTCACGGGAAGTACCCTGTACCCGGTTGATTATCTTGCGAGTGTCGAAAATTTGTGGCATAAACGGTTGTATCTTTTGATTGCTTTCGCTTAGAAGTTTGATTTTTTCACAGCTCCAAGGGACAGTAGACCCGAGTATATGATATAAATTACTTTGATACTTCCACGCGTTCCTGAGAAAAAGGGTCTTGACAAACAGACAGACGGACGGACGTACGGACAACAAAGTGATCCTATAAGGGTACCGTTTTTGCTTTCGAGGTACGGAACCCTAAAAAGGTCTGGAATGCTTCCTTTTTTAATCCTTTATATTTTACAGATAGGAAACAACTTGGAAGAAAAAGAATCTCTGAAGCTATTCGCTTCGTGCCTAGATGTCGAACCGAACGAACTGCCGCGCCAAGCGAAGAAACTGCATGACATCTGCAAGGGGAACCCTTTCTCTATAGCGATGCTCGGAGCCATCCTGTCAGAGAACAGGCAGCGGTTGACCCATGATACTAACCGGTGGTCGTATTACGTAAACAAGTTGCAGAAAAAGGATTTCTTGTTGTAAGTACGCATTATTAGAAACATAAGTAACTTGTAGTAAATAAGTACTACATTGACGCAAAAGGTGGGAATTACGCGATTTATGGACGAATAATAACAGGGTGACATCGAAGACTTGATCAGAAACCAGTTTTTCAGACTCTGTAATTGATGGTCATTTTCAAGTAATATTAGTTACAAGAAACCAAAGCTATTTATTTTTTGCTAATTTTCCCCATAATTAAATCACCGATCGAGTAAATCATGTTTACCCTATTTTTAGAATCATATGGATCGTATTCAGACTATTTTACTTTAATGACACTTCAGTCGCTGACAGTTCAAGTCAGTTATTGTCAATTAATTGTTTTGTTGTTTCTATGTTTATCTTTGCATATCTTTCTGTCAAGTAGGGAGACCACACTGTTTACAATAAATTAATATTTTTGTAATTAAGTCATATTACATTTGATCACGTCTTTGATGTCACCCTGTATAGAGGGCTTTACGTAATTAGAATGAAATAGACTAAGAATAATTTTATTTTGTATGTCAACGGCCTGTCTTATGTTATGAGTGATGTTTTCTGACCCCAAGCCAGACCAAAAATGTTGTGTTGTTGACAGACCGAGCAGTGTTGAGAAAATGTACTTTTCCTACTTAAATCAATTACTCTATGATCTTACGGAAAGAAAAGATATTTTAGCGAGTGTGTAAGAAAGATAATTGCACAAAAGATCCTATGCAGTCAAGGTGTATCCGAAAAGCCCATTGCTATAGGATTATTCATGTATCCATTGCAATGTGTTTTATTTTATCGTATCTCATTTGTGCAAAATGTGGTTACAGAATTACCAACAAGTTTAGAGTCATTGGTATTTTGTAGCACTGCCTACCCCACACTGGGAATGGCGGCCTGACGTTATGTGTGTGTCATTTGTGTCTAATTCAATTTATTTTTTACACTGCCTTTTGTCTGTTAAAAACGATTCTATTATTTGTTTATTTAACATGCCGTCTCCTTAAAATAGTTTGTGTTGTACCAGCCTAAATAAATAGAAAAAAACATTCCGGAACCTAAAATTGCTGACCGCATGATTTCAGTTTACCGAGACACGATAATCCAATAAAAGTATTCATAAACGCGCTTGATTCCACTTTACTGCCGCTATTCAAAATGCTCGCGATCCTGCCGGACAACGCTAAGTTCTCCGCAAAAGTCATCAGCCTTCTATGGGACAAAGACGTTCCTGAGGTCGAATCTATAATGAAACAACTCCGGAAAAAGTGCCTGATTATAGAAGAGTACATCCAAGATCAAAGGAACTACCTCTATGAAATACACGACTTAATCATGGACTGTCTCAGAACGTCACTAAGCGATGATGAAAAGAAAAAACTCCACGCAGAATTCCTGCAAAGATACAAATATAATGCTAATACAGCACCAGTGGCAATTGAAGATGATGGTTATATGGCGTATTATATTGGATACCACTTGTATAACACTAAGAATTTCAGCAAGATGTGGAGTTTGTTTAACAAGCTGTATTTGGATTTGAAGTTTTTGGGCAATAAGGTGAAACTGACTGGACCGGCTGATGTCATATTAGATTTGCAGAAGTATGAGGCACTTATTGTCGATGATGTAAGTAGTCGAAGCTATTTCGGTTTTTAATGTTTAATATTGATAAGGTAAGTACGTCATAAATATACGCACTTAAATCTTATATATAATATTATATTTAGATTCATAATAATAACTTTATTATAGTAATTATAACTTCATAAAAATAAATTTATAGTTAACTCTTAAATCTTATTTATGATAATATTATATTTTAGTCGATTGAAACTTGAATAAAAATTATATAATACTAAAATCCGTAGCTTTGCATGTTAAATAATAGTTGTTTATTGATATGTTGGATAAAACTTGTTTTTTCATGACATGGAGAAGGCGACCGTGCACACAGGCCACCTGTTGGTAAGTGGCATCTGTGACACATAGACCTTTTGTTTTCTCAAGACTACAATCTTAAGACGGCAATCCGAAGACAGCAAATGCGTTGCCAACTTAGAGGACTAAGATGGAATGCCTCTGTGCTAGTAATTTCACCGGGTGTCTTATGCCCAAACAGAAACACAACAATGCACGCACTGCTGCTTGATCATAGGTTTAAAGATTAGATTGTGGTAGCGGTCCGTACGGACCTTGCACAAGGTCCTACGGCCACTGAAACTAAAACTATTCTTTTGTCATATTTTATTATTATGCATGATGAATTTCAAATTGGTTTCCACAATAAACTATAGTTTTTATTTTATCTGTGACGTTTTTTTACTTTTTTTTTATCTTTTAGGGGATAGACAAAGACCTGTTACAAAGTCTAAAAGCATTCCTCAGTACACACGGCATAGACCTGTACCGATACCCGAGTACGGTTCTAGTGCAAAGTATACTGCAGCAAGAGTCGAAAGGAATTCTCTACAACAAAGCATCAGCCATCGCCGCTGAGTATTGTGCTAAGAACGAGTTATATTTCGAGTTTTTGTAAGTTTTTTTCTTATCTGTGGTCATCAAAATCAAAAAGGGACATAGGTTCTTGAAGCCACTGGCGCTTACACTGTTCTGATTATTGTTGGAATGATATTCTTATCAAGAATAGAGCAACTGGCGGCCCAAAAGGTGCATTTCCACTCACGTGAAATGGAGTGTGGTGGGACCAATCCAATGCTTTGAGCAATCTCTGTCATTGAGATAAGTCGGTTGCTAGGCATTTATGCTAACGCCAAGACCTTATGCCACGCCCAGTTCAATTTGTTGTTTTAGTCTGTATTTTTACTTGAAATTTCTTATTTTTACTTTTATAATTGTGTTGCCATAGACACATTTTATTTTTATTATTGTACTAGCTTTCGTCCGCATAGATTTGAAAATCGTTATATCGGTATATCTCCATTCCAAATTTCATCCAAATCCGTCCAGCCGTCGCAGCGTGAATGAGTAACTAACTAACACACAAACTTTCGCATTTATAATATTAGTAGGATTTGAGTGGGTGTTGTGCAATTTGATTTGTCGTTTTTATCTTGAGCTCCGCTGGAAACGTTATCTAAGCTCCCTTTTAAATTGGACTGACATCTACTGGCTTTTACTGCTTTACTGGCTTAATAAAGTTTCTTTACACTGATTGCACTTCTCTGGGTGTGACGGTAGTGTGAAAAAGTTTATTTAGGTATAAGTATTTTTAGAATTATTCCTATTCTCAATTAATATATTTTTAAATCTCTTAATTATCTTGTCTACCAATTCTACAAAACAACTCATCCAGCATTTTTGTGACTTGGAATGTTTACCTGCGATTGTTGACTTCTTACTTATTATTCCAACACAATATAGTTAGATTAAAATGCGGGTTGTTGTTTTTAGTGTGCGTTGAATAAACTTATTTTATTTTCATTTAATATTTATGGAGTTCTGTCTATGTGTTTTATTTTCAGGCACGAACAAAACGTAGATGAAATTAAACATTCTACGATAGACGTGAAGGAGACCATTAGATGCGTTTGTTTCCTCGGAGACTTTGTTCTAGTCGGCACTCATTCTGGGTCCATAAAGGTAAGGCTTGCCGCATACTTTTAGATAACTTAAGAGAGGTTTAGGTATTTAGTGCGATTATAACCTACTTCTACGGTACCTACTGTAAAGTAAAGCGCTGCTATTGAATAGTATTTAAATTTCCCCCTTCATTGCTATTACCAACACTGTTTTCTGTAATTTAGTGACCTTCCGCTCGTTTCTCGACATTACCTCTCTGTTAATTTTTAACAAAGTTTATAAGTAGAAAGAGGACATCTAAATATTATAAGTACAGCCGGGATTTTGTACTTTTAACTATCCTATTATACATTATTAATAGGGCCCGGAAGTTTGGGGGTGGCTTTTGAGAAGTTGTAGGGAGAAAACACCACTGTTTATCGATGTTATCGGACAAATCGAGAGTTTTTTAAATTAGTTTTTTTAATAAATAAAACGTCAAACTTTTCGATGATAAGTCCTCTTTTCAGCGGTCGGCAATTAATAAATTTTAAAATATCGAAATGCGCGGAATGGTTTAAATTGCTTTATTCAAATGAGTATTATCGCGAAAACCTACATATTTTATTACTTGAGAAAAGATTACTCCTCCGTGTTAACGTTAACGTTAGTGTTTGTTTGCCTACCCTTTGATACAATAAAAGAGAAAATATTATTTGGTATTCCTTCAGTGTTACATAGCCAATATAAAGTATTTTATAAGAATATTCCAATCAAAAACATATTTACAAATATACATTAAAGTTACAACTTAATTAACGGTTATCGATTTCGGAAGTAGGTGTTTGCATTGATAAAAGTCTGATAATATCGATAAAAAGCGATGCTCTCTCCCTTGAACTTTTCAAAAGCCGCTCCCATAATTCCTGGCCCTACTACATAATGTCACGCCTTCATTCCCAGAGTGGGGTAGGCAGAGCTACAGAATTACCAACAACTGTAAAAAACCTTGTTGATTATTCAGTATCCACGTTTTGCACAAGCAGACTAAGTTGTTTACCAGTGCATTAGCGACCCCTAATTATTAACTTCTAATTTCAGATGTTCAACATAGCCTCAAACAATTTGAAGAAGGAGTTGCCTGGCAACGGCTCCCCTGTAAAGTGGCTCGGTGTGTGCCCTGTGAACCCCTTCATAGTGGCGGCGCTGGCCTTCGACGGAGCTATCACTCTGTGGTACCCGGATGACGTCGAACAGGACGACACTGATAAAATCCTGGAGGAAGGTAAGATGATCATTTGGTACATTCTAAAACAAAAATTTAGAAAATTGTAAAAGAACATCATTAAAGCCGGAACCAGGGGGTCTATTGTGACCTAGCTATGCAGATCATTTTACGGTGAGCGTAAAGGACAGAGCTATGGCAGTTATATAGCTCTCCTTTTCTCTGAGCGTAAACAGAACTGCATAGTTACATCATAATAACCCCCCAGAGGCCCTTAGAAATGAAAATACAATCTGCACAAAATGGGGATGTACAATCAAGTGTTTCTATTTTATTTAATGCCACTAGGTTCGCTGTCGCTGTTTCACTCGCACTCGCAACTGACATATTTGTTAATCGCGTTTCATAAAAAACGAAGCCTGTCGAGGGGCATTAAGAAAATAGAAACACTTTAAAACTTCGTACTTATATCTATATATCTTCGTACTTGTAAGAGATATCTTAGAGCTAACTTTTGGGATATGGCGAAATTCTAAAGACATTGTTTTCTTGTTCAGGTACTCGCAATTAACATCTGGAAGAGTACTTTGTTCAAGCTATAATAAGTTTGATGAACAATCGTTTTTTTGCTCAATTCCCTTCTTCCATCGACACCAAGTTCAATTTCAGTAATACGTCAAACTCCTCAGTCTAATAACGTTGTCCAATAATCTTTGACATGTGCACACTTCCATAAACATACATACATTAAATCACGCCTGTTTCCCAGAGGGAACGACAAATCGATCAAATCACTTCCATATGTTCACCAAAATTCTCATGCCTTTCTTACAGAAGAAGAAGCGTACAACAACAACTACCCAAGCAAGCTCTCGATTCCCCCCAAAGCCGGACCATTCATCAACTGTCGCTGGGCGAACTACACCGAAACACTCATAACTCATACTGCAAAAATGGTCATACTGTATGACACGGCTGGCGCGCCAACAAGCTACTCCGACTTGGTAGAGAGAGACCGAGAACTGCTGTGTTGCGTACCCAGCAACGACGACAGATACTTAATAATGGCGACGAGTAATAGCAGTAATTACGTGGAAGTCGTCGACTTGACGACGAAGGAGAAAGTTATGTCGTTTGAGGAGAAAGAAACGGTCATGGATATTCTCACTGTACCGGGTATGTACCTTTTTGAAATAACGAAACGCGATGAAATTCAAGATTTCATCTTGTAAGTCACTTGCGACAACGAAAAAAAACTATTTTTAATCGATTAATTGTGTCGAGATACATTACACTGGAAACTTAAGTTCATGTTATTTGGTTTAAAGTCAAACTATAGTACATCAAAAACAATAGCTGATGTTGTTGTATAGGTCTTGACTTCGTGCATAGCTGGTAAAATAACTGATACATTTAAATCTCTATAGCAGTAGCGACTGTTCAGGCTGCACTCAGTATGAATAGAATAGAATAATTTATTTGTTAATTCTTGATCAATTACATGATTACAAAAAACATAATGTACACCAAAAGAGAGGTTTTTTTGGGGTCAATAAAATCGACCTGTCAAGTCGTTCTGGAAAATTCGAGTTCCGCCCAAAAATCGGGTTCCGAGGTATTTGATATATAGACGACAGTATCAAATTATGGTTTAATAGTATCGTCTATATACGCCCGAGTAGAGCTCGTCGCCCAGGTACGGCTTATTAAACGCCTCTGTGCAGTAGGATCCACCATCTCGATCCACCAGTGGATTTAATAGCACTCTAAAGTTCACTGTGATCCACCGTTGTTGGTCTGGGCGGGTCCTGTGATACTTGCATCTCTTACACGTAATATTAATTATTGTACCTTTACATTTTCAGGCACCAACAGAATAATAATCCTAATGCAGACTGAGATCCTCGAACACGAGTTACAGCTGAACGGTGGTTCCTACCAGAACAACTTCAACATTTGCCGCAGCAGGTCCGTCATTACCAGCGAACTCGTCAAGAGTGACTTGACGTTTTTATCGACCGCCGTCAACAAGGCTGGCTCACTGCTGTTCGTTTCCACAGACGATAGTAGAGTCATCTGCATCGACCTCAAGAATTTATCGAGAATATTCGATTTGGAAAATCGGAGGGGGTATGTAGCGTGACATATTTTGATTAATAAGAATTAAAGTGTCTGTCAATAATTTCTTTTTTGGGATAGGTTTTGTTACCGACTGTACTTTTTCATGAAGTCATTATCTGCTTATCAAGAACAAACTAACGAATCTCAACACAGAGGGTCTGCGTTAAGTATAGCGAAGATCCTGTCATTACCTTCCTATTCCATCATCAGATCAGCTCTTACATACCATAATGTTGCATTTTCTTAGGGTTTACATACGTATATGTATAACAAATTTCAGTACAATGATGGAAAGTTGTTCAAAATATACTTGCAAGATTTGACTCTTTTTAACTAAAAAATAAAAGCTTGTAAAATATTTTCGTATTTTTTTTTGGGATGCAAAACATGTTGAATGCGTAGTTCCTAATTATTAGTGGATCCGACCTATCCTAATTATTTATGGTAAATTACTTCAACAGGCCAACATATTGTTTTTTATTAATCAAATTAAAAGTCTCAGTTAAACATACCATAGTTCCAGAATCCGTGGAGCCTCTATTTCGTAATTCTTATGTACATACCACCTTGATTTTTACCTTCAATAATGTCATATTTCAAAATTCATTTATTAAATAACCGCTGAGCCAATTTAAATGTTTTTTTGTATGGACAATAGAAAAGACAAACAAAGAAGCAAATAATTTATATTACAAAGTATGGATAAACCAAACTAAAAATGGATTTCATTTGTTTAGAAATATCACAAAACTGAACCCAAAATCCCTCAACGATTCTAGAACCGCGGTATGCTCCCAAAAGTCCTAGCCCCAGTTATAACATATGTTTCATTTCAGTAACGTGATCTCCATGGCCGTGAGCGAGGTTTGGTACGACTTCCTGCCGGGTTTGGACGTGCTTCTAACCGGGACAGGCACCATAGAGAACTCTGCTAAAGTCTGGCAGCTCGATCCTTCCTACGTCTCGCAGAATACACAGAAAAATGGGTGAGTTGTACCGCCACAAACTTGGTTGTTGAACCGCTGTTGTTGAACTCTTTTGGCTGATGATGGGTGGAACCTATGATGGATTTCGGCGTATTTTTTTATGCTTTCATGAGGTTTTGCGGAGGCATCTGTGGGTGGGCCGAGATGATACTAATAAAGCTAATGTTATCATTTGAATAATAGAGATAAGCTGGCACGAATGGTCAAATGAATGAGCAAGACTTAATATTCATTGACTAAATTATAAACTTAAAATTATATTACATTGGCTGACTGCCAAGTCCGCGTTATACTGTCCAATAATATTATTATGTATAAATTGTGTTGTAAAGGTTAGATTTTATAAAGTTATAATAAATACGGAATTCGTAAAAAAAACATGTACCACCTGAACATGTTTTTTACGAATTACAATTAAAATACAATTTTTAAAATTTTCATTTGATCATTGAGTTCGTCTTATTATGGTTTCTTTTATAGTCTATCACATTTAACCTCGTGATTCCTCGTGGTTCAATTACGTTAGCTCTTAAATGCCATTTTCAATTTTGAAACAAATTAAAATGGAGTTTATACTCGTTAAAAAAACATTAAAACTAAATTCCCTTGATTATGTACCTCCGTGGAACACCAGGTCTCTCTAAAGATCGTATCCTAATTTTTTAGCAAAGTCCGTCTCACTACCAAGTTCGACGTCAGCTTCGTAGACACGCTCTCTCCCCTTACCCCCACTTCGACCAGCGGGGCGCACAGCTCAGCCAGCACCCCCAAGAGGATAAAGTCCTTCGTGAACCACTCGGAGCCTAAGAAACCCATCGTGTCGACCAGGAGTCTGGACCGACAGCCGATGAAGCCAGTGTTGTCGCTGAACCTGAAGGGGCTGAGGAATGGGAACGATGCCGTCTGCCAGCCTTTGTTGGCCGTGGTCGATGACAATAACAATATACAGGTAGTTAAGTAGATACGCTTTTTATAGCATTTATGACAAATGAGCACACAGGCAACCTGAAGGTAAGTGGAATCGAGACCCATAGACATTTGAATTCTCAAGACTAATACTGTAATCCTAAGACCTCAAATGCGTTGCCAACCCTGAGGACTGAGATGGAATGCCTCCATGCTAGTAATTTCACTGGTTGTCTTATAGTTACACCGGAACCCAACAATGCGAACACTGTTGCTTGGCGGTAGTTTAATGGATAAGATGGTGGTAGCGATCCAGACGGACTCTGCACAGGGTCCTACCACCACTAATCATGTAATGGATTAAGAAAAGAATGGATGGATTTAGATATCCCGAAAATGCGAGTGTGTTCTCCTCATCATAAAAAAAGTACAGTCGCCATCAAATACATTCATCAGAATCATCAGGTTGCTCAAAAATATCTGAATATGCACTCTAAAGCCTTGAAAATAGATTCGTGTTCAGATATTTGCAAATACCTTATTCGCTCTGATAGCGACTACGGAGCTATTTCTTTGAATTTTAAAATTCATCAGCTTCTTTGTCACTTCTAGTAAATATCCAAATTGCTATAATAAAACCGGGCAAGATCATGTCGGACCATGCTCAGTATAGGGTTCCGAAGCCGTTAAGTACTACAAACATAAAAATCAACTAGTAATAACTAATTTTCTATTTACAGTCAATTGGTGCCGTCTCTTAGTAGGTATAAACACTTTAATCGCATGTATCTCAAGAACCAATGATTTCTACTTACGGCCGAACCATATATTCAAACCGCGGACAGATAGCCTTACTTCGGATTAAAATTTGACACATTTTGTATGGGCAAATGTCAAATTTCAACCCGAAGTAAGCCTTATCTATCCGCGGTTTGAATATAGGGTTGGACCGTTAGTCGTAACAGTTTTCTTTAAAATTCGTTATAATACTCTTTCGTTTAAGATTTTTTCAGATTTTTAGTATTTGTAGTTTTGGCTGTAGGGGGGGCACTTGAGTCTAACGAAAATTAGCGCTTTAAAGCTTAATATTTCATAAACGGATTACTTAATCGAAAAACTGTTTGCACAAACCCGTAATATTTTTGAAAGACCTATCCAACTACACCCACACTACAGGGTAGACGAGAAAAAAACAACCCTCCCCAAATTACGTGTAGACGAGATGCCTTAAATATTTTTTTTTTTTTAATTTTATTGTACCACTTTGTTGGCGTGACTAATATGCATATTCATGCCAAATTACACCTTTCTAGTACTAAGCGCGCTAGGCTGCGGACGGACGGACATGGCGAAACTATAAGGGTTCCTAGTTTGACTACGGAACCCTAAAAAAGCCGCCCGGCCGTGAACTGTAAGTGTTTAAATTTTTTATTTACAGATTTTGCGCGGTAGGAAATTGATAACAGAAATTGTGACAAAAACAGACGAAAAAATAACTGCATTGAAAATTTCACCGTGCAACCAATACATCATCTATGGACTACCTTCTGGAAGTGTCAAGAGATACACGCTCCGCACCAAAGACACCAAAATGATACTAGACGTGAACAGCCCAGTGCAGTATTTGAACTTCGTTCGTTCTAATTTGCTAATCGTAGCTGGTAAAAACAAGTGCCTAATGGCCTACAGGCTAACTAATGATGGAACTTGGATGCCAGAAATGCTCCAAAAGGGCAACTGTCATCTTGGCTCTCAGGAAATATTGAATGACATACATGGTGAGTGCATTTTTTAATGCGTACTTAGTCAAGTTCAGAATTAGGCGAACTAACTTGACAACCGAAAATTATGCCATTGAGCCTTCTATAAATCGGATTCTATTTATATTTTATCAAGTAATTATCGGCGAAACTTTTACACTCATACATACTTGGTAAATAGGGACGAACTACAGCAATTTTTATGATATAGGTAATATAATCTGAAGGATTTACGGTTTGATACTTACTTCTCAAAATGAGGAATAAAATTCAAAAATAATGTTGTTATTACAACAGGCCATTGTGATCCTTTTAGATGGCTTCTGTCGGGCTAGTACAGTACATTTCATGTACCATACATATACCATTAATTTTTAATTCCAACCAATTTTTATTATTATTATGCTTAGTGAAATTATTAGTTTGATTCCAAACATAATAATAATGATTAACTAGACTTTTTAAATACCGATATTATATTAACAGCTCTAGCCAAGCTGTGGCAACATTAGTGGACAATGAACTGTCAAGTTATTTCATTCTTTTTACCGTGTGTAATGATAAACGACGTCTACGCGGACGAAGTCGCGGGCAACAGCTGTTAAAAGCTTTTTTTTACTTTCACTTTCTATACGATTTTACTACAGTTAAAGCCTTTAAAAAATCTAACCAATAAAATCAATAAAATAAACCCTATTGTACTACTTGAAACGGTTTTTTCTATTTGTTGGAAACCTAATCTTTATTATGGCAACATTCATTTAGAAATATTTTAAGTGGTGGATATGGCAACCCTTGCTTTTAACCATTACTACACGGAGTCAGCACAACACTTTTGTTTTATTTGACGACACGTTGGCCTAGTTGGTAGTGACCCTGCCTTCGAAGCTAGAGGTCCCGGGTTCAAATCCCGGTAAGGGCAGATATTTGTCTCATGAGCACGAGTATTTGTTCCTGAGTCTTGGATGTTTTGTATGTATTTAAATATAATTCTCTATGTGTGTTTATCGTTGTCTAGTAGGCCTAGATCAATTTGTGTAAGATTTACCCCCGATATTTATGTATTATTTATTTATTTCGGATTATTCCAGGAGTGAAACACAAAAATGGGCAATTGGACAGGCTGTCAAACTCAAGTAGCGAGAGTAGCGTAAGCTCTAAAGAGCGCCTTTTTCCCGCTGGCGACAACCGGGGCTGCCTTAGCGAAGCTTCCCTTGTCGAGTGCTTCTGGCTCCAAGACCGAGGACTCCTCACTGTCGAGAATAATGCTACAGTCAAACTGTGGGACCATAACTGCTTGTCGAAGTCTCCTGGGGTGCTCAACGGAAGACAGCTGGGCTTCCACGTTAATTATGCCGCGTTTCAAAAGAACATACTTGTTATTTGCGACGAGCATAATAAGAAGTTTCAGGTAAGAAATATAGATATACAATACAGGGTGATTTTTTGCTCGACAACTTTCAAAACAGGAGAGATAGCTTAATTAATGCTGAATCCGAATATAACAAACTTAAAATGCATTAGGTCAGAGAAATTTAATTTTCTATTCTTCTCATTATTTCACTTTATTGTGGTCACCACGCGCCGTTTTTTACCGAAGACTAATAACGTAATCACCGTGCACAACGTTATGATACATCTTTCCCTCCATACTTCGGCTGTCCATGAAAATAATAAATATTGTTTTAATTTTTCTTTTTTTGAGCTCAGAATCATGAAGGTGAGTACGAATTAGAGCAGCCTCGGGTTGAGGCACGCGCGGCTCACCTATTTTGCTCAAATTCGTACGCGCTCACGCGCTGTGCGCGAGCAGTGGGCGAGCGGCGCGTGCGAGCCGTCGAGGGTCGGTCTTTTGACCGTGCTCAAAGGCGCCTCGGTGTGTGTGCCTCGCGTAATTTGGACGTGTATCCGAGTGTGCCCGACGCCATTTTAAAATGTCGGCTCGCGTCAAGCACGCTGCCTCACCTGCGCATGGTTATGTGCAATAATTTGACTCGCGAGCAGCTCGCCGCGCGGGGCGAGCATGCCTCAGCCTGAGCCGCTCAGATTCGTACCCAACTTTATATGTAACCCCTATCGTGGAAGATGCTGACTAAAAAATAAACTGTATTTACAAGGATTTTTAAATTCTTTGATGTTCTAACTTTTAATGTCCTTTTCTATTTCAGACATTTGAAGTAAAAGATGGCGAAAACGTACTGCTGCAGACAATTCAGGAGTACAAACTGAACAATAGAATAACTTCCTGTGATCTCACTTCTGATGGATATATTTTAGCTTTGGGTCTCGACTCGGGCGACGTAGTGGTAAGTATTGTTTTTTGTTTATTTATCAAAGTAATGCGGTGGTTTCTTCTCAATATAGTTACACCTGTGACGTATGAGGAAAACTTTTACCCTGAGAGTTAACTCTTAATGTTATCAAAACAAACGATACAGGCAAATATAAATATTATATTTTTCACCACCGTAGAATAGCTGAAGTACCTCGACGGGGGTAACAACCCATGGGTTCGGATCCCATGATGTAGTGCCATTTTTGCTGTGTATTACAAGTGTTTTTTTAATGTATTATTGTACTAAGTTAATGTTATACGAGTATCGAGGAGTCGCTTATACATACATACATACATAATATCACGCCTTCATTCCCAGAGCTGGGTAGGCAGAGCTACAGAAATAACAACAAGTCTAAAAAGACTTGTTTATAATTCCGTAACCACATGTTGCACAATATATTGTACCATCTTTTAATGTAGGTTCGGAAACAATCGACGCGCACACATCTCAGATACGATTTTTGTTCATTTAATTTAAACGCTTACACACATGCAAATGCAAAGCCGAACTGACATAGCTACACTGTACTCTATGTAATATTTCAGCTATGGAATGTTGAACGCAAGCGCCAACTCCGGCTCCTGAAGCATCACAAAGCAAAGGTCCAATGGTGCGCGTTCTCGCCCGTACCTGACCGCTTGTTCCGCAGCTCTGCCCTCAACTCCCCGTCGGTGCATGCGCAGCCTAACGGGGCTGACGATGACCAGCCCCCGCTCGTGTTGGTCACAATGGCGGCTGAGATCGTCTGGTGGGACATTACCTATTTAATGAGGACACGACCTGTGAAAAATATTTGGAGGTAAGTAGTGGAAATCTGAGAGAGAGGCTCCGTTAACGCTTGCAAGGACCTGCTTTCTAGTTATCAGTTATCGTCCTTGACGTAGAGCCCCTATTGTGTTGTTCACCTAGTAATTATCAATTAGATCAATTTATCATATTAATATAAAATTTACTCACATACTTATTGAATTCGTTGATTCTTCAACAGACCCTTGTGACTTTACTTACTTTCAAGTATGATTGTTTATTATGGTTTAAAAAAAGACTTTCTGTTAGACTTTCTTGCGGAGCTTTTTCTCTAAAATGATTATCTTATCTAAAGTACTACTTATTCACTCCATTTTACCGACGTGTAAAAGACCCAAGTGGTCAATTTACTGAATAAATTATTTCAATTAATTTACCCAGCAGTTGGACTGTACAGCCACGGACGTTAATTGTTATGCCACTTGCCACTGTTCGTATTTTAGCCGTGTAATACAAATCGGGTTCAGTCGGGTGTACTCGTATATCGAGATAAGGAAATTCACACGTCTTCGTATAATAGAAGAACAAAATGACATGCAACATTAACGATTGGCTAACCTGAGACCCAAGTCTACCAATCAGACCACAGAGTGAATTCACCCAAAGTCAAATTGCATGTCTAGTTGCTATGGTTACATTTAAACAGCAGCCACTATTGGTGATATAGAATAAAAATTTGGCATCCATGACAATGTAATAACTGTTGCAAATATCTGAATATAAATAACACGTCAAAACCCACCATCTTGAAAAGAGTTGATTAGTCAGCGTGTAAGTCGAAAGACTAATCGTGGCAATAAATAGTCAAACTTTTAAAAATATTTATTCTAGTGTTACTAGATATTAAATTTAAAAATTATTAAATATTCTAGTTCTTTTAGTCTCTTTCTGCATAACTATGGCTGATTGAAGCATTACAGTCAAAGACTTTAATTGTTATGCCACTGTAGAACCCTGTCATAATGACAGCGTCAAACCACATGAAAGAAATTACGCCAAAATTAATGATTAACGTTATGCGACAGGGTTCCATATTTGCATAACAATTAAAGTCCTTGACTGCCTCACAAGTAGCGTAAAATTTAATGAAATAAAAACGTAAAATACATTACATAATGTTTTAATCGGTCAATAAATTATAAAATCCAGGTTTAAGTAGTGTATATTCCGCAGATAGTTGAGAAGAAGCAGCATGAAAGAAATCCAGCAATGCGTTTTGCGTCGGGCTGTTAACGACCACCTTTTTATATGTTAAACCGCAACAAGAAAAAGCAAACATTTAGATCTAAAAAACATTTGTGGAGTAATGGTGCAAAGACAGGAATGTCGTTTCCACATGAATTCGAATTCCTCATGGATTCCATCATCACAACAGGATTTTGAAAAAAACTAGACCAATTTGAAAGTCAACATAAAATCTCCTCTAGAACAACAAATCTTTCCCCTGAGTGAAAAACTTACAGCGGAATTGAGAACCTTCTCCTATTTTTTAAGGCGATATGCTCGAAACCGACATTACACTCGCCTAATATCGTGTATATGCACCTTCGTTGACATAAGCATAAATCACTGTTCCTGTTCACGGTCGATGGCAAAATTACTAATTCTATGCGGACGAAGTCGCGGGCAGAAACTCGTCATAATAAATATAGAAACCAACCCACCGATATTATCAACTGTCTTGCTATTGCTCGCAAACTTAGCCCTTCTTAGTGCAAAGTCACAATCATGTGACGAGTTTCCGTAGAAATTGCTGGTGGCATCTAATTTTCTTTAAATTTGCTTATTTATAATAATGACGTCTTAACTTGATCTGTATGTCATTATGACAACGATCCTGCAATATTTTTAAAATGCCAGTTGTCAATATTTTAATCACGTTTAACTATTATGTAGTTCCCGCGGTGTCATGTATTCGTGATTAATCGTGTAATCTCGTAAATGCTCGTGGATGCCATACTGCAAATTTAAATAACTTCACAATGGCATAACAATTAAAATCCGTGACTGTACCACAGGCTATAAAAAAATGTGATGGTGATGTTGAGCTGGTGAGGGATCTATGTCGCGCTCTGGTCTATAATTTCTTAGGTTTTCAGGACAAACCGCATCCCAAATACAAATTATTCGAAATGTTGAACAAAAGGAAAGCTTAAAATACCTGAATAACTGTGTTTCGATATTTTCGTGTAGCTAAAACACATTCGCTGCTACCAACTGGAAATTATCTTTAAATATTACAGCTAAAGTTAGTTTAATAGTATATTGTTTAACCAGGAACAAAAGTAAGCCATAATGACACGGGATATTTATCCATCCGAGCAAAGCGAGCGTCAGTGTCCATAGGGATTTAATGCTTCACTTTAGTCCGCCTATACATGGCTATTACGGGTCATTTTAGGAGCGTGAGAAGTGAAAAAAAAATGCTGAAAGTGTAAAAAATTCTCTTTGTTTCAGACAAGACCTAGTAAACGTGGTGACTCCTCTAGTGAGCCCGCTGCAGCCTCCACGGAATGATCTCCCGGGCACAATGGAGAATATGACCCTTGGCCCTCCCACCAACTTCTTCTTCCGGGAGGGCATTGTGGGCGCCAGGGACTGCTGGAGGGAACTGTGGAAAAACAAGACGTAAGTGGTTTTCGTTACGCGGAGCAGTAAAATTAAATTTGAGCGCGTGTCGTCGTATCGAAGAAGTGCAATTTTACGAATATCTACCACACGTACAAAAGCGCGTATTATTAACAAAATAAATCAAGCACTAACCGTTATTAATTGAATGTATCTATTATTCCAGTTACAAAGAAGGTTCTAAGCGGAAAGAAATTCTAGCATGCATCAAGCTGTCAGGTATGTTCGCGAAGAAGCTGTGTTTCGACGACAAGTTCTCATGCTTCGTGACCGTCGACAATCCTGGACACGTTCACATTATGAAGGTTATGGCGAAAACGTAGCACTGCCGGTGCATTTAGGGCAGTGACGGCTCTGGAAATTCATTTTCGAGGGAGAGTAGGCTTTTTGTCAAGGATAATATACCTACATTGTATACCTATAAATCAAGTGTATTGTTGAGCAATTTTACAGTTTTCGGGTGTCCATAGCCTACTCTCAAGAGCCGCCACTGATATAGAGTCAGCCACTCTGGGATAAGGTTGAAGGGCAGTCGTTTGGATGTAAAGCAGGGTAATTGAATATGTTGACATTACAATGCACATTTAGGCACACGACATTCAGAAGATATTGCAAGATATTAAACTAGGTGTCATGGAATTTACTCCTGAAGATTTATGCTATCGACATAAGGTTATGGAGAACTTGAGGGCTCGTTCGTCAATTGTCATTGAGTTGTTATTAGGCCCTATCAAAACTTTATATCTATTGAAATGGCTATGGCTATGGTTTATTAGGCATTAGGTCCGCCATTTGTACTTGTTTTTGTGCAATAAAGATTAAATAAATAATAAATAAATAAATAAATGTGACCTTGTTTTCTGAATTATAATTTTTTGCTCATTTAGGTAATTACATATAGTCAAATATTTTTATCTATTATTCATTAGCAAATTATTTGATAACTTAGCTGAAATATACTTTTTTAGATAAATTCGTTACAGCAAAATATCCCCGAGTGGTAGCTCTATGAAATATACTATTTTTGTACAGTATATTTTACACTTTTATATCGAATCTAGGCTTAAATTTAGTGTACTCATAATTTGCTTGTGTCAATTAAGGTTAAATGGTGATATACCAGTTCTTCCAATGCATTTCACTTTTATATGCTTATTTTTAATTAACTTTACCTACGTAATAATGGCAAAGTCCATATCAAATTGTTGTTTTTGACTTGTATCCTACATGTTATACATGAAATTTAAGAACAAACTTGTTAGTAATAATTTTGTGTTCTGTGTATGTAATAATCCGCGAATGAAACTGCATAAGTCTCTCTTTACAAGCTCTCAAAAACCGTGTAACCTGTGCACAGATTGAAAGAATGGATTTAGGATAAGAATACATGATACTGTTTTGCAAGACAATGCTATAAGTTGACTAAGTCTCACTCAAAAAAGGAACGTCTCGTGAAAACTCTTTTCTGTTTTATTTCAGTAGAAAACAATTCTTGAGTTGTGCTTGCAATTCCATCGCATAATAAACTTATAATTTTTTAACATAACTGCGAGACTTTGTGCTATAAATACATACCTCCTACCCACTGCCAATATAATATAATGCGTACATGATGGGATAACGTTTTAGATAATTTGTGTAATGGTTGATGTAAAAAAAGACAATTCAAGCGCTCAAAGCTATACATTATTAAGATAAATTTAAACGTTTTGACGTTTTACAACGAACAATGCTCACTTTACCGTGTGATATTTTGAACGATTTTTGGTAAATGTAGGAAAGTCAAGCGCACAATATTAGTCTAATGATAATGGAGGTTGTTACGCGTAAGCATTTGAAATATAGGTTTAAGTGTAGGAAAAGTTCGAATTGGGCCTCTATTTCACTATGTTTAGCCCATATTGCTTCTGTATTGTGTGTATGTAAACTCTTTATTGCACTAAAAAACAATTACACGTAAGTTCTTACATAAACTGACCATTGTAATTACAGTAGCTCTTATTTCCTTGATACTAAAAGCTACTTCAACGTGATGATTACACAATATATTATAAAAGCAGGGTGGTCCAAAACAAATTGAAGTAGAGCCCCAGTCAGTTTGGTTGTAACAAATAAAATTAGAAATTTATAAATGGGCGTTTTTTCAAATAACAGTACTACCTATGGTTAAGGACACAATTTAAAAATGGTAATTTTTCCATTACGTCACGAAAATTAGTTAAGTATTTATATACTACCCTCATAAGCCAACAGGCGGTATTTCAAATTAAATAAGCATAGCAGATTCAAACCTCACCTGTTAGTAATATGGTTGAACTTGCTACAGGAGTTGTCTGAGATGCCACTATTTCTCTTAAAGTACGTCTTTAAGAGAAATAGTGGCATCTCAGACAACTCCTGTAGCAAGTTCATTTTCGTGACGTAATGGAAGAGTTACCGTTGTTCATTTTAGTCCTTAGCTATAGATACTTTATTTAAGAAAACGGCCAAATAACACAAAAATTAACCAGGCAATTTGATTAACTATTTAATTATCTCGAATCAACCTCAGCACTTATACAAAACTTATACAGTCTAAATTAAGTTACACTTAAGAACATTTACACTTGCCTATTCACGGTATTTTGCAGCAAATATAAGTTGTGTACAGAACAAGCACAAAACAACACCTGTCCTTACGATCAGGGTCATATCAAACGTATCTCTGTCTTATTAAAGTGAATACCAACCGTGCACGTTAATAAGTAATGCCAGTAAAATTAAACATATGCCGTCGTTTCTGTTTCTATGTATGGCGACTTACGACGTTCAAGCCGTGAATGGGTCAATATATAATGAGATTATAATGTGTTCAGTCCCACCACTATCATAAATACGTAAATATAAATAGTGAATAGTCAGACAATCTGTTGTGTTTACTACTAATAATGGCGTCAGATGTTGGTGCCAAAATGTACCTAAAATATAAGAACAAGTTTAGTGCTGCAATGTCGATAATGGTGCAAGTTTATTTTCATTTTTTTGTTGACGTATTATTTAATCGAGCTAACTAAAGTGACCTCTTTAGTTAACCAAATTATGTTACATATTAATATGCAGGTGCACATACACAGTATTTTCAGATAAAAAGGAATTAACTTTCTACCAGATTTTATTTTTGTTCAAGCAAGGAAGCAAGTTGTGAAAATTAAGAGGATTGTGAAGCGATGCCTAAATCGCGTAGCTGTCAAAAATAATCCAGACAAATTTAGCTCCGAGCGATAACGTTTCTCACCCCCTAAATCCAATCTGATTTCCACGATTTTTGAATATGTTGTAGATATTATGGAAAACTAGGTCTGTACCTTTCCACTTTTGTTTTTTTTTATTTTCATTCCAAGAAATATTTTCTTGGAAAGGAAAACGTATAGACATAGTTTTTCATGATATCTATAACATATTCAAAAATCGTAAAAATCGGACAACGTTTAAGAGGAGGAAAACGTTATCGCAGTTTGTATGGATATTTTTTGCTTCACAGTCCTCTTAAGAGAGTCCAGTTGCGCCCTCATTACTTTTATAGTTCTTTCTAATAAACTAAAGTATCTTAAAATCTAAGAGCGATTTACTGTTGTAAAAATGAATACGCAATGTATAGCATTCATGACACAGTTTAATAACCTTCAAACTTCGTGTAGTCAACTTGACGGAAAAAGGTGGCCATTTTTTTGGCTCACTCATAGTTCAATTGTTGTTAAGTTGTCATATTCTCTATAAATTTTGAATTCATTTGTACAACAGCAAATGCATAAGCGTTCTTTGGTTTTAAGATAATACTGTAGTTTGTTAGGAAACACAATAAAAGTAATGAAGGCGCCACTGGACGCTCGGCGCCATCTTAAGATTTATGCGTTTGTTAATCTGTTACGTCAGTTACGAGGTTTTCAAATCTTCAAATGGCAGATTATTGTCTAGTAGGTATATCTTTATAAATCTTCGTCCATATCTAATAATAATAATGGCTGACGATTAGTAAGTGCCATTATATTGGTCCACTGTAAATACTTATGATATAGGATGTAGTCCAATTTGGATCTCTTAATAAAATGTACATAATACGATATAATTTTAATATTAAATATAATTGTGTAATGGTGCTATAATATCATAATACTGAAGTGTGTTGTATCGATCTGATCAGACTATTGTAATGTATTGCGATGCATTGCGTGGCCTGACGATAAAACATTGAATAGGTATATCTACAATAATGATTTATAACAATTATGCGATGCTCAATTATGCATTTTTATCTGTTCCTATTTTGTAAGCTTTTTCGATGTTCAACAACAAATTCTAATGTTTTTTTGTACTCTCATTTTGTGACTAAAACATTATGCTTTTATTACAGTATGAAGATTTCTTTCATCAAATTGTAAACAGAGTAGATTTATTTAGTGTTATTAAGTAGTTAGTTTAGTGACCCATCTATTTTCAGCCTGAGATCTAAAATCATGAACGAATCACATTTTGCTTCTGTTTTTAAGTGGAGACCACTTCAACTAAAAATCGAATCTCCAAGTTACCGCCCGGTCTCTTTTTCTCGTTTATGTTATAACTGTCGAGTGAAAGTGATAGAGCATCAAAAGTTTCATCCCATGTGCCTCGGTCTAGGTAATCTGTAAATAAAGATCTACGCCTCGGGCTATTAGAGCCGGTTATTGAATTGTCACAAATCGAAATTACTGAACAATGATTTTGTAAACCTATCAAAATACAATAATTTAGGAGAATTATATTTTTAGACATTATTCGAATAAACCCTTATTTTAATATAAATCTTTACATTTTCAAATAAATACTTTTTTATATGTCGTGTTTATTCTTTAGAGCCGCCTTTCACAATTTGCAGAACGAATTATGATGGCTTTACTAGTTTAATGTAATGGTGCTGATAGACTTAGCACATTTGCTAGAGAAGTCGCCGAAGTAAGCGTTCATAATAACGCTAATTTCTGCGAGCATTCTAGCTAATTTCAGAACAAACTCTTAAGTTTATCAGCAATTTTATGTGGCTTTTAATCCTATACCATTGTTAGACCAGTTACAAGAATAAGTCTACCAGAATCTCATTGCAACTCCGTTGTAATGGGATTAAACGGTCCTGATACTTGATTTTCCACCAGTTCTATAAAAGTCTGATGTGATGGACTCAATCCACGTAAATGTTTTTATTTTTTTGTAAATTATTCCAGGATTTAATTATACTATCACGTCTATGCCATTAACTATCTATGCCGTGAAGTTGGAACACTTTTTTTAAGTATTTAATTCATATTCAAACAATATTTACTAGGTTTTAATAAAAAATATCTTTAAAAACTTAATGACTTATCGCCAAAGAGCGGAATTCTTCATAGCAAAAATGAAACTGTCAGAGGGATTGACCTAACTGTTTTATCGACTTATCGATGTTACGGAATAATATCGCATTAGGTATCCATAATCAACTTAAAAGATTATTCTGTAACATTTGACCTCTTTGATAAGCAACTTGCATCTCCATATTAAAGTAAATCATGTCAGCGTCACATATGTCATTTATGTCACTTGAGTTTTCATGAATGATTTCCGTGCCGTGCTACTAAAATGGTGAATCCTAAAAGAAAAACAATAAAAAAATGGATACAGAAAGATTCTTCTCTTAGTTTCAAAGAAGATTCTTCCACAATATATTGCTCTAAATATGACGTTCATTTACATCAGCTAAAGAAACATTGTGTTGAAAGTCATTTAGTGAGTAAAACTCATTTGCCACAATGCTCAAAAAGTACGAGTTCAGACACATTCTATATAGATTTAATCATATTTTTAGTTTCGTGCAATATTTCATGGAAAAAGATTAACAATCCACAGTTTATAAATTTTTTCCAAAAATATATTTGTTGTTTCCGTACATCAAAATCACTTCCTGATGAATCATTGCTGAGAAAAGTATACTTAGATATAGTTTACCAACAAACAGTTCAAGACATACGCAAGAACCTGATAGGAAAATATATATGGATAACAGTCGACGAAACATTAAATAGGATGGGCAAAAGTGTCACTAATTTGATTGTAAGAGAACTAAAGAAAAATTCTTGTTGCAAATCTTACTTAATCGGAAGTAAAATTTTTGAAAAAGTTGATGGTAACTCAATGGCCGAATACTTAAAAAAGTAATTGCAGTTTATTTGGCACGATTCATATAATGAGCATGTTAGAAATGTCTTTGTTTTGAGCACTGATAGTGCCGCGTACATGCTAAAGGCTGGTAAAATCTTAAAAGTTACATTTCCAAATCTACTACATGTTACATCTGGCACATGGATTACATAGAGTCTGCGAGCACATACGATCTCAATATAAAAGTGTTGACGCCTTAATAAACAACGTAAAAAAAATATTTTTCTAAAGTCTCCACATAGAGTCCGCTTATTCAAACAAAATTGTCCATCCGTACCATTGCCTCCAAAACCTATTATAACTAGGTGGGGCACATGGCTTAATGCAGCTATATATTATGCAGAAAATTTGGAATGTATTACAGAAGTAATTTCAAACTTAAATTCAAAAGAGTCGGCTGCAATAAGAGAAGCTAAAAGAGTACTTAAGCACAATAATTTGAGAAATGATCTGTTGTACATAAAAGAAAGTTATGGCATTTTACCTGACGCAATAATCAAATTACAAACATCCTGTTTATCCTTATTAGACTCTCTTCTAATACTTGACCAGGTGAGAAGTATTCTAAATTGGTGTGGATCTCAGACAGTGCAAATAAAACTTGAAAAAGTACTAGATAGAATTCCGGACTACGACATGATACGCAAATATGCTGATTTTATAGAAAAAAGTGATTACAGCCAAAACACCGTTATCGAGTACTACAAATATGCTCCTGTTACTTCAACTGAGGTAGAACGTTCGTTTTCATCTTATAAATGGATCTACAATGAAAAATGAGTAATTTGAAAGATGACAATGTTGAAAAAATAATGACTATTTTCTTTTACTACAGGGAAGATGAAGAAAACATATTTAGTACAGATTTAGATTTCGACTTTGTTATTTTGAATGAAGATTAGTTACCTACTCTTAGCAATATTTGTTTTTAATTTTTAATGATAAGTTTCATATAGAAAATTTAAAAAAAGTATTTTCTGTTTTATTCTTTACTATTATACTAAAATACAGTGGCGGTCAGCTAATTAGGGACAACGTTAATTTGTTTGTATGTATATCCAAAAGCCTGATTTCATTACTTTAACTTTGTTTCGTTAAGTGACAAATATTTATCGATAAGTCGATAAAACCGTTAGGTCAATCCCTCTGACAGTTTGATTTTTGCTATGAAGTATTCCGCTCTTTGCTTATCGCACTTAGGTAACAATACGGAGTCAGACTCGTGGTCAAAACAATAGCGGAATAAAAATGATTTCTGACGAAAGTGATAACAAGTGGTGTAACAACCTGTTGTGACCACAAGTCTGACCATAACAATATCACACACGTCAAAATTGACTATACATATAAGTTTGATCTTTGTATAACATTTAATTTACTCTCAATGATCGTGCGTTCAATCTTTGACACGCGGTTTTGTTACCTAAGCGACGGTATGCAACTTAAATGTAAATCAATTCCTTATTCCGAGGGGATGCGAGTAAGGTAAATCTTTTCTTTCTACTCCTTAAAAACAATTAAAACCGTACCGTACATGTACGATTCGCCGTGTTATGGGAATAGATAAACCTGGAATTAAATGGTACTTCATTATTAAGGGTTCTAAATGGACTTTTAAGTCACAGATCTAAAAGAAAAATGGAACGATAAGTAAAGTTGCTGAAAATGTACAACGGAACTTAAAGTATCAATATTATTTGGTTTAATTTAAAAGTCCATTGAGAAACACGACACAAAATGAAAGACTGCGTCACATCTATTTACATCTTCGTCCCCCCAAATTTTAAAATACAGATGATTAACGATATTTTTCACTTGAGATTAAAGGGGTGTTGGGAAATTTCACTTAAAAGTAACGCTATTTATGAGAAAAAATAAACAAAAAACCCTGATAAGCGGTGAAATTTGAATTAACACTGACAGGCCTAGTATCCCTTAGTAGTCTGGGGGTGTAAGGCAGCAGCAATAAAGGAAGAGAATTTATCATTGGGCGACAGTGCCTTAATGAAACTCGATTTCTTTTTACTTTTAAAGTTATGACGTTCCAATTTAGGTATAGCTACACTATAACGCGCGTCAAGAAACCTGCAGCTTTTAACACTGACTGTACACTGAATAAACGGAGTTGATACTCCAACACTGATGTGAAAAGATCAGGAAATCAAATAGTATCAACTCCGTTTATTCAGTGTAAACAGCTGCAGGTTTTTAAATTGCCGCTGTTTCTCTTGGACAGCTTTCGTTTGCCAGACTCTAATCCTTGTTCGCATGGAAGTTTTGAGTGGCATTGTGATATTGTTTTGCCAAAGTTTAGGACCATAGAAGAAAATGTTACAAAATGGAACAAGATAAAAGGGAACATTGGGTTCCTCCTTAATGATATAGACTAGCCCATAAGGGCGTTCAAAATCACTCGTTTGTACGAGAAAAGGAAAACCCGTATGTTGTATTCGTAGACAGAGTATAACTATAAACAAGCAACTGGCGTATACCTTTTGAAATAGCAATACAGTCAATCCGATCAAATCACATAATATCACCTTTGGCAGACAAAGCTTCTGACATTGAGACCTTATAAGGGCGGTTTAACATGAGAAGTTATTACCGTTCGAGTACAACTCTAGTCAAAAAATCGTTACTTCTGTGCTTTTGAGGAGGAGGAAAAATACAACGGTAAAAGGTTATGTATGTATGTATGTATGTAAACTCTTTATTGCACAAAAATATAAATATTACAATGTTATGTTATGTTATGTTGTGTTGTTGTTGTGTTATGTTTCATCATTCAAAAATCCGTGGCTTTTGCAGCCCTAAAATACAACAAATCAGATCAAAGACGTCTATGAAATATACGAACACAAAACAACACACAATTTTTATAACACAACACAATTGTTAGAGGCAACAATTCAGTCCATTCTAGAGCCATACAAAATCAGCCTAGAAAAAACGTAAACGTGAAGTGAGATAGAAAGTACAGATGCCGTCTTCTTTATTAATAATACTTTCCGTATATTATTATTTTCTTTTACTCGTTGCATAATTATTTCGTTTCCCGTCTAGGTAATATTCTGTCTACGGACATACTCTTCTAATCTGTGTGTCTACGGTTGTATTTGATAGCGCATCTACACTTTGCGCCAGAAATCGAGCAGTGTGTAATAAAATTATGCCGCGTAGAATAATCGCTTCCTTATAAACGCTTTAGGTAACACTCACTGAGGTTTTCAAAATTGTTAAGCCCGAACAGATTCTATTTGGCCCTATTTCAATAGAAATTTGTATTGAAATAGGGCCAAAAAGAATCTTGTCGGGCTTTAAAAACTGCTTGGCCTGCCAGGTGTAAAATATTCTTAACGCGTTGCTAAATTATACATAGATAATTGCAAAATTAACAATTTAAAACCATGCGTGTGCAAGTGAAAGTCTCTTTCTAATACATATTGTTGGAAAGAGATTTCCGCTTGCTGTACAAGTCAAAAGTTTTTGGGGCCCTTGGTTGTTTTTTTGTGCTGGCAATAAATTGTATATGTCATTGTCTGTTGCATAGCCATTGGTTTTGATTTGAATTTTAACGAACTCGTTTTCGTTATTTTCTAGTGTACTTTTGTCAAGTGCCATTATTTTATACTTTGATTATTTGATTAATCGATTATGCTAATGCGTTTAAGCTTAGAGCAGTGTTAAATAAATAGTGTGCTAAAAAATAAGTATTAGTGGTAGAATACGTTTTTTAGCGTCACTTTCGTGTTACACCATACACAAAGGAATGGCTCAGTTCAACTACCTCAATGAATTGAACAGCTTGGCAAAAACAATGGATGGCCCGATAACTAGAGGGCCGCCTCAGCGTTGGGCTAAAAAAAGCAACAGCGAGAATGTTAACCCTGTGTTAAGTGCATCCTTCAAAAACTCTTCTAACGTCAATATAAGTTCGTGTAACCAGTCCCTGCAGAAGTTATCAATTTCAGCAAATCAAAGCATACTTTCTAACAAAACTCCCACTCGAAATGAATCGAAGAAAGGGAAAAAGACTCCGTCTAAAAACAAATCGCCCGGTAATAACAAGTAAAATAATCTTACGGAATCGGATTCTTAAATATTTTTATTTCTGTTCTAATTTTGCTATTTTTTTCAGGGAGATCAACGACCCCGACCCCTAATAAAGCTGCTAAAACCCCAAACAAGGCAGATAGATTCATTCCATCTCGAAATAACTCTAATTATGACTTGTGCCATTACATGGTAAGTTGTTGAATAATTTTATGATTGGTATAACTTTGTAAGTGGTGGGTTGGACATATTTGATGAAATATTTGCTGCAGTAAAAAAAAAGTCTTGTTTATTAGATGAGCCGTGAAGAAGACAAAGGTGAGGAGGTAGTTGCTCAGAAAGTGGCCGGGGAGGCCATTGGACGAGCCCTGACTGACATGGAGCCAGGACGTTTGTTGCAGTATACTTGCAAGGCCCCTGCTGCTCCAGAAGGATACCAGAACAGGCTTAGGGTTGTGTATACGCAGGTGTGTTTTGTTTCATCCAACAATACTTTTTGTAAACTATACAAATATGCCTGTTTAGTGTGTTTTTTGGGTGAGCTGGAAGTGATCCCTTAAAGGGATAGGTTCAGTTTTGTACATTCTTAATTTTTCATTGTAGTGTTTTTGTTTTTGAGGGCTTCCAGTGAAAATTAAATTGCATGATCACATCAATGTGTGTAAAATCAAGTAGTAGTGCAACTTCATAGATTGAAATACTTTGAATATCTAAGTTAGAACTAGAGCTTGTGTTTGTTTATTTGATTGCTATAGTCTCAATTTATTTATAATTACTTAATTACATTTTGTATGGGTTTTAGGCGAAGGTGCCTTCATCAGTGAAGAACACAACAAGATACATCCCTCAAGCTCCCGACAGGATTTTAGATGCTCCTTCAATCCTCGATGATTATTGTAAGTGCCTTAAAGAAATGTTTTAATTTCTTTCTTAGGGGAATTTTAATCTGATAGAGGATTATCTTTTTGAATGTTCTTTAACCTGCTGCCGACACTGTTTGAACTTTGGTCTTCTGGTCAAGTCAACTGGTGCAATGACTAAGAGGCATTCCATTTTAGTCTTTCTTGAGATTGCAGTCTTTAGTGCAATTTGTATATAGTAAGTACAAAAAAAAAAACTGCCCCCAGATCTGAACCTTCTTGACTGGAGCTCATCGAACATCCTAGCTGTGGCACTAGGAAGCTCTGTGTACCTCTGGCATGCTGGCACAGGCCACATCGATGAGCTGGTGACCTTGGAAGCCTCTGAGACAGTCTGCTCTGTACAGTGGGTGCAGGGTGGCGGCTCGCATCTCGCCGTGGGGACATCTGCTGCTACTGTGGAGCTGTGGGACTGCGAGAAGAAGAAAAGATTACGGGTACGCTCATCCTAGCATGGTCAAACATTAATGTCATGAGAATGAATATTTTATACCTGGTTTTGGTGGTACTCTATAAGTATATTTTATTTCTCTATTTTTCTTTATAGTATGTTTAACCTTTTCTAGTTCCCTAAGTATGTCTAAGAAGAAATAAAAAAATGAAAAGCGGTATTACAAGCCCTACACCCCACAGGGTAATAGGGATTTAGACAGAGAATGCTCATAGTACAAACCTATGAGTACACTTAGTTCAGTGTAGAGTTGATTGTGTAACATTGTTTCATGATCATTTATATATCTATTAGATAATGGACGGGCACACGGGGCGCGTGGGCTCGCTCGCGTGGAACATGTACGTGGTGTCGTCGGGCGCGCGCGACGGGCAGCTCGTGCACCACGACGTGCGGCAGCGCGACCACGCCGTTGCCACCGTCGCGGCGCACACGCAGGAGGTAACACAGCTTCAGTAAGCCGCAAGGAGGCGGCGCTTTCCCATACAAAAACGCCTCCGGCATGCTTTAGGCACGCCTACTATTATGTTACTATTATCAGCTCTTTATTTCTATATCTAATATTTTGATGATGAACTTCTTGGCTTGATTGTGCAAGGTGTGGTTGAAGAATTGTAAACAGTTATTTTTGGTGTTGTTGGTGTTTCCTTCCCTCTGGGTATGAGGGCGTGATGTTATGATATATTTAGATATCTAACGCAATGGTATTTAATGGATAGGTTTATCAGATGCCATTTAACAAGAAATAATAACATGACATTTTAGGTTGATTTTCGAAGTATTAAACGGAAATTACAATCTGATTTTTCTCAATTTGAATTAAACCTAGTAAATAACAATTAGTTACTAGTAAAATTAAACATGAACGAGATTCTATGCGCCAACTGACTGGTTTGTTGTGTAGATTTGCGGTCTCAAGTGGTCCCCGGACGGGCGCTACCTGGCTTCGGGTGGCAACGACAACCTGCTCAACATCTGGCCGCTGGCGCAAGGCCAGAGGCACTCCCAGCCGCAGTACCTGTATTCATTCAAGTAAGTAAGGTCACGAGCGTAAATTAAAGACTCGTTTAAAAGAAAACAGCTTGAAGTTGTCAATGTCCTTAGAGATGCCAAGTCATTTGTAACTTAGAGGAAACTCAACTTTATTGCTGTGGGTGGGTATAATTTAAGTCTTTGACTGTACAGTACAAGCTCTAAAGATCTCATGAAATAGTGATTTAATAGAGAATGAACCCGTGCAATTAGAGAGATTGACAGTGTTCAAAACTATGTAATCTAAATGGCTACTTAACCTTAAAAAATATATATTCCATAAATAATATAAATGTTTGTATAATACATAAACAATACTTAAATACATACGATGAAAACAGTGTGATGAAGATGATGACACCTTACTTATGTTCTTAAGTTTTTGCTTTTATATCCTTATAGAAAGAAAGAAAGAAAAGAAAGAAAAATATTTTATTGGAATCATAAGCGCCACCAATATATTATTTACTTTCAGCCAACACCTGGCAGCGGTGAAGGGCCTCGCGTGGTGTCCCTGGTCGAACGGCATCCTGGCGTCCGGCGGCGGGACGGCAGACCGCACCATCCGGATCTGGAACGTCAACACCGGGGCCAACCTCAACACTGTTGACACCAAATCGCAGGTACCCCTGACGCAATTCTCTAGAGGCTCAGTTTCATTTGGCAAAGCCCCCATGCTTGTAGCAACCCATTGACGAGAGCGAGCCAGGAGCTATTGCAGTGATGCAATGCAATAAAAGCATGCCAACCAATGAATCTGACCTTTTGGACGCCTGGGGATGGATCCGGGCCTTTTTTTTATACTTTTATGTTTTAAATCTAAATCTGAACTAGAAAGCGGGTATTTTTTTGTCCAGCGTTTGAAGGGTTATAAGCAATTGCACTTGGTTGTGACCCTGCCTTTGAAGTTAGAGGTCCCAGGTTCAAATCCCGGTAAGGGCAGATAGGTATTTGTGTGATGAAGTATTTGTTCCTGAGTCTTGAATGTTTTCTATGTATTTAAGTATATATTTCTCTATGTAAGTTATTTTATCGTTTTCCCCACAGTTGTACTATGTTGTAGAGCTTAGATTAGACCTAGGTCAATTTGTGTGAGATTATCCCATGATTTTTATTTATTTATTTGTTAGCCTGTCTGATTTGCATTCTGGAATAGGTTCCTAACAGACAGCCGTGGGGTCATAAAGTTCTCGAGTGGTGTTGCATACCAGAAGACGAACCGTGGGTAAAACTCCAACAAGGAGGACCCATGACGTGGCTAAGGTTGCGGGAAACCGACGGATGTAAGCGGCACAGAACCGGTCCATGTAGCAAACCTTGGGGGAGGCCATGTCCAGCAGAGATCATATTGAATATAACGATTAATAGGTTCCGCATAAATAACGCCAATATCAACTTGTTAATACTCATTCACACGCACATGGAACTTAAGATTATCAATACAGCAAATGTGTTGTCACCCTCGAGGACTAAAATGGATTTCTTCAATGAAGACGTATCTTGAGACGTCTCACTCAAGGTCAGTTTATTAATAAGGCCATAAATCCCTTCCCTCCCATCAGGTTTGCTCGATCCTTTGGAGTACGCACTACAAGGAGCTGATATCGGGGCACGGCTACGCACAGAACCAGCTGGTGATCTGGAAGTATCCGCTGATGTCGCGCACGGCGGAGCTGACGGGGCACATGGCGAGGGTGCTGCACCTGGCGCTGTCGCCCGACGGCACCACCGTGCTCTCGGCCAGCGCTGACGAGACGCTGCGGTGAGATACATTTTATTTGGTTATAGGACTTGCCTAAACAAATTCAGTACAACCTGTTCATTCACTTTCCATAAACTTTGTTTTGTACTCGTGTCTAATCGTTTGTATCCCTTCATTTTTCACAATTTCATTCGTTCTCATTTCATTTGTCATAATGGTCACCTTCATTTTCCCTAATATCACATGTATACCATAATTTAATTCACCATAAAGATTTTTTTTCTGAAATCGTTAATCTTTCAGGTAATTATAACATGTCATCGTATAGAGCCCAATAGGTTAGGTTAGATTTTTTTTATTACTTTTCTAAACAGTTACAGAAAAAATGCCTTTACGGCACATGATTCATATGGCATATTAAATTGTGACATGAAATTCGTGCAAATGAAATTATTGCATAATGAAATTCGGTCAAACGATAGAGAATCCTAATCGTTGCCACTCTTTGCTTTCTTTTTTCCCTAATCACCCAAAGGATAGCTGGAAGATATCCCTTAAAGGATAAATTCGCCTTTGTACGTTACTATTCTGTGAATGTGGTTTCTGTGTTTTTACAATACAGTGTTTACATAATGTTTGTACATACATTTAAATGGAGCATAAGTGTTAGCTGTGTGGTGTGTGTTTGTACCGTCCGAGGGAAGGCGCGCAATGGCGCAACTTCAAGGGTTCAAACTCAACCAACAAAGTTTGTATAACCCAAGAATCTTTACTACTTTGGATACGGGGTTATGACTCCACTTGTTTAGGTACTGTTTTGTCGAATAATAACAATGGTTATGTTTGTTTAAGGATTGTTTATCTCCCTCTTATAACTCGTCATCTGTAACCTCCGTCAATTTAATTATCCAGTTGCTATCAAGTTCGTCTATAGTGCCTTAGTAAGAAGCAAGCTTAAGACATCGCCGATCATTTGGCATTCTCACGAATCGACTTATGCTCTGCTTCTGTTCAAAAAGCTTTTTTAAGGTTTTTACTTACAAAAAGGTACGCGTATTACCCGTTTCTCTACCTTATGAAGTATCTCCTTGGGACCTTAGGTTACTGCTTAGGTGAGATGTAATCATGGCTTATTAAGGTTTGCGTGCCGGACCCTACGTGGCGACTCAGACTGGCCTGAACTGGTCGCATCTTTAGAATTATAGTGACCTAATCCATATATTTAGAATTTCAACTTGGTCTCTATAATACTAAATTTATGACTCTAAGTCGAAAGCTGACAATGTTTGAATTAAGTCACTAATTCTAAAAGTGCGTGGTGTCGACTTGGGCGACTGCATGTACCGGATGTCTCCAAAATTTGCCCACGCGCAACGGGGCGCACAAGAACTCTCCACTGTTTCGTGCTGTCGTACTGATGAATGCGCTCTTGGAGTCGGCACCAGAGTGCGATTAGTTTGCGTGGCGATGGACGTATTTGAGAAGAGAATGCTCGAGTCTCTGTGATATGATGGATGAGTAATTAAAGCATTTAAGTAATCCGCAATATTTTGTATAAAGATTGTACAAAGTATTATGTAATTTTCTAAGTTTAAGTATCATGACACATTGGATCTTTCTGTAAAGTCATGTAAATAAATAAAATAAACGCAAAATAGCTAGTGTGATTTGTCCTTATCTTTCAATGTGGTGTCTGAATTTGACTGAAAGTGTCAAAGAACTAATAACTATAATAGATTTATTGTATGTTTGTGAATAAAGGGGTAAGTAGTTATTTTTAAGGTGCACTCCTAGAATTCACTAGAGAATAAAACTGTCCAAAACAGAGTACCCTCGTCGTAGTCTCTATAAGTATTATTTTTCATTTCAGTCTGTGGAAATGCTTCATGCTTGACCCTGCAAAGAAGAAGGACCCGACAGAATCGAAGGCAGCCAAGTCTTTACTGAACATGAACTCATTAATTCGGTAATTTAATTCCGCTTATGCTCTGCAAACAGTAACACAACGTACCTCAGTCGCTATTAATGTTAGTCATAAATAGTCGCAATTACCAATTATCATGTAGGGGCAGCGGAGGATGATCTAGGTCTTAGTCTATATGAACAGTTAAACTAAGTTTTTGGGACTGTTAAAAGTGTGCCCTTATCAAAAAGAGCATTTGTAATACCCAAATAACCGAATTTGAATTATAATTAAGTATTGCATATGCGTGTCACTTATTTGTATTGTCTTGTAAATTGGTGTGCAATATTTGACTATGAATCAAATATGTGATTCCATTTATTATTTATTTTAAAAAACAAGGTAGAATCTTTTAGTGTGAACTAAATTTTAGTTTTGAGATTAATCTTCCGAGCATGTTTTACGATACTTTTTTTAAATTGTATAAAATGCCATAATAGTTTTAGGAATATGTTTAGCAGAGCGGGTAGCGACGTAACGTGTTTGACTGACAATTGTGATCTTAACAATTTAGTTTAAGAAACCAATCATGGTTGATGAAGTAATAGATACTTACTTTTTTAAATCTATGTTTCTTATTTCTTGGACCTTTAATCCCAACGAATACTTTCTTGTATCCTAAATTGTATTTTAACTCAGTTTCTCTTACCTGTGGAAACTGGTCAGTATTTTTAGTGACGTATACCCACAGCGTATATACCACATGCAAGATTTAGTTGTACTTTTTAACAACTTTATTTCGACAAAATAAAGAAGTTGAGGTCTTGAAATGTGACAACGCGAACTTTCTTTTCTAGGTCTTAAATCGCTTCATCTAGTCTCTTTATCTCTTTTTATTTTATTTATTCCTCATTGTTTGGCTAAGTTACTTGAGACATTTTGTTTCCTCAGCTTCCTTATTTTATGGACTTTGTATAATTATTCAGCGGGTAATGTTATTTGTATAATTATTAATGATTATATGACGAAATGAATTGATGTTGAAAGCAATGGGTTATTGTGTGAATAAAGATTTTTCTTTAATTTAACTGTTTTTAAGTTAATTTACCTACCTGTTTGTATGACTTTTACACTGAACAAAATTAGTACAATGGTGATGTAAAAACTTTTTATTGTTCTTAAACTTATTAATACATTGTAAATAGTAAATACATATTGCAACGAAGGAATGTAAAAAGAAAAGAAGTGCTAAAAATATGGTATTCATGTGATGATTCCGAAAATTTGTAAATAAAGGTGGAAGCATATTGGTGACTAGAACTAAGAATAATTTTTGAAGAACACAATTTAAATACGAGTACTGTTAAATGCAAAAAAGGAACTACTACAAAGCTAATTTAAAAAATAAAATTAATTGAACATAAATTCACTAATTGCTTTACATTCATTGTACTTATATAAAATATATTTAACTTGACGTTGCTACCAAGTGGTTGTTGTGAGTTACAAGTATTGATTAAAGTGTTGTATTGTTATGGGGGTAGGTCTATTTGGTGTTGGTTTATAATTAAAAAGTTATGTAACAAGTAACAACACTAAAGTTTGTAATTACGTGTGATAGGGTTCGTAATTACGTGTAACAGGTTTGCTACGGCTACTTTATCAGAGTATTGTCCCAATTTTCGCTACATGCTTACTATCGACAGCGTTCACTACGTATTAGTGATTGCTTTATTATTTCATCTGCACGTATCATTAGTTTTCTAAATGCTTTCAGAACCTGTTGGCGATGACCAGCATTACAACATTCAATTTTGCTATGCGAAACGTAGCACTTATATCTATGTAACAGGTAGTACTGGTATTAATGCTGATCATTTGCCTGCGGATTCTGAACCCATTCTTAGAGTACTTATAATTTGTGTGTAGATAAAATAATGTATACAACTGTACATAATTAGGCTTTAAAACACTCGTGTGATGTTATATTACCACACTTGTCTTTTAAGACCCGTCATTATGTATCAGCTACATAAACTACTATAAGCACATTAAGATAATTTAGCCGCAACAATATTATAAACAAATAATTCACACCATACAAAACATCATTAAAATCTTACAAAGTCGAAAACATGCACTCAACAACTTAACCTAACGAGAACACATTGCTAGTACAAAACCTACTCTAAAATAAACTGCCGCATGATTTTCTTAACAATTTAGTCTTAAAACATCCTTACTAAGCTCTGATTTTATTATCAAGTTCATAAGTATATAGTCTTAACCTAATTAAGTATATTTTTGTAAAACTACCTACATGGCTCCGAATACTCATGGGTGAACTAATTGTGCTAATAGCTAATGTGATGGTGTGAATTAAATAATGGATCGATTCACTGCAGCTACCAAACAACACTTATAGGATAGGGCACCATTTTTTTCTGTCGCTATCACCTATAGTCAACCATATTTAACATCGTATAAAGACACATTAAAATTCGACGACCAAAGATCTTTTTTATCTTTCAGATCTAACAATCAATCAATCACTAGCATTTATAATAAATTTCACTACACATTAAAACACGATCAAAACACTGGGCTTAGCATACCGTCTTATCCCCAGTTTTATTACGACCTTATGTTCTATGATGGCTCTGACTGCATTAAACAAGTTTTATCTATTTGGACTAATGCGGGTCACAGAGAACTACATAGGAGGGGCTATATGTACTAAACCAACTATTATCAATTGAATTGTACTTCTTTATAATGCGGAGTAAGAGTTACCACTGTCCATCCTACATTTACATACCTATTTACCGATTGTTTCTCTTACTGACCAGCGTTGACCCGAGGTGCAGCAACACTGGATCATGAACGGTTAAGCACGCGTACTTACACGCAATGCATTATTTATTAATCCATTATTCGATTTATTAGTGACAGGGTTTTTTTTTATCGTTACGGATGACGTTATGATAGCGAAACGTAGCGCAGATAATTTTCCATTGCTAAAGTTAGTCTTTGGATTTGTTAAAATAAGATCCAAATTACGCCTCTAACCTTGTCGTTAAAAAAGTTCCGCTAACATTCGGAAGGAAAGGCCGAATGAAAGATATCCGGCTTTTGCTTTTGATTTGTTGTTTACTGTTTTACTCTACTCACTTGACATTACCGTAATCAATCACTGCGGAATATCGCGGTGGACCGCCATTAATAATAAAAAAAAAAACCTTATTGTTATCCGATGGATTTTACCGTCGAGCTAGGTTAATACGTTGACAAAACGACATCGCAAAATAAATTTGCTAACACGACACTAAAAGCGGCGATATCCAATAAAACCGCAATTTCACTTATATCGGACTCGTAGGTAACGCGTGCTTACCGTCCACGATCCATTCGTAATAATATCACAGAGGGGAGGTGCCGCGAGCGGTGTCCAGCATGGCGGACATAGCAACAGTATTGGATATCGGTTCCGCGTCCCTCACTAAGTGCTCGTGGCTCGTGGTCAAAGCGCCGCCGTATTTGAAGCTTCTGCGTAGACTGGAACGTATGCTCTTGGCTGAATCGCTTTTCCTGACGAAGGAGCGGCGGAGGTAGTCCCGGGTCAAGGATAGAGAGTTCCTCGAGGTGGAGGAGCGAGGGCGGCTGGCCTCGCTGGTGATGGTGACGGTGGGCGTGGCCAGCAGGCCGCTGTAGTGGGGCGGTTGTGTCTCGGCGCTGCGCTCCCGGTCCACGCTTTCGCTCAGTGTGATGGGGAGTTGGGATGTATCGTCTCGGGGCACAGATTCAGTTCGAGCTGAAGTTATTCTGGAAAGGAAAGAGTTTATTCGTTATTAAGATAAGATTTGAAGCCCGCTGACATTTCAGTGCCAGCAACTTCCTAGGGTTCGGTTTGGATGAAATTCAGTGTTTGGAATTGAATGTGTTATACTGTTCTTAAGATGCTATTGATGGAGATCTGGAGATTGTCAAACGAAATATGACGTAAAAACAAGACAGCAAAGAAACATAAAAAGCAAATGTGAAATGCATATTGAATGCATATTTTACAGAAAAATGTCAGCATTATTTATATCATAAAATAAGTCTCTTTCACATTACCATTAAAACTTATTATTAGAAAACAAAACTTACTTATTACTATCACTTATTAAAACTTATTATTAGAAAATAAAACTTAGACTTTTTAATGTGTTACATGCCTTAGGAAGTATCCGGGACATGAGTAACTTCTTTTGTAAAATTTTTGTGTATGGTCTTTTTTTTGTCTGGAATTCAAAGGGTTAATAGCTGTTGCATTGGGCTGAGATTCTAGGTAATAACAATAATTATCGTCTTTGACGTGTTTCCGTTTTGTCAACCTTTTGATAACTCTTGTCAGTGCCAATAACGGAGGCCGAGTAATAAACGATTCCAAAACAAGTCAAACGCGATATTGAACGTTTTTCAAAAAAAGTGTACATCGTTAAGGATTAAAATTAAGAAAATTGGACTTTTCCATTTCGTCGCGATAATTAGCCATACATTTGGATACGATAATTTTCGTGACGAAATGGAAAAGTTAAAGTTACCATTCTTGAGAACCGCCCTATTAATAACGCAGTAGAATCTCGGCCGTATATTAGCGTTGAAGTGCGGTTGTGAAAATGTAGTGAGTTAGTGTAGTGTAGTGTAGTGTGTTGTAGTGACCTCCTGAAGGTCCGGAAGCTGCGTCGGATGGTGCTGAGCAGCCGCGCGCCGGTGGCGGTGGAGTAGGAGGGCGGCGGCGTGTACTTGGGCGGCGGGTCGGGCGCGGGCGGCGCGCGCGGCGGGCCCGGCGGCTCCGGCGCGCCCAGCCGCGGCCGGTACAGGTTCTGGATGCGCTGCCGGACAGTACAACCCATGTGTTAAGGTGGGTACGAATCAGAGCAGCCTCGGGTTGAGGCACGCACGGCCACCTATTTTGCTCGAACTAGTACGCGCTCACGCGCTGTGCGCGAGCAGAGCGCGAGCGGCGCGCGGCGAGCGACTTACTTTAGAAATAAACTATCCAAAAATGTAACTCTTAAAATAAGTATAAGATAGATTAATTTATTTTCTTACCAGTTCCTCCATACATTCGCCATTTCCATAATCCTAGCGGCATGAAATGTAACATTTTTGTAATCAAAAAGTTAACTAAGGGTCATTTTATTTTAGTATTCATAAAATGAATAAAATTGTTGTAATATTTTATGACAAAACCTAATAAATAGTAAGCTTTTTATAATTTACCTTACACGGGCATTTTTGGACATCATTCCGTACTGTAGAGCAATTAATGCTCAATTAATTGCCCATGATGTGCACCATTCATTAATGTATCTAACAACTTGTTATGAAAATAAAACAATTATTTACAACTCTAGTAAAAAGATAACTTTTTTTAGTGACATTAACCCAAATGGGTAAGGACCAATGAGTTGGCCACGCTAACTCACGCAATTAAATTTTCTATAAAACTTTTCCGTTGTGCGACGAAAATTTGCCATACAATAAGGACACTTTCGTTGCACCACGGAACAAATTCCGTCTTCGTTGTTTGTATGGTTAACTGAGCTTGGTCCTCATCCAAATTCATTGTAATAGTAACTCAGGTGATCTTACGTCTAGTATGTCCGGCGGGCCCTTGCTCATGTAGCGCCAAGTCTGCACGAAGGCGGCGGCCGGCACGGCGAGCAACACGGTCTGCTGCATAGCTACGGCAACCTGGCGCGCCCACACCGGCCAGTAACTACAAAAAAAGGTTAATTCATTACTATAGTGAACCTTTTTAACGCTATGTCAAATACAAAACCAGAACGAATGTCAACTTTGCCTCATAAATACTAAGGTCTATTTTGCGGTGTCAACTATGACGGTAATATCCGTCCAATGGCGTTGAAAAGGTTAATTCGTAATTATGAAGGGAAATGGTGTTATTTCATGACCATTTAAAACAAAAAACATAAATTAATTAATCAACTTTCTATTGGTTTATGTCAGTAAATAAGTCAATAAATATCACTGGACAATGTCACACAAATTGAAATAGTCCCAAACTCTTATGCTTGTATTATACAGGTGACAGGAAATTCGCCGTATTCCTGGAAAGGGGTTATTCTACAGCTCATTTGTAATGATTTAAGTCCAGTTAACCAGGGGTCAAAACTCATTCGTTTTCGAGTTATTCACGTTTTTAGTATTTTTATTAAATACCCGCCTTTCGACCTTAAACTAGTAATTTTGTAAAAACTTCGTCATTTAGAAAAAAAAAGCATTTGTCGAATAGAAAATAATAAAATATAATAAAAAATGCCAAATTTTGCAAATAAAAGGATTTGCAGTTAGAAGTTCAAGTAATTATTTTCCAAATTTTGTAACATTAAAAAGAATAATTAAAAAAAAAACTATTACACTTCGCATACAAATTACAGGAATAATTTTCTTAATTCATAAGCTTTCTAAAAAGGTACAATTTTTGACAATTTAGTATTCATTTTATTTAAAATTTTACAATTAACAATAATAGCAGAAATGTTTGTGGTTATAAGCTCCATCGTTTCAACCAAAAAACACGGGAAGCGTTGTAGTAAAATTAATTTTGAACAGTTCTCTTTTTTAAATTCAGCTATGGGCTTAATGTCTTATTTTTAAATAAATTTTCTATTAAAAAACCTAAGGTGCGTTCCATTTTTAAATTTAGAGCATCTCAAATCGTTCTCTTTTTTAAATTCAGCTAATGTCTTACGTTCTATTTTAAGATAATTTTGCTTTTTAAAAACATAAAGTGCGTTCCATTTTCAAATTTCGAGCACCTCAACCTCGACCTATCGAAGATACCGAGTACCTGAAGAGAATTTTGTGGACAGATGAATCCAATTTCGACCGTAACGGGATAACAAACTACCACAATCTGTACTTTTGGGCTCCCAAAGGTCAATACCCAAAAAAAATCAAGAGAAGGAGCTCACCAGCAAAGATTTTGTTTAAACGTGTGGATGGGAATCGTGCACGACAATTTGATCGGATCTTTCTTTCTGCCAGCACGATTGACCGGCATCGCATATGAAAATTTTTTGAGGGATGAGCTACCGACGCTACTTGAAGATGCGTGCGTGTTTGCGACAAGAAGGAACGTGATTTACCAACACGATGGCTGCCCTGCTCACTATTACCGGGGCGTATGACAGTGGATGGATCAGAATTACCCAAGAAGATGGATTGGTCGAGGCAGCCCAACCCCTTGGCCAGCCAGAAGCCCGGATTTAACTCCATGTGACTTCTACATCTGGGGTCACATGAAGGCGTTGGTCTACGATAAACCGATACGTAACGTAGAAGAGTTAAGACAAAAAATTGTAGAGGCGGCACAGACAATGAAAGATGGGCTTTCGAGGCGAGTAACAATCACCGAAGTACGAAAAAGGCTTCGTGCTTGCATTCGAAACCAGGGCAAACAGTTCGAGCAAAATTTGTGATGTAATTGATTTTAGTTTTTAAGATTAAAGTTTATTTGATAGTGAAACTGTTTTTTTCCTCATTTTATCCTAACCTTGCTTAACCCTTAATTTGATAGTGTCCAATATACTTGACATAACATAATTTTCACTTTTTGTATTCTTTCAATAGATAATTTTTTATGCTGGTTTTAAATCAAATAGGGTTTGAATTTACATTTTTTTTAATTTTTGCCAAATTAAGGGTTAATCACTTATCAAAGTATCACTTAAGACTTAAGACAGAACTGAAGGCAAAAAACCCCACGAATTCGAGACACAAACAAATTAAATTAATTAAACTAATAACCCTTTGTTTGTGTCACCAAAGGCAATCTGCTGTGCCTTCTACATCAAGAAGATAAGTTAAGATAAGAAACAGAAGACAAAGTAAGCCCTCGGAGAATCTAAAACGACACAAACAAACTCATTAGAATCAAGTACGCTAAGTAAAGTCTTCTAGCTGTTCTGCTATTATTATTATTAATTGTATTTTTTTTGTATTAAAATGTCATAAATTGTACCTTTTTAGAAAGCTTATGAATTAAGCAAATTATTCCTGTAATTTGTACGCGAAGTGTCATACTTTTTTTTTTAGCTATGCTTTAAAATGTCACAAAATTTGGAAAATAACTTCAAATCCTTTTATTTGCAAAACTTTGCATTTTTTTTATTTTTCGTAATCAGTAGTTCATTGGCTATTCGATAAATATGTACGTTTTTTTTATTTTTAAATGACGAAGTTTTTACAAAATTACTAGTTTTAGGTCGAAAAGAGGGTATTTAAAAAAAAAAAACTAAAAACGTGAATAACTCGAAAACCAATGAATTTTGACCCCTGGTTAACTGGACTTAAATCATTACAAATGAGCTGTAGAATATAATGAATTTCCTGTCACCCTGTAGGTACTAGATAACGATAAACTACTTATAAAGAGAAATACTTATTAGTATCGTCCTATACTACCAAAACGTAATATCCAGAATATCAGTAACATTAAATTTGAACCTTAATAGTATGGCGATACCGTTTATTTTTCAATATGAATGTTGTAGTGGCACGTGCTAACTCGGTAGCTGGCGGCTTTGCGATAATAGAGACAATGGCCTTTGTTTGAAAGATTAGGGCTCGAAGCGAAAAATTGACCTGGGAAGATTCATACTATACATATCTATTATTTGTATAGTAAGCGTATATTTATTACTTTTCTAGTTTTTTTTAGTATTCACGTTTAATAACCAACAGTTTCTTATTGTTTACGACAAGTCGGAACAGATCGCTTATCAACGATAAGACCGCCTGTTTTACATATGTTACATGTCATTGTGCTGTTTCTCTGTAATGTTTTTGTTTGATGTATAGTGATATGTATTGTGTATTGTATGAGTAGTTGTGTACATACCCGGCGGGTTTCCTCCAGCTGTACAGCTGTCTTTGCTGCCCCGCTCGAAAGTCCATTACGCTGATAGCCTGCAATGATAGAAAACCGTATAAATCTCAAATTAACTTTGAAAAATATCAACACAGGGTGATTCAAATCATCCACCCGACTTTATGTTCAAATATATTGAAAAGTTTTGAAGTCACCCAGTTATATTCACTCTAAGTGATGGCCGAACTCGCGCACCGAGGGTAAGGTACGGTACCGCCCAGCTCGCACTTGGCCGGTTTTTATTATTTGTGTTTTATGTTTATGAAAATACGTTCCTTGCATGGGGAAACCATATTTTGTTATTCGTTAATCCAAATAACGAAAGCTTAGTAATATGACATCTAACATGTAACATCTTAGCCTGACTGTGTAAAATGTGGTTATAGAATTATCAACAAGTTTAGAGTTATTGGTATTCTGTAGCTCTGCCTACCCCACTTTGAGTGAAGGCGTGACGTTATGTAAGAAGAATAAGAATAAATTTATTTAAACAAAACACATGGTTACAAACGGGCATTACCCGGTGGATATCAAACTAGGCTGAGCCTGAATCTTGAAATCCACGGAGTTGGTTGACAAACTGCCCGGAGAGATCAGAGTAGACCGTCACATAAGTTTTTTTTTTTAAACTAATATGATTTATTATTTTGCGTGTGTGCGTGTACGTGTGTGTGTGTGTGTGTGTGTGTGTGTGTGTGTGTGTGTGTGTGTGTGTGTGTGTGTGTGTGTAGTAATATGATTCCATTTGGCCATCACGCTGTCGGCGGAGTAGGGCCGCAACCCTAGAGCAATGTACTCACACACAAGAGCACCGGCAGCGCCACGGTCCAGGTGAAGGAGAGCAGCGTAGCGAGCGTGGCGGAGAGCCGCGAGCGCGCGGCGTAGAGCGCGCCCACCACGCTGTCGGCGGAGTAGGGCCGCCCGCGCACCACGAACACGCCGCACACCAGCGCCACCTGCACCGCGCAACCGGTCCACGACCCCACCCACACGTAGTCCATGAAGTGCACCAGCCGGACTCCTGCCTGCCCACAAACAAACATACAACTGTTAATCTAAGCGGCTCAGTCTGAGGTATGCTCGCCCCGCGCGACGACCTGCACGCGAGACATATTGTTGCACATAAACATGCGCGGGTGAGGCAGCGTGCTCGCCGCGAGCCGACATTTCAAAATGGCGTCGGACACGATGACAGCCGTGTAAACAGTACGTTTACTATTTTTAGTAGTAAGTTTAGTAGTGAATAGTACTTGAAAGTTTACGGTGTCTAAGTGGTTAAAACGCTACGATATTTCTAAGTACATTGGTGGTTCAACCTAAAAGCACTGACGAGGGTTAAGTCAATCTACCGTGTAACGCGTAGTGACGTAATTCACTTTAAATTTAGGGAATCACTAATGAACTAAATACATGAAATATATTAGTTTACAGTCTCACGTTAGAACCCTGTCACAATCATCATCAGCCCTCTATTCTACAGAATTCTATTATCTTTGACATGTTATCGTTTTGTCAACGATAAGATATCTCTTATTTACTTTAAAGTAAGTATGGAAGAGTTAAAAACAATACAATAACAGGATCATACACACTCTTCAAAACAAAAGTCGTCTTTCCTGTGGTCAATAGTTAAAAGCTTGTGAGCATGTAAGTTTTGTTTTTATATGATAGGTCTAAAGCAGTCCTGGCGCCGTTTATGCGGGAATGGGCTTAGCCAGAAAATTAGGCCTTAAACATGTTAAATTCCACAGGAGAGACGCTAAAGTAAATCTGTGTATGACCCAACACGGTACAATATATGGTTTTACATTTGGGTCAGTTCCGTTTTAGTGGATGGACTTTGTATTATAGTAACTTCGTAAATAAGAAAATGTAGTCAAGACTTTTGAGAATTAAGGTCGTGCTCCGATTCGGTCTAAAGAACAGCCGCAAAACGTTATAACGTAATATAAATGTTAACTTTTTACAACAATAATCTAAGTACTAGTGAAAGGTAAATTTAAAGGTCAGTGTCTGAAATCAAATTTCGAACGAACTTAATAATTTCGTAACAGTTAATGAATCATTGTAATCTAGTGCAGTAATACATCTTAAAGATGACTTTGCGACGAAGGCCAAATACGCTATACAATATAATTGAAATAGATTTATCGCTTGAGAGTTGAGAAGGATTTGACTCCTACATGTGGTTTCAAGGTTGTATTCACATTCACTTTCAACATAAAAGTGTATGTAATGTACATAGAAGTAGGCTGAATTCGATGTTATTTTCTTAATACTGATGTTTATGACATAACATGAAATTTGTAATAAAAAACCTATCACGATTTTAAATAACTTTTTTATTCCTCAATATAATAAACACCTCGCATACACTCTAATAAATACCTAATACCTTACCTAATATAGCCAATAAGGTGCAATATAAGTAAAACTAAAAAAAATGACTTATTGAATTTATTGCTATGCGGCATTACACTAACATATCACAGAAAAAAAGGCCTTATACGGGCCTATTATAGTCTTGTTTATCTTTGTGGCTAAACGTGGACAAAACAACTGTCACTTACTGACGAGCATGTAAGTGCGAGAGTGACGGATGCTTTAACCAGCGTGATAAATACGACCATAATACAGGGGCAGCTTTACACAATGTTCATCTATTCCAAAATTTCAGTGAAGATCTTCATACACGTGTTAAGCTGGGTACGAATCTGAGCGACTCAGCCTGAGGCATGCTCGCGAGCCAAATTGTTGCACATAAACATGCGCGGGTGAGGCAGCGTGCTCGCTGCGAGCCGACATTTCAAAATGGCGTCGGACGCGTTGACAGCCGCGGCTGCGTGTATCATAATTCACCGAATTATTAATGAAAAGATTAAGAAATCGCCTGTGGTGGAACGGCTCATCAACTTAATCAAATTTCTATATGCGCCTCGCCCACAGACAAGTTAGAACTGGATGTTCTGCCCGCGGTACGCTCGGATACACGTCCACATTACGCGAGGCACGCAAACTGAGGCGCCTTTGAGCACGGTCAAAAGACAGACTCTTGACGGCTCGCCGCGCGACCGATTTCAAAAAATATTTTCACATTTAGAATGCTGTACTACCACAGAGTAACATAGGCTCTGTTTTATTTTTCTATGCGGACGGAGTCGCGGGCAACAGCTATAACTTATAAGCCGCCACCAAAGAGAGACAGAGGCGCGGCGCAGTGCGGTTAGGGCTAGCACTTGTGTGTATGTAAAACTATTGCACAAAAAAAACAATTGACTTGTTTGTCGCTCAGATCTCCCATTCTATCTAGTCTCTTACGAAATAGTCGCACTGAGCGACCAGCGAGAAAATAAAACGTGTGCTAGCCGTACACCTGTATATAAATAAATTAAAGCAAACTGTCTTACATCAGTGGTAAGTACCAATCCGACGCCCAATCCGATGACACAGCTGAGGAACGTGATGGTGGTTTCCCAGACCCGTAGCGCCTCGGCGTTGATGGCCATGATGCCTGTGATGACACAGTGCCAGATGGCGAGCTGCTGCGCGATCCCGAACATTATCAGGATGAAGTAGAAGATCACGGCCCACGCTGGGGACAGCTGGAATTGGAGAGTTAATGATATAGTGACGGTTTTTGGTCCGGAGCGGCTTGCAAAAGGCCTGTTACAAAAGTTACGATGGGAACTTCACATATCATTATTTTTCTTAATGGGAACTTCACATATGATTATTTTTCTTAAACAAATCTAACATCCTCGGCGATGTATAAAAAAGTTATAATCCGTGTGGATGCCTGGTTAAAACAGTGCCACTCAGAGGCGACTAACGAAATAAGAGCTTGTAGTACTTTTAGGCGATGGGCTTGCAACCTGTCAATAATACAGTGGTTACAGAATTATAAACAAGTCTTTTTAGAGTTGTTGGTTCTGAAGTTCTGCCTACCCCACTCTGGGAATGAAGGCGTGATGTTAATTATGTATTTAAAGTAATAAACACTCGCACAACCAAGACGAATCCAACGGCAACTCAAATCCATCAACCCGCTTAGGCTGCAGGGGGTACCAAAGAAATAGAAATTTATTTATTTATTTCATCAACTTATTCTATGATTACAGGTAATGCGATCAAAAAGGCCAACCAATTGCCATTATTATTACAATAACATGTTACATGTAAGGCTGCTTTTTTAAACTGCTCATGGAGCAACTGAACAAGTCAATCATTTTGGCTCTACGGTTGAGAGTACTCATTTATTATACACTCGAAAAATATAACACTCCTGTTGAAGTCGCTTATAAACTGATATAAAAAAGCTACATTTGAAATACCAACTGTCATAGTAGAACGCGATCCTACTTTATCAGATAAAAATAAAATCAAAATTAACAACCCTCTTCCGTTTTAGTAGTTTGTACCATTCCTTAACTTAATAGAAATCCAAAGATACTTCGCAAAACTAAATCTGTCAAGTCGTTAAGCCGAGGTCACAAAGAATCGTCACACACCGAAACACATTATTTTCCTTCTTCGGTAGTCGGAATAATATAATAAAAAAATGTAGAACGTCTTCAATTTGACCTTTATAACAAGCAAAAGATTACTGTCTACCTTACACATTATCCATTACATAATGGAGACGTGAAAGATTTCGACTCTCATTGTATCGGCTTTTTCTCATGGTTACGAAAGCGGAAGGATAGCGATCTTGAAAACGAACATAATATCATCATTGTTCACTTTATTTGTGTGTTTATATTCCGATTTCAAAAAGCGTAGCAATTTGGCATGACCAAATCAAACGTCGAGGTGAAATGTTTTTTTGTAAATGTTGGTTAATCTTGAACTGTGAAGTGGTGTGCCGTTGCCAGTAATCCCATTCCCCAGAATAACTACTGCACCATATGCAAGTTACTGGAAATATTGCCAAGGTCCTTTTTTGTTTTTTGATATTCAGTTTCCCGTTACAGAAACTAGATCAAAACAGAAGGTTCCTGAGAGCGTTCCTTTTAAAAAGTGCACCTTAGCGTTTATAAAATAAAATAAATAAATAACTAATCGATCACACAAAGTAGACCTTACGACCCTCGACATAGAAAGCAAGTTACACTCCCTGAATCGCTAAGGTCTTTAAAAGAGAGTACAAACACTTAAAACATCGACATGTACCGAACAGCGTATTCAAGTCTGAATTAACCCAGTTTCCATACACAAACGGTTTCATTGTCGCTAGCCTCGCTTCCAACAGTTCTAAAACAACGTAAAGTCTATATTTCCCACGACGATGGATATTATCCAAATCAGGGCCCAGTGACACGTTTTGCGTTTAAAAAATAAATTAAAAAGCCTTTTAGCGGTAGCGAATGTTAATATCAAGCTCGGTGCATTTATTGGCGAATAAATTTTCGTTATGCATAATGTGTTGCATAAACCGGTATGAATTATGTCTATTGCGAACAAGTGTACCAGAGTATGACGAATGCACTTCGGACGAAACTGAGTAATATTTTGTAGATTTGTAGAAAAAAATGATGGGGAATCGTTATAGCGAGAGGGGATTCTATCATTAAAAACAACGATCGTGTGAATTGGAATATTGTAAAAAAAACTTGAAAGATTACTAAACTAATGCATACAATTGATTGATTTAAAAAAATCTGACGGTAGCGTATTATGTATTGTTTCATACAAATATTTATTTCTGTTTAAAATGTGCCCTAAGGTCTAATCTTACGTCTTACGAGGGTGATATTCTTGTATGAATACGAAACAATCAAGCCCCATTCGGTTTACAAATTATTCAGAATTTCATAAAAAAAACATGACTTATTTGAATTTTCTTTGTACATCATCGGTACAATAACATATCCATTGTTTTATTAACTACAAAGTCAATCAATCCATAATGCCGGAAGTACATAACTAAACTACATTCTATAGAACTGTCGCGGAAGAGGAACTTTCAGTTTCCTGTAAAAAAAAACTTACCACGTTCGCAGGTAACACTGCCAAGGTTGCGGGGACGATCTGTGTTGCCAGCTGCAACGGTTGCCAGCCGCTTATAGTTTTGGCCGGGATGCCAGCCTTCCACACAGTGATGCCGACCAGGCTAGCATAGTGGAACCGGTAGCGGACTGGGGTTGACACGGTGTTGCCAGGCATTGGCTCCGATGTGGGCCAGAGGAACTGAGTTGTTTGGACAGTTTCTAAAAAGGATAATTAATATTATCAAACTATGGTATTATGCCTTCGTACAGTCGTTGGGAAACTGCAATATTGGTAAACTTGCAGACTCGCCTATACAATTAAAAGAATTTCACGTACCATACTAATTATTTTCACCTTTATAAAATTAACTCATTAGTGGTCGGAAATCTTCGTTTTTGTATGAAACACGAGAGACAAACATAGTGTCAGTTGCGATATCGCACCTTTGCGACAAAACTGTGGTATCTCCAAAGTTGCGACAAAAGAAGTTGTCACAGTTTTGTGCGATGTGTGTCACACACCTGTCATTCCTCTAAAACCAAGAATAGGTCATATATTGTACTGCGATGACAGATGTCAGGATTTACTACTTATCGGCCTGGCACTATAATAACCTGGAAGTACAGTAGAACTAGTGTAGCCAGGTCTAGTCTTGTCATAAATCGGGACTGTGCTAGAAAAAAGTCGTGCAAATTACAAAGTGTGTGGCCTTCTCGGTTGTTGTAAATTAGTATCTATATGAACACTCCAGCGATGTGCCAAAAATCAGGACGATTGGTGTCCCGATCTTGGGTAAAAAATAGGGACGTGCCCCGCAGAAATCGGGACTTCTGGCAACGCTAAGCTAAGTACCCTATTGCAATGACAAGCTACATCACTTAAATGAGTGTTATGGCGTTAAATACAACACTTCATAATTTCAACAGGGTTCTACGCAAATAAATTTAAATCAATATCAAGAGACACTTACACAAATCAACCTAAGTACAAACAACAATAATTATATACTCATATGTATAGATTAATAAATTCCTAACTACCAATACTAATAAACTAATATTGTATCTATTTGAGTTTCTTAGTTATGTACGAATTTACATAAATACATACACACTATACGAAGAAAACAAGTACCTACTTCCACTCATCACACAAATATTCAACCTACCTGGAATCAAACCCGACACTGCTAGGTTCATAAACAAGGTCATTACCAGTTTGACTAACGCGTCGCCTTACGCCGTTGAATTTCGTAAACCGAAAGTATTTAGTAACACGTCCGTTCCACATAGACAATTCGAAAATCTACATTTAAAAAAAAAATATTACAAGGAATATAATATGTTAGAGAGTAGTCTAAACTAACAGACACGTTTTTTTAGCTGCCCATTCTCAACCTATTTAGAGAAACTGTCGTCAAAAGTACTGGAAAGTGACTACACCCTCAACTACTGAAGAGAGTTTTGTTAAAGCAAATTGCTAGTTATTTACTGGTTTAATATGTTTTGTGGTTGAGATTGGGCAGTGTCATAGGTCCGGGCAAAATACGTGTTTGTTATTTTAGAGTACTCTCTAATATATATCAAAATAAATCAAATCGGAGCCGGACAGTTACGTACCTTTCCTTGTTAGTTTAGTATACAAAGACATTTAAGGGGTAGTCAATACAAAAAATATGTCTAAATGGAATGGTGTTTAGCAATTATTATTTTCGTATTATGTCATATGTATGTATGTGTATACAGATACTGGACTGAACCTGTAATATATAATTAGAGGGTAACACTAGATAGAATTACGATTTAATTAACAGAGAAGAAGAAACGATGAGTTAATCGATGACCACAACAATTTAATAATTGCATCCTTCTTGAAATATTTCGACTACTCACTAACATTAGTCACGATTCAAAGAAGATTCAATCGTTACATTATTAGCCTTTATCGTGTTTGCTTCATCGTGGAATTTCGCTTTAAAACCAATTTGTATGGCTTGAAACCGCAGAATTCAATACGGATTATTTTTGCATTTGCTTCAAAAACGATTTTAATCCATCCATACTCTATACTACCTACTAATATTATAAATGTGAAAGTTTGGATGGATGTTTCTTACACAATCACGCCAGAACGGCTATATTAAATTTATTGTTTTTAGTATTTGTTGTTATAGCGGCAACAGAAATACATCATCTGTGAAAATTTCAACTGTCTAGCTATCACGGTTCATGAGATACAGCCTGGTGATTAACGGACAGACCGACAGACAGCGAAGTCTTAGTAATACGGTTCCCGTTTTACCCACTGGGTACGGAAACCAGAAAAAGGTTACAATATGTATAGTATCTAATGTTGCATACGAGTAGATAATGGAGCTAAATACTTGTGACTTATTTCATTTTATGGTGACATAATTTGGTTTAGCTCGTAAGCTGGGCCTCTATTCAGGTGCGTTAAAACGATATCGTGTTTGACACGTTTAAGAATCGTTTATGTCACAGTCGCCATTATTGTAAATGACATAAGAGTTATCAAAACGTTGACAATACGGAAACGGGTAAAAAACGATATAGTTTTAACGCACCTGAATAGAGGCCCTGTTCATTGTAAATTCTGTATTTTAATAAAGAGAACCATGTAAATCAATTAAGTTAAATCAACGCTCACGGGCGAATATTTATTAAGGCATACATAAATGTGTTAGTCTCATAAAGTGAAATATATATAATTTATTTTGTGATTTTGTCTACAAGTCTTTTTAGAGTCGTTAGTATTTCTGTAACTCTGCCTACCCCTCTCTGGGAGTGTAGGCGTGGTGTCATATATGTATGTAAGTACTCTTTTTTTTTTTGATTCATGGCGGTCCACCGCGATATTTTGCAGTGATTTCGCCAATGTCAAGCGAGTAGAGTAAAACAGTAAACAAACAAAATAAATCAAAAGCAAAAGCCGGACATCTTTCAATCGGCCATCTTCCCTCCCCGAAGGTTACCGGAAGCATGTATGTACTTTTGAGATAATAAATTCTTTAACCCGAAAACCGATCCGTAACTTCAGAAGCTAGAGTGAAACATTCGATTTTTAAACCCGTGCAGACTGTTAAACTTAATCGTCACCCTTCTTTACTCCACATAGGTAAAAAATAAAAACTTACCATAGCTTCCAGGTATATACGCATATCCATAGGTCTTTAGTATCTGCACACAAGTATTAGCCAAGAATGATCCTAGAAGGAGTACAGCTAAGGTCAAGATCACAACACAGGCGCTTTCCTTCTGCAGCATGGAGCTGGTTTTGTTCTTGGCGTTCTTGTGTGACGTCAGCTGCATCACACAAGCTCCGAGAAAACCCCAAGTTAGGAAGGTTTCCTGAGCGGCCGCAGACCAACTCTACAAAAAAAACTCAGTAAAAATCAGTCACCTATGATCTGATTGTTCAAAATCTGAGGAGAATGGATTAACGAGCTATTTTTAACCGACTTCAAACAAAGGAGTGAGGGTATACGTTCCATAGTATGTTTTTTTTTATGTATGTTCACCGATTATTCCGTTAATAGTGGACCGATTTTAAAATATTTTTTTTGGTTTGATGGAGTATACTTCCGAGGTGGTCCCATTGTCACCAAATCTGAATCTGATGAGGGGATTAGTGAGGAATTGAGAGAACTCCTCAAATATTGTAGGCAAACATATAGCGATTTCAGTATTTTTAGTAACTAATCTAGCATTTGCATTCAGAAAGTATCAAAAACAAAAAACCGCCTCCAGAAATGCAAAAAAATAACTTCTTTTTTTCAATTTAGTTCAATTGGACTAACCTATTACTCCTATTAGGTAGGCCTACAATTTTAAAATAAGTTATTTTTGCGTTTTTGTAGGCGGTTTTTTTTCACGTATTGTTACATCATTATGATAACATACGAAGTGTTACACAAACTTCGCATTATATTACCAAGACAGTAAGTTTGTCTGTCTGTTACTTTTTTACAGATTACCCAATGACTAAAACACTTTATGAAACTTAAAATAGACATTGCGAAATTCTGACGCATCACACATACTTAGTACTTTTGGGAGATTGTTATCTTCCAAAATATGCGGTAAAATGCCTGTCTAATTTTTAACAGACTTCAAAAGAGGAGGAGGTTATCAATTCGAGTGTACGTTTTTTTGTGTTTGTTACTCTATGACTCCGTCAATTGTGGATCGAAATATGTTTTTGTTTGATAGGATGTCCCGAGGTGGTCCCATTGGTATCTGATGAGGGGATCCATGAGGAATTGAGATTACTCCTCAAATATTAAAGGCATAAATATATCAATATTGGTATTTTCAGTAACAAGTCGGCATCCCACATTTTTTTTTACCAAATGCCCACTTCTGTTTGATTGACCTATTACCATTTGCAAAGACATTACTTTTGAGTTTTTGAAGGCGGTTTCTTGATCTTTAAAACATTTAGTAATATGTGTATAAAAGTAATGATTAACATACATTACTGTTTATAAAGAATTCACTCCAATCCGTCTCGGTAAATATATTAGTAACGGAGTCGTAAGGTACCAGCGTTAGCAGCTTAGTACATAGAACCAGGGTCCCACATAATGGCAGAAAAATCAGTATGTAAACAGCCTGCAACAAATTACACGGTTTAACGGGCAGCCACTTGTGGGCGTACAAATCTAAAGTGACCTTACAGCTGGTGCTTAAGCTGTTTTTGTCACTGCTATGAAACAAATAACACGGCAACAATCAGAACGACGCTTGCGCCAACAGCTGTTAAGTCCCTTTCGATTTGGACAAGTAGGATTTGCATTTCCATACATTATGTTAAGTGTGATGTAACAGTTACCTTGCCGTACGAGCGCAGTCCTTTACTCAGCGACACAAACACTATCATCCAAACAACAGCCAGATTAAAAGCTACTTGAAACTTTATCGTGCCCAACCCACTACATGACCCAGCATTCTTCTGTAAAACTTCCCCATGAAAATATTGTGGCAGTGTATCTTGTATTTTAAAACTACTATTTTTCCCGGCCGAATCTGAAAATAACATATTCACTTGTTTATTGTTTTAAATTGCAAAGAATCATCATCATCAAACAACAGATTGACTAAATTGACTAGCGCGATAAGATGACCTTCAATAACTTCCTGATGAGTTTGTCCATTGACATTAGACAGAGCTCGTTAACATTGGGAAAACATTGAGAAAACATTGCTATTTGTTACGAGAGTATTATGTCTCACCTTCAAAGTTAAATTCGTGTGGCAAGGACCATTTGTATTTGTCGTTGGACGTTATGAAGGAGTCTCGGAAGTAGACGAATATCCACGATAGTCCTATTATGCTGTAGATGCCTGTTACGGCTTGCATGATGAGCATGGATACCCCAACGCCCTGGAATATCGGTGATATTTTCCACATGTCCATTGGGCCAGACTCCAGGACTTGTCCGAGGCACAGATGCAGCGTAAACAACGGTATACCGATCAAAAGCGACAGTATCAAAAACTGCACTACAAAATTTGCACCAAAATGAACACTGAACATTGCAAATCTTGAAATATTGAATATCCCTACTGTGCAGCTGAGGCATGCCAGCATGGCACTCAGACGATGCGGCCACACTCCAAAAGGAGGTTCTTCAGTCTCTTCGTTTCTGTGGAGAAATAATTAAGTCACACAATGTTACGCAGTCTTTTATTTAACAGATATGATAGGTAACATGTCTGTCTATTGACGACACGCTAGCCTAGATGGGAGTGACCCTGCCTTCGAAGCTAGGGGTCCTGGGTTCAAATCCCAGTAAGGGCAGATATTTGTGTGATGAGCACGAGTATTTGTTCCTGAGTTTTAGTTGTTTTCTATGTATTTAAGTATATATTTCTCTATATAAGTAAGTTTATCGTTGTCTAGTACCCATAGTACAAGCCTAGAGCTTAGTTTGGGACTAGGTCAATTTGTGTAACATTGTCCTGTGATTATTTATTTATTTTTATTTAAGTACATAGGGATGTCATCTACCCAGGTGTCCGAAATCCGTCCTAGTTCAAAATGCGAAAAACCAGGAAACTTTACTTCATTTATTTTATTTCCGGAACTAACTCCACCGCGGCGCAACGGACTTTTTGCAACATTTGAATGTAGTAATTTTGTAAGCAATTGTTTACGTTAAAGGACGCGTGTCAAATCTTAAGCTGTTTTTTGGAAATGTGATGTGTTAGAGAATTACCTCTCTTCAGTGGCACCAATAACAGTTTGTTCTGCGGCAGTGACTCCAGTCAGGGATTCACTGGAATCACTAGACGAACTCGAGCTACGAGCAGTGCTGCGGGCGGTGCTCCGACCCGTCCAATCGCCAGTCACGTCACTGTCTCCCGGAGAAGGAAGTGACAGTGTCCTGTTCATCAGCAACGCCCTACGTCCTACAATCAACGGACCTGAAGACCCATCACTACTCAAGTTAGCTGCCGTCACTTGTAACTGTATAGGAGCACTTGTAGGTCTCAAGTTCACATGATGCTCCAAAAATAATATAACTGGTAGCGTCAAAGGTTCACTCTCCTGTGATGATATAGCAGGAAGAACTATTGGATCTAAACAGCGCATAGAATTGCGCAAGTTTTCATTTGTGGCACAAGCTCTCTCTAATGATGGTATTAGTGCCTCCCTGTGATTTCCAGTCAACTCGGCAAAACTTTTAGAACGACCGAGGTTCGTGTTTTGTCTTTCAGAAACATTTTGAGATGTGTCCTCTTCTTGAGTTTGTCTTAAGTTAGCTGTGACTACTTGAGCATTATCGTCGATTGAACAATGTGCCTCAGAGTCATTGGAATGACTTACATCTCCAATACATTCTTTAATCTTACATATGAGATCCCCTTCATCACTATCATAATTCTTTGTGTCATCATCCAGGCATGCAAGCAGAGATTTATCTAAAACTTCATCTAAGTCATTCAAAATATCCATAAATTGACATAAAGCTGTGGCTTGAAATTCTTCATCATTTGTGATGTCCGTAGATGCTTGTGATGTAAAGTTTGAATCAGACTTATAGCATTCTGGAATGGTCTTTTGCAGATCCTCTCTCAGGTCCTCGTCATCTGACTTATCCAGGTCGTCACTTGATTGTTCACTACTGTAGTTACTTTCGGAGACACTACTAGATGTATTCGAACCATTACTGCTGCCCGGCACAAGATTTTCCCGTTGTTCATAGTGGCCCTCATCTAAATTGACCACTTCCATTTTTATTGCATGGCCCAAGTCATAACCCGCTCTTTTTGGGGTCAACCCTGTAACAAACATAAGACATTCACTAAAAATTTCACAGCTTACAAACTAGTTCCAAACAATAAACGCACAGTATTTTGTAGTCACAATTTTCCAGAGTTTGAACATGTTAGCTACGCTGTTTGCTCACATGTGATATAAATTATGTCTCTAACAGGACTAATTAGTCCGATTCCAAGAGGGAGTAGTGCTCATTAGCACTCTCATGCAACAGCGGTGTTTTACTTTACATGTGAATAGGGTGTTGTTGTGACTCATGTTAATGATTTTATCTCATGTTAACTAAAACTTAGGAGACATCTTAAGCTAAATAACACATTTGAGATTGATAAATACAGTCTGTAAAATAAATGTTGTGGGGATATGGGAGATTAATGAAAGTAATATTATGTAATTTTTGGTGGCTTGATACTTTCAGAGCTGGTAACTCTTACAGCCTGAACAATTTTAATCAAAGAGCTATATTGTCGGTGATACTGCAATACTGCATAACTAACAAATACAATTAGTTGCAAAATGTATCTTACTGACTTATCTGCTAAGGTGTCTTTTGCACCTTTTTAAATTTGTTTGTTACGCAGTATTGCAGTATCTCTGATGATATGACAACACACACATAGATAATATGTACACATTTAAACTCCACTTCATGACTATGTTCTACTAAGTTTATGTTTTTATACTCTGCTTATTCTGATCACTGCTTATAATACTCTTATGTTTAAGTGTTGGAGAATTACAAAAAAAACACACACTATCATCAATTAAACATAAAGATACCTATCACACATTAACCTAGTACATTTAAATATTAATGATTTCTTGATCAGGCAGTTTTCAAAAAAAAATACCTAGTTAAGGACAAAAATTAACAAAGTGCAACTTCATGTGCGTCATAAAAATTAAGTATTAGCTCAGGCCACTTACAATTAAACTGGAAATAATTTGATATCACGCTATATGTTATATAAAGAGTCATAAAGGGTTGTTTTGACTTACTTTATTATTGAATCCACAAAAATATCATACCCGAAGTTGCTAAAAAAAGTTGTACTCTAAGAAGAGCTGGAATTTTTCAGGAAAAATGCTGTATTTATTTTTACGGTGAAAAAGTATTGTTTGACATCAGACACAATATCCGAAATTAAAATCCACAAAGAAAGTACAAGAGAACATGAAAATAATCAACAGAAACGGGCTAAGAGACCCTGCCCACTAACAACAGTCGACTCTCCACAACACTTAGCTCCGACTTAGCAAATCTCGATAAGGGAGGTTACAAGTGTCCTAACTGGTCATTTTTTATGTTAAGTAGAAGGCACACAAGCACTCAGGTCACCTAATGGTAAGCGGAATCTGAGACCCATAGACATTTGAATTCTCACAACTATAATCCTAAGAACTCAAATGAGTTGCCAACCCTGCAGACTAAGATGGAATGCCTCTATGGTAGTAATTTCACCGGTTGTCTTATCCCCACACCTAATTTATTTCAAAACAATATTTTGTGTGACGTAAATGAAAGAAGATTAGTTAATCTAGATATTTCCAAAGTAAATAATACTTCGAGAATTTAGCATTTCCATTTTTTTTTTATTGTCACAGCCATAAATTTATGTGGATTTACACAGAATATGGTTATGAACTTGCCATTTTTTGACGTAATAAAATTACTGTTATAGATACATTGTTGAGTCTCCATACAAAGAAATCATAACTTTCCTGGGAGATATAAATGTACGAAAAATGATCATCAATCACATGTAAAAGTTACAGTTTCTTAATGTTAATCCTTAACTAGGTACAATTATTTTGAAAACTACCCATTCAGGTATACCTACTTTTTTAGCCTGTGTTAGTGACCCAGTACAGGCAAATGCCTCCCTAAAGGCCTGTAATTACTTACAATCATTAAAATATTTTGTCAAAAGTTATCAATTAATAAAATAAAAGAGGGTAACTGCTAAGAAAATAATCAAAGTATTTTACACCACACCTGTATATTATTATGTGAACCAATAGTTGGCTAGAGCAAATTAAAACTAGGTAACTCACTTTACACTTACTTGTTACAATCACAAGCACAACTGAACAGTGATAAATCAAAACACTATAGAAAAATGGCGTAATTTGAAAAAAAAACATTTGAGTTGCACAAGTAACAATGAAGTAATGAAAAGATAACAATTTCGTAACAATTTATCATGAATACAAGAATCAATAGATTAGAATTCTATGCGTTAAGAAAAAAAGTTACAACGCCGAATAAACAGTTTAAATTACAAATATTAACATTTATTTAGGTTAATATAGGTACCCTAATTTTTCATTCCGATGCTGATTACAAACACGCTAACTTAACTGTAATGCGTGCTTAGATACAAGAAGAATACTGATAACTCTTATAGAAAACAAAATTAGTAGTGTTTGTCAATAATTACTAGTTAATAATTATAATAACATTACCTGGGTATCCTTGTTTGTACTAGTTTTTTGTTATTTGACGACATTTACCAAGCAGCACCTTTATAATTTTTGATACAACTCTTAAACTAAATTTATGCGATTTTTTTAACTTAAATAAAAGACCACCTTGTGATGAATAAAACACTTAATTGTAAACCGAGAAGCATAAAATTAAATTAAAGTAGTGTGACATTTCCTATTAACATTTTTTGCTGATTTGATTTTATGAAATGAACGAACTGACTGACTGGACTGACTGACTGACTGAATTGACTGATTGATTACTAGCTAGACAGAACAGTCAACAGACTCTAGAATTCTATTCTTTACGAAGTGAATGAATGAATGAAATGGGCAGAACTGCTAGTAGAGTGAAGGAAAGGCAAAACTAAAGCAAAATATACCCTAGTACCTACGGAGCTCGATTCTTTTTTTGTAAACGCGAACGATTAAAATATGTCTTACTTTAATTACAAAATGTTTAGCAGAAGAAAACAGAATAAAATTTAATAATCTCAACTAAATAAGAAACGTATTTACAAAAAAAAAACTGTTAAAATAAGATTATGTAGATTTGCTTCATTGGAACTATGTATTACTTCATCTGTGACTTCGTGTTATCCAAGTGTTATCGTGGCACTACGTTGAAAAAACAAACAATGGCTGCGTTCCAAGTTGCTGTGATGAACTCATAAAATATGAAAAAAGTTGAAGGCTTAACTTAATTTGTTACACCCTCGTTTTATAATATTATACAGTCAGACAGATTTCTTTGTTTTACTGACTATATCTAACTTAAAGCATAAATTCAGTATATAGTTTAAATATTCAACATCGTTATAGTTTTTTACAAATTTAAAGATACACATACAAATTTGGAGCCACATGTGCGTCTTATATTACTCAAAGTAGCTCGTCCTCCTCAGCTCCTCTTCACGTTTATGAGAAATAAGGATACTTGAGTTAATGAATCTGATCTATCGTGGATCTATCTATGTCGGGTCACGCGCACATATTCAAAAACAACAAACAAAGTTATATTCTTTATTTAAAAATATAACTAATTTACATATTTTTTCAAATTTAAAACTTAGTCGGCCTGACTAATTACCTATTTTTAAGTAACAACTAACTTTACTACCTATTAGTACCAAGCGTGTATGAGATAAATCGCGGACGGGCCGACGGATGGACAGACGGACATGGCAAAACTATTAGTTCATTCTTGAGTACGGAACCCTAAAACTCAGTAGGCCTTCTTTGCCTCCTCTTTGTAGTAATAGTTATTCGTTTTTAACCTTGTAGCTTGTAGGTCTACAAATAACTAATAGGTAGTTATTAGAATACAAGTTAAAACTGTTAAGTACTTAACATTAACAATCATTTCATCATCAAAGAAAACTACTTATTATGTTGTCTAATTTCTATTCGTTCTAAAATAATTTTCAAGACGAAATAGAAGTAAGTACCTAATTAATTTATTACTAACATTATACATTACTTACGGGATTAATTTCTAATTGGTTGGAGCATTGTGAAATATATAAATAAATGATTCTTGTGGTTTTTTATATCTGGAACCTACGCGATGAAATCAATTTGGAACGCACCCACAGAGGGGTCAAAGTTTGTTATCATAAAATGAGATAATAATGCGAACTATTTCAGTCTAATAAAACCAACTCTCAGCTTTAATCCACAGTAATAAAGTTAAAGATTCTACTTTCAAAACAGATATCTTTAATGATACATTTGTGTAAATGCTCTTGAATAATTAAAGACCGATAAGAAATAATTTTACTTTCAAACCAGCCAGTTGCTTGTCGCAGGGATATTTTGCTGCATTGTTTTGTTTTCTAAAGAATAATTATGTTTTATCTAAAAGGAAGTAGTTTGATCAGCATCAAAATGTGTACGTCGCGAAAGGTTCGTGTTAAGTTAAATAATTTTGTGTGTCAGACCAGACGAACAGTCAGTCGTGCATGAGCTGCCTGCTAAACTGGTTAAGCTAAGTGGTGAAGTGGAATTTAACGTTATTCAACTTATAAAGTCGAAGGTGGATTAATTTTTAACTCTCGTAACTTGAACAAAGTTTTAATTTGTTCAGAGTCTTATTAGAATATTTTTGTGCTACAGTTTCTGAAAGCTATGGCGACGTACTCTACGAAAGTATCCCTGAACGAGGTGGTGATAGTGTCTGCGGTCCGGACCCCTATTGGATCCTTTAGGGGCAGCCTGGCGAGTCTCTCAGCGCCAGAGTTGGGTGCCGTCGCCGTCAAATCAGCTATAGAAAGAGCCGGCATTCCCAAGGAGGAAGTAAAAGAGGTTAATTTATTTCACCTACTTTCCATTGGCAGCATACAGTTAATCAAATACCATAATTAACAGTTATTTGACACAAGAATGTTATGGGTTTTTCTGTTGGTGTTATGTTACTTGTTCTTACTTATAAAATCATTGATTTATTATCTTAAAGATAATATACAAATTTCAGTAATTAACAACTAAAAATCTAATCATCAGCATTACAATTAATTTTTTTATTAATATTAAGTGTAATTGAAGTATTGTATTATTTCTTATGATTTTTCTATTTTTAGGTATACATTGGAAACGTATGTTCTGCGAGCATTGGGCAAGCTCCAGCAAGACAAGCGGTCATCTTCGCAGGACTTCCTAAAAGTACGATTTGCACCACAGTCAATAAAGTATGCTCCTCGGGGATGAAGTCCATCATGCTAGCAGCTCAGGGCCTCCAGACTGGGGCTCAGGACGTAATTCTGGCTGGAGGAATGGAATCTATGTCAAATGTACCATTCTATCTGAAGAGAGGGGAAACTTCATATGGTGGAATGCAACTAGTCGATGGTATTGTATTCGATGGTCTCACTGATGTGTATAACAAGTTCCACATGGGAAACTGTGCTGAAAATACAGCCAAGAAACTAAACATCTCTAGGCAAGCTCAAGATGATTATGCTATTTCAAGTTACAAAAGAAGTTCTGCGGCTTATGAAGCAAAGGCATTTGCTGATGAAGTAGTACCAGTTCCGGTACCGCAAAAAAGAGGTGCACCTCCATTAATCTTTGCAGAAGATGAAGAATACAAAAGAGTAAACTTTGAAAAGTTTAACAAGTTAGCAACAGTTTTCCAGAAGGAGAATGGAACAGTAACAGCAGGTAATGCATCCACATTGAATGATGGTGCTGCTGCTTTAGTACTGATGACGAGAGAAGCAGCAGACAGGTTAAATGTGAAACCACTTGCCCGAGTGGTTGGCTTTGCTGATGGTGAATGTGATCCCATTGACTTCCCTATTGCCCCTGCTGTAGCTATTCCTAAATTGTTAGAAAAAACTGGTGTAAAGAAAGATGAAGTTGCTCTTTGGGAAATAAATGAGGCCTTTAGTGTAGTAGCCGTAGCAAATACGAAAATTCTGGAATTAGACCCAGCTAAGCTCAATGTACATGGAGGAGCCGTGAGCTTGGGACACCCAATAGGCATGTCGGGTGCTCGCCTTGTTGTGCACCTGTGCCATGCACTAAAGAAAGGAGAAAAAGGTGTGGCTTCTATCTGCAATGGTGGTGGAGGAGCTTCATCCATTATGATAGAGAAATTGTAAGTCAATAAATAAATAGGATCTGTTTATGACCATGTTCACTGTGCCTTTCTTGAAGTTATTACTGTTAGATAGATAAGATTCTGAATGAAATCAGCTTCCAGGGTTGTATATGTTAAGCAAATATTATAATTAATTGTAAGCTTGGCTTAGCTTGATTCTAAATTGTTTTTTTATTAATCATATAATTATTTGGTTTTTGATAAATTATTACAAGAGAGTGTCCTGTGGGTGTTATTAAATCATTTAATTGCTGTTATAATTGAATGTTTGATTTACGAATTTGTACTTGAGGTTTTGTAATCTTTTGCAGATCTCAAGATACAGATGGACCCCCTGTTATAACATTCTATACAAAAGATCCATGTCAGTTATGTGATGTAGTCATGGAGGAATTAGAACTTTACAAAGACAAAGTTGTTATACAGAAGGTTGATATAACACAGTCCGGAAATTTGAGATGGTTGCGACTATATAAACATGATATTCCAGTATTATTCCTCAATGGGCAGTTTCTGTGTATGCACAGGCTAAACAAACCGTTACTTGAGAGAAGACTGCGAATTATTGAAGAAGAACGATTGGTTTAATTAATACGGTGAAATGACTAAGATTGGGTGTTAAAATCAATAAAATCTAATAGGTAATAATAATAAACTACCTCGTAGGTCCTGTCATGTTATACTAACAGATTTTGTGAAAAACCATAAGAGTTTACACAATGTAAACCAAAAACAGTATTTTAAACTAGTCAATTTTAATAACATGAAAACAATAAATAATAAAAAGACAAAAGTCCTTGATTTTTTTATAAGTTTTATTTCAGTAACTATTACACCGTCGTCCAATATGATCTGCCACCATTAAAGAAAGAAAGAAAGAAATTCATTTATTTTGCAAACAATTAACAAACCTAAAGAAACTACAATACATAAGAATTGGACACAATTAAGAAGTCCGTCAGCAGTGTTAGCACACTATAAAATAATTTGTAGCTTAAATGTCTAGCATAAAAAAAAACCTACTGACAAAATGCTAGAAAGAGTGACTGACTGCGAAAGACAGTCACGAGTACTATGACTCGTACCTAATACTCTGGTGACTCTGGTTAGTGTGGTTTTATTGTACTGGGGGGTTATCATGAAATGCGTAAAGGATAAAGCTATAGCAGTTACATATCTCTTATTTTCTCCTGAATTGTTTAGCCATGTCATAGTAATCCCCCTGGAATTCACAAAATGCCGTCTGCATTACCACGATGAACGGCAATTTAATGCTTAAACTCTGGCCGAAGTGAACCCAGCATTTCGGTCACGAGTTGCGTCGACCGTAAAACACAGCTGATAGGTTTGAAAGAAGCGAAAACAACTTTTTTCCATGCTATCACTTCCATTTCATCTCATGGTAAAATGGAAACACCAAAGCCGTGTCAACTTTACTTTTAAAGTATTTGTACCTAACGTATTAAAAAAAAAAGTATTAGTAGATGATTGATAAATTTTGGCATAATTCAATTTTTGTAGGCTACTCACTTGGCGAAATTAGGAACAAGACAAGTGAAGTCCATCAAAAATTTACTTGAAAACCCCACTCCCCTGCAGTATTAACTCTGACGAGGTAGCCATGCTACCGTAATACCAAAGGCGTAGGTGACTAACTGAATACCTAGTAATGGTATAAAGGTGTTTTAAATTGAATGTCGTTACCAATAGAGTAATATAGAATAATGCTCCTTTATAAAGGATTTAGATGTTATTAAACATTGGCATAGGTATCAAATTTATTTGCGTAAATAAACCTGTTTTATAATTATTGCCCTTACATCATGACGAAATGCTATACAAATAAAATAACAATTAGGTTACAATTAGGTAAGGCCCAAAGGGCAAAATTGAGGACATTTATTTTTGTCAAATTGACTTTTAACTTTAGTTGACTGACAATAGATCCTTTTTTGAACTAGCAACAATTGACGCGGGCCGAAGAATACTATATAATACATTTAAGACTTGCATTTCAAGATCCAAGAAAAAGATTTGGACGTATTTGAAAACCTCTTATTTTTAAGTCGATGCCTACTCGACATGTGCAGAAATGTGTAGGTAAGTACGTAGGGACTTCAACCGTAACAATTATTTGCGAGCTACATAATTGTGGTTATATCACACTACATAAACCTGTTAATGTCTACGCTTACAATAAAATTCCAAATATACTATCGTAAACGGAATATGTTAGTATAAACATCTGCTAACGGTACTTCCACGTTACCGTTAGAATTCTCTAATAAGTAGACCTTAACGGTATTTTGTGAGCGATAAAGTTGAACAAATACACAGATTGATTATGAACAAGTTAAAGTCAGTCTAATGGCTGGTTTACACGTCTTTAGTGCTTTAGTTGTTAACTAAATTTTTACTAAATTAATGCATGTAAACAGTCAGGCCGGGGATGCACATGCCAGTAAATCGGGAAAGTAGCTGGCATGAAAGTTACTGGCATGTACGAGTAACTGGCACACTGCGGATACATTTGCAAGTAACACTGGCATGCATACCGTGCCCTTGCATGCCAGTATTACTATACTTACTGGCTTGCCCGTAGCTGTCGCGTCTGTTCACACGAGCCAGGTTAGCAGCCCCCCGCGTCCCCTCCCTCAACGGGCATGCAAGAAAATCAAATGTTGTGCTAGCTACTTGCAACTAGCTAGCTTCCAGTTACAGGCATGCCAGTTAGTGAATACACATGACTGTAGCTGGCACTTGCAAGGAGCTGGTATGCTAGTGTGCAAGCTACGGGCATGTGTATCCCCAGCTTCAAGTTAGTAACAAGTTGCAAGTAAAATTTAGTTGTCTACTTAAGAGTTGATTTAGAAATAGTTCTATTTTTTTTGTTTAGTAGGTGGGCGTGAACTAAATTACTAAACACATTTGGACAGGAAAAATAACCTATTTAGTACTTTTTTAGTTACTTTAGTGAACCACACCCGTAACCCGAAAAAAAAACAAAACCCATACAAATCCATAAATTACTTTAACAACAGCTAACTCCCTCGATAACTCTTCTGTAATTTCTTCTAAAACCTCATTTAAGACAAATTTTACGATTTGTTTACGTTGTTGCTGGTCCATTTTGAACTAACAGACTTAAATCTGGGCTAAATTTTGTCATTTCACGTATAAACTGTTACTAAAGCACTAAAGACGTGTAAACCAGCCATAAGGTATTGACTAATACGAGTAGTAAAAGGTGGACCGATGATTGCGCGGAAGCCAGTGAAGAGATTAGCATAAATAAAACCGACCGTCGTGGAGGTTCTTGGGGAAGGCCTTTATGACCAGCAGAGGACGTCTTTTAGCTGATAGGACGATGATGAGAGTTAAGAGGAGAAAAGGGTTTGAATGCTGTAAATTTCCATACAAAATGCGGTAACGTTTCTCTCTCCTTAAACCCAGTCCGATTTTTATGATTTTTTAATATGTTGTAGATCTTATTATGAAGTTGGGTCTATACATTTTCCTTCCCAAAAAAATATTTGTTGGGAAGTAACAGGTTAATATTAAAACATATTAAAAAATCTTGGAAACGTTACTGCCCGAGCTAATTTGTATATGGTAATACTTCGACACCTACGCGATTTAAAGCGTCGCCTCACAAATCCTCTAAGGTTCGTAGGTCGACGTGTCTTATCAAGGCTTCAAGAACCTGGCAAATCATAGAAAGGAATGGCGGGCACTCCTCCGACAAGAGCATCTAGAGAATCTCTTAAGCCAAGTCCATAAAGTCACCTTGATGAATGGCATTTTCCACCGTGCGCGTTTCACTAGGCACTTTTTGCCTCGCACAATAACGAATCTGTGGAACGAACTCCCTTCGCCGATTTTTCCTTGGGTTGATGGGCCTTCAATAAAAGAGATTTCATTTGCATACTTAATTGGCCACGAGCGAACCGACAACTCTCCTTGAGTTTGTGGTATTTATAGGCGGTGGTGATTATTTTTCCCATCAGGTAACTCGCATGCTCGTTACCTCCCATCTCTTGTAAAAAAAAGTTATGATGATGATGAGTTAGGTCTTATTTGGAGTCTCAAGCAGACTATAAAGATATGTATACAGTGTTAGCCTATCTTGCTTCTGTATAGTAATTATATTCTTGATATTATAACAGGATATATGTTAATACTTACATTTTTAACCTAGCGTTATACGGAACTATGAATATGAAATTAATTATCAGTCGTATCCGTATAATACTTACTAAAAAGAGTAAACATAAATAAAATAATTGCTAATTAGTCAGGAGCTCACTTAAGGACAAGCTTAATCACTACATATCTAGTATAAAACAAAGTCGCTTTTTCTGTCCCTATATCCCTACCTATGCTTAAATCTTTAAAACTACGCAACGGATTTTGATGCGGTTTTTTTAATAGATAGAGTGATTGAAGAGGAAGGTTTATATGTATATACTTTATATATATACTTTAATCCGGAGTGAAGCGAGGGCGGGTCGCTAGTACTTGATATGCGTCAGTCTTAGGCGTCAGTGGTAGTATAATAGTGCAAAATCGCATAAGCAACAAGTTCAATAGGGAGTCAAATGAATGAAATGCGTTGAAAATGAAAAGACATCGAGATTTTATCATGATTAGGTACTTAGATATTATTTTACTCAGGTATTTTACAATCCTATGATCGTTAATGTTGTTATACAACTTTAAGTAAATAATTCTTACTTCAATACTGATTTTATAGCTCAATACTTGATTGACATATATCAAATTGCATCAAAAGAAGACACTCACAACTTTTTAAGCATAATGGCAGTAGCCCCACCTCCCCCATTACAAGCAGTAGCCACGCCTATCTCGTCCTCCTTTAGAATATGGCACAAATGGGCAACAATGCGCGCTCCTGACATACCCAGAGGATGGCCCAGAGTTATGGCTCCACCGTGCACATTTACTCTATCCATGTCTAACCCTAAAATCTTCTGGTTACCTAAAGGAACCACGCTGAAGGCTTCGTTAATTTCCCAAAGGGCAACATCCTCTTTCTTAACACCGGTTTTCTCTAATAATTTTGGAATAGCTACGGACGGCGCTATGGGAAATTCTGCAGGATCACAAGCACCATCCGCGTACCCAAGAACTAAAGCAATAGGTGTCACGTTCAGTCTTTTCGCGGCTTCTCTCGTCATCAGCACTAAAGCTGCAGCTCCATCGTTTAAAGGTGACGCGTTACCAGCTGTGACAGTCCCATTTACTTCTTGAAAAACCGTGGGCAGCTTGCTGAAGTTTTCAACGTTCACTCTATTAGGTGCCTCATCTTCTGTAAAGAGAACAGGTTCGCCTATTTTTTGTGGCAATGGAACGGGTACTAGTTCTTCAGTAAAGGTTTTGGCTTGATAAGCTTGTATTACTCTCTTGTAACCCAAAGCAGCAAAGTCGTCTTGTTCTTTGCGTGAGATATTCAGGTTCTTTGCAACTACCTCTGCACAGTTGCCCATGTGGAATTTGTTGTATACATCAGTGAGGCCATCAAAAAGAATTCCGTCCACTAATTGCGTGCCGCCGTAAGGAGTTTCGCCTCTTTTCAGGTAGAACGGGACATTAGACAAAGATTCCATTCCACCAGCTACGACGACGTCCTGGGTTCCAGTTTGGAGGGCCTGGACTGCGAATGTAATAGCTTTCGTGCCTGACGCACAAACTTTGTTGATGGTGGTAGCTATGGTTTTGTCTGGGAGACCTGCGAATATCACAGCCTGTCTCGCTGGAGATTGGCCCATGTTTGCTGACAGAACGTTTCCGAAGATCGCCTAGAAAAATAAAGCTCCATATTAATATGTAAGTACTGTACAATAATGAACATACCTTCGCGTGCAGTCAACGTCAAAATATGTCAACATTTTTGCACCTTATCTCAACGGAATAAGGTGCAAACATCGAAACATATCTTGAACCATCGTAATAAATCCTGACTACTACCTTCTCGTAAGTTTTATCGTTAAATTAAGATTGAGATTATTTAGCAGTGTACCTATAGTGTAATATACTCGTAGTATCTAGCTACCTAGATGGTAATATAAGACTTCAAGGAGATAAGAAACAAAAACCGCAGCGCACATTGAATGGAGTAGGGTTGACAAGGTCAATTCAATTGTCATTTAAATACCAACTATCTTGATAACGCCAGCTTAGCTTCTTATCAAGATGGTGCAAGAGCTCATGTGTGGTAATTTTGATTTTTTAATAGGTATTAAAACTTCATAATACTGATTACAATGGTAACTGTAGATAAACCACAATGTTTAGCGCAGAACGTAGTAAATTTTACAGAAGGTATCTAATTTATGTGGTTATCAAATTGGTCCTTGTTTATGTAAAACAAGTTTTATGATTATTACGATTATTGTATGTAACTTTTTCATGTCTCATAAAATGCTATTGTTTATCTTAGAAACGTATTAAAAGTGATACACGTTAACCCTAGGGATGAAAAGTATTTTGAAAAAAGAACTATTTCATTGGATCTGTGTAGTAAGTAGCAGTAGCAGAAACCGATACAGTCTCTCTGTAGTAAGATTATTATATAAAAATCATAATTTTCTTTGGTAAAACTAACTTCTTTTACTATCTTATCAACTTAAAAAGTACAATGTTTAACAAGGGTAAACTGGGAGAAGTCGCCATTTATTTCACACTCAAAATGTATCGTATGAAACAGGTGCCTTTCATGCCGTGGTTAAATGTATCTACTATTATAATATTTATAATGCAAAAGGAAAACATCTATAAAGGTAAACCTATCTCTTAGGGGATCTCTTCCAGCTAACCCTTGAGAGATCTCATCGATTGGGAAAAGAAAGAGGTCATTCATCGAGTAAGTAGTAGGTATATGTTAGTTTAATTCACAATGATAGTTAGACATCTAACTATTTAGTAGTATTTTTCTCAAACTCGAAAAAAAAATACTACGTAAAACATGTCAGTAAATAGAGTTTTAATAATTTGTGTGAGTTCACTTTAAACAAATTACTTACAGCACGGATTATGTGAATTCTAATTTGAATACCTACGATTGGTACGTACAAACTAACATACCTAGGTAAGTGCTTAATATTAAGAAAACTGAGAACAAAATGGGTCAATTTAGCTCTTTGCTATACTATTGAATAATGCCGCCTTATTGAGTGTCATGCTTTTACAACCTATACGACCATATATATTTTTAGGTAGGTACATTCACGTAACGTCAACTTAATGGCGGGGCTAAACCTCTAAGGATTTTGTGGATTGAAATCACTAGCAAATATATATTTTAGATTTTAACCTCCTTAACTTCTTCCTTGGGTATGCCAGCTCGTTCGACCGCAGCTTTAATTGCTATGGCGCCCAACTCTGGCGCCGAGAGACTCGCCAGACTACCCCTGAAGGATCCAATGGGGGTCCTCACCGCAGACACTATCACCACCTCGTTCAGGCGTAGTTTATTCGTCATTGTTTTTGTTTACTGTGAAATATGAATCTTGTATTTGAATGAACGTCTACATTTTTTGTTGATTAGTACGCAAACACTTTACACCCTAGGTAGAGAGATAAATTAAAATACTTGCCTCTGAATTGATGAAACTAGAACTGGGTATGGTGGTAATGGACTTCGCTGCACGTATGCAGTTTACTGACTAGAGTCATCTCGAGTACTTGAAACAATTACCACTAGCACTGGCGATAAATTATAGCTATAGACGAGTATTATACGATTCTTAGAGGACCGTGGTGTTATTATTTATCTAACGCAACCGCTGAGATATCGTTGATATTACGTAGCAGCCGATCCTGACCACCGTATTCGAGTAAGTACCTACTTTTACGAACGTTTATTTGTTGAGCTGTCATAGAACCATGTCATAATGTGGAGTGTCAGGTTAATATGTGAAGTAATTTCTGCGACAAGAATCTTTAGTAGTAGCTCAACTAAAGTGTAAGAAGACAATGTCGCCAATTAAGTACGTATTTACAAACCCATATAGGTAGCCATTTTGTTCTTATACGTATTTGTTTCATTCGTATGGTTATGCATTGCCAAAGAACTATTCCAAAGCACTTAGGTAATTCGAAAATTTGGGACTCTATTTCGTACTTTAAATTACCGCTTTAAAGCTGGATATTTCATAAACGGACCATTGATCCCACAAACCCGTATTCTTTTTGAAAGACCTATCTAACGACCCCCCACACTATGGGGTAGACAAGAAAAAAAATCTACCCTATATTACGCGTAGGGAAGGTACCTATAGGTACCTTTTTTTTTTTTTTTTTTTACTTTATATGCTATTCATGCCAAATTACCTACAGCTTCCTAGCACTAAGAGGGTTCCTCGTTTGACTACCTACGGAACCCTAAAAAAGAGGAAGAGACAGCTACACGAACGAGCTTCGGTTTCAAGTTTTTCGGTACCCCTAATTCTCTGCGTAGGTACTCTGACAGTTCTGAACGTTCTGATACTATTTAGGTACGTGATAGTTTTTTAGGAGTTTCATGGGTGGTTGGTTAGTGTAATAAGATGAAGCTAATCGACCAATTTGACTTCGACCTTTATTGTGTTACGGAATACCACACTAAGTACATAAATTGCATTATAATAGGTACAGTACGTGTGTGAAGAGTTACGTAAGGAAGTCACCATACATAAGTAGACGTACATACCGTTTTATTGTACTCGAGTACAAATATATAGGGTTATTGGTAATACGACGTGTTCCCGTTGGGACGTGATAGGGGTGACTGTTTGCGACTATTTTAACCCCCATATGCATTATGCAAAAGTGAACCATTTTGAGTTATCATGATTTTTAGCTTTATTAAAAATAAGTCAAAAATGCAACAACAAAAACTTATTTAATTTTTTTTTTTCTTCTGATTTATAAAAAACGATTAAACATTGATTATTTATTAATATTAAAACAACAATTATTGGTCCAATTTTATAAATGCGAGAAGAAAAACCATATTATTACATTATTTTTATTTTTTTTCCACTAAAATGCCTTAAAAACATAGAAAACATTATGAAACTTGGTTTGCAGATTATTTTAAAAACACCCGTTTTCTTAGCTCTCCAACAAGGCGAAAATTCGTATTCGAACTAAACTGAATGTAGTTCTTTAAAATTTCCATAAAATTAAATAAAAACAATACCCAATGTAAATAAAACAAAACGTATAAATTTTAAATAAAATGTAATAACCAGTAACAGTTTAGTAGTATTAACAATTAACAATTACTTAACAATTAATAATTAGTAACAATTAAGACATTTGGTAATTTAGCCTAGTTAAAGTTCTTGCTCGAAGTGACATCCCCTATTGCGTACGCAAAGTCGCATTCTTTTTCTGAGTTGTGACTTAACTACCGAAGTAGTCAAATTATTCCGCATCGCATTTGCTGCGTTTATAGTTCTTTTTTTGAGTTCTTCCGCGGATGACACAGGCGAGACGTCGTAAACCAGGGATTTCATGTGACCCCAGATAGAAATCCACCGGCGTTAAGTCCGGACTCCTCGCAGGCCACGGAATGGATCCTCCTCGTCCTATCCAACGATTAGGAAAATGGCTAACGAGCCATCGCCTAACATTGACACCAAAATGTGCAGGACATCCGTATTGTGGATATATCATGTTTTACCTTGAAAATGTAAAAAAAAATTGGTAAGCTGCAGCATTTAGATTGCTCGGTAAAAAATGTGGTCCGATTAAATTGTCGTCAATTATTCCTATCCACACATTAGGAAAACAGCGTTGCGACCCTTTTGGCAGAATATCCTCTTCATAATTAACAACATGGACTGGGGGTCTTCCGGCATTCATTTTTCGTCTCTGAACACTACCAGTTTCTCGGATTCGCCCGTACACTCCATTAAAAACTGATACGTGGATTAATCGGCGATTAGGAAACCGACGCGAATAATCTTGACGAGCAGCTTCACTGTTACCGTTGCAAAAGCCGTAACAAAACAAAACACAATACTTACTTATAGGCGTATTCTTCATTTGTGTATTTTTTAAACATAGATACGCTGTTCATTTTGATTAAGTTCTTCCATATTTCAATTCAAATTAAAAATTAAACTATACAATAGTTCTTCTTTTTTATTAAATGGCGGTCCACACAGTGATTTCGCCAATGTCAAGTGAATAGAGTAAATCAGTAAACAGAATAAATCAAAAGTAAAAGCCGGGCATTTTTCAATCGGCCATCTTCCCTCCCCGAAGGTTACCGGAATCCCTATACAATAGTTTGAAATAAGATTTCTTTAAAAACCTTGTTTTTTTTTCTTAACCTGCCAGTTTGCTTCCTGCATTGGCTTAGGTACGCATTAAACCTATTTGCAAGATACCTATTCAAACAGCGATTTTATGTTTAGTTCGAATACGAATTTCCGCCTGCATCCTTTGTAATCATTTTTTTCCAGTTTTTTTTTTAAATAAGTTTTTAGTTGTTATCCATCTTTGAAGAGCTAAGAAAACGGTGGTTATGTTTTTGAAATAATCTGCAAAACAAGCTTTTTTTGTTTTAAAGGCATTTTAGTGGAAAAAATCTCAAAACAATATTAAAATAATATTGTTTTTCGTCTCGCAATTTTAAATTTAGACCGATAATTGTAGTTTTAATATTGATAAATAACCAGTGCTTAATCGTTTAAATAAGTCAGAAGAAAAAATGAGATTTAAATTGATACTATTTTTAAATAAATTTTTGATATTGCATTTTTGACTTATTTTGAAAAAAGCTAAAAATCATGATAACTTAATAATGGTTCACTTTTGCATAATGAATATGGGGGTTAAAATTATCGCAAATTGTCACCCCTATCACGTCCCAACGGGAATACTTACGTCGAATTACCAATAATCCTGTATTAGGTTGTATATTTTATCAATACTGCCAAACCATTCAAGGTTCTCATGAAGCACAATTAATCACAATTCATAATATGCTATCACAATTATGTATACGAGTATGCTACCCGCGCAAGAAACTCCTAAACCTCTGCAGGTTTAGCTATTTTTCAATAGGGATTCTTCTAGTTGGGTTGCTCAACAGTGCAAGATATTATGCAGTTGCAGTCAAACGGGCTATGTTTGACTGCAATTTGTGGCCGGCAACTATTGCTATCTTACTCTTACTTCGTATGTTAGAGCAAGTGCATAGTTGCCCGGCCACAAATTGTAGCAAAACTTGGCCCGCTTAGAAGCCCCGTGAGATGTAGATCTCTTTACCTTCGATTGATTGGATTAGCACTTACCTTCTTAATATTGTTGTTAAATAGACCTCAGACCAGAGTTCAGATAGACCAATCCATAATTTGTTACATAATAGAAACCACCTTTTTTTATCTGGACCAATATTAATAAAATTAATATTTTAACAATAACCTATAAAAATTATTAAACAACTACATTTTAATTAAAACTAACTTATACATTTAAGATAAAACCCTCCATTGCACCAAAGTGCGGCATCGTGCCGATGACGCTCGCAGCATTACCCCGTTGCACTGCAATGCTCGTCGTTGAGCAATAAAGGAGCCAGTGGCAGTACCAGTGGTCGCCAGAGACGCCCAAGTGTATACATATAGTAGTCTTTGAGACGATGATTAACAAGTCTAACACTTCTTTAATGATTTTTTTCGTGTCAGTTGACCACGGCATGGCCCGAAAGTTCCCAGTGCAAGTGCAGCAAATATGTAATTTGGCTCTTGCGGCACTTGATGGTTTGGGCGTGGTCTGAGGCGGTCCCTGGCTTGCGAGCAGAACCTTGGACGTGAGACGGCGTTAGACTATCAACGCAAGTGACATCCCACGCTAAGGGGCGACCAAGATGCCACGGAATTAAAGTGCATCCATCGGGTCTCCTTCCGTTAGAGGTAGACAGGCCAGTGGGCTCCAGCGAAGCCGGGAAAGAAACTGTGCTAAGCCAGAGACTGATCAGATCATTGATCGATGCATGTCTGTAAACGCGACTAGAACTGGACGACCGTGACGTCTTAGGTCGTCAACTGCCTTACCACAACGGGAACAAGGATGCGGCTCGCAGACTTCAAGACCTAGGCAAGGCGGAGGCTCACTGCAACCCTTCCGGTTTGCGAAGGGAGAGAGTGCAGTCAGTGACCCGACTCTGGCTCGGACACTGCCAGTAAACGGGCCTTCTCGAATGGATTTTAACTATTTTCCAAAAGATTTCAATGGCAAATTTTGACAGAAATAACGTCCCATGCCGCTTGGGTAGCTTTTGTGAGTTATGCGACTAGCAAATTTTCACCCAGATAACGTTAATTCCAAGAAATACTTGAGAACTATGTTACCTCCTACAGTGAATGATTCAAGCAACGACATTTTGACGACACGTTGGCCTAGTTGGGAGTGACCCTGCCTCCAAAGCCAGCGGTCCCGGGTTCAAATCCCGGTAAGGGCAGATATTTGTGTGATGAGCACAAGTATTTACTCCTGAGTCTTGGATGTTTTCTATGTATTTAAGTATTTATTTCTCTATCTTAGTATGTTTATCGTTGTCTAGTACCCATAGTACAAGCCTAGAGCTTAGTTTGGGACTAGGTCAATTTGTGTGACATTGTCCCGTGATATTTATTTATTTATTTATTTTATTTAAGCAAGTGATAGTGTAACTAAATTATTGTAATTTTACAAGTTATTGTAAGTACTTCATTCTTTCTTCTACGTAAACGTGTAAATTGGAATTACTAGAACTCTAATCGACAACACCAAGACCACCGATTTTTTTTGTTAAATTGGGCAACATTGAACAGAACTGTCATTACGCGGTTGTCAAGCGAGAGTATTTTGGAAAATTCGTGGTGTTTTCATAATTTCTCTATAATTATGTGAGTTCGTAATAACATTTAAACGTGATACGGTTCACGTGTCGCGGTTACGATCAGTCTAATTCATCGTTTGTGTAAGACCTGTGCTGTTCCCGTGATAAATATACGATGGATAACCCAGCCATACAAACACTGGAGACGGCGGCCCAGATTTTGATGGTATGACTATTTTAATGTCTATGAAACTATCCCAAAATGATCCTTATTACTATCCGGTGTGAGGCTTGTCATCGACATGAGAATACGAAGAAAACACCTTCCTTAAAAGATCACTGTCACCATTGTTGATAACAAAGGCCCTAATTTAATATTTGGCCATTTATTTTACATTACGTTTTAATATCTTTTAAAAGGTGCTTTTACTGAATCCTTGTGTACTTTACATACTAGGCGGATGGCCAATTTCAAATTATAAACTCTAAAATTAGATAATTACCTTCAACCACTTTATACATTATTTTATTCATTACTTTTATATTTGAAGGCGCCACCTACTGTGGTGACGGTCGAGCAACGCCACCAAGCAGAAAGAGTGTTCCTTGAATTTCGGAGCACTAAAAATCCATATCAACTATGCAGAGAAATATTAGAAAAATCACGGGCAGATTATGTGTTATTCGAAGCTGCTGGACTATTGAAGTCCGCCTTAATCAGAGAATGGACCTTGCTCACAGAAAGCGATATTTCTTCATTAAGGGAATATCTACTTAATTATCTCCTTAGGCATGAAACTCCACCATTTTTGAGAGAAAAATTGTTACAGGTAAGTTTATTCCTATATAATTTGATTGCATATCATGTTACTCATAAATACGAGTTGACATTTCAAATTTCGTGTTTCTTTTTAGACTATTGCAATTATTATTAAAAGGGGCAGTATAGATGATGGCGGAAGAGAGAGAAAAGCATTACTAAATGAATTAGAAAGGATCATTCTGGGTTCGCCTATCAGTCAGCAAAAATTGGCTTGCTCTTTAATATTAGCTATCATGCAGGAGTATGCAATCACAGTGAAGTCAGCAGATGTAGGATTGATATGGGAGGTGCACTTTCGACTGAAAAAGGCATTTGAAACTCTGGACTTGAAGAGGACATTTAGGTTTACTGTCAGTGTGTTGGAACAGATAGTACGTTCCGGGCACCAGCCGGAGGGAGAGCAAGCATTGCTAACTAAACAGCTCTTAACTATTGTTGAAACAGTATTATGCTGGGGTCAAGTCTCGCCGCTTTTACCCAAGCGCTTAATAGGAGCTTTTGAGGCTATATATGAAAGTGATAATGCACCAGCATTGAGATTAAGCTTAGCTTGGAGAGACACTATGCTGCAACCTGAACTGATTGCCCTATTCTTCGAAATCCACATGTATGTTAGATCTAACCCTGACTTAGCTACTCCATCATTAACTTGCCTCGTACAGCTGGCCAGTTTGAGTGGGGTTGTTGTGTCAGGAAACAACGTGAAGCAGCAGTACCTAGAGAATTACATTAATAGTTTTTTGAATATGATGGCTAATATACAGCCCATGGACTGGGAGATGCTGGGGATATCTGATATTTATCGGAGGTTGATACAGTTCTTTTCTCCAAGTATGATAGCAGCAACGCCGGCAGCGCTACTGCAAAACTTGACGAAGTTGACTTGTCATTGCATAAGGGGTGCTGTTGTCGAAGAAGGGGTATGTGTCTTTGCTTTGTTTTTTGAAATACTTACTAATTGTAAACAAAAACGCTATGTTGTACAGTTTGTCAGCCAATAGAAGCAGAACACGTACATCAAAGCTTGGCAAAACGTTTTTGATTGATTGGTTAACAGAGCCATGTGGTTTGGTTTGTTTGCGTTTAGTTTACATTAAAATACAAATCCCGTTATTGTACACCAAACAAAAACATTACACAGTACAGTATCATTAAAAATATCTAAACAAAAACATATTAAGCATTTCAAAGTTAGGTACATAAAAATAAATATAGAATATTTACTTTGTTTGGAGATTCTGCATGCATAATAATCAACTTTTTAATACATTATTGTCTAGAAACAACAAAGCATGCATATAATCCTTATATTAAATTTAAGTCTTCCTTGCAATTAAGTTATACCATGTCTACATGTCAATCTATTTTTTAATACTTTTTTGCAGGTCAATGATGACTCAGTATGGAGAGAGGCTTTAAACAAGTTCCTTCACTCTTGGAGTGCGATAGTTCATGACACGGAGGGTTATTCTAATGAAACCTTGGTCAACCCTAGCATTGAGATATTCAATACGTACCTGCAGTGTCGGTTGGCGCCACCAGATGGAACTAGGTACTAATAACTGGTTTTTGAAATTACTTTTTACAACGCAACACGGCACTTAACTAGAGTTTTAATACAAACAAAACAACTGATTAATTTTATACCAGCGTCAGATTCAGTTGACTAAGCATTAAGTTTGTTAAGGTGGTTTGTAGTGCACTGCGATTGGTCCATACTATGTAAATAGATATAAGAAAATGTCTTACATAGATTTTTATACTGTCCCATACAGACAATGTATACAGGGTCTCCCAAAAATAGACGTCAAGACGGCAATAGGTGATAGGGCAGCTCATAAGCTATCGATTTAACCCCAATGTTTAACAGCGATTTTCAGTACTTTCGGAGATATTGATCATTATGTTATATGTTACGAAAAAGCCTTAAGTTCATGTATTATTTCAATATTTTTTCAGTAGTTTATTACATCGATAGAATAATTATGAACTTAGGATGTTTTTAAAGCTACTTGCCAATATTTTTAACATGTTTTTTTTCTGTGTAATTACACAAAGTTTGTTTTTCCATACTAAGTATATGAAAATGGAACTAGGTTTCACTTAGTATGGAGAAAGTAACTTCGAACAACGTAACGTATTGTGTACAAACAATATCAGCTTTCTGACAGATAGTTTCTGAAAAATATAGGAGCGGCATACAGAGACAAACATGGCGAAACTGTATGGGTTTTTGGTTTGGCTACGAAACCCTTACAAAGCATGCTACAAAGTTAAAAGTTTCTTATCGCAATAACTGTTATCGTTTTCGAATATTGCTTTCTTCATCCAACAAGCGATTAGAAAAAAGACTGATGTTACTTGTTACTTAAAGCAATGAATATACAATACTAAGTATAGGGTTTTTCAACAGGGCCAAGGTATCTTTGACAGCTGCAGGCAGCTATATTTGATAGTCTATTGCCGCAAATTGTGTAAAGATCAGTTGGTGATTGTTGGCATATATATCAAAAAGAGCCGTTATGCTGTTGAATTAAAATGGTTAAACTTTACTATCACGACGACCGTTTAATTCGCTTTACGTTTCATGCGTTACGAGAAACGTAACGTCAACATAATCATTCCAGATATGGCCTCCACGATCATGTCGACGGTTGAAAGGCGAAACGCTTCAAGCGACATTTTTGGATATCCACAGTAAAGCGATTTCAATGGATAGGATATGTAAAAAAAAAACATTAAAAAAAAATATGACCCAATTGCTACAGAAATTGAGAAATAATATTTTTTTTATTTTTTTATCTTTTTTTTTAATGATAATTGTTATCTTAAAAAAGTCTTTATCTTCTTAAATAAATGGTTCTTAAATCAAAATGAGCTAAAGCTGTTACTTTTATAAGTAAAGAAAAATGATTTAACCGCCCACTGACCCAAAAAATGCCTGAAAGTAAAATGATTGAAGTGCCTATCATTCTTATAATCAAGACGAAGAAGAATGATTCAAATACAATTTCGCATAATATATCGGTAAGGAAAAACAACTGACCCTTATCTTAATCTAGAGAAGAAAAAAGGAGAATGAAATAAACGACTACATGTTTTTTTTTTTGTTTGAATCAAGTCCACCAGTGTCTTTCTTTATTTTTTACGCCGGCACTTGAACCATCTTCTTTTAGGCAAATTGTATCATTTTTATTCATGGGATATTAAAAGATCATTGTGTTATTATTATTGCATGTTTTATCAAATAAAAGGAACATAACAAGCGACTTATACATAGACAGTATTTCTTTCAGTCAAACAAAAATAAACACTCTGTAAACGAACAGGAACAAAATAAGTGACATTCGTTTTTATTTTAACGCAAAGAAAAGTGCGTTAAGTGGCATGAATGTTCATGGTTAACGGAAAGGAGAATGTTTCAAGTGACATTGTTTAGTATTAGCTTTTATTGCATTTTAGCTTACCACACATTGAATAATATTCAAGCTTAAGTAAAAATGGCCTAAAAGCCAACGTAATTGAGATGTAAAAAGGCTAAAATGTTGAAGTATCCTCCGACTTAAAAAAATGTGTTTTCGTGTCGTTTCATTCAATGGGGTCTAAAATGAGGCATATTTTTTGGTTGATTCAAGTGCCATTAGGGTGGCCAGAATAATCTGAAATCCATCTCAAACGACGCAGAAAAATTTGCTGATTCCGAATATGTATATAACTCAATATCTCGCATTTTGTCGCTTGAAGCGTTTTGCCTTTCAACCGTCGATGTGATTTAAGCTTTCTTGATTATTTTTATAAGGAAGGTTAGGTGTAATCATTGGTGTTTCATCAATCAGTCTGTCATAAAACTAAAGATTAACATAACACGCTGCATCAATGAGATGAGGTGCCATTATTTCAAGAAGTGTTAGTATAAGATCCTAACAAACACCATAATGTTTGGGATAAGCTTTTATAGCCTAATGCAGTTATTTTGCAAAGTCATCATCTGCTTATCAAGACCAAAGCACAGATTAAATAACAGTTACTACATAAAATATATTTTTCTTGTATGAAAAACGACAAAATAGGTCCGATTAGTACCTATAAAGTAATGTAGCATGCATATAAAACATATGTATAATGCTGCCCGAACACATCTAAATAAACCTTATTAACTTCTATTTAAAGTTATTTTTTTGTAGTTTCTTGCGAATGAATAGTGACACATACGTTTGCACGCTCGAACGGTAGGGTTGTCAATACAATGAATGCGGCGCCGCTCATGCTTCGCAAACCGGAGCTGGCAACGCCGCCCGGGCGCATCCTTGATTTATTAAGCTCACCGGTGAGCTGCCGCGAGGCGGTCATTATCGCATGTACCTTGCGCTGAGAAATACGCCTGACCAAACTAACGAATCCCGACACTGGGTCTGCGTTAAGTATAGCGGAGTTCCTGTCGCTACCATCCGATTCCATCATGAGATCTGCTATCTCGGTACCAAATTTTGCATTGTCATCGGGTTTACGTATTTCCAATATCGGTCCATTACGATAACGGACAGGTAGTTCAAAATAGATTTTAAAGATTTGACCTAAATTAACAAACTAACAATAACATACAAACTTGTAAAAAATTGACCTTTTGCCAAAGCCGAGGTGGTATTGAACACGTAATGCCTAAATACAAAAGGAGAAATCTTATAAACCTATACACAAAAATCCAATTGTTTTTATTTCAATTCAAAGATACCCGGTTCTTATTGAATAACCCGATACTAAATAAACAGCTTAAAAATTAAATGGTAACGAAATTATTTTCTATTTATAAAAGCAAAAAAGTTAAAATTATGTATTGTTCTTATCACTACACACTAATACACTAGTAAACTTCTTGGCCTGATTGTGCAAAATGTGGTTATAGAATTATAAAGAAGTCTTTTTATTAGGGTTCCGTAGCCAAATGGCAAAAAACGGAACCCTTATAGATTCGTCATGTCTGTCCGTCCGTATGTCACAGCCACTTTATTCCGTAACTATAAGAGCTATACTGTGGAAACTTGGTAAGTAGATGTATTCGGTGAACCGCATTAAGATTTTCATACAAAAATAGAAAAAAAACAATAAATTTTTGGGGTTCCCCATACTTAGAACTGAAACTCAAAAATTTTTTTTTCATCAAACTCATACGTGTGGGGTATCTATGGATAGGTATTCAAAAATGATATTGAGGTTTCTATTATAATTTTTTTCTAAACTGAATAGTTTGCGCGAGAGACGCTTCCAAAGTGGAAAAATGTGTGTCCCCCCCCCCGTAACTTCTAAAATAAGGGAATGATAAATGTAAAAATAATATATGATGTACATTACCATGCAAACTTCCACCGAAAATTGGTTTGAACGAGATCTAGTAAGTAGTTTTTTTTTAATACGTCATAAAAACATTGATCAAAGCTACAACGAACTTTTATATTATGACGACACGCTAGCCTAGTTGGGAGTGACCCTGCCTTCGAAGCTAGGGGTCCTGGGTTCAAATCCCGGTAAGGGCAGATATTTGTGTGATGAGCACGAGTATTTGTTCCTGAGTCTTGGATGTTTTCTATGTATTTAAGTATTTATTTCTCTATATAAGTAAGTTTATCGTTGTCTAGTACCCATAGTACAAGCCTAGAGCTTTGTTTGGGACTAGGTCAATTTGTGTGACATTGTCCTGTGATTATTATTGTGATTATTATTATGTTACTTGCTGCTACGGAACCCTTCATGGGCGAGTCCGACTCGCACTTGGCCGCTTTTTTTTTAGATATGTTAGTATTTCTCTAGCTCTGCCTACCCCACTCTGGGAAGGAAGGCGTGATGTTATGTATGTAAGTGTTCTTATCTGTGATTGTGACATTTGCACCTGACAGAAAGGGACAACGAATAATTTGCCTAAAACAGGTTTGTAGTGCGTTTATGAATAAGGGGGTTAATCTTTAGCCTTGAAGTTTATTAAGAGGTTAGCTATCTCAACCAGCATAAACGCAGGATATATAAAATTGGTAACATTGTTCTGACCCCACGAGACTAACGTTGCCTACTCTGCCCTGCTAAAACAATTCGCAGTATTCCAGACAAAACTCCTGTAGCAAATGCAACTTTATCACTAAGGTTATAGGATGAATCTGCTTTGGCTATTAAATTTGAGATACTGCCTATTGGCTTATGAGAGCAGTACTGCTCTGCTAGGACAAATTGTAGTATCGCAGGAAAAATCGTGTAGCATATGCAACCTTATTACTAGGTAGTGCAGCATTACCAGAGTTTTCACTTCAGCTACGGACCAACACCGCGGTCGGATGAAGACGGACTAGTGCGCGTGTTCATTTTACCTTTTTAAATTTTTGTTTTGTATAACTTATTTTAACCGATTGTCTCTGTACCCCATACCAAACGTCACCCCAGAAACCGTGAGTATACCTTTGTCACATTTTAGGGTAGCACTCCAGTATTTGCTGACGGGTATTTTTATCACCATCTCACACCCTTCATTCGACCCAGTAACCCCTATCACTCAACCCCCCCTAAATTCAAAAAAGGCCCGCGCGCCTGATCGAACTACATATTTTATGTTCTTTTTCGGATTTTAATTTGGTCGACGGTAATTTATATCTGGAACTTATACGCCTAAATTTCATTTGTGAACTAATAACCGGCATGCTTTCCTCTTTTTATACCGTTTCAAAGACCTATCCGCTTAGGCACCTTTTTAATTGTGTACGTTAATGTTATCAACATTGTACGGTTTGCTATTTTTGGTGTGCATTGTCATTTGCGTGTGTTAACTTTAGGGTTTTGTTAAAATAAATCTTTATATCTTTAAAGCGTTGTTCAGCATTTTTAATTCTACAAATCCTACGTGTTGAGCACCGGTAAACTCCGTGTGTTCGGTAGTACGGCTATTATTAAGCTTTTTTAAATAGTCGTGCTTCAGTAGATAGGATTGAATCTGCTTTGGTTGTTGAATTTGAGATATTGCCTATCGGTCATAAGTAATCCATATTTATGTACTAGCTTCTGCCCGCGACTTTGTCCACGTAGATTTAGATTATCGTTAGTCCCTCGGGAACTTTTAAATTTTCCGGAATAAAAAGAGGCCTATGCGGTAATCCAGGGTAAAAGCTATCTCCATTTTAAATTTCATTCAAATCCATCCAGCCGTTGCAGCGTGAAAGAGCAACATACTAACAATCACACACTTCTCTCTAATATTACACATAAAATAAAATATGCTGCAGCAATATACCGACTCACGAAACCATTTATTTTACAATGACAAAATTCATCAATTATTTTCTACTCTACCAACACTTCGTCTCTGGCGAAACGGCTCTTGAGATGTTCTAGGGCATTCTGGTAGCTCTTTCCGGATGGGGGGAAACATTGCACCAACTCTCGTGCGTTGGAACCTTCCTTCATAGCTTGCACGAGGTATTGATACTTGTCATCGTCGCTCAAGATGTTGTCCTCGTGAATCTTTTTGAATTGCCCCCAGAAGCCTAGCCAATTTTCAGGGTCATCGTCGAACTTTCGTAGCTCCAATTTGGGTAACTTTAAATTTCGGCAGCTTCTCGCTGTCACAGCAGATCCTGTTTGAGACTGTAGGTCTCCTTGATGTTTGGCCTCTTCAACTTTTTGCTCACACCTTGTCCGTATCGAGATCCATCTCTTTTTATATGCCTCCGCCTCGTCTACTATCTTCTCGAATTCTCTTTCATTGAATATTTCCTCCGAGTCCAAAGCGAGGTTGTAGATGTCTCGGTCTACTGCGAGCATTCTTTCAGCCACGTCTCCCAAGTACTCGTAGTCGCTTTTTACATCGGCCTTTGCGTCCTCACTTATTTTACTTTCTAACGCGTTTGCCGATCGCGTAAACACTCGCCGCAGCTCTTTCCGTTCCCGAAGAAATCGGTCCATTTTATTTAGTCACGGTCGCCACTAATGTTACACATAAAATAAAATATAGCATTATACCGACTCACGAAACCATTTATTTTAGAATGACAAAATCCATCAATTATTTTCTACTCTGACATTCGTCAAATTCTAATTACATTTTTTTATATATGTCCAGTGTAGACTATCTGCAACACAAACATTCGCATTTATAATATTAGTAGGATTATTAAGGATCGACCCCGGTGCTCAAAATAAACGCGATCACCGGTGTGATCGATTCTTTAAGTCGGTAAATGGGTAAGGACCAAAAAGTTGGCCACGCTAACTCACGCAATTAAGTTTTCTATAAAGCTTTTCCGTTGTGCGAAGAAAATTAGCCATACAATTGTTAGCATACTTTTCGTCGCACAGCGGAACTTTTTCCGTCTTCGTTGTTTTTATGGTTAAGTGAGCTTAACTATGGTCCTCACCCAAATAAACTTATCATTGTTATAAAAAAATAACTTGCCTTTGAATTGCAGAGGTCTTCAGAGCGGCGATGGCTCAGCCGACGACATTAAAGATGACTATGAGGAGGACGAGAGAAAGCAGCACAGTGAAGTTCTGCTGACGATCGGAGCGATTGCGAGAAAGGCGCCCGCACACTGCTGCCATCTGTTGTTCTCACTCCTACGTGACAGGAGTAAGGGGTAATGTGTTTAAACCGGTCAAGTGCCGTTATTCCGAGCCGGCCGGCGAATTTTTGTCGGTTTGCATGTTTGGTTGTATTGCTTTTGAGTATGCGCTGTGGCTATAACTACTCCGAATTTAACTCGTTATTATTTGTTAGGAATTTTGTCGCTTTGCCATTTTTGTGAGTATATTGCGGGACGCCGACTTCAGTTAGACCTACCATTTTGAAAGAAGTTATTTCGCGCTTGTTTTTAAGGCGATTATTTGTTTTATAAAACAAGTAATCTATTTATTAATATTTAATTTCAAACTTTTTAGTGATTATAATATACTGTTATATAATGCCAAATCTCAATTAATAAGAAACAAACGAAGCCGCGAGAAAGTCATAGTCATATATTTAAATCATTTGAATGTGCTTCGTCATGGTCGCTCAGTACATACAGTGAAACACATGTAACAACTAAACGACACACATGTAACATATGCGGTCAGGTTATTAAAGCTTAATGTTTGTGAAACTTGTTGTCTTATGAATATTTATGTTGTTTTTTTAGGCTTGAAGAGCAATTACACCTTTTGCATATTGGTAAGCTCCAACCGAGCGGAGGCGGGCGGCTTGTCAGTTTGTACGAAGACTTGCACTGGATCCTAATGATTACAGGTAAAGTACATCATGTCATTATATTTTCCAGCCTTTTAACGTACCCGTCGATGTAAGAGGTGTTATACATTAACCTTCTTACTAATAATCGTTTAATAACGGTTGTATAACCAATACAATGTTTTGTCATTGTGACATTTGAATTTGACAGATAAGGACAAAACTTTGTATAGCTATACCACCGTTATTCAACAATTAATAGTAAGGGGGTTAATGAGTGTATCGTTTATTTGTCTGTCTGTAGCTTCGTAACGACTAAACTGATTCGGATGCGGTTTTTTTAAAATAACGCTAGTTTTATTGGGATGGGTCTTAACTCTTAGCTAGGTTTACTACTTAGGGTACCGGGGATTTTTTAAATGTATTTAATAAACTTACACGCACAAATACTCGCTCATCTGTTTTTTGTACATACAATTGTTAAAAAATATAACTTCAGAGTAACAGGCAAATGTGCGCCCACCCGCCATTATCGTTAAGTTTACCCAACGCAAGCGAAAAGATGCACTGCTGGCCGCCGCGCGCGCAAGGCGCGGCCTGACTACAGCTGACATCGAGTTACCGGGACCCGCTACCAACTTATATTTGAGCGATCACTTAACGCCAAGTAACAAGTTAATATTGAAATTAGCTAGGGAATTTAAAAGGGATCATAATTACGCTTATGTTTGGACACGTGATTGTAAAATATTCTTACGTAAGAATGAAAAAAGCAAAGTTGTCCTGATTACTGATGAATCCGTCCTGCAGCGACTTAATTGACTATTAAATTTGCATGTTACCGGCTTACACTCTTATAGAATTAATGGCACGAATGCTATGTCATCCTGTTACTATTACGCGACCGAGAAGAAATACCCTAATGTTTGTTTTACTACTATGACCTTTGTTGTATTTAAGGATATTATCCGACAGCTTACCTATGTTATCTATATAAATACACCATATCAGCGTCCGTATTACTCGTGTTCCTACATACTTATGAATAAAAATATAATTTTGTCTGTATTACATTTATTCTCGTTTTTCTCATATTTTAAACATATTTCATGCATAACAAATATACGCCACGGATGTCTCTGCCTATTAATAAACCTATCTCTAATTGTCATACATTTCTTTTTTACCACAAATGGCTTCTAGTATATTCTGTGGTTATTATCAAAATGTCAGGGGCTTGCGTACTAAGTCGCATAACTTTTTCTCACAGGTAGCTAAATGTAACTACGACTTTATTTGTCTAACCGAAACATGGCTTTCGGAGGACTTTAACGACGGTGAGTTTTTTGATGGTAAGTTTGAAGTGTTTCGATGTGATCGGTGTGCGGTGGAGAGTGGCGCGGCGCGAGGCGGGGGCGTCGCGGTGGCGGTGCGCTCGGACTACCGGCCGCTGCGCCGCGACTGGCCCGTCCCGCCGCGCGCTTCCTCTGATTGTGTTTGGGTCTCGGTACCTCTGTGCGATAAATTAGATAAGCCATTGTCGGCGCATAACCAAGGGGAGCATAAAACGTTTTTAAACATCGCATGTATTTATATTCCTCGTGGACCGAAATATCGTGACGCCTTGGTTGGTTTTGCCGATCTTGTGGGGCAAGTTATTATCGATAGACCAAATGATTTATTTTTAATAACTGGAGATTTTAATATACCTGAGGCCGACTGGATACGCCAATCTAACTCTGATTTAAAATTGAGGACAACAGGTACCTTTGGAACCCAATTAATTCAGGAGTTTTTATCCTTTACTGACAGTAAACAATATAATTTCGTTGCAAATGCAAATGGACGTATTCTGGACCTAGTTTTCTCTAATTCTTATTGTAACTTAACTGCATGTGATTCGCCACTGACACCTGAAGATGCACACCACAGATCACTCTGTATTGATTTGTACTTAAATTGTATATCGCGCTTATCACCTGCCTCACACTTTGTATACAATTTCCATTCGGCAGATTTTCAAAAAATTAATGCTGAAATTTCAATGGTTGAGTGGACACTTTTTTTTAATAACCTAAATATGGACCACAGTGTTGCAAAATTTAATAGTCTATTAATTAATTTAATTCAAAAAAAAGGTTCCGCGTCGAAATGTGAGACAGGCCCTTTCGGCTCCAGTTTGGCACAGTAGATCACTACGAAAAGTCTTGAGGGACAAACGTAAGTATCATAAATTGTGGAAACTTTACAAAAATCCATTAGACTATCAACATTTCAGTATATTACGTAAACGTGCTAACAAATTAGAATTAGAATGTTACAATAACTATATATCCTATTCCGAAAGTAAAATAAAAACATATCCAAACTTTTTTTGGTCTTATATAAAATCTGTTTTTTCCAAAAGCAAATTGCCTGAAACAATGCACTATAAAGGAGTGACCAGTTCGAACGGCGAGAAAGTTTGTGAACTATTCAATAGCCATTTTCAATCAGTTTTTGAAAAGCCGAATAGCAACTTATCATCTGATGACATAATTAAAGTTCCAGCATCAAACCCACTGTTCGATTTAGGTGGTATCGAAATTAATTCACAAATTGTTTCAAGTTACTTGAAATCAGTTAATACACATAAAGGGGCCGGTCCAGATGGCATACATCCCTTGTTAGTAAAAAATTGTAGTGATTCCCTGGTTATACCAATTACTATATTGTTTAACAAATCTTATAAGGAAGGTTACGTCCCGAAACTATGGAAACAAGCATGGATCACTCCTATTCCCAAAGGACCAGTCAGCCGGGATATTGAAAATTATCGTCCGATTTCTAAATTATGTGTTTTTGCAAAGTTACTGGAGAAAATTGTCACCGATGAGTTATTCGGTACTGCCCGTCGGCATATCACTCCTAATCAACATGGCTTCTACAGAGGTCGGTCTGTCGATAGTAATTTGCTAATCTTTGCTAATGATATCTCTAGTGCCATGGATGAAGGTCACAGTGTTGACGTCATTTATACCGATTTTGCCAAAGCATTTGATAAAATCTGTCACTATACTTTGTTACATAAACTTTGGCAGATCGGTATACATGGCGATCTTTTCCGATGGATAAAATCCTATATTGAGAATAGAACTCAGTCTGTGGTAATGTTGGGTTATCAGTCCCAATGGAAGTCAATTAGCTCTGGAGTTCCTCAGGGTTCTCATTTAGGCCCTTTACTTTTCACGTTATACGTCAATGATATTACTAAATATATTAAAAACTCTAACATACTACTTTATGCTGATGACACAAAAATTTATAGGGTCATTAAAGATATAGAAGACTGTGACAAATTACAAAATGACCTTTCTAATTTAGTCGACTTCTGCAAAAATAATAACCTATTCCTTAATTCCAATAAATGTAACGTGATCAGTTTCTCAAGAAAGAACAGCGTAATCAATTATAACTATAAACTATCTGATAAATCCTTGAACAGAGTGACAGAGATCCGAGACCTTGGTGTAATTATGGATAGCAAGCTGTCTTTCATTCCACACATCGACAAAATGCTAGCTAAGTCATATAAACAACTAGGTTTTATTTTGCGTGTAAGTAAACCATTCAAAAACCCTCTTACATACAAAATTCTTTACAATAGTTTTGTCCGCAGTCACTTAGAATTTGCCTGTTCGGTCTGGAAACCCCATTTTAATGTTCATATAGACAGGATTGAAAGACTTCAGAAAAAGTTTATTAAGTCATTGAGTTTTAGGATTGGAGAACAGTATACAAATTATAGTGACACCTGCAACCGTTTCAATATACAGATGCTCAGTGACCGCAGAGACTTAACTGATGCCGTTCTACTTTTTAAAATAATTCACTCTCATTTGGATGCCCCGAACCTATTACACAAAATCAACTTCAGAGTTCCTCGTAAACGACAGCGCCAGTGTCGTAGAAAAGATCTTTTTTCTATACCTCGGAGTAGGACATGTTATGCTAGAAATATGTTTATTAGGCGTGCATGTAACATCTTTAACAATAATTTGAAATTAACGGACGTTGATATTTTTAATTGTTCACTTGCAACATTGAAGAACGTTTTTAAGAAAACATCCAAAAAATAGGTTACTGTCACTTAAGTCCCTTTTCTTGTTCAAGATTGTTCAAGATGAAACTAAATTTCTTTATCGGTCGATTAAATACTAAACAACTGACTAGTGGTTGTTATTTTATATAATTTAATAGGTTAAGATAGTTTTACTTTTGATTATATTCTTACTTTCTTTGGATAAGCCACGTTTTTCTGCTAAGATTATCTTTAAGGAAACTATAGGTCTATATTGTGTTATTTAAGTTTGTAAATTGATGTATATGACTGTTTGTTTCTTAGCAATAAAAAAAAAAAAAAAAAAAAAAAACATCAAAAATACTAAACCAATTTTGATGAAACATGTAGTCCTAGGTCTAAATTGGCCTACACACTTTATGTATTTATAAAGGTCGTGACTGTTTCCAAAGGAACACAAAAGATCCATAAATCTGAGTCTTACAAAACACCATTTTTTACTACGGAGAAGTTATTAATGGACCTTCGTGCAGTTGTGGCATGAAAAAAGTTACGACGGCTAAAAAAGTTTCTGTCAAAAATTATATTTCCGACAAATGCGATATAAATATGCGATCAATAAATGCGAGGAAATGATACAAATGCATAATGGACGTAGTTATGCAAACAGGAATCAACCAACAATGATTTGACAATAGTATGCCAACTGTCTTGATGAATACTTAGGGTTGATATTTTTATGCTAAATAATTGTGGGTTGGTTCCTGTTTGCATAACTAGGTTTGTAAGAAGTATCTGTAAAACAATATCGACGAATTGAGAGAGAATCTCCTTTTGAAAACTACAAGACAGTATGGAGAATTCACAGTGACTTGCCGCCCGCCCCAGCACCGCACCGCCGCTACCTTTTATTAAATTGGGTGTATGGGATTTTTTTCATGGTCAATTTGATTTTACAGGCAATAGAGATCGTTTTTAATTAAAATATGGACATGGACGGAAAGTGTTTTCTTATGGTTTTTTTGCTACTAGGAGGAAAATGAGGCACTTTCCGTCCTTGTGTTTCAATCGAAAAACGGTTCTTTCGGAGCATGTTTGAGAAAACTAATATACTGACTACTTTGAAACTTATACTATATTAATGTAATGGAAACGGTAACCCATCACTTCATCGAATTTCACTTCATCGATCCTATTTTCTGCTGAAACCATGTTTTCAGGGTAAGTATATTTAACATTACGTATGTTAGGTTAGGTTAGATGTTTAGGATACCCTGAAAACACTATGCTTTCAGCAGAAAATAGCGTTCGATGAAATGATAGACACCCAATGGAAACTGATATTTTATTTAATACATTTATTTATTTAAATAGGTAACACATGCTTACAATTATGACACAGAGCAGAGAGAGATACGGCACAGTAAGTGCACAACGGCGTGTAATTAAAATTAAACGGGCCGAAAACTTTGTAGCCCTTTTCAACATTGCTAGTAACTTCTCATTTATTGACTTCCGATGTAAAAAAAAAGAAGAAAATACACTTATTCAAAACAAGAAAATGAGACTGACAAAGGGGTTATTGTTACAAATCACGCAACATTCAGACAAACAAAAAATAAATTTAATAGTTAAATGAACGAAAATGACAAAAAATACATAATGCATTGCTGCATTTTCAATTTCATGTTCAAAATTTACGTTAGTTAGTATCTCGATATGTACATTGACAGTTGATAAATGAGAAGTCACTATAACAGCTCAACAGTTCTCATTACAATTAAGTAGCTCTATTTTATAAAGATGTTATTTTGGTCAATCATTAACCCTAAGTTCCTATATTCAAAACGTCTCGTTAAAATTTATCATTTGCTACAGTCGTGTGACGCGGAAAAGGCAAGGAAGAGGCGTACCTACGTCACGACTCGCCGCTTTCTTACATTTTCTATGAAAAAGGGTTTTCGCCTCACCGCTTCTGTGTAAATCGTCCCTTTGACGCCTTGGCGTCTACGGCAGGCTTATTTGCAGTCGACAATGGCGTTAAAAACTTTTTTTTGTTCTAGGTCATTTCCTCGCAATAGATTGCATCGAGGGTGAAACTGTGTCGATGCCACAGGAGATACTGCGTTATAGTATCCTGGAAAACGCGTCCGTGGAAGCTTCTCTCAGTTACTTGGTTGGAGAGAGCACCGTCGAGGTGAACGTAGATCCTGTGCTGAAGTAAGTTTACCCGATTGTGCGAAGTCAAAACAAGGTCAATGAGTTTAACAGCAGTATATATGTGACCAAATCGGATGATCCACTCTAGCTTATGGACTATTGGGCCGATTTTGGATATTTTTTTTTGTTTCCACTGAAATTTGTATATTTTACTACTGACTGACGCTAAAAGAGAGATGTGGTAAGGTTAACATCGTTTGTAAACGAATAGAAATATTTAAAGTAGGTTCTTAAAAACCAGTCAAGTGCGAGTCGGGTTCGCGCACTGAGGGTTTCGTACCGCCGCACAGTAAGGTAACAAGCCCATAAATACAAGCTTCCGAGATTGTCATGCTTTTTGTGTTATAATTAGATTATATTGAAATTATTCGGGATTACCACTATTACAATAAAATGTTTGGTATTGTAAAGATTTCATTTAAAAAAGGCTAATGTCCGTCACTGGAGCATTGTCTATAATAGGTGCTTTTACCTTAGGTTAGTTTATTCCGATTTGAATTCGGTTTCGAATCGAATTAGCGTGAGCCCAACTCACACTTGACCGGTATTTAGTATAATTTGATTTTCTTTACGGTATACTAAATTTGACGCTTATATCTCTTAACGTTTTTACGATACAACAAAAGTAAAAATAGGAGGCATTTTTTTTTTCTATTCGTTAAGAAATCCACCGTAATAACACAACTTCTTTTACCGTAAAAAAAAACTCTATCGAAACGGTTCAAAAGATTTAGCTCTTTACAGTTATTGCAGATGGATACACCAGTTCCACCCCTTTTGGATCTTTTGTCTAATTACCTACCCTCTTTCACACTCAGCTGTTCAAATGTGCAGGTTCCCTCACGATGTTTTCACCGTAAGAGCATTGGGAAATGTACTTAACCTCGTAAGGCCCAAGCTATTTTTAGGACGTTTGTAATAATGACCCAGTGTCCTAATTAAAGGCACATATGCTTGAAGCCCAGAACTTTGAGTTGTTATAAAATATTTAAAAAACAAATTCCAGGCAAAAGTCAAAGGTTAAATTCCGTTTCACGCATTTTTTTTAAGAATGGTTTTGTTCTAAGTGAATGTCCTTATTTTAGGACTCTGGGCCGCTAATTGACAAATTTAAACATTAAATTGGGCCGCAAGAACTACAATTCTCAGTCCTAGAAATAGGACGTTGGGCCTTGCGAGGTTAAGTTAGAAAATCTCATACATGGTAAATGGTGACCGCGGAGGTCGTTACGATCACGAGTTGATCCCCTAAGTCACTAGGCCACCGCCGCTCTTATGTCGTATGTTTATCATTACATCTGTAAGTCACATGGAAGAACGTTTTCTGTCTGATTGTATAACAATGCAATGAATAAGACATGTATTTGTTGAGATCAGCTCCGCTGATTTTTACTAGTCTATTTTGGTTTGTATTGACTGTATTTTGATATTAACATAACAATAATCTCCTTTCAAGTTATTTTGTTACACTTTTCTTTGAAAATGTGACTGAATGTTTGAGAATAACAAAAGGTAAAGTTGTATTTAGTAACTTGTTCAATGATGTAATCGTCACTTATTTACAGGGAGTTACAATGCTTAATTACACTAACGTCTAATCTCGTCATGTATAATATTGGAAGATATCCAATTAATGTCATCCAAACTGCACGCAATTTGGTTTTGTTTATACCTTTCATTTGACGTAAAGTCAATAGTAGAGGAATTATTTAAAAAAATACGAATTTTGGCACTTAATTCAAGATGGCCGCTCACTCCTCTCAACCTAAGTTCGAAAAAAATCCACCTTTTGTAATGCAATAATCCCTACAGACTATTTTAAACCATCAGCTAGAGTATAACAGTGTTCCTTGCGGTGCTGTAGATATTTTTTTTGTGATTAACTCCAAATGTAACCCTTCAGTTAGTATACCTAATCATCATAGATAAGAAAACTTAAGTTCAAGAAGACAATCTCACAAATACCTACCACCTACCTCCCTTGTCCCTTACTAACTATGGAAGCCGATTTTAAACCCACAGCGCGTGGTTCCGACATATCATAATTTCTTAAAATTATTGCCATGACCTTGACATTGGTCTTGAAATTATTTAACCTCCAAATTACTTTCAGGTTGATCGCCGAGGTTCTTCGCATCAGCGCGTGGGAATGCGCGGCTTTAGAGGCCGGGCTCGCGAGTGTGTTCAGTCCCGAACTATCCGCTACCATCTCGTGGCTGCTCAAGATATGGGCCAACTCGTACCTGATGCCCTCGCCGAGTTTGTACTCTGAGGTGAGGAAGAAAGAGTTCATTTAACTGAGTATAGCAGACTTTAAGTTGTGTTATTTGTTTGTAGTCACTCACTACTAACAGGTTATCCGTGTCTTTACTTTACCCTGGGTTCCTGTATTGAAATCGTCTCGTTAAAATGTGACGTCTCGTTAAAATTTGACACATTTTGTATGTAGGAAATGTAAAATTTTAACGAGACATCACATTTTAATGAGACGTTTTGAATATAGAAACTTAGGGTTAATGATTGACCAAAATAACATCTTTATTAAATAGAGCTAATTGTAATGAGCACTTTTGAGCTGTTAAAGTGACTTCTCATTTATCAACTGTCAATGTACATATCGAGATACTAACTCACGTAAATTTTGAACACGAAATTGAAAATGCAGCAATGCATTATGTATTTTTTGTCGTATTCGTTCATTTAACTATTAAATTTATTTTTTGTTTGTCTGAATGTTGCGTGATTTGTAACAATAACCCCTTTGTCAGTCTCATTTTCTTGTTTTGAATAAGTGTATTTTCTTTTTTTTTCAACATCGGAAGTCAATAAATGAGAAGTTACTAGCAATATTGAAAAGGGCTACAAAGTTTTCGGCCCGTTTAATTTTAATTACACGCCGTTGTGCACTTACTGTGCCGTATCTCTCTCTGCTCTGTGTCATAATTGTAAGCATGTGTTACCTATTTAAATAAATAAATGTATTAAATAAAATATCAGTTTCCATTGGGTGTCTATCATTTCATCGAACGCTATTTTCTGCTGAAAGCATAGTGTTTTCAGGGTATCCTAAACATCTAACCTAACCTAACATACGTAATGTTAAATATACTTACCCTGAAAACATGGTTTCAGCAGAAAATAGGATCGATGAAGTGAAATTCGATGAAGTGATGGGTTACCGTTTCCATTACATTAATATAGTATAAGTTTCAAAGTAGTCAGTATATTAGTTTTCTCAAACATGCTCCGAAAGAACCGTTTTTCGATTGAAACACAAGGACGGAAAGTGCCTCATTTTCCTCCTAGGAGTAAAAAACCATGTGAAAACACTTTCCGTCCATCTCCATTTTTTTATTCAAAATGATCTCAATTGCCTGTAAAATCAAATTTAATAAAAGGTAGCGGCGGTGCGGTGCTGGGGCGGGCGGCAAGTCACTGTGAATTCTCCATACTGTCTTGTAGTTTTCAAAAGGAGATTCTCTCTCAATTCGTCGATATTGTTTTACAGATACTTCTAACAAACCTAGTTATACAAACAGGAACCAATCCACAATTATTTAGCATCAAAATATCAACCCTAAGTATTCATCAAGACAGTTGACATACTTTGTCAAATCATTGTTGGTTGATTCCCGTTTGCATAACTACGTCCATTATGCATTTGTATCATTTTCTCGCATTTATTGATCGTACTTGTCGGAAATGACATTGCCTGACTCGTATTTCAGCAGGCCTCGCTATTGGTCGGCCTGCTGTGGTCAGCAGGCAGTCCCTTACTTCCCGCGCCTATACAATCCGCAAAACTATCAGGCCGGTCAGGTCATAAATCACCGGAATTATGCTATCTCTTTCACACCTGCACGGCTTATGGAGCGGGCCGAGCAGCAATAGGGCAGGTAGCGTTACGCATAACAAGGAATGTCGATAAAGTAATGAAACAAAGAATATAAATTACGTGGTGTTTTATATAACAATATTGTATAGTTACTATCGAAATATAAATAGGTATATTGAACTATTGACATAAAGTATTACAATAAAATAATAAGGAAATATAACAAAATAAATAACTAAACAAGGAAAATACTAGTACTAATATTACTAAATATTACTATTACTAGTAATACTATTTTTCTTCGTCTTCAGTGTCAACATCGTCTTGTAGATATATTATTAATTAGATAACTTAAAAAACAATATCAATAACATTTCAAAATATAATGATTATATCGACGTTTACATTATAAGTTATCGACATGTTGCACCCCTAACGGTTACCGACGTTTATTGCCCTACCGGCCAGATAGTTTAGCGGATAGTATAGGCCAGGGATGGCGAACCGATGGCACTCGTGCCATTAATGGCACGCAACACAATATTTTAGGCACGTCACTGATCACAATTATGCATTACGAAAAAAAAATGCGAAGTAGGTATTATATGACGTGTGCGAGAGGTGGCTTAGGTGGGAAGTTTGTTTTCGTACCTACCTACAATCTACATTATGAGTTGACGCTTAGTTTGTTTACGCACAACTTAATAATGAATTTCGTTGGTATAATTGTATTTTAATACAAAGTTAAAGCATGCATTCTGCTAAAAGTAACATCTTACAACCCTAACAAATGTTATTTGTCATCTAATCTGCAACAACAGAAGTCATACTAATTTTACTTTAATTTAAATAACGCGTTTTAAATTGAAACATTGCAAAATTCACCAATTCTTTTGTAGTAAATGATGAGCTTTGAGTATTTATTGTAATTATTTTCCCAGTAATCACAAAGTCAAAACTATTTGATGGCACGTTTGTGACTTCAATAAACATTTCTTTAGAAAAATGGCACGTTGAAATGAAAAGGTTCGCCATCCCTGGTATAGGCAATAATGTATACGTTGTCCGGCGGTAGATGGCGCCGATCCTGGAGTGCGCGTTCGGGCGCAGGTCGCGCGGCGCGGAGTGGACGGTGCGGCGGCTGTGCGCGCGCGTGGGCGCCTGCCTGCGCCACCTCGCCGCGCAGCCCGCCGCCGCCACCGGCGCCGCGCAGCTGCTCACCACGCTCGCCATGCATAACCACAAGTGACTACACCTACATTACTTTATACTACCTACTTAGTAACTGCGTAATTACTACCCTAACAAATAGCGTGAAAGCCGTTCATTAAACCTTCTCAAAAATCTGGATTCTTATCATCATCATCATTCTCCTGCCCTTATCCCAACTTATTTGAGGTCGGCGCAAATGTCTTTTTCTTCCATACTAGTCGCCATCTCGGTAGTCACTCCCTTTCTAGCCATATCATCTTTCACACAGTCCATCCATCGTTTCTTTGGTCTTCCCCTACTCCCTTTCTAGCCATCCACATTCATACTTAAACCTTTCCTGACGATATTTTCCTGATTCCTCCGCATCACAAACGATTTCCTCACAACTTTTCAGTCACCGGTGTCACTTTCAGAATCCTCTTATATACTCATTTCTTATTCTATCCATTCGCGTAATACCACACATCCCCCTTAGCATTCTCATCTCAGCTGCATGCAATTGCCTTTCATTCATTGCTTTCGTGGCCCAACATGTAATATTTAATGGAATTGTAATATTTAATGGAATTTCATAACTATAATAACCATAATAGTATTGTTTGAAATAAATTCGCTCATAAGTCATAATGGATATCACTAATGGCGTTTGGTAAACAAATGACGTCGAATACACTAGTAAACTTCTTGGTTTGATTGTGAAAAATGCGTTTGCAGAATTATAAACAAATATTTTTAGAGTCGTTGGTATTTCTGTAGCTCTGCCTACCCCACTCTGGGAATGAGAGCGTGATGCTATGAATGTATGTATGTATGACGTCTAACCGTCCGATCTTGTTTTAATATTTTTATTTATTTATTTAATAGGCATAGTTACAAGTTACAAACTTAACATTTGCAAAAATGTCTTAAAAAATAAACATTTTTAAGATATTTTTTTACACATTGCAGCAAACATGCATCGTCAATTTAAATGACTGGTGTGAAAAACTACAAGAATGAAATATATTCCTAAATATTTTTTGCTAACATGGTCAAATGTTAAGTTTTTTAAATCCATTTGCAGACTGCAAAATCCATTGGCGAGTTGCGACGAGTTCCTAGCGCTAGTTGCTTGGGAGGCTTCTGGAAGCAATTTGTCAGGAGAACTGAGGAAGGAGCTGCATAGAGCCATCGCTATAGCCGCAACCTATTCCGAAGGTAATAAGAAGTTATTTTTTCTTAATTGTATGTGTTTAAACTCTTTATTGCCAAAAATCAACAACATTGGCAAATTGTTCAAATCCTTCGAGACGCAAAATTTTAAAATTTGAAATAGTGGATTACGCCTGATCACAAAATCACCTAAAGACATCTATACTTTAATATACTATAGAAAATTAAATTAAGGTTTAATATAATTTAAATTATAGTAGGTTTCTGGTATTTTGTAATATTTTAATCACAAACAATTATATATATTTTTTACATACACAATAGTACATCGTTGCAGAGGCTGGAAAGTACGCATTTGATGGACAAGTCATTTAGAGGGCCGAAATGAAATTGAGGCCCTCTAGCTAATGAGTCCAACTAATGCCCTTTCCTCCGAGGCAGACATATTTTCACAACTACTGCAAGGAAAATAAACGAAAATGATTCACAATAGGTACATTTTATTTTTTATTAAGTGTCAGAAGGTTTTAACGTTTTAGCGTTCTCAAACGTTTGTAGAAATACGCAAGTAAGACATTTTTCGTTTCATTGACAAACGATTTAGCTTTTCATGATGAGGCTTAGAAAATTGAGAATATCAGTAGACCCTAAAAGTTAAGTGCTAAATACCTGCTGACGATTCGGCGATTTTTATCTAAAACATTTTTTTATTATTTGTGTAATAACGGCAATACAAATAGACAATCTGTGAACATGTCAACGGTTACGGTTCATGAGATACAGCCCGTTTGACAGACGGATGAACGGACAGACAGCGGAGGCTTAGTAATAGGGTCAGGCTTGCCTAAAACACCCTAATGAATAAAACAATGCGGCCAGCACAGCCATCACATAGACAATTGAGGAGTTAAAACAAAAACTAAGTCAATACATTTTAAACTTTTAAATAAAATATTCAGCTTTTTGTACATGGATTTGAAGAACTAGTCCAAAAAATATTGGCTTGAAATATTGGTTTAGAGAGGATGGATGAAAAAAAAGTTACGAAAGAAGTATGGCGAGCTGGAGTGAGGGGAGATGTCAGTAGGGGAAGCCCTAGACGCACATACAGTGATCAGATTCGCGATGTACTGAATAAAGGCCTAATCTAAAGCACCCGAAACCGAAGTATGTGCATGAAGAGGTTGATGAATATAGAGGAAGCGAAAGTTGTATGTTTAGACCGGTGCACCTGGCTTTCCATAGTCTCTGCCTACCCCATTGGAAGACAGGCGTGAAGGTATGTATGCGTATGTGGGTAAGGGCCAAAAAGTTGGCCACGCTAACTCACGCAATTAAATTTTCTAAGAAACTTTTCCGTTGTGCGAAGAAAATTAGCCATACAATTGTTAGGATACTTTTCGTCGCACAGCGGAACTTTTTTCGTCTTCGTTGTTTGTATGTTTAACTGCGTTTAACTATGGTCCAACTTTTTGGTCCTCACCCTTGTATATTGGCTTAAAGGTTTGTTTACATTATCCGCGTGGATGCCGGGTAAGAATAGTGCCACTCCATGTCTTCCCTTGGATGTCGTAAGTGGCGACTAAGGGGATGGGCTTGCAACCTGTCATTAATACACTGGTAAACATGTTAGTCTGATTGTGCAAAATGTGATAACAGAATTATCGACAAGATTTTTACAGTTTTTGGTAATTCTGTAGCTCTTGCCTACCCCACTCTGGGAATGAATGTATGTACACTGTCCGCAAGACTGCCACGACACTAAAGATTCATATTGTTTCGGCAGGTGAAATCCGCAATCGCCTTTTAGCGAGCACGGTGGCGCTACAAGAGAAGCTGATGAACATTATTAACATGGAGTCGGACACTGAACCAGTCAGGAACATGCTGGCCGATACCCTCGACTGCTTCATAGGCGTCACTGAGGGCGTGTATGAGGTAAGGAAAAACGATGACACCTCGTCGTGCTGTTCTCCTAGTTATTATTTTTAGTTTAGGTTTTACTGGTGCTGGTAAAAAAATTACCTGCTGGAGTTTCTTGCGGCGCTTCTTCTCCGCAATGGCTTGTAGATGCCGCTTGTCCGAAGCGCTTGTAGATTCACTCCATATTATCGTCATGTAAAATGTATTGTTTCGTTCAAATCTTGCAAGGTTATTTTGTACCAGCCCCCGTTATTGGAGTTGGCTGAAGTCCTTGTCATAAAAAAATATTGGACTTGTTAGTTTGGACTACGTTTAGATAATGACTGTCCTAAAGAAAGTACAGTTGGCAACAAACGCTCGTCTTCAAAATGTAATTATTGAGTTTAACTTTGATATTATGTCTTTTTGTATTCAGGTGGCGGGTGCCATGGACGAGCAGTTCCTGATGCTCATAGGCGCCCTGGACAAGATCCCTGGGATCGTGTTCCGCTACCACAATTACCCGGGAGTGGTGCTGCCGGCGCTCGACCTGCTGGCTAAAAGCGCTAAACGTATGCTGAACAGTGTGCAACCGCAGAATGTTACCAAGTAAGCGTTTTGCGCCTAGCCTGTCTGTTTTAGACTTGAATAAATGGCCTCTATTTTGCACGCGTAAACCAAAATAAAAAAGTTATAGGCTATTTTCGTTTATCTTTGAATTTAGAAAACCTACTGGCCCTCCGGCCATAATGTATTTATTTCTTTCTTTTTCTTTCTTAACACATTGCCAAGCGCTCTGGTTTCCATACCAGAGCACTTGGCAGTGAAACTGTTAAGAAAGAATAAGAAAGACATAAATACTTTTATTTCCAAACCTTAAAACACACATATGATGTAAAAATAAAAATAAACTCAATATATTATATATATTATCTACTGAATATTCTATCAAACACATTCAATTATCTTGATGCATCTAGAAATAAGATAAAAAATAGAATTTAAATTCTTGCAATTTTCGTTTGTTATAGGTTCCTTGAAGTGTGCAATACTACGTTTGACGTATACCTAAGGTGGAATTCGGGCAAGATATCGAGTATTCCTCAAGACGCTGAAGAAGAGGCATATGAAGTAAGATTATATTTTTATTTCATTTGTTGCCTTTTAAAATGTCAAGATGATCAAATCGGGCGACTATGGTGGCTCCGGGATGTACGTAAAGTTATCAAACGTAGACAAGGCGTTAAGTTAACGCTCAAAGCATTCTAGATTTACCCACCTATCTTGTTGAAATTATTTAATATGATTGAAAATAGAAAATAAATTTATTTAGGGTCAAATCGGGCGACCATGCTGGCCAAGTGGTTATCCCAAAGCAATCAAACGTAAACATGCGGAGTTAACGTGCTTTTCAGATTTTTGCAACGTTGACAAATACACGCGAAAAGTGACGATTAAAAAATCCCATTGGTTTTTTCAATGTGTATTATTAACAAACCTTCTTTTAACCACGTGAAGCCCACCATACTACAAACAGTGAGATTTTTGTAAGTGGGAATTTGAATCTACTATCAAGGAAATAAAGTTCAATATCCTTTACCCTTAAGGCCATTTTCAAAATTGAAACAAAAATGAATTTTATGGTCATTAAAATACAGTTTCAAATAAATTGCCTTGATTATGTACTTCGTATGGCACACCGGGTCTGACGAGGCTAGACACCTTGTAAGTATAAAGTAATTACTTGTAGGATATCTGCGCGCTGATGGAAGTGATCTGCAGCATAGCGCGGTGCGGCGAGAGGCGCGGCGTGGGCGAGACGTGCGCGCGCGGGCTGCGGCTGCTGCTGCCGCTCATCACGCCGGACCTGCTGGCGCTGCCCATGCTCGCCACGCAGGCCTACAGGACCCTGCGCGAGCTCCACACGCACGAACAGGTCAATATCATCATTTCAGCTGCAACACGCCCACTGTTCGAAATTGGTACTCCACAAGGGCCCGTACAGCACCGCTTGCATCCATTGGTTTCCTACGTAGCCACGGCGTCGCCACCTTTTTGGAGGTACTCACGCCGTTATGCGTAGCCACGAACAGCTATCACAAGAAATTAGTTTATGCGGAGCTACAATATTATATTTTAGTGGCAACAGGTACCGATATAGTATATTCAGGACTCCCGCGCAGGGACCGGAAAACCCCTTCATTTGATTAACCCTATCGATAGGGTAAGCCTATCATTTGGCTACCCAATCGATGTGGTTACCCTATGATTGTGTTACCTTAACGTTAGGGGAACCCCTTTGAACTAGTTAACCACTTCCATAGAGCTTACCAATTTCATTAGGGTTTCGGTAGTTTAATATTGAAGCGCTTAGCATTAACTGGGTTTTACCCCATTGATCGCCTCTCTCTTTTTTGCGCATTTGGGCGATTTCTGTCTAGCCTGACGTTACTTGCCTACTTTATTTAAGTTCGTGTCGGGACGGGACGGGATTGAGATGATAATGTTGTTTAATAATTCTTAGTTCATGTTCCCGCCGGAATAATAAAGACGTTTGGCTGCGTGACGGATGGCTGCTTGTGCAAGTACCTACTGCAAAAAGTGCAAGCTATTTTATTATTATAAGTGTACGCGAGAGCTGGTTGACTTTTAAATAATAAATTTTGTTTGATTTGAAAGTATTTTTAACATGGAAACGTACCAGGACGATTCTCAAGAAGAACTAAAAAAATATATCAAGCAAGCTTTAAAACGTAAATACCTATTTCATGTCTTGTTAATTTGAACGTTAGGTAAATAATTACATTTTTGATCATTTCCGTCCGTCCGCAGCCTAGCTCAGAGACTCCTAGTACTGGAAAGCTGTAATTTGGCATGAATATACATATTAGTCACGTCAGCAAAGTGGTGAAATAAAATCTTAAAAGATTATTTTTTTTGGTGTACTTACCTCCCCTACACGTAACGTGGGGATGATTTTTTATTTTTCGTCTACCCTATAGTGTGGCATGTTGTTGGGTAGGTCTTTCAAAAATATTGTGGGTTTGTGAAAACAGTTTTTCGATTAAGGGATCTGTTTATGAAATTTTAAGCTTTAATGCGCTAATTTTTGTAAGAGTCAAGTGTCGCCCCCCCCCCCCCTCCGCCCCTACAGCCAAAACTACAAATAATAAAAATCTGAAAAAAATCGTGAATGAAAGCGCATATAACGAATTTTTAAGGAAAACTATCACCACTAAGTAGACATGATTGGTTCTTGAGATACAGGCGACTAGTGTTTATACCTACGAAAATTAGCTAAGACGGCACCAAATAACTTTAAATAGTAAAATAGTTCATACTTGTTGTTTTTAGAGATAGTTTTTGGTGTTTGTAGTATAAGCGGCGTCGGAACCCTACCTGAGCATGGTCCGACATGCTCTTGCCCGGTTTTTTTAAAACATTGGTTTAATAATGGACTGCTGAATGGATGCACTTTAAAAAATTGTACTTAAGTCAATAATGATTTACACTGTATAAATATATAAGTAAATAAGTACCTACCTAAATAATTTTGATCTCAACAATAGTTTCATTAAATAATTAACCTTCTACATTACAATATCAGTTTCAGTGGTGGTAGGACCCTGTGCAGGGTCCGTCCGGATCGCTACCACCATCTTATCCATTAACCACCCGCCAAGCAACTGTGTTCTCATTGTTGTGTTCCGGTGTGGGGATAAGACAACCGGTGAAATTACTAGCATAGAGGCATTCCATCTTAGTCCTCAGGGTTGGCAACGCATTTGAGGTCTTTATAGGATTATAGTCTTGAGAATTCAAATGTCTATGGATCTCAGATTCCACTTACCATCAGGTGGCCTGAGTGTTCGTGTGCCTTCTCCTTAACATAAAAAAGAAAAAAAAAAAGAAAAAAAAATATAATTTTGATCACAGCTAGTTTCATTTAATAATAATTAACCTTATATATAACAATAGGTAAACTGTAAAAATATGAAAAATAAATAAATCATTTTGATCATCAACAGTCTCATTAAACAATTGACCTTATATTGAACAATTAGTACATAATTACACCAAAAATATGTACTTAACTATAAACCAGTCTCATTAAATAATCGACCTTATATATGGAACAATTTGTGAATAATGGCTTGCTTACACTTTAAAAACGTAAGTAAATTATTTAGATCGCAGTGATGGTTTAATTAACCCTATACTCGTATAATATAACAATAGGTAAATAGTGATTTACAGCGTACAAAATGTTTGTAAATCATTTTGATTTCCTCAACAGTCTCGAAAAGAACAAAGGCTAAATAATGGTTAACATTTGACTCTAACAAAAATTAGCGCTTTAAAGCTGAATATTTCATAAACGGATCACTTAATCGGAAAACTGTTTTTACAAACCCGCAATATTTTTGAAAGACCTATCCAACGACACTCCACACTATGGGGTAGACGAGAAAAAAAAATCATCCCCACGTTACGTGTAGGAGAGGTACCTACACTAAAAAAAATGTTTTTCAAGATTTTATTTTACCACTTTGTTGGCGTGACTAATATGTATATTCATGCCAAATTACAGCTTTCTAGTATAAAGAGTATCTGAGCTAGGCTGCGGACGGACGGACGGACGGACGGACATGGCGAAACTATAAGGGTTCCTAGTTTGACTACGGAACCCTAAAAAGCTACTTCTCATTTTACAAATATTTAATATTTATTAATATTAACCGTGTTTATAGCACGACACAATTAATAATGCGCGTATGGAAGCGCTTACACCGTTGATAGAGAGTCTATTATTGCATAATCCGCGCGCCATATTAATTGCGCCCACCTATAACATCGTAATTTGCCTGCGCAAAGCAAGCTTTCCATTTTGTTTTCTTTGAAAATTCGTCGGCGAAACTTTTTAACTGACGATTTTATTTAAAAAATATCCAATATTTCAGATGGAACTAAGAACTTAGCTAACTAAGTAGGTAGTATACAATTTATTTAATCGACCCTGATCACTCATTTCTGAAAGTAAACAAACACTTTACGCCAAAATCCACCAAAGTCAGTTGAACCTACAGCCTTAAAAAAAGCAAGTTCAAAGCAAATCCCAAACAAAACAATGTACATTTTGTGGGAACGATAATTAGGTTTACTATTGTTTGACGTAGCGAACAGTGCGACTCTATGACAAAGCCTCGGCCGCCTTCGGCACATTTCGGCTCGCTCACCTCGCCGTCTCGCATGCGCTACTCACCTGCCGCCGCTACCCATTCAATTGTTAGGTAGTGCAATAATAAGTCGAAACACTTGCGCATAGAGATTAAAAAAGCTTGAAACCGTTCGATTAAGTTTAAAAAGGGTAACAGATGATAGGGTATTGGGAATGGGTTAGCGCTTAGTCGAATTAATTGTATCGCTTGGTTGCCCTTTCATTGGACTATGTCAACGATAGGCTTAGCTCATCCTTGGGGTTTGTTAAAACAAGTCTATCAAATACCCTATCTAAAACCCCTTTAATGCTAAGCGGTTCCGGTCCCTGCTCCCGCGCTGATGGTAGTGATCTGCTTAGCGCGGTGGGGTGCATAACACGTCGTCGGTGACACGTTGAGTCACCAGCCTACAGGAACGACTAAATCATCATTAGCTAACTCGGCGTGTGGCCGTTAATCTCATAATAGGTGTCTGTGCTTATCATACAAATATTTGTCATTACCAGGTACCAAACCCGGCACCGTCACATTACATAACCTAATCGCGTCGTCGAAGTACATTTACATGAAGTCAAAAATACATTTTTGTTACAGCTGACAGTCCTGCCCATAGATGATTTCAACATGGTCATAGCAGCACTGCGAGTTGGGTTGACCGCGGTGTCCTGCGACGTTTCAACTCTATGCTGCGACACCATAGTCGGTCTGTCCAACAAAGCCCGAACACTAGGTGACGATAACCCTTATTCTTTATCCCTCCTAACATTAGCAGAGCTTTTACTAATGCTAATCATCAAGATGGAAATACCCCCTGACTCAATACCGGCCGCAGGAGCAGCTATATACGCTTTAACGTGCGTCAAACCAGCCTTGTTAGAGGGCTTAGCGCGTCAGCTGATCGAAGCCTACGCGGTCAATGACCCCGCAAACGTCCCAAGGCTGGAAGAAGCCTTCGGAATACTAACCAACGGAGTTCTGTTTGACGGCACGCGGCCACACAAAATACGCTTCCAAGACAACTTCGACAAATTCCTTGCGAGCGTCCATGGCTTCCTTATCGTAAAATAATTGTGTAGCTGTCTGTTCGCTACGAACTTGGATTGTAATCATTTGATGTCTTGAAGTCATGAATCCCTGGTATTTAAAATATTGAGAGACGTATCCAGATACGTATCACAATGGTTGTATATGTTGCCAGCACATGATGTAAGGTAGGAATAGTTTTATTGAGTCTATGGTAACTGAATGTGACTAAAAGGAGACTTATTGTAATATAAGTTTATGTAAGAGCGCTTTCGCTACTCAAACGTCTGATGTATTAGTTTTAATTGGATTGGCGTCCCACTAACTCGGGCTGTGCGAAATCAAAGTAAAAACACTATTGTGTTATGTTAGCGGTATAATAATTATATCTAGTGCCATCAACTCTGTCGGCTGCTAAAGTCATTCTTCTGTAGTATCCTATCAACCTTGCGGGTTATTTAAACCTTGCCGCGTTCTATGTAGATCTGATATTATTAACAATTATTATCGAAATCTATATTAATAGTTAGCATCTTTCAACTCAGGTTCAAATATGAACGCTAAACTAACGCGTTATATTTTAGATCCTGCACATCTGATTATATATCTGTAAAATTAGTAAATTATAAATAGTACAATTTACATAAACTTCAGGTGAGATTCCAATCAATGGCCACTGAAATATCTCTTGTGAATAGTATGGCCTAAATATAAACAGGGTGTTTATTAATATTATAAACACAGCCACGTATTAATGTCATGGTGGTGGGGCTATACTACGACACTTGACTGCTATTTGACAAGTGATGTATGCATCTCATTCATTCGCTATTTCAAATGTAAAAGATGTAAGACTAATATCTAGCAAATACTGCTAAGTGAAGTGCCACTATGAGGAAAGCGCTGACATATTTTGTCGACTGTGTTTATTTTATTCGTGAAATTCCGCACATTTGTTTAAAATTATGTAAGGATGCTTGATGTTCTAATGAGTCCTTACAGTTTTCCTTTAGTTTAGATAATTGGGACAGAAAAGCAAGAATCTTATGTTCGTTCACAACGAATAAGAAATGGTACAGTTCTGTAAAATGAAGTGGTTGTGAATGTAAATCAAATCAAACTTAGATTTGTTACGGTGTCGTAGATCTAGTATTAGCTACAAGTTTGCCAAGTTTGCAAAGATATATTTTTAAGTAAACATACAGCATTATTAATTATTATTTAGTTGTTATGATGACTGCAATCAGGGAAAAAATAACAGCAACCGACAAGCTTAAAAAAATGTTAACCCGTCACGCCGCGCCGAATTACAAAAAAGATGTGCTGCGATAAGGTTCAATCATTTCAGTTCTTGAATTTCATGTCACGTCTCCTTATTAGAGAGTCGACGGCGTAATAGTGACTACTTTAAAATAAACCTCGTATCTCATATTTCATGATGTACGATTTTAAACGTAAACTTGAAGAGAAATAGGTTTATATCCGTACATCACGAAATTTGAGATACTAGGTTGTTTCAAAGTTATGACGATATGTTAGCTAATCAATATTCTGCCATGCGAACGGCATTGCCAGTAGCGTCAGGGTACATGGGGCAGTGCAGATGCGCCATGGACTGTGGTAAAGTGCCGCAACCACTGCCTCGGCTGTGTAACCCCACTTTATCAAGTTTTCTCGGCATCTACTGACTTGGAGGGCTAGCACAAGTGGTTCGCGACTTGTTTGTCGCTCGGATCTCCCTTTCCATCTAGTCTGTAACGATAGAGACGCACTGAGCGACAAGCGAGAAAATACTATCCCTTTATTACTGTAGTACCATTGGATAGTACCATCAATGGTACTAGTGACACATGCCCTAGTACCATTGCCATATGCCCTTCAGACTCGTGGTCACACCGTTTTGTCACACCAGTGTCATGACGAGTAATTTATTTTCCTCGTAGCCACACTGTTCCACGATAGCGGAGCTCCTATTTCTGGGTGGTTTGGCCCTCTGGGCCTGCTGCAAAACTAACGTAATCTTTAAACCTACTTACGTGTTCTATTATAGATGTGTTCCCGCACTAGTAGTGTGACCACAAGTCTTAAGTTTTGGTAACTTACTATTGGTCACACCAAACAGTGTGGCTACGAGGAAAATAAATTACTCGTCATCACACTGGTGTGACAAAACGGTGTGACCACGAGTCTGAAGGGCATATGGCAATGGTACTAGGGCATGTGTCACTAGTACCATTGATGGTACTATCCAATGGTACTACAGTAATAAAGGGATAGTATTTTCTCGCTTGTCGCTCAGTGCGTCTCTATCGTTACAACGTTACGTTAACAAGCAAACCCTGATCATTTAATTATTATAGTTTGTAATGGTACTAACGATGCATAAATGTGTCACTAGTTCCATTGATGGTACTATACTATCCAATGGTAGTACAGTAATAAAGGGAATACAACTTGTGCTAAGCGTACAGAGCGCACCGTTTGTTAAGTTCACAAAGAAATCACGTTCGTAAGCCAATAAAAGCATAACACTGATACGTCACAAGTCGACAAAAGAGTTTTGATTGGTTGTTGAAGTACCAAAACAAATGAGGTTTACACCCTGGTATTTTTTCCTATGCTTGCTGGTAAGTAGACTTAGCATTATTATGTTGTAATTATCAAAAACAAGTGCACAGAATATTGTTGAAAAGTTGACTTGGTCTCACATAATACGTTATTTATTCTTCGTCTTATACTAAACTTGTAAGGGTATACAGTTTTCACGTTATGATCGCAAATAAATATTAAGTTTGTTTGTATACTTTAGTACCTAATGAAGTTAAATGTTTTTTATTTTGTATATTGTCAGGACCCCATCTCCACCCACCACCAGTCATGGTATGCATGCCAATGTGTTAAGAGCCAAAATTCCTATTTTTTTGTTGCAATATCGATGGGGTTTATTTACCGTAAATTGAAACGATTTCTACAATACGATTACAATTGATTGTGCAAAACGTGCTTACCATCAACCAACCATCAAATACTTTTTCACAGGTCGTCACACTTAAAAAACGTGTTGCCAATATATCTATTAACATGTTTCATTTCTGTTTGTGGGTGGGGACATTTCTGCCCATTGTCCTTTAATAACAAATTAATACCTAAGTCTAGGTTGTCACTGCAAGAGAAGAACTTGTTCTATTACATCACAATATCGCAGCTATAGGTAGACCGTACAGTGCGGGGCGTCATAGTGGGTAACGCACAGGAGGAGCACAGGAGGAGATTTTTGTTTAGGTTTACGCGATAGAAATTTCCCGGCAATCGGAACTTTTTACCGAAACAGAAAATTCTACAGATTGTACCTACTGAACTCCTTTCAAAACAAACGTAATTTTTGTAAGTGGTAACCCGGAAGGCGGCTCGGGCGACGGCTGCCACTTGGTGGTCTTTCCTTTGGAGTCTTTTCACGTGTTAGAGAGCTGAGAATGGTTTGTCAGAACTGGGCTTAGTACTTATTACTAGTATAATCGTGATCTACTAAGCTATTGCTGTTCGTTCGTAAACTACGTCAGTTTACATTTTTAGGTAATAAAATTTAGCGTAGGCTGTAATGTTGCAGATTTTTGCTCCGTAATTATTATAAGCCGTAACGATAATGTTTTCTCAAGTTCTTACTATTAATTAAGAATGTTTGTCGTTTCCAATCTTTGACCTTGATCGTTTTTAATCCTTCAACTATTCATATTATTTATACAATCACACCTGCTTTGGATTAGTACAGGTCGGCACACATAAAAAGAGCTCCGAGCGGTTAGTGGAGGGTATATGTTTGCGCAACTGACACCACAAAAACGCAAATAAAGCGGAGCGGTTTGCACTCCCCCCGCGCTTTACCTCATACCGTCTATTTGGTCCGTAATTCGCTCACCGCTCAAGTATGTCTACGTGTGTTGACTTGTACCAATATTGTTTACAAGAAGCAGGCATATTATTCAAATCGTAGAAAGATCAGAAGGTATTATGTTCTATTTCTTGTTCCATACAAGTTACATAACTTAAGTTATGGTCCTAGGTGCAAAAAGATGTTGGTGCAATACCTACGTGTATTTTTTTGATGACTGTTTATTAAGGTTATTATGTTGTTGTTGTTTAGTCCCATCATCCCATGGCACCTTGATGGTACAGAGGGCATCCACAATCACGCCACGCCTTGCTGTTCCGCGCCACTCTCCTTCCTTAACGTTATAATTACTTGTTATGCAATGCGGACAAAAGTATACAATTATCTTGTATAAATTTTCCGGAATATAGGGCACGATACGAACTTATAATCTCTAAATTTAGATATTAAAAAAATGATTTTAAGCATTGAGGAAAATCTCGAAATGCACGTGATAAAGTAGCTACAACAAATCGCATGTGACGTACTACTGATTGGACTTATGCTCGTGAGACCCGATGTGCTATACGAGGTATATCATCTAGGCAATTTGGTTTAAACTATATTTTAATGAGTATAAAGTTCATATTTAATTGTTTCAAAATTTTAAAAAGTTTTTAAGTGCAAAGGCAATTTAACTTTATTTCCTTGCTGTTAGATTCATATTCCCATTTACAAAAATCTCCCTGTTTGTAGTATGGTGGGCCTCACGAGAATAAAGGTGACTTAGCTTTTTATCCCGCAATCCTACAATGTGAAGCCTACAAGAAAACTTTTGGCGTCTAAGATTAACCATGTTGACAGATCTAAATTTTAAATTGGACCATTGTTTATTCATGTGATTGCTAGTGTTAATGCTAAGTACATTTTATATTTTATTGTGTTGTCAATTGCGGTGACCTAAGTATATCATTTCGGTCACAGGCCGATCCTCTACTAATTTTTATACGTAGAATTTATGCTATGAAATGTTAAGTTTAATTTGACTGTAAATGTATGAATGTTTTGAATCTTATAATTGTATCGTTAGAGCATTTTTTATTTTGGCCGAATAATATTTCCTATTATTTAATTTGAACATTTTTAACAATAAAATCTAGATAGGTGTCATTTTGTAAATACTCGATCGGAAAGTATTTTACTACCTGCATTGTAATTTCCCTTTTCAAATACCCTATACTGTATCAATTAAATAAATTGTACAGATTTTATAAATTATTTATGTTGTTTTATTTTCAAGCGTAATTTTGTACGACAACATACGAAATAACATGTCCTTTTCTAAACCACCTTTTTAGGGTTCCGTAGCCAAATGGCAAAAAACGGAACCCTTATAGATTCGTCATGTCTGTCCGCCTGTCCGTCCGTATGTCACAGCCACTTTATTCCGTAACTATAAGAGCTATACTGTGGAAACTTGGTAAGTAGATGTATTCGGTGAACCGCATTAAGATTTTCATACAAAAATAGAAAAAAAACAATAAATTTTTGGGGTTCCCCATACTTAGAACTGAAACTCAAAAATTTTTTTTTCATCAAACTCATACGTGTGGGGTATCTATGGATAGGTATTCAAAAATGATATTGAGGTTTCTATTATAATTTTTTTCTAAACTGAATAGTTTGCGCGAGAGACGCTTCCAAAGTGGAAAAATGTGTGTCCCCCCCCCCGTAACTTCTAAAATAAGGGAATGATAAATGTAAAAATAATATATGATGTACATTACCATGCAAACTTCCACCGAAAATTGGTTTGAACGAGATCTAGTAAGTAGTTTTTTTTTAATACGTCATAAAAACATTGATCAAAGCTACAACGAACTTTTATATTATGTTACTTGCTGCTACGGAACCCTTCATGGGCGAGTCCGACTCGCACTTGGCCGCTTTTATTTATTTTGGTTTTGATCCAAAACGATGCTGCTCAACTTGCTCAGCCGTAGTAGCCAATTAATACTTTTAGACCATACAAGTCGCACAAAAATCACATTTACTGACTTCTAAAAAAGGGTCGAGTTTTGCTAAGCATATTCTTCATATACCATCAATATCATCATATCATATGTGGCACTATTGCATAAAAACAGCGTTAGTACTTTGCCATTTTAAAAATTTCTCAAGTCGTTCGAACTGCTGTACTAATCTGTCAAAGGAGTTCAAGCGACAAGGTACTAAAATGTGGAGCTACTTATAAGGCCGACTGTACCAGAGTCACTTGGATTACTATGTAGATCATGTGCGTGGGCGATCCTTTAAGTTATGTTAGTGAATGTATCCATGTTATTGCTTGATAATTTTATTCTGTATGAGTACTTACTGTCTGGCGCTATGGTCTAGCGAAAAAATTAGTGCGCTGTTTTAAATATAATTGGCAACATGATCCAATTTTTGATCTTATATCTAATAATATAAGTTGCCACTTAAGAATATTGTTATTAAAACGTAGTGATTATATTTCCTTTGATTGTAATGTCACCTTTTACCCCGTGATACTCTTTTGCATGAAGACTTTGGAGATAAAATCCCATTAATCCATTGACTTAAAAATGTTTCATGAAAATTAAAAGAAGTGAATAAATAAAATAAAATAAAAATAAATATCAGAGGACAATCTCACACAAATTGACCTAGTCCCAAACTAAGCTCTAGGCTTGTACTATCATATGGGTACTAGACAATACATATAATATATTTGGCAACTAAATAGAAACTTGTTATATCATTGTCATTATCATTATATTTTCAGACCGCGTATCGTTTTTGTGCGTGTCTTAAACAGCTGTATAATATTAAAACCTGCCATCCGTCATCTGTCAAACATTGCACGTCATTTAATTAAATTTTTTGGAACGAGTGGGCATTTATTATTGCCAAATTTTTTGTTTTGTTTACTTACAAAAAGACGATGAGTGTAGTTCAAAGGAGCCCGCAGTTTGATTCAACCGGATCATCATTAGACAGCCATGAAGACGTTAACACAGCGAGAATTAAAACTAGTGTGAAGGAGTTGTTGAAGTCTCGGATTTTCTTAGGCCGCTACATTGAAAGAAGGCTAATTGATGAACACATTGGTTATCGGGACATTGTTGCGGTTAGCCCAGCTGAATTGGAATTCAAAAGAGATTTAATTGATGCTCGTAACAAATTGCGCAGTCTGTGCCCTCAAACGCATTGGATAGGCATAACGGACACAGAAGCTCTAGGATCTGGTGTTTGCCTCTGGACTGAAATCGACAATCACCCATTCGGACCATTTTGGTTTCAAGTTAAAAGTCTCAGGTTCAGAGATACAGAGACCATTGTTACCATTAAGTGCTTGAGGCACATAACAGATGCATTTTTGGAGATGGAACCTATATTAACTGGAGCAAGCAAAATTAATGAAACAATTGATCGCAAGATTGAGCATCCGTTAGAATCACTCAATGAGACATGCCAAGATATAAAAGCAAGTTTAATTACTGCTTTATCCATCACTAATGTTAAAGAATTTTTCACATTCATATTTGCATTTGTCATAGCTATTTTTACTGGGAGTACAGCATTTATTAATTTCCTTGGCAACTTTATTCTGGCATTGATACGGGAAACTTCAATTTTGGTTAAGAACTCCACTCCCATGTTTTTGGGATTTTTGGATTTCTTAAGCAAGATTGTTGGTGGGTTCTATATTCTTTTGGCAATGTTTTTCAAGCCAAACACCCGCCCACTCCATAATAAGAGAACACTCACTTTTAATAACTATAGGCAATCACCCGACAGCCATGATGTTGACAGTAGATTTATTGATTGATGCCAAAAAATTTGTTATGACAGGAAGGTGACTAAAAGGCAACTGAGAGTTGTTTTGTTTTCAATTCTCAAAAACGCACTAACTGAGATCATGTTCCTATTTGCATGTGATGTAAATTTTGTAGTTGGACATGTCTTTGTGGATTGAAAACACTAAGAAAAAATCTTTGATTGTTTAGTTTAGTACCTGGGTTAGATCTCAACTAGCCAAAGTTTTATTTATTCACTGGTAGGTTTTCATTGACCGTGCCCCTGTCGCCGCCTATATGTTTGGCTAATGCTTGCCACAGGGGATCCCCCATTCACCCAAAAACATATTGTATCGAATTTTGAAAGTCCGAAATTGAATGCTATGATGTTGATGTGCCTCTTATCAATATTTCTAAGTTAACAAAAGAGTTTTGTTTAATCAGACATACCATACTTTCTGTTATCAACAGTGATCAGAAAAGGTAGCGCTACTCATGGAAATGCGGGATTTTGAGATGTAATTTTAATTTATTTCCAGATATTTCCTGCTAATGGGACAACTAAATGTTCAAATAATTTTAAAAGCAGTGGTATTTGAACCAAAACTCATTAACAGACTAAATTTGTTGCACAATTTTGTATGACAATATTATTTACTGTATTTACTATGACCAATTGTTAGTGTCCACGGTATCATTGCATTAATGGTGTGTCCATTCCGGTTCAAAAGATCAAATTATGTGCAGGATTCGGTGGCTTTCAGGGATGAGGGTGTCAAATTCAGTGAAGTCATTTATTATAGCGTTTATTGCCGAAAACAAATTATACAATTACAATTGATGGCAATTAATTTATTAATTAATTTTCAAGTACTTAAGCTTATTTTTCAGTTTAGGTGCTTTGGCGCTGTATCTGCGGTGGGATTGGGAGCATAAGGACCTATACTGATTACTGGTGATGCAGTATATTTTATGCATTCTAGTGTAACATTCCATACCTTTTCATGCCTATGAAATATTAAATTAACGCATTTACCGCCAGCAACTTATATGCGTTTTCCTGACTTTTTACATGTTGCGTTAAACGCATAATGTGCGTTTTTACAGTATGCGAGCTTTGTATTACCAAAAAATGCGGCACGTCAGGAAAAATCTGGGAAGTAGGATGTCAGGAAAAGCGTTAATAGTTAAGTACTATACAGGAATTTGAATGTTTTCAAGCTGACATACTACGTAAATTTGCCGGGTTATACGTTTTCCACATGTCATGTCGGAAAATGTGTTTATAACACGGCTGATTTACTTTCTATGGTACAACAAAATGAGTATGGTTTGAGTTAGTTTTAAATAGCATTTATACAAACCAGGAACAAAACTATTTATTAAAGGTTTAAAAGGTTTTAGTTTTACTTTTAATTGTTTCTATGCTTATATATTATTACACAATTACATTAGAATAATGATTGTATTTTTATAAAAGTAAATGGTTATTGTAAATATTGTTACTTAGTACTTGCACAATTGCATTATAAATCTATATGCTTTACTTCTGTTATTTTTCTTGATCAATGGGTACTACTATAACTGAGGTTTCTGTAAAATTTAAAACTTCATTAATATCTTTCTTACAATCAATGTTACACATACGACGTATTGTGAGCAGATGCTGTTCACTAGGAACTGTCACCAGCATTCATTTTAGTATCTGATAATGCACTCAAAAAATATCTGACAAGTTCTTATCACTTATGCCTATAGTAATAGAAGTGACATATTTTTGAGCCCAAGTTGTATAGAATATTATTGCTGGCGACTGTACCTAATAATCTTAATCATTATTTTATTTGATTATATTCAAAATTCATATTAAATATGAGAGTGTATTTGCTTGCATTGCTTCGGTGGTCCTCTGCCCTGAAGCCTGGTTTTACACGACATTGAACTGTATGTTTATTCGGTGTAGATCTCATGGTCCGACTAATCGATATTAGTGTCATAAATATGAGGTAGGTTTCGGTTATGTTAGTCCTTCAGCTGGCCCGGAAGGCCATAACAACCCAGAAATAGGAGCTCCGCGTGAGCGAAGCTCCGATGATTCTGTTAAATTTGATTTTGTACCTAATAGAAATATTGTTCAGTCGGACCACGCACTCGGAACTCGTGTTCAGAGAGGTTCATTCCATACGAATATATATTGCCGAAATGCAACCAACGGCAAGGCAATACGGTAGGATTTGTATCGAAATTAAACGTATACAATGCCGTGTAAAAGAGGAGGTAAAGGTGGTATTGACAGGCAGTTTAATGGATGATAGATAGGTGACAGGTGACAAAGCGCTATACATTGCAAAGTTAACAAGCTTTCATATCAGTGGGATTCATATTAGCTGCGCCATGTACACTGACCTGTCTCCTGTCATTGTCAAGATGGTGAACTTGGCTGGTCCAATCATCGTAGTAAATCAAATGGACGCACATGATCTTTTTTCACCCAATCACGATGCCAGTCCAATGATTTTATGAACCCTCTGAGTAGGTGGCCTACAGCGAGTGTCTTGCGAGTGTGATCAGCTGGCTTTAGGCCGCTCCCTGACTTGGCAGTATTCATGCAGTTTAAAACCGGGCATGCTCATTGTAGGTTTCCGGAGCCGTTAATTACTAAAAACATAAAAAACAAGTAATAGCTAATTTTCTATTTAAAGTCATTTGGTGCAGTCTTAGATGATTTTAGTAGGTATAAACACTTTAACCCTTTAACCGCCAAAGCCGGCAAATCATGTCATCGGATTATCAGGCCTGGACACCGGGTACGCTCCATAATTTTGTATCGGTGCAGTTGCGGCATATGACGTCGTTGGCGTCTGCGTCTGGGCCCGTAAAGTTGTAGCCGCCTGTGGCGGTCAAAAGGTAAATCGTCTATTTCTCAAGAACCAATGATTTTTACTTAGTCGCGATATTTTCCCTTTTAAATTCGTTATAATGATGCTTAGCTTATAGCTATAAAGCGCTATTTTTTGCTAGAGTCCGTGTCCCCCTCTACAGCTAAAACTACAATTATACTAAAAATTTGAAAAATATCTTAATGAAAGTGCATATAACGAATTTAAAAGGAAAACTATCACGACTAAGTAAAAAAACATATCAATGGTTCTTGAGATACAGGCGATTAAAGTGTTTATACCTACTTAAATCATCTAAGTACATGCTCTTGCCTGGTTTTAGTGTTTGTAGTTTTGGCCGTAGGGAGGGACAACACAGACTTTTGACTCTAAGAAAAATTAGCATTTTAAAGCTTAATATTTCACAAACCAATCCCTTAATCGAAAATTGTTTCTTTTTTAATTTATGGTGTACACGAGAAAAAAATACTAAGTTACTTATCACCACTTTACGTGTAGGGGACTAGGGGAGGTACGGTTAAACTCATAAGTAGCTTTACTACACCGTTGAGGAGTTCCGGTGGCCATCTGTGGTCTACATCATCAGGTCCACCTCACCAAATGGTAGTTTTTGAATGCAAATGCTTACTAAAATCGCTATATGTGTACCTATAATATTTGAGGAGTTCCCTCGATTTCTCTAAGTTCCCATCATCAGATCCTGACGTGTTGGCAATGGAACCAACTAGGAAAAATGCCCTTAAGAATAAAGAAAAAAAATCGAATCGGTCCAGCTGTCTGCCTTTGAATAATCGGGGAACACAGGTACATTAAAAAAAAACAGATCCCGACGAATTCAGAACCTCCTCCTTTTTTTGAAGTCTGAAGCACGCGGTTGAGCATGAATGCTGCGCGTTGATTGGTAGGTAGTTGCCTAGCAACCCTTGCCGTGTTATACCCGTAAGTCAGGAAGCAGCCTTAGACCAGTCACGCAGACAGTTCACGCAGTCTGAACCCCACCCATTGCATCAAAAGTCATCCATGTGATTTACTCATATTACCTCTTAAAAACCTTCTAGATCTATTGAGTGTTCTGGTCTTATTAGGTTGAATATAATTGTCATTTTCGCGGCGTGGTAGGACTGGTAACACCGGTGAGACTGGTGGATCACCTGTAAAAATACGAAGTGTTTTAATCCACTAATAAAGCGTAACACAGAGCAAGCGCCGAGCGGGTCCTAAGTCCTAATAGTGCGATATCCGGTATAAGAAATATTATATTTACCTACCCTCATCTGTTATTTATTAGTAATAAGATATAAATTATACATTATACGCTACAAAAACTGCCCCTGAGAACGCCTAGATGCTGCCTTCCCCACTTAAATAATCTAAAAGTCTTATCTATAAGTGAAAATCGTACATACATACATAACATCACGCCTTCATTCCCAGAGTGGGGTAGGCAGAGCTTCAGAAATTAATACCAACAACTCTAAAAACACTTGTTTAGAATTCTGTAACCACATTTTGCACGATCAGGCCAAGAGGTTTACCAGTGTATTAGTGACAGCATCGCCTAACAGTACTACAAGCCCTTATTCCCTTAGTCGCCTCCTACGACATCAGCGGGAAGACATGGAGTGGCACTATTCCAACCCGGCAACCATCATTGTTAGTTTAAAACAAAAAATACCTACCCTTTGCATTTTGCCGAGCTAAACAAGGTTTCGAGAGAAGTTTATTTTTTTCGTTTTGGCTCCTTTTCGGGTACTTCTTTGTCTCAAGGGATTGAACAATAGCATTCATCATTTTTACGGGCTGAAACGTCTCAAAAATAAATAGGTCGCTAGTTAAATTTGACTTTCTATATTTAAAAACTTCTAACAAGTACCTCTGTAGAAGTATTAACCATATTAGTTCCTCTTGGGCCTTGATCAGCCTCTTTTGCACTCTTATCCATAAGACGATTCATGATGTTAGTCATCACTATGTTCATCGCGCTATCGTCGTACTCCAGCAGCATGGACTTGAACAGATTCAGTATAGTCGGCAGCTGCGACGTCAACTGTTCTTTCCCTTTAAAAGTACTGCTCATTCCCAAAAGGTCATCCAAACATGCGAACACTTCGTCGATGGACATATATTGCCGGAACGCCGTCAACGAATTTAGTACTCTGTTTCCCAAATCTAAAACATTTTTTATTACAGAATCTGCAGCGCACTTCTGTGAAGTAAAACTCTTAAAAGCAGTGGGTACCTACGCTAAAAGGAATCCAGTGCGAGTTATATAGTGTAAACTGGTATTATTTTTGATCTTCTTTGGGTTAATTTGTTGCGATTCTCTAATTTTATTTGGAGATTTGGGCCATTACATAAAGGTGAGAAGCTGGTTGGTAGATTACCTTCTGCAGGGTGGCATTGATAAGTTAAGCTACTAGGCTGGGTCGCGGCAATCTGGCAAGTTTCCAGTATTGATTTCAGAGCATCTATGACTTCTACATCTATTTTTGTTGTGTTTCTCTTCAAAACTTTTCTGATGTCGCATGCTATTCTTGAATTTAAATTGATGTATCTTCTACCTTCTTCTGTTTGCGCAACTTTACATAGGAATGTAGAGGCAAGCTCCTGAGAAAAATATAACTGTGTATAAAAGCTTTTATTGAGCGGGTAGTTAATTTTCTTAAATGTTTGTTTTTTTTATTATGGGTGAAATGGGCAAGGATTTATGTAACTCGCAAACAAAATGATTTCTCAATGAATATTGTACCAAACTACTAGGCCCATATTAAAAGACCGCGATAAGTGACATTGCCCATAAGTAAGGCGCTACATACTTGTATTGATAAGTAATCTGTGAACGAACCTGCATCACAGGTGCAGATAAAGATTCATTCTTGCATGGCCAGCAGATACAGAAAGTGACAATAGTATTTTCGTCAAAAATACAACACAAATCCGCAAACGAGATGGCTTGTAGTATATTTCTCTTTTCATGGCGTATGTTACTGCTTAGACCCTGAAGAGAGTGGGTTACCTACTATCAAATTTACCTTATCGCTAAAGGACAATATAGCTAAATCGTCTGGATTGTTTAATATCTTTGTTACTATATAGACATGAGCGCTAAATGTCTCTTTAGCAAAACGTCTGGATCTTAGAATGTTACAATTTAATATATTTTAGTAGCAAAACGTGTTTATCTTAGAATGTCTTTATTACTTTAAAGACATAAACGCTAAATGGGCCGGTGGCGAAACGTTTATATCTTAGAATGTCTTAATTACTAAATAGACATGAACGCCAAATGGCCCGTTAGCAACTTTCGACCAATTAGGTATTATAATTATACGGACTATTTTCATTTCCAGACGTTTTGCTACTAACTTGTTCTGTGTTAATGTCAATTGACTAATTTTACCTTCGGCTAATTAGGTGTGATTAGAAAATCATACGGACCATTTATATTTCCAAATGTTTGGCTACTTGCACATTTTAATTCTTAGACGTCCTAAATTTACACTTTGCTGACTGAGTATTCTACTTTTATGTCGTCCAGCTGAAATGAGTCTTTGCTGACTGTATTTTACTGTTATGTCATCTAGCTGAAATGGTCCTTTGGCGATAAAGCTAATTTGACGGTAACCCAAGAGAGCAAAATGTTAGGCTCCGCCTATGAACCATTTAATCATTCTACATAAGTACTTAACCGTGAATGAGGGCAAAGGCTAGGTAATGGTAATAACCAGTGATCGGAATAGGTAGTGCAATTTCGGGTGAATGACCTTAAACATTATACTTAATATGGATAAGACCCCAGATTCCGAGACTCGTATTATTTCACAGAATATTTTCTTGACATGACCTTAATTGAAGTTAAATGGGAACATGCGAAAAGTCTAAAAAAAATGTTATTGTAAATACTTTTTTACTTTTTGTCATTGCAAGTGTCTACATATTTCGTCAATGCGATATTCTATGCAAGCAAAATAATCGTTTAAATCATATTTTAATAACAATTCTGAATTAAACACAAACTTTAACACTTCGCAAATGTAATCCCGGGGTTACAAGCTATATCCATACTAAACTTACGCACCGAAGTCTCGCGAAATTGCACTACCTATTCAGATCACTGGTAATAACTGAGCGATCTAGCCTTGCTGCTAGGCAGACTTTGGGGCTTGCCATTTGGTAGAGCGTGAATGGTCCAAATGCTGCTGAAGAAAAGCTAAGCCATTGGTATCAGGTTGGTATTTTCCGACGCCAAAGCAGGGGTTTATAAAAATAAGTACAGGAACTCCTGAATCCGTTGTTAAATTATCATAATTGTAGACCTTACTTCATTCAGAAACATCAGAGCGTTCCTCGTGTAACAACCGCCCATGTAGAGAAACTTTTTTAAAATTTTCATGTTTTTTATGATCTCCCCAACAGCGCCAGTGCAATATTTAGTATCCTCATTGAAATGTATCACGAAGTCGTTGTAATCCGACTGAGTGAGGCAGTGGCACTTTCGCGTAAGTTTCTTGTAAACTGTACAGTCATCCTCGTCCTACAAAATGAGCCGCCTTCAAAAACCTATTTAAGCGTAAAACAATAATAGTATCTCAAACTCAGGAACCAATCAAGTCTACTGAGTCGTGACAGTTTTCCTTTTAAGTTCGTTATAATATGTCATTTTATTAACCTCGAAGATATTTTTTTAGATTTTTAATCGTTGTAGTTTTGGCTGTATTACGCGTAACTCTAGCAAAAATTACACTTTTCGAATTGAAAATTTCCTAAACGGTCCCCTAAATCTAAAAATTGTTAATTTAATTACATGAACATAATGATTTTTAAGATACATCAATGATGCCTCATTCGATGTCACAATGTTCGATAATACCTTTGCATTACTTATGTTATGAGACAAGATAGGTAATAACAAGGTTGTTTCGGGGTTAGAACAACAAAATTAAATATAGTCCATAGACAGCATTTCTGAAACGAAGACTGCGGTGGAGATTGTACGAGGATGCCCTTCACCGCCATTTGTTAGTCCTTTACCTCAAAAGCATAAATTTCTTGTAGCGATTTACCGATTCGCATTTCACCTCGATCGTGTATTTTATTTTCGCTTTGTGTCGAAGTCGTATTTTTTTTTGTTCGCTAATAGCTTTAGTCGCATTTTACCTCGATCGCTTATTTTACTGTTTCATTTGGTTTCGATCGTCAATTTTATTATTAGCAAATAGTTTAAATCACAGTATACCTTTATCGCATATTTTGTAATAGCATATCGCTGCGATCGCTTAATATCATAGTTCGCCAATCTACTATAATAGGCTACTTGCCTCATATTAAATTTCGCTTAATAAATTAATATTTTCTGTAGTATTAGACTTAAGAAACCAATATTTATCGATTTCAGATATTAAAAGTGTAAGATGGCTACGTATTTTTTATTTAAAATTGTTCATTTTAATTTTTTATTTTGAACTCTGAAAACGCTGTCAGACTTGTTGTGACGTCATAGGACTCTAAGCAAACTTCATGTCGGTTCTTATACGAGTGAAATTCGCAATGGTATATTCTGTAAGTATTCTGTGCTGTGACATGACATTGACATTTATGACTCATGGACTTTTGAGGTTGTGTTATGATCGTAGTCGTTTTAACATTAGTAAAAACCTAATCTGTGTATTATTGTTACTGCTTTCTAGTTTTATTGATAAGATCATGGATGTTGGATTCGTGAATGCAGATAGCACAAACTTACCAAGAATCGACACATTGATGGTCGGTATTTTTTTTACCTTGAATCCAGATTTCTGCTCTGCCGAGCTTATTATTATTGAAGATAAAAGTTTCTGTAGAAACTGGATAACTTAATAAGTAAATACTAACATCAAAGTAATCTTCGCAAAAAAACAAAAATTGTTTCAGTCGATAAAGTCAGGATCCTTTTTAGCAAGTTTTAGCCATGTATTTCGCATATTTATTTCACTGGGCATTCTAATCCATAATTTCCCTAGGGTCGTAATTGATGTGTTCTTGCATTCTTTGAATATACAATAACGTTAATTACTATATTTTCCATGTTAACTGGTGGAAGTCATGGTTTTTATTAATAAAAGTATCGAGGTTTCGAAAATGATAAATTGTTTATCTATATGTCAAATGCTCTCGTCAAATGTCAAATGTTTGTTTTCGGCCCGTATGACGTCACAGCACAGATAATCTATAGACTAATATGGCTGTAAGCGTTTTCGCCTGTTAACGAAAACTAAACTTTTAAAATAAAGTTTTGCGGTTTTGTAGGTCCTAAAAAAATATGGGAATATTTTTTTTCATCTAATCGGACAATAATTAATAACTTGAGACCTACTTTAAAACAGAGTCAACTAGCCTATTACCTCGATCATAAAATCGAATTGTTTTATTTAGTCAAAGTCTTCGCGCGCTTATTACGGCGCGGCGCGACGGTCCCGCTGCAGGAGACGCTCACGTCGCGGTAACAACACGATGATGATAATATTTCAATGAATTTGATAGCATTTAAGACATGAGACTACAGGTACAAAACACGTTTTTAAAAAAAATGATACAGAAATTTAGTGCGAACATCAATTAACGCGTCAAATTAAATAGAGTCCCAAACAAACATCGATCGCGACGAAATGCGTCTAGGGTAAAATACTACACGAAAAATGAAATGCTACAAAATAATTATTCTAATGTAAAAACCCACGCGAAAAATTGCTTTAAGTAAAAGATTCTATTGAAGTTTTGTTCAATCGAGGTGAAATGCGATTCGGTGAATCGCTACAAGGAATTTATGCTTTTGAGGTAAAGGACTAACAAATGTTCACCGCGTACTCAAACACATAATAAGTACCTAAAAGTACTCGTAACTTCCACGATAAGGGCGACATCATCAAATGGCAACATGTTGCTGGCTGGTTGTGGTTTTCCAAGGCTTTTACTTATGAGGAAATTAATAAGATGTACCTACTTTAGTCCCTAGGGACTAAAGTGTTTATTACATTATAGAGCGTGAGAACTGAAAATAAATATAAATACCTCTATAATAATACAGTCCAACGCTCTTGCTTGGTATTCCAGCATCTTCATTGCATTAGCACCGATGACATCATTGATCGTTTGAGGCTGAAAGGAACGGTAATGTATTTCGTCCTTCATTTATATTAGTATCGTTTCGTCTGAATGAAACGCCAAATGAGCCTCAAAATCTGTAGCGATGGACGTTTGCGGCAGCTGTTACGGAATCTAACAACTCGTTCATGACTCTTCAGCCGCTAAAGGGGCGATGGTGATAGACGGTTGAGCTTTAAAATCGCGATCTTATCGCGAACTTACTCGGCTCGCGTCGGTGACACACGTTGAAGCATGCTCACACTTAAACTCAAAATGTCGTCAACAGAGGAAGCTTTGAGTTATTTAGGAATTATATCATATCACATTTTCAAATCACTCGATGACAACCGTAGGAGCCAAGACGGGCTGCGAGCAAAATTCAAACATTTCAAACATGCTGGATCGCCGAGGAACATACTCGGCGATTTTTAAGTACGCGTACCTACTTCGGACGTCACACGGGCGAGTAACATCGCGAAACCGCAAGTACGCGAACTTACTCGACCGTCTATCACCCCTTTAAGAGCCCAAAGTCGCAAGGTGAGGTTGAATTCTGAAGTATCTGTACATTTTAGTATATTGTTTCAGTAATGTATTAAAGTTGAATTTAGTACATGAATAGCTGCGACAAGGTTCTAACATGTAGAGCTACTTCTGAATTTGACCGTACTAGGCTGCAATTTCCACTAATTGTTTGTTACACAAACAACTAATGTGCGCAGCACAACTCTGGCTTGGGTACTGCGTTGCGGTGGTTGCATATCCGTATTATTCAACCGCGATGAGTTTACACTCGGAATAGCTGCCAGTTCATATAAACTTTGACGTATTTATGACAAAACTGTCACCGCCAAGACTATTCTAATCGCGGTTTGATAATACCTAATTATTTAACCTCTTGACCGCCACCCTACGAATGAAGTGTCGTGCTCTGTACGCCATGGAACAAACCGTCTAGTAGAACATTAAATTCCATCGTAGGTTTTTTTTCTAGTTGAATGTTTGTCATGTATAAATGGCGTTGGCGTGTGAGCGTTGTCATTGGCTGTCACAACTAGACTGTGGGCAAGAGATTAAACTTGAAGCTTTGGGGTCCATCCCGTCCGCGTAGAACTTGTTTATCGCTATTCCCTCGGAAACTGTACAATGTTTATGGATTTTAAAAAAAAAGCCTATTCTAGACTAATCTATGTCTGTCCAAAATGTCATCCAGATCCGTTAAGCCGTTCTTTCGCATTTATAATATGAGTAAGATAAAGATTCCAATCAAAACAAGTTACAATTATTTAAGTACTTAGCGGCATGAAAAGATCCGTTATGGAACATGCACTGCTGCGACAATCTGTCAGACGGACACAGACGGCCGGAGTCTCACCATAAAGGTTCCCTTTATACCTAGTTTGGAAACTTAATATTTATTTCAATATTACTTCAGTTACTTTTTTTTGCCATATATAAAGAGATTAAAAAAACTAGCTGTCGCCCGCGACTCCGTCCGCGAAGAAATATTTTATAGCAATTCCCTCAGTAACTGTCTTATTATCTGGGATAAAAAGTACCCTTTGCCCATTCCCGGGACTCAAGCTATGCATTCCAAACAAAGCAAAATCGGTTCTTTTGGGCGTGTAAGCTTAACAAACAGATATAGTTTCTTTCACATTTATAATTAGGTATCGTCAGTGATTGCGCAAAACGGTGCAAAACTTTAACAAAACTTGTAAAGCTGACATAAAGGAGAACTTACAACCAAGAAAAATAAGAATTTTATCAAATATTATTGGCAGATTAGTCCTCAATTTAACACTATATCAGAGTCTCGGATTTAGTATAAGGATATTAACATTATTATGGCTGTAGTATATGTAATTTTTGTTAATTTTTTGCACCGTTTTCCTCGATTACTGATTATTGTGCATGGGTACCTTTGTTTCCTCGATACTCTCCTCCCGTAACTGTTGTAACGGTTTCAAAACATTAGTCAGTCTCGGTAAGTGGTCGGTAACTATTGCTTTTGATAGAGTCTTTGATTGCAATTCCTCCAGTACACATAACAGCTTTCTTGTACTTTCCTTTAGTTTGAGCAATTCGTCCTGTAAAGTATAACCTTGGTATAAATAGCCTTGGTTTTATTTATGCTCAGCAAGCTTCGTTTTTCTATGAAACACGAATCGACTGTTATACATACATACATTAAATGACGCCTGTTTCCCAGAGGGGTAGGCAGAGACCACTTCTTTCCACCTGCAACGATCCTGACAAATCTCTTTCGCTTCTTCCACATTCTTACATGCATGCACGTCGGTTTCGGGTAGGTACTTAGGATTCGGCCCTTTTGCAGAATTTCTCCGGTTTGATTCGAAAAATACGCCTAGGGCGGCCCCTTCCGACCCTTCCACTCACTTTCGCACTATTTATCTCTTTCGTCAATCTTCTTTCATCCATTCTTTCCAAATGACCAAACCATGTTATAACCAAACGACTGTTCAAAAATATTCTCAATACGACATTCTCTCTTAATCGAAATCTTTTTTCCATATAATATTATTATGTATTTGTATAATTTCCTCGCGTTATTTGAGAAAAGCATAATATATGCCTCAGGAGAAACCAGCAGCGCCAAGGCTTGTCCCGCCAACCATCTTGTCAGGCCATCCCCTAGTTTCCGGGCCTAGGGTGTATATAATGTACAATTTTGCGCTCTGGCATGATAACTTCAACTCTCCGGTTAATAATTGGTCCGTCGAGTTCAAGAGAGAGTCGTTTAAGATAATCGCCTACCTGTGATTTTAACTGACGATATATTTGTCAATAGTGTGTCATAGAAAAACGAAGATTGCCTGCCACTATTTAGTACTGCGAGGCTATTATGGTCGTGTTTATCAATACGGATAAACGTGGATAAAACGTTTATCACTTTCTGACCAATACGAGCGAGGGTGACTGATGCTTTATGCACTGCGATAAAGGCGACCATAATACGGGCCCTGGACTACTTAGAACCCTGTCGCAATGACACGACGCTACGCCATATACTAAAACTCGTCTTTACGTATCCTTTTTTTTTCAAAAGAGTAATTACGGTGAAATCTGCACACGTTCGCTTTAATAACGTAGATATTATAAACTTAAAAAATATTCGTGCAAATTTTCTAATACTTGTTATTAATAAGTTATAGTGGGAAAATTGATTTTAAATTTTAATATTGACTTCTTTAAAGGCGAAGACATGTGCAAAACTGCAAAATACCGCGGTCACTTATTCTAATTTAAAAAAACCTACTTGGCAAGAGCATGTCGGATTATGCGAAGTATAGGAATCCGACGTCGTTACACCGAACACAAATATAATCTCAAAAACCAAAAAGTATGAAGAATTTCCTATTTAACAGCACATCGTACTACTAGCATAGAGGCATTCCATCCTAGTCCGCAGGGTTGGCAACGCATTTGAGCTCTTAGGATCATAGTCTTGAGATTTCAAATGTCTATGGGTCTCAGATTCCAATTACCATCAGGTGGCCTTAACATAAAAAAAAATCGTTGCCGAAGGCCGAAGTAAGCGATTTATGGACGAGAGGATGGAGGGCCGAAACGTAGTCGAGGCCCTCGTGTAGGAGTCCACACATTGCACTTTCTGTTGAGGCAGCCATAGTGCTTTTCTCAAGTAGGTACTGCGTGGAAATAAAACAACGTTTTCATTAATTGTTTACGTAATTAATATGAAATAATCCAAAAAGATTTTAATTTTGTATGGAAACGGTTCGTCATTTTACCTTTGGTTTTACTTATACGGGTAAAAAAATCGAAATTTCTTTCTACATCTTTGTCGGCGTAACTTAAATGTATAAGTATAGTCTGGCAAAAAAGAGTAGAAAATAATAGGGGCGCCACTGTCTATGTCAAATTCGATTTTATATGGCAACTCTTACGTACTTTTGTATAGAACAATTAAGTGTTGCCGGTAAAAATATTTGTGGTTTCGTTTCTACACTTTTTTGCCAAGCTGTATGCCAAATTACAGCTTTGTGGTACCGTCACCAACGACAATATAAAAATACAACATTGCGCTTGAAAATATCTGACACGCTCTTATTCCTCTAGTAATAAAGAAATGTCAGATATTTTCGAGCTCAATGTTACATAATATAATATATTATTGCTGGTGCATGACTGTACCAAGAGCCTCTGAGAATTACCGCGCGGATAGACGTGCAGACGGACATGGCGAAACTATAACGGTCCTTTTTGACTCCGGAACCCTAAAAGAGACTCAATTGTACTACAATTTACAAAAGCTTTTGATTAACGGGCCCCAGATTAACACAATTGTAATTAAAATACACGCCCTTGAAAAGAAAACAACTTCTACTTTAGATTTTTCAAGTAGACTAACTTAATGAGATTTTAGGTAACAGAATGATTACCTACTACAGGTAAAATAATATTTTTGAAGCATAAACACTATTATTTAAACTAGGTACAGTCGTCTACAAAAAAACACTCAAAAAATCACTTTTGGATATTATTACAATGCAGTAAAGTAAAAGTAATACATCCCTATAGTCGACTGTACTGGAAATAATCGTAAGTGCACGTTTTCTTTTCAAGGGAGTTTATATAATTTTATATTAGCTTACTATTTTGACGTGTGCTACACTGCCTATTGTCGCTGCTTCTAAGGTTTCGGGGAATAGTATTTTACTGCCATCGTTAGACATATTGTCTCCAATTTTAGTTGTAGAGGTAGACATTGTCAAGGGTAAAGTAGTGAACTTGCGTTGTCAGGAAATGTAAGGGTTAGCTCCTGTAATTTTGTCTGTGCTTTCCAGGCCGATGTGGTCGCCTGGTCGTTCCTTTAGCAAATATCATTAAGTTACCTGTATCTTGTATTAGACATGGAGCATATTCAAAATATCTAATAGCTTTTTATATTTTTGTTTTAGGTTCCAGTCTTATTTGGTCAGTGGGTCACCTGATTATCAGGGTTATCAATAAAAGTTATAGTTTATTTTGTGATCTTGTCAGTGCTTCCGGTTTCAATATCATGTTAATCTAGATATTCGATTTGCTTCCAACATAAATATAACGGTCATTATATGAGTCAGCCGCAGTACATGCAGCAGATTCATGGTTCCATGCAAGCTTTATCTATTAGATGAATCACGTTGGAGTTATCTTTCTAAACATTTAAGTAATGTATCATATTTGTCTAGAATGTCACTGGGGACACCTTTTTTCGTGGAAACAATACATTATTAATTGACTTTGTACATTTTGAATTTCGGCTAAATGTGTACGTGTATATGATGTCAATAACTGATGTTGTCAAAGACTGTCTAGATGCCACTTAGAGATGCCAGCACTGCTAGAGTTATCAGGTCTTGATTTAGAGGTTGGTTCACATAACAAACTGTGCTGTGCGTATAAATATGGGTAATGTTTTAATCAGTGTTTCAATAACGGATTTGGCCATGAGAACATGTCGATGGTTATGACTCTAGACAAAGCATAATAATATTATGGTTTAGCCCAAAAAACAAAAAGGAACTCCCTAAGGAGAAACTAACTGAGGAATCGCGGGCAAAAGCAAATACAAAACCATCCCAGGACCCTATTTAAAAGATCGAGGTTCAATGTTTCACTAGCTCCATCACATTCTCTTGAATGAAGAGTAAAAGAGTTGGCGCACCCGATGTTTGAGAACTATTCAAGAACTATATTTATTCGACGTGGTCGATCGAAATTAGACTGAAATGCAAAAAAATAAATTAGTTAATGTAACATTTCACTTTTCTTTTGATTGCTGTTATCCCAGAAATTTTCAAAAGTCAAAACATGACCCCCTCCCCCGCAGACGAACACGGGGAATGTTTTCCATCCGTGACGGAAAACATGTTTCTGTGTTTTTAAACAAAAAACATTTTGGTCACGCCCCTTATCTGTTCGAAAAACATGAGATGTTTAAAAACATCGAAAGCACGGCGCAGCGGACGCGGCTTTAGTGTTACTACATTGTCTTATGTGAATCCGGCTTTAACCGGACCGGCATGGACCATATGAAAGCGTGATTCGGAACGCTATGCTATGTGTTATTTGAAGTGAACTTGATGTGAACCCATAGACAGACTGTCTGACTGACATAATGAACTTTATAGCGTGTGTTTATTTTTTATTAGCCAGTTTGTAGCAAAGCAACATCAAACAGCAAGTTGGTTTTAATTTCTTCAAAGAAAGAAAATTTAAATGTGAAATATCTTACTTCAAGAAAGTAAAAGATCTGTCTGATAATACTTTATTTATTCGGTCTGCCGGTATTTGATGAGCTTTAAAATAAGAACTGCTCTACTCACCTAAAAGTTGTTATTAGTTATGACTAACTATAAGAGTAAACTAACTTATGATAGTCCGTGTGATTCTGATAATGATTGGACCAATTCTTCAGACGATTCGAAGTACTCGGACTCGGACAGGTGATTTTAGTTAAACATAATATAAGTAACACTACGCAGTCTCCATTGCGAACTGCAAAAGCTGCCTTTATCTACAGTACCTATATCGACCGTATTTGCTTGTTTTTTTTTCAAATATCTTAACATTTTATTTCACTCTGCTTTAACTTGATAAATTACCTACTTTTGTGTCTATCTGTTAAATCATTGGTGATAGTGAAATATATGTTTTAAAAAGCTATAATTTGTTTTAGTTCCGTACCTGAGTGGGACTCTGACGTTGGTGAAGATGGGGAGCTGGTCTATATTAAATTTACAATCCCTGATAATACTGCTGATGATTCTAAAGCTCCTCTCTTGGAAAACTGTGAAACTTTTAAAAGAAGAAGCAATTTCAAGAGATCATCAATGAGGAGATCAACTAAAGGTTCATATTAATTATTGATTTTGTGTAACTGTGTTATCCTGTGGCCATATTTTGGTCCTTGCGCAGCACCATTGCCATGATCATTCTAAACTCCATATTTTAACGTTTTAACAATTAAGTAAAATGCCTTTGCCACAAGAAACAATTTATTTTCACCTTTGGTTCCATATTATTTTTTTGGATTGTATTTTAGGGAGAATATTTAATGTGTTAAAAAACCATAAAAATAAAAACTTGCAAGTTTTTGGTAGAAAGAAAAATGAAATTGACCCTGGTGCAGCATCCATTTCTGGTATACTTAAAAAAACATCTTTGGAAGAAAATAATAAGTTTGTTGTCATACAGGTACTGATTAAGTACATACATATAAATGTGTTCATATTGATTCATATTCTATTGCTGTTATCTTCAGTGGCTTTGTAATACTAACTAACAATGTTGTTTAAGGGTATAATACCTATAAGGGTATTGGCATTATTAATGTCCAATGGTCATTGGTTGGTCATGGTATCTTTCTACTCTCTCTTTTTAGAACTATAAATAGAATAATTTTCTTATAATTCTAACTCTGGGTGGTAATTGACAAGTTTTCAAAAAAGTGTACATTAAGGACAAGAATTATGAAACTAACTTTTCCATTTCATCACAAAAATTTGTTGTACATATATTTACATACATGATTTTTTGTGACAAAATGGAAAAGTTAAAGCTACTTAATTTTGTCCTTAACATTGTACACTTTTGTAAGTTATAAATATTATTATTTCTATCCTTCAATTGTATTTATGCTTTTTACATTTACAGGTCAGCAAAAGCATGATGTTCAACAGTGAAAAAAACTGTCAAATTGAGAAAATGTTTGGCATTAGTCTTGATACCACTTTTGATGGGAAACATTTAGTTGTGTCAGATTTCTTACATGAAGCTAGATACATCTACTCTCCGCAAGTAAAAAGGGGGTATTACTTACAGAAGATAAACAATATTGATGTTAATCCTTATAATATCAACAGCATCCTTCAAATTGTTGCTGATGACTATGACAATCCTCAATTACAGTTCCAAATAGTTGCTGAAAGCGTCAATGTTGCTATAGAAAAGTTGCTCACCACAAAGGGTCCCCCGGAAAATTCTGTGACACAACATATAAAAGATGCTAATTACTCAGTTTTATACATGTGCTGTAATGATATTGAGTATCATAGTAATGATGATAAAGGTGTTTTGTACTGTTATCCTCGGCCATTCAATCAAAACTTCTTGTATAATACTAGAGGTGCTTATGTGACACTAAATCATTTAGCACCCAAGTCACTCGGCACCAGTCAGCCGATCACCTCTTCCGTAATATATAATAACAACCTTATTAATGTAACATACATGCCACATTACAATGACTTATTGTTGATTGCGTTCCCTAATAAGTATGTTGATCTATTTGCAGCTAAAAGAATTATGAATCAGATAGTGCAAATTTTGGAATTCCTGTATGGATCTCTTAAAGCATCTTTTACTAAACCTAACAATGTTGATAAGTTAGACAGTTTGTTCTCTCGTATGTTTCATACATTGCTGTTTAATTATATGGATGTAGATAATGATGGTAGCACTGGATTACATTTGGAGGATGTGTTATCAGCTCATTCAATTACGTTGCCTTTAGAAGTTCACATTCAGGTTGATGATGCTATGACCGAGTTGCAGTCAGCTGATTACAGAGAGTGGGTATGTATGTCTATTTAGCAGTAGATCATACAAGCCTAGAGCTTAGTTTGGGCCTAGGAAAATTTGTGTGAATTTGTTCCCTTTTTATTTTCATATTTTTTTTACATAAATATTTTCTTTCCATCCTACAGACAGATGATATTGAGAACTTTCAAAGACTCTACACTGTTATTGGAACCTGTCTCTATTACTCTGGGTATTTACTAAGTTCCCACCTGCAGGACGAAGATTTGATTGAAATAAACTCTTATTTAAAACTAAATGGCATTCTAAAGCTGAGTGCAGACAAAGAATTGGAAAAGCTTGTTATTTGGAAGGAGGTTTATTTAAATGAACATAGGAATCAGAAGAGTGACAAGATTGATTATAGGTAAGATTTAACTGAATGTACAAGAGGGTGTCAGATATAAATGACTGCTATGTTGGATAATATATTATTGCTGGTGACTGTACTGTTAACTCAACGCCAAAGTAATGAGAGAGAGAGGGTTTTTTTTTTAATTATTATAAATTATAGGTATAGACGAAAATTTTAATCAATATGCAGTCGGATTTTAAAACTTTTCTTTTATTATTTATCTCTTACCATTCTGTACCATATTTAATTTTTTGCTTCCTATTCTCTATGTAAAGTAGCTTTTCCTTTCCATTTTATTATGGATATCACATTAGTGACTTTCGAACTCTTAGAATTCCAGATGGTCGCTGGTTTCTGCTGGTGGCAGGGAAGGGTCACTTCATTCTAGCCACATTGATGGAAGCTGGAGGTTGTACGGAAGATGTAAGTTTTGTCACACATAGAGAGATTTGATGCAAAATGATTGAAAAATATACCTTTTGTAACGGGGCGCTTCGGCTCCACGTCAACATTAACCTCGTCCTGGGCAACTCTACTACTGGACTGGAGGTTTTTATAGATAGCTCAGGGGATCAGGAATTAGGGTTTTAATAGTAAACACAGTTCAGTATAACATGAAGGCTTTATGCCTGTTTATTCAAGAATAACGTTAGCGGTTAGTGCTCAATTGTTAGTACTTAATTCTAAATGGGTCGGGAGGCTTCCCGGTGCTCAGACGCTGCGCAACAGCACCGCACCCGGTCAGCAGGACCGCTCCCTAGTGCTCAGACGCTGGGTAACAGCACCGCACCTAGGTTACGGAGGATGGGATACCTCCCTGTGCTCAGACGCTGGGTAACAGCACCGCACCTAGGTCACGGGATTTAGGATACCTTCCTGTGCTCAGACGCTGGGTAACAGCACCGCACCAGGTTGGTCGGATCGCTCCCTAGTGCTCAGACGCTGGGTAACAGCACCGCACCTAGGTCACGGGATTTAGGATACCTTCCTGTGCTCAGACGCTGGGTAACAGCACCGCACCAGGTTGGTCGGATCGCTCCCTAGTGCTCAGACGCTGGGTAACAGCACCGCACCTAGGTTACGAGAGGGGAGGAGGGGGGAGGCGAGAGGGAGGCACTACTTAGTGTTCTCAAGCTTCAGGGGCGCCCGGAGACGACCCTTCGACCATCAGAGCACACTACGCAGTCTCTTTAGTACGGGAGTGCCTCCGCTTATAAAGTCCGTCGGGCGAAGCCGGGGGGGCGCGCGCGCGGGGTGGCGGCCGTACACGGTGCCGTGGTGTCGTGGAGGCGCGCGCGGCGTGTGACGTCAGCGGTGCGTTCGGTGCCCGGCGGCGCTCGTTACATTCCCCCTCCTCCTCTGGAGATTTTTACCTGGAAAAATCACTGTTATTATATTTGAAATACATTCCTTCGCTATTCCCTGCGGGGCAAGTCCCTATAAATCGGTAATTCGTAACGAGCGGTTCAGGTTTAGTCGGCCAACAAAATAAGGTTCAAATTTATACATATTAATTGTCGACCCTTCGGTTTATTGTACTGGGTTTTAATCAACTTTATTAACAAAGTTTTATTTTTATGGCTCCCTTTTATTTCCTCTTTAATTATTGTAAGTATTAATTTAAAAGAAAACACCCATATAATGTCATGTACGGAACCCCTATTTTTATCATCAACTTATGACACGGCAATATACTAATACGGAACTCTGCATACAACAACAACCATTATCATACGTTTGCAATCAATGTTTACTACTATGCGCTATCTCCCTATTCGGACAACACATTTTTATTTCGGTCGGTGGCGGGTGGATGGACAGCGCTCGTCGGCCGCGCGGCTTAAACCCACCTTCATTTTACTTATCGCGCCGCGAGCCGTGTGCCTCCGTGCACAAATAAATATAAGATTGGTTAATTATTGTTGAATGTTACGGCGTGTCGTACTTGTCAAGCGGTTCTAACCCTTATACCTTGTTAGTTCTGGTTAGGTTTTGTTTGCGCATGATCTCTACTGTTAACGTTTACACAAAGAAACTAATGGGATTTAATAGGTTTTTTTTTCTTTTAAATACTAATTCGATTATTTCTGGGTCCCAGTATTTTCTAAGTTTACCGTCGTCCCGTTGTTGTTTTTTGGAGGTCTTGTTCTGGTGATCTTTGACGGCTTCGTATGCTTTATTTATTGGTTCTGACAAGTTGCCGCTATTGACGGGTTCACGCGGTTTATTTGCCCTGTTAGTGCGTAGCATGTCCGGCTTCCCTTCGCGTGACGCATGATCTTGACTAGACGGTTTTTTCTTATTGATCGGTTTTAATGGACGGAATGGTTGGATTTGTTCTACCGGTTTTTCTTGCCGTAACGGTCGGTTTTGTATTTTCGATTTTTCTTTACGGAACGGTTTGTTTTGTTGTAACGGTTTTTCTTGACGGTACGGTTGGTTTTGATCTGACTGTTTTAATTGACGGAACAGTTTCGACGGACGGGCCGGTTTGGGCAGGGTTATTTCATGCGCTGGTGTTAAAACGGGTCTGGGTTCGACATTTTTGGGTATGCTAATTGATTGTAAGTTCGGTTTCTCGGTTATAGCGTTGACAGAAGCCCCCTGTGGTTCCCAGAGTAGTTTAAGTCCTACCCTACGTAATACGTCCATGCCTATGATAGCGCAAGTAGCTGCCGGTAATACTCGCACCCAATGTTTTAGGATGGTACCTTGAATTTCTAAGTCTACTAATAAGTTTCTGTTAATTTCTATCTTTGTACCGTCTGCCAGCCCGATATTTCTAATTTTACTCGATTTAATGATGGTACGGCTATCACATTCCACATATATTTGTTGATTAATATAAGTATTAGTGGACCCCGTGTCTACCAGGCATTTATAGGTTTTACCCCCTATACTAACATCAATATAAATCCTGTTGTCCTCTCTAGGTTCCTCATTCGCGGACCCTATCTCTCCCCCCTTAGTTTTCGCGTCATAAATTCCGCAGCAATTCCTACTTAGTACTCCTACTTTACCACAAGTACTGCAGAATAAACGTTTGCTATTCCTACATGTTCTAGCCGAGTGTCCTGGTTTCCCACAGGACCAGCAACAGCTCGATGGATTATATTCGGTATGAATTTTCCTAACCTTATTCGGATTGGTCGGTTCATGGCACTCGGAGGTTGTCCCTTGTTGCGGTTCGGATGTATCACTTATCCGTCTTCGGAATTTATCTTGAACGATGTGTTCGTAGTCGGCGGTTATTTGTATAAGTTCGTGGAGCGTTTTAAAGTCACGTCTTCGAACGTATAGTTTGTAATTCGAATGCATATTTTCATAAACCCTTTCAATTTGTTCCGTTAATGGTAACTTCCCATATCTCCTTATTAACGTCTGCAAGTCAGTTAAATAATTAATGACACTTTCATTACACTTCTGTTTTCTTGCAATTACTTTTTCTATGAGGTTCGCCTCGTAATTACTAGGGAAATAACAAAGCTTAAAAAATATCACAAAGCTATCCCAGGAGCCCCAAGTTCCTATGTTGTTTCTGTACCACAGCAACGCCTTTCCTTTTAGCAGCCTAGGTAAAATTTTCAGGACGTCTACCCCCTTGATGCCGCTCGCGGCTATCAATTCCTCTAATCGTTCATAAAACTCTATCGCATTATCTGTGACATCAAAGAATATGTTCCACTCTTTCACTATTTTTCCTAGGTCCCTTAAAGTTTGTTCTTTGGAGCTACTGCGGTTCGGTTCGGTATCCGGCATTTCGGGGAGAATTTCGTTAGCGGGTCTTTGGTATTCTTGATCACGTACGTATTCTACCAAATTCTTCCGAAGTTGATCTACAGTAAGGTTTTCGACCCCTAGCCCCCTACTCTGAGATTCTAGAATCAACTCGGGTTTCTTTAAATCGTATAACCAGGCGGTCGGCATCTAGCAAACGGACGGAGCGGTTGTCGCGGATTTCCTAACAATCCCGGCGGTTTTTATGTACTTATTAACGGTATATTTGATTATGCTTGATTTAATTTACGGTTGTTTATTCGTACTTGTTAGAGATTTAATTAAAAAAACGGTTAATTTGGCTCTAAATGTGATTAATTATATTCGGTACTTGCTGTGTCCCTATAAGTCCTGATCCTGAGCAAATAAAGACTCTAAAAATGAGTTTTTAAGTTGGGCGCCAAATGTAACGGGGCGCTTCGGCTCCACGTCAACATTAACCTCGTCCTGGGCAACTCTACTACTGGACAGGAGGTTTTTATAGATAGCTCAGGGGATCAGGAATTAGGGTTTTAATAGTAAACACAGTTCAGTATAACATGAAGGCTTTATGCCTGTTTATTCAAGAATAACGTTAGCGGTTAGTGCTCAATTGTTAGTACTTAATTCTAAATGGGTCGGGAGGCTTCCCGGTGCTCAGACGCTGCGCAACAGCACCGCACCCGGTCAGCAGGACCGCTCCCTAGTGCTCAGACGCTGGCTAACAGCACCGCACCTAGGTTACGGAGGATGGGATACCTCCCTGTGCTCAGACGCTGGGTAACAGCACCGCACCAGGTTGGTCGGATCGCTCCCTAGTGCTCAGACGCTGGGTAACAGCACCGCACCTAGGTCACGGGATTTAGGACACCTTCCTGTGCTCAGACGCTGGGTAACAGCACCGCACCAGGTTGGTCGGATCGCTCCCTAGTGCTCAGACGCTGGGTAACAGCACCGCACCTAGGTCACGGGATTTAGGATACCTTCCTGTGCTCAGACGCTGGGTAACAGCACCGCACCAGGTTGGTCGGATCGCTCCCTAGTGCTCAGACGCTGGGTAACAGCACCGCACCTAGGTTACGAGAGGGGAGGAGGGGGGAGGCGAGAGGGAGGCACTACTTAGTGTTCTCAAGCTTCAGGGGCGCCCGGAGACGACCCTTCGACCATCAGAGCACACTACGCAGTCTCTTTAGTACGGGAGTGCCTCCGCTTATAAAGTCCGTCGGGCGAAGCCGGGGGGGCGCGCGCGCGGGGTGGCGGCCGTACACGGTGCCGTGGTGTCGTGGAGGCGCGCGCGGCGTGTGACGTCAGCGGTGCGTTCGGTGCCCGGCGGCGCTCGTTACACTTTTGATAGAGTTACATTCGGCGCTACTTATTGGTGCAAACAAAGCATAGATTAATTAAACATTGCCGACGTGTCAAGGGGCCTTGATGTGTCCAGTTCATTGAATTAGATAAAACACTCAATTGTTGCCTTTCACAATAAAAGCTATTGGCATCAAGTGATAGAGTTATCGCCTCCATTAACTTAGTGATTGGTTTGTGGAACCAATAATAGGGTGGGGTGCCAAAAATAAGGACTTTTTTCCCTATATGATTTGAAGGTCTAAAAAGCTGAATGTCTCAAATTTTTGTCATAATTTAGTTTGTTTTAAGGTTTACAGTTAACAGTTTGAAAAAAAAAAACAATCTATTTTTATCAAATTCAGGCTCAATACAACTTATTTGATTTTGCTTAGAAAATACCATGATCTGCGAAATGACTGTCCCGCTCGATGAATGAGTTTATGTACCGTTTATTGCAGGCTATCGGAATAACACCCCCATCTCCGTTCTACGTAGAGGAGTGCGAAAGCTGCATCGAGCTTCTTTACGACTTAGGCCTGAACAAGTATCTAGCATCATGGCTGACGGCCAACACTTATCCCCAGGTGGAGTTACAGCCGGAATGCCTGACTAAGCAGGGGAGGAAAGCGAGAGAGACGAATTGTGAGTATCCAAAAGCATGATTGATTGTTTGTTTAGTCATCACAAAGCCACGCGACTGATCGATGCGTTTGGTTGATTTTTTCACGGTGATTTAGAGCTTGCTTAAAAAAAAACTAAGTTTTGAGGTGTGTCTCTACTCTCTAGTTTACCTATGGTTTAATGAGGAAAGCTCAGTATGGTACTCTATTTTCGAGCTTCAGCCTGCGACTTTGTTCCAGTCAAGAAATACATAATATTTATTCGGTAAATTGGCCACATTAGGGGCTCTTTTACACGTTAGTAATATGCAGTGAATTTAATACCGCTTCGGACAAGACCATCATTGCAGAGAAGCTCCAGCGGTATTTTTTTCAATAAAAATCTAAGTTACATTACAATGTAATAAAGTAGTAAATAATAATAATGAAAACTAGCATAAATGAAATGATTACAAATATAAGGTCAATAACATTAAATTAAAAATAGTGACTAGGAGAACAGCACGACGGGGTCTCTGCATCAAAAGCCATACCTAGACTAATGGTTTTAGTTTACTAGAGCTTAGTTAGGGACTAGGTCGATTTGTGTGAGATTGTCCCCTGATATTTATTTATGATTTACTAGCAAAGGCAAACTTCGTACGTTTCGCCCTTTTTTTCGTAAGCTTTCTCGATGTTTTATTCTTTATTATTATCCGGGACGGAGACAAATCCAACAAATCAAAGATCACAAAAATCGTTCCAGCCGTTCTTGAGTTATAAATGATGTTATATACCAATTAAGTCAGAGTATCAGCTATCTCAATTCCAAAATTCATTCCCGGTTCCGTAAAGGAGTAACAAGGTACAAACTTTCGCATATATAATTTTAGTGTTATTAGTATAACTAACTTCTGCCCGCGACTTTATCCACGTAGATTTCGATTATCGTTATTCCCTCAGTAAATTTTCCGGGCTAAAAAGTAGCCTATGTGTTATTCCTTGGCTTATACCCTAACCTATCTCCATTCCAAATTTCATGCAAATCCGTGCTGCCGTTGCAGCGTGAAAGAGTAGCAAACTAACACACATACACACACAAACATTCCCATTTTAGGGTTCCATAGTCAAACTAGGAACCCTTATAGTTTCGCCATGTCCGTCCGTCCGCAGCCTAGCGCAGACTTAGTACTAGAAAGCTGTAATTTAGCATGAATGTGCATATTAGTCACGCCAACAAAGTAGTACAATATGTAAAAAAAAAATACACGTAACGTGGGGATGTATTTTTTTTCTCGTCTATGCTATAGTGTGGGATGCCGTTGCATAGGTCTTTCAAAAATATTACGGGTTTGTACAAAGAGTATTTCGATTAAGTATTCCGTTTATGAAATATCAAGCTTTAAAGCGCTAATCTTTATTAGACTCAAGTGTCCAACCCCTACAGCCAAAACTACAAATATTAAAAATCAGAAAAAATATTACTTACAAGAAAGACCATATAACGAATTATAAAGGAAAACTATCACGACTAAGTAGACATCATTGGTTCTTGAGATTCAAGCGATTAAAGTGTTTATATTTACTAAAATCATCTAAGACAGCACCAATTGAATTTAAATAGAAAATTAGTTATTACTTGTTGATTTTTATGTTTGTTGTACTTAACAGCTCCAGAACCCTACTCTGAGCATGGTCCGACATGCTCTTGCCGGTTTTTTAATAGTAAGTAGGATAAGATAAATCATTAATTATACTTATCGTATTTCACAGTGCAAAAACTCGAAGGTACCTTAAAGTCATCAACTCTAAAACTTTCAAAACCTGACAAAAAGCGGCACAATTCCTCAGAGCAGCTAAATGTGTCGAGCGACAATTCCGTGAACTACGGGAGCCACCACAGCCTGTATTCCCAGTGGTACAACGGTCCGAAGCAGCATAGGCACGCGAGCAACTTGGACGTCAGTTATTCAGAAGATTCGAACAGTTTAAAAAGCAATAGGTGAGTTAGTCTTCTCTTCTTCTTCTGCAGCATTTATTTGAATGCCCACTGTTGGGTATATGCCTCTCCAAGTTTCTTCCCATTTGCCCTGTTACAAGTTTTGGGCTAAGGGCAGCATTGTCTTTGATACAGTCGGACCATCTCGCCGGTGGTCTGCCAATACTTCTCTTCCCTACCCAGGACCTCCAGACGCATATACTCCACCTGTCATCATCCCTACGAATAGGGGACCTGCCCATGTCCCCGTAAGTGACTTTAGTGCGGGTACGCATGGTCTCGTTTCTAAAGCTGGGTACGAATCTGAGCAGCTCAGCCTGAGGCATGCTCGCCCCGCGCGGCTAGCTGCTCGCGAGCCAAATTGTTGCACATAAACAAGCGCGGTTGAGGCAGCCGTGCTAGCCGCGAGCTGACATTGTGCGTCGTTCAAAATGGAGTCGGGCACGATGACAGCCGTGGCTGCTTTTATCATATTTCACCGAATTATTAACAAAAAGAAGGAGAAATCGCCTCGGTGGTGGAACGGCTCAGCGACTTTACCAAAGTACGCGCCTCGCCCGCAGACAAGTTAGAACTTGTCGTTCTGCCCGCGGCACGCTCGCATACACATCCACAAACCGCTCGCACGCTGCTCGCGCACAGCGCGTGAGCGCGGACGAAGCAGAGCAAAATATGTCAGCCGTGCGTGCCTCAGTCCGAGGCTGCTCTAATTCGTACCCACCTTAACCTTAACTCGTAGGTATATGGCCTTCCATTTTCCGCTGCGTAAGTTTTGTGCTTTCTGGCGACGGTCAGACTCCTTGTTTCACACCCATGCGTCAGACTGGCAGAAAACATTGGTCGAACACGTTCTTTTTCAATGCCTGTGGGATGCTATTAAAATATTAATATTAAATTAATATTTAAACACATGACTAATTTTTCTAAAGGCACCCAAACTTAGCTGTATTCTTCGGTATATTTCAGATGCATATCATCTGTCTTAAGAAGCCCACCATTCTAAAAAACAGAGATCTTTGTAAGTGGGAATTTGAACCTAACAGCAAGGAAATAAAGTTCCGTTTCCTTTAATTTAGATTATGGCATTTTCAAAATTAAAACAAATCAAAATTAACTGTTTGGTCAATAAAATATAGTTTAAACTAAATTGCCTTTGATTATGTACTTCCTACGCCACACCGTGTCTCACGAGGTTAAGTATAGGCACATCTTCCACTTGTTGCAGTGATACATTGCCCAATGATGTGGGAGTTGTCTGGATTGATTGTAATCATTTGATTCGCACGAAGCAGTTAATGGTATAATTTGTATTTGAACAGTGAGAAAAGCGAGGACCGTGTGCAAGGGCGACGCGCCGAGAGGAACCGCCGGGACTCTTCAGGGTCTGACTCTGATTGGGAGAGACAGGTAACAAGGAAAAACGTCTTACACCAGGGAGACCATCAGTCTTCTTGACAGTCCATAGCATCCAGAACAAAAAATGCAATACGGGGTCAAATTTAAAAACAGTAAATTATTGCCCATTCGTTGGACAAAGTCGGTAAACCAGTAAATTACCGGTCTTTATGTAGTAAAAAAAAGTAATAAAATGTTGTGGAAACGTATGTTTTGGCATCAATAATCTTCCTAAAAAAGCGCCATTTAGTTAATACCTAGTGCAAAATTGTCTAACTCATCTAAACAATAGAAAGTTATCATAATACATTTTTAGGAAACATGATTAAAGAATGTATGAACAGTTGTAGTCGTAACTATTTTAACTACATCAAATACCATACAAAACATCACGCCTTCATTCCCAGAGTGGGGTAGGCAGAGCTATAGAAATACCAACAACTTCTAAAAGACTTGTTTATAATTCTGTAACCACATTTTTTGCACAATAAGGCCAAGAGTTTACTAGTATATTAGTGACACGTTGCAAGCACATCGCTAATAGTAATACAAGCCCTTATTCCCTTACGACATCCACGGGAAGACATGGAGTGGCACTATTCTAACCTGGCAACCACACGGCTACACGGAGCTACATCCAATACCAATGTCGTAAAAAATATAAAACAAATTATAACAAATTATAAACATAGGATAGTAAGGAAAAATGCACTAAAATCGATAAATGCAGTGGGTAAAAGCCAATCATATTTCAGTTGAACTGAAATATGATTGGAGAACTTGAAGAATTCCGAAGGATAGGTACTCGTCTCGGGACAAAGCTTTGCGAGTTAAACTATCAAGTGATTATAATATGGCCAATGTCCCACATATCATCATCAATCATCAATATTAGCCAATCCGGTCGGTCTACATTTTTTTTTTAAATTTAATGTCTTTTATACAGGAAGGTAGCAGAGCTAGTGGCAGTATTGACACGACTGATATCAGAAAATCATTACTGAATGAAATAGACCATGTCGCAGTTCATAGGTGAGATATAGTATTTTGTTTTATGGTATAAATACCCCGATACTGATCAACATTTATCAGTATCGGGGTATTGATACCATACATTGTTTTATCAATTAACTAGCAGCTTCGCCCTGCTGCAAATTTCTGAGACGGGACACGACTGATATCAGAAAATCATTACTGAATGAAATAGACCATGTCGCAGTTCATAGGTGAGATATAGTATTTTGTTTTATGGTATAAATACCCCGATACTGATCAACATTTATCAGTATCGGGGTATTGATACCATACATTGTTTTATCAATTAACTAGCAGCTTCGCCCTGCTGCAAATTTCTGAGTTTCCCGTTCTATTTTATTTTCTGTCATACAAACCTTGTCCTGACAATAACGAACACAATAAAAAGAGGAATTATCCAATTTGATGCCGTCGTTCGGATTAATTTTTATATATACATAATAGATTATAAAATTTATAAATTATAGTATCAAAACAAAAAACAATAATCCTAAAAGATACTTATAGTTAGATAAATGTCCATATGCCTAATTTATCACATGCAGTTCTTCCAAAAACAACCTTTCCTTTTTCTCCAAAGTTTTAATTTTCAATTTACGCAATCTCTGTTTTCAGAATAACAGCAGGCGATGAGAACGTGCTCTTCCATTTCTTGCAGTTGGAATCTGAAAAAGGCATACTAATAGCGCCTGTGAAGAATATCGAAGCGCAAGCCAACAATGCTCTGTACGCGTACATTATCAAGACTTTCAGGTCGGCGAGTAAGCGGATCCATGAGTTACTGCAACACAGCATAAGGTAATATTGCTTCATCTTGCTTTCTTTTGACAACACAGGCTGATTTTACAGTATTTTTGCTATTAAATCTACACGTATGTGCATTTGGAGGCCCCCCATCTCGAAGCAATTTTGGAAATGTTGTGTTGTCTTTTGGGTATTATTCCGCAATACTACGTTTTGATGTTTACAGATTCAAGAAGAATCACGCAGCTTCGAACCCGTTGAACAAGATCCTAGTGGCGGTGAAGGAGTACGCTATGCTTTATCAAGTACCGCAAGAGGTGCTGAGCGAGTGCGGCGTCAAGAAAAACGCGGACCCATACCAATTCTGGGTCGTTGGGTAATTGATATTGTTAATATTTTACACAAAATTAAATAGATATGGTTAGATTGTGCCCACTTTTACCTGCTGTTTTGCTTCGAAGGCGATCTGATTTTACGGAATAAATAATAAGTTTAAAAAACTTAAACCCGACTACAAAAAGTACAAAATAAAAAAAATAAAAAAAATCCAGCTGCTATGTTTAATTTATAACAAAACTAAATAGCACAAAAAAGACAAATCGATAGACACCTTATTTGTTAAAATCGGTTCAATAGGAACGGCGGCGCTAGAGTGGAACATACATACATACATATATACATGCATACATACATAGAAACATACATAGGGTGTCAAAATCATTACCCTTCCTTTGCTTCGCCGTAGTCGGGTAAAAAGGAATACTACACCAGCTGAAAAAGGCATTTTTTTCGCTAGAACTCTACGTGTAAATGTCCACTTCACCCGCTTGCGCGGATATGAAACCTTGTGTGATGCTCGTGAATTTTAAAAGTTATCCACGTCTCGTGCTCATGAAACGCGAGCAGAATAGGCCTCGTAGGAACACATTTTGAACCAAAAACGAAGCGAGAGTACCAAAAAAAACCCTTCGATTGCTCTGGTTTTAATACCTGGACCTGTACAGGGTCCTACCCCTAATGTAATTGAGAAGTGGCGTTTATCTTCCCGTCATTGTAACCAAGTTCCACTTCCTTGACTGTAATGTACACACTCCTTGCATTGTGCTCCCAGAAAACGCGGTAAAATGTAATTATCCTCTAAATTTCAGGAGAATCTTCAGCGAACCAGCACCTCGCGAGCTGTACGTGTGCTACCACGAATCCGTTCCGCAAGACCTTACTGAAATATCTTATCTGCTGTCTTACTTAGAGTAAATAATCAAACACAAAATTTATTTTATAATGGTTGGGGGCAGAACTAGATGAATTATCTAGATGTGGACCACAGAACTATGTGTGTTGGCTCACTGACGCTATTCAGTTGCGATCTATGACACGATTGGAAACGATTCTGTTTATGTTATGCACATCACTAAAACACTCGCGTGACGTCAAAGTACCTACGCAAAATGTTACACGCTCGATTCTCATATAAATCGACGAACTCTTTCCTTCTATCTCGATATAGTTCTGTGGTGTGGACACCGCTCCCAACAAAATGTTATCTTGAGAGACATTCGCGCGCGAACTTTGACTTTACTACTATAGTAATGTTGGTAATATTTTATGTATAAATGCGTTTGGTGACCTTGTTTTAGTTTTTTATACATTTCATTTTGTTACAGTTAAAATACGTAGTTCAATTTTAATGAACTAAGATTTATTGTTTCTTCCGTCCAGTAGGTATGAGAAAATATATGTTAGTATTATTATGATTTTATAACTAAATGTAACAAACAACCTGTTTTATTTATAACGACCCGTCCTTGTTAATAACAATTCAATCGGTAATACCGTGTCTAAGGAGCAACCTGACCTCAAGAAACACTGAGTATTCACTAGCGAGCTGTAACTGTAGCCGTAGCAGTTACAGTAACGAGCTTCTAGTGGGCTCAGGCTACAGGCTCAGCCACGTTTACATCACTGTTACGTGCAACAGTTATGGTTCGTTAGTGAACACTCGGCTTAAGGGTGTAAAATCTGTCTCTTATTTCGTTAAGACCACTTGTCTAATTTAAAGTAAATCAAAAATTTGTTAAAAGCTATATTAACAGGTATAATACAGTCCATAAATAGGCGCACAGCTAAAATGCACCAATGACAATCATGGTATAAGTAGTGCTATCTTAACAGGCGTTAACGGCCACGCCTCGATACTGTTCTGGGCCTCTATTCAATTGCGTTATAACGATATCGTATTTGACGTGTTTCCGTATTGTCAACGTTTTGATAACTCTTATGTCATTTACAATAATGGCGACTGTGATATAAACGATTCTTAGTACCTTGTAGAATCACAGCCCAGGGCCTCTATTCAAGTGCGTTATAACGATATCGATTTTGACCTGTTTCCGTATTGTCAACGTTTTGATAACTCTTATGTCATTTACAATAATGGCGACTGTGACATAAACGATTCTTAAACGTGTCAAACACGATATCGTTTTAACGCACCTGAATAGAGGCCCTATACGGAAACACGTCAAGAACGATATCGTTATAACGCAGTTGAATAGAGGCCCTGCACATCTGCTTCTGTGTAAAGTGTTGCCAGGTAAGTATGAAATTTAAAGTGACGTCACTTTTAGCCCTCGTTCCCACGTTTTGTTTTGAGGTGTTGTGATTTGCGAATGGTAAGGAGACCTTTTTAACTGTTCACCTTGAGTTAAGTCTTGAGTTCGAGTACAGCGGCTCTACTTTGAAATCCATAATTCGAACTTCGGTTCGCCCCGTCTTTTTTTTTGCAAATTAGTTACTCACTGTAAGCAAAAGAAATAGCAATAGACGAAGTTCGAATTACGGATTTCACAGTACAGCCCCAGAACTACTATTTGACAGTTCTTCACTCGAACTCAAAACTTTCAAAAGTCAAAACATTATACCCTACCCCGCAGGCCAACACGGGGAATATTTTCCAACCGTGACGGAAAACATGTTTCTCTATTTGTAAACAAAAAACATTTTGGCCACGCCCCTTTTCTGTTCAAAAAACACTAATTAATTATTAATAATCGGAACTCATTTAGATACCTTTGAATATAAATAAATATCCTACAATCCTCCAAACAGACCGTGAACAAACGTCAAAAATGACAAATTGTACTGGGATGACAGCTGTCAAAAGAAAAGTGAAATGTTATATACACACAATACATTGTTCACTTCAACCAAAGTCGCAATGAACGTGCAGTTGTTGACGTACCTAAACATGTTTTGTAAGATATTTTACTAACATGTTTTGTTCGTCTTTTGGAGCAGCGGACACGCCTTAAAACCTAATAGAATAATAACCAAAGGCATACAAGGAGCCTTACAGCGAAAGTGTCAGATCTATAGGTACCTGTCTCGAAAATTTCAATATGAATGCTCAATAAGTTAAAAAAAGGAAAGAGTATAGCGTCCAGTTCTTGCTAAAACTAGCCGTACACACCAGTGCTGGCAACTAGTGTAAAGTGGTTACACATCATCCCAATAATATTGTGCTTATCAGTTAAATGTGTTGCCTTTTATTTTATCTCTCCTTCTATGTCATATGAAATAAAAATATACTCGGTAAATCTTTTTTAAAAATACCGCGGAATGTCTTTGGTGACCGGATGTAACAAAGAATAAATGTTTTTTTTAGTTATGGTCACAATTTAATATCGATTCTGGCAAAAAAATACAGTACTTGATGCCTCGAATTAAACAAAGTAAAGTAAAAAAAAATACTTGGTAACATAATATACATATAAATCTTAAGAATTATTGCTATAATTTCAAACAATGGCCGGAACCATAGACAACAACAAACATTTTTGACGTTTTAAAAAGAAAGGTCTTTCCGGTTGTAGTAAAGTAAATTCGCCGCGTGCCCGTGCCCATTGATTGGCTCAAGGCTTGAGGTGTTGTGGTGGTATATTTCCATGGAAGAATTGTGATAGTATTTAGTTTTTGTAATCTCAATGAATTCCGTGTCGATTATTACTGCCCGAATTGAGAAAATACAATTGACGCTGGAACTATGATAACAAAAATGCAAACTCAAGCAAATGTCGCGGTGCCCCAATCTGTCACGACGCAGCCTCAACAAATAGTCGGTGTCCCTGCAAATGCTGTAATATTGAAAATGTCTGACATCCCGCAAATCTCTACAGTCGGTGAGTGTAATGAATTGATAGAATCCTGGCTTAGGGTCTTCGAAAATAGCATTTGTGACGCTTTTTAATTGCAATGTTTTATTTAAGTGAGGGGATTTTCCTATACGATGGCGTTCGCGTGTGCGTTGATTTATTTTTGTGCTGATGCCTCTGATTAATTTGCGGAAACTTGTGGCAGGTCTATTGGAACTTGCCCACCGAGAGTATCAAGCGGGCGACTATGAAAGCGCAGAGCTGCATTGTATGCAATTATGGCGTCAGGACAGTTCCAACACAGGGGTTCTGCTTCTGCTCTCCTCGATCCACTTCCAATGCCGCCGGCTCGACAAGTCTGCCCATTTCTCTACACTAGCGATCAAGCAAAATCCACTTCTTGCTGAGGCTTACAGGTAGGTGCACTCAGTTAAATAATCTTACTGGTTTATAGGTATAACAAATACAAAACACTCCAATGTTTACAAGTTGCTACTATTGTTGAAAATTTTTGATTAGTAGCTATAAATGAATAATTATTGTCTTTATTCTTTAGAGTAATATTACTATTAGATGTTTTCTTACTGATATATTTTGACATTAAATCTTTTGTGTAATGTTATGAGGTCACCAAGGTAAAAGCTGTCTCTTGTCACATTGTACTTAGTTGCCTTAGATTTAACAATTCACTATAATATATCTTCTTACACTTTTATCTTAACTCCTTGTACACCTAGTGACTGATTGGATACTGTTTAAGCAAATATTTGTTTCTATAAATATAAATTCTAAAGTGACTAACTTGTTTTACCTTATCTGGCATAATTCTAATGGTTTATGTATCTGTGTATGTAAGTCAATTAACAAGTATTCAAAATAACTAGAAATTTTGAAATTTATCCTGAATGTAACTGATTAATACTAAAATAAAAACATGTAAGAATTCAATACCATTTCACCTTGTTTATATGTCTGAAAGATCAAGACAATGTGATACATATTTTATTGGATGGGTGAACTGTGTTCTTTAGTGTTTCTTTATCAGTAGATAGGTTTAATCATACTTAAACCAAACAAGAGTAAAGATAAATTATTATCTTATGGTCACCTCATGTAGTTTAATGTCAACAAAGTACCTAGCAATATCTTTGTCTGAAACTTCAGCTTTGCTCTTCATAGGTGGTTTTGAGAGAAGTCTGGATCCTAAACTTTGATCATTAATTATACCTAATACATATATTAATATCTTGAAAGGTGCAACATAATGAGGTAGATTAGAATGCAATAATGCTTTGTACTGTATTTATTATGTTCAAATGTTTATTATCATTAAAATCTGGTACTTGGGCAGTTAGCATCTTTTATAAAACAGTGATGTTTGTATGTCTTTTTATTCAAGATCTTTATGTATACAATGGGTTGAGGTGCACGCTCAATACAATTGAACAAAGAAGTAGGTATTGTGACTTGTTGAAATACTCATAGGTATTGTATTTTCATTTGTAACATGTAGTATGTTTCAGCTTTGAATGAGTTAGGTTGAAGTTACTGTAAACATTATTATAATTATCAATTACCTTTCTGTGACACCCTGTTTAACTTCAATCTTAATTTAAACATTTTACATATGATGTAATTAGGTAAATACCTAGGCCAAATTTTTTGGCACTTCAAAGCTATTAAGAATTAGGTCATTTTGCCTGGTGATGTGCTAATTTAAGACAGTAATGAATGGAATTCTTAATATTAATTAATGTATAAACAGTGAAAACATAATATTGTTTATGTTTATGTAAACGTTTAGCTAAACGCCCAGTGTGCAATGTATAAGCCAAAACATTTTTATGTAAAACTGCCCATGAGTACATTGTTTAGTTAGTTTAGTTTTTTTATTCATGAATGTAATATTACAATATTAGTTGCATTGCATGACAAAAAATACGAAGACATGTTAAACATTTCATGTTTCAAGTCTGGGCAGTTATGCTATGTGTCACTTTGTACAATCTCATGTACATTTGGCGGCACGACGTGAATGTTTTAGTTTAGTGAAGTCTAAGTCTAAGTCCGCGTCGGTTGGCGCTGCTCATACTATTTTTCGATAATCTGATTTCTTGCAATTTACTAACTAGATTGATCTTTCCATCCCCTAGCAACCTTGGAAATGTGTACAAAGAGCGTGGGCAGTTACAAGAGGCCCTGGAGAACTACAGGCATGCTGTAAGGCTAAAGCCGGATTTTATTGATGGCTACATCAATCTGGCTGCAGCCCTTGTGGCTGCCGGGGACATGGAGCAAGCTGTCCAGGCCTATGTCACAGCCCTACAGTATAATCCGGTAAGTTTATAAATGTTTAACAGTTGTTTCCAATTTTCAGTTCAAAAAAGACAAAGAAGTTTTTAGAGTGGCAACAGTATCACATACAAACTAAACCAAAGATTGCATGCCCTCTAATTCATATCTGTGAACATCTGTCCTCTCTGACAGACAGATGTTAGATGCTGTTTATTTCGTTATTTTTCAATATATTATTAGAAACTTACTACTATTACTACTTGTTATTACTTATTATTATTAACTTTTTAGCTGTGCTAATTGAGGCGGGGAAATCATATTTGTATCTTCAATATTTACTTATTTGAACCTTCCTACTATATGTTAGTGGTCAGGTCAATAGGGTCATGTTCGTCCTGGTACTTGTTTTTTATAGTATCCTTAGTCATTAATTTAGTGATTTACTACTAATAATCTTTATCTATTCTATAAGTTTCAATAACAACATCATTGTCAACACAAATTTAAGTTTGCTGAGGTTGTCTGTATTTATGTACATACGTAATACGTTAGAAATCTGGTTGGATTTGAAAATGGTTTTTAAAATTATCTAGACCATTCAAGGGAGATCATGAATATTATTAATGTGTAGATATTTTACCCGTTTTGTTGCTGGGTTAGAATAGTGCCACTCTATGTCTTCCCGTGGATGTCGTAAGAGGCGACTAAGGGAATAAAGGCTTTTACTACTGTTAGGCGATGGGCTTGCTTCCTGTCAATACACTGGTAGCATTATTAGCATTATTCTGCAAAATGTGGTTACAGCCGGCCGCTATTATTATTTCAAATAACACAAATATCTTTAAGTAAATAGCAAAAATAATTCTAAGAGTCCATTTCGAATGAACGCAATTAAAATGAAGGGGGAATAATAATCGCCCTTTCCTTTATCCCGCCGCGTTCCCCCTGCGTTCGTAAGAAAGGATGTCAAAAAAATTAACCAACCGTTACGGTACGGTCATGCGTTCTGCGAAGCACAAAGTCTATGAACGGTTAACTCGCTGCTATTGTTGAACCGTGTTTTATTCTTCTACTATTGTTATCTAATACGTAGGTACGTATTTAAACAGTCTTAAAAACACTTTTCGTAAATTATATGCCTATTAAGAGACATTTTAGAGACGATCAAAGAAAAAGTTTAGTTATACTAAATTATACGAAAGAAACGATTCATTAACCGACCGGAACGAACTATCTTTATACCTAAATCTATGTTGGTGTGACACATAAACAAAACAAAAGAACAAGGTAGCCTTTTAATCACTGAAACTTTTTAATCATCTATATAATTCTGGTCACACACAGATCATGTTGTTTACCAACCAAGATAGAATAATTTTATAACCTTGACCGAGGATTATTATGGAATCGAGTTATAAATTTTCCCAACACGGAAGCGGCCTATTGTATGTAGGTGTTAACGTAACTATTGTAGTAATTTTCCATGATACTTTGTTTGCCGTTTTAACACTAGAGAATGTTAGTGTAAACGTGTCTGCAATAATGTTACGTCATTATAACTTAAGTCATTGGTTGATTTGCACCTAATTATTAAATTTTTAACTTCATTTGTTACTAGCTTTTTATGGCAATTTGTGTCCGATGAAATCCCTAAATAGGAAAAGAAATGGGGCGGCCCGTGTCTACAAAATATCTGTACCTAGTAGGTGTTGTTTGTATTTATTGAGGTAGTCATGTTATAGCTACTTACGATTAAACGATTAGGTGTCTTCTATCAGAATACCTAACATTGTATTGAGCGTCTGATAAATAATGTAATGAATCATTAATTAAATGAATGATAGTTAATTGCAAATTTGCAATAATATTCAAGGGCAATTAAAGGATAGGAATCGTTAAAAGGACTCCGACCGTCCATTGGCGCCCTCTTTACTATTATTGTGTTTTCTAATAAAGTATATTAGGTATATCTTGAAATCGACGATAATTTTTTTGATGTAAAAATTAATGCACAGTGGCAAGGCATATATCCTTACTAATATTATAAATGTGAAAGCGTGGATGTTTGTTACGCTTTCACGCAAAAACTACTTGACGAATCATCATGAAACTTTGTACACATATTCTGGGAGGTACTAGAAGTAACATATGATACTTTTTTTATTAAAAAAAAATACTTTTTACAAAAATAAAAATAAAAATGGTCAAGAAAAAAAAATGTAGCGGGCGAAGCCACTGGCGGGTCGCTAGTATGACATAATTTAATAACAATTGACCTAGGAGTGGCCACCTTTTTCCGTTAAGTTGACTACAAGGTTAAAGGTACTATACTTTGTCATAAGCGATGAATACACGATGTGTAATCGCGTATTCATTTGTATAACAATAAAACATTCGTCGAATTCGAGCATATTTTTTTAGAAAACACAGTATTAGTACTTGAGTTATTTTTTTACTAGATTGTTTTTAGATTCTTCTCGTTTATTACTACATTTATACATGTGTAATAGGGAACATGCATGAAAAACAGATTGGAATTTAATTGATGCGATTTAAGAGAAAAAATAAAAATAAATTACGCGGTGCATACATTTTGACCCTTTTATTAAGATAGAATCAAAAAAAAAAAAAAACTTCTTTTTAAGTATACAATGTTTTTTTGGGCATCGTAATTTCTGAAATATATGCAAATTTCTTAATAAGGTCCGTACATTTGAAACAAGGAACAACAGCTGTGACGTCATCCCTGTCGTCGATTTTGTATAGTGTTTTTGCTGAGGGTCTGCACTTTGACTTTTTAAAGCTTCATATCTTATGAAAAAATAACACTACAATTGTTCGCGTATATAGTTATACTTCTCTTTCATAGCACTTCCCAGAGAGCGTAGGAAGAAAAATTGTGCATGTTCCCTATTCGAACCCCTTTATATTTTATACACGAACAATAGATCTATTTTAGTTAGTGTCCTTTGTCTTTTTTCGACAAACCCAAATGTTGCAATGAATGACATAGGCAAAGCGTTTTTGTATAAGAGGATAAGGGCCTCGTCTCGTCACATTTATCGAAACGAAATCGTATTTGAATTTAAATTAGCGTATGATGTTTATGAGTTTTATTAAGTCTAACAAAAAAAACCAGACTGCTCCGTTTGAGGTCGTCGTATGTATAATTGTTTGTCTGTGTAATTCAAATCCACCATTATGTAATTTTTTTAAATAGTGTCACTCACGACGCTGAGTCAAATCGTACAAAACCTCGTGTGTACAAATTTGTTCAGCCTCTGCGGGGGAACAAAGAACCATACATACATAAATACACACATTCGTTATAGGTCATATACATACCTGTAATGGATACCAATGCATTATCGTAAGCAACCGATGAATTATACGGACTACACCTGGAATGAATAGATTATATTGTTTACGCGAACAAACTTGAAAATAAAACTATCAAAGAAGCTATTTTCATTGATTTAAAGTCGCTGTATAATTCAATCGTGTACGATTGAATAATGCATGTATTAGAAGCATGTATACAGGTAGGATATAGGTATTTGACTCTTGGCCTTGTCATATTGATTGACAGAATGACCTTCTGTTAGTTTCTTTTGGCGCTTGTTTTCTGCAATGATGGTCTGAGACAAAGTGCGCATCCATTTATGGACGTGTGAAAGAATCCCAATTCGTTTTGAATTTTAAATATGTATGATGGGATGAATAAGTCAAAAGTTGAAATTAACCATACGATTTTAATAAGATTAACCCGAAAAAATATGTCCGTTAGATGGTTAACGAAATGGGAGTGGAAGCGAATGACTACTACGCGAAATTGCGGGCAGATGATTTCATTTTAAGGGTCAATTTTACTCGTTTGACCTTGTTCCAAAGTAAGGTCTGCTACTTGTATTATTTGTATAAGACAGCGATAAACAGACTTATATTAAAATACATTGAAAACATCCAAGACTTAAGAAAATAATATGTTTTGCTAAGAACGCTACAAACATAAATTTAACGGGCTCTTTCGTTAGGCTGCGTTTGCACCAGAGCTGTGCGAGGTACCGGAGCGGTGTGAGAGGATGGAAACCATCAATAGGATCCTAGCCTCGCTCAGCGCAGCTCTCCTATTGGTGGATTTTTTCTTCGCACACCGCGTCGCTACCTCGCACAGCTCTGGTGAAAACGCAGCCTTATGCTCTTTTGATCATGAAAGCATTACAAATATGATTGCGATGAAGGTAAAGAATGGTAGCGTAAATCCAATTTAAGAATTGAATGTGAAAATCCTTCCGAGATTGCAAACCATAATAAATCTTGTTGCAGGACCTTTACTGCGTTCGGAGTGACTTGGGCAATTTGCTCAAGGCCCTGGGACGCTTGGACGAGGCAAAGGTAAACACGACATTGTACTTTTCTTTGTGGTTTGCTGCGAAGTAAACAGGATTCATTTTATATTTCCTTTGTGCTCTATTAAATTAGCGTACTCTCTGTTTGGCCTGCGTTTCTGCTGCGATTGCGTAAATCTCCTCAACAAGTGCATTGGCGTACCTTTCTTTTAATGGTTTAAACAATGAAATATTGTATTTAATGAGTTTTATTGTGAACATTTTCTTTTCAGAAGTCTTTCAATTGTTTAAACTGTTAGCATGAATGTGTGAATAAAATTGAAAACCATGTTTAATAAGTTGCCAGATTTCGAGTTTGCTTTATGTGTTTTTGCCATGAGATCAAACTAGCATTACCTATTTGTGTAAAAAGGTATCTCAGATTAAAATAATGGTATTCAAATAACGTGTCCTCTTTCTGGCAACTCTGTTTAGATTGCGTTTAGAAACCTTTTATTTTCAATCTCATTCCACATGCAATTTCAAGTCTCAAAATATCATCTAACCACAAAGGTAAGTAATATTTTGCGACGGCAATTTAGCGTAATATCACTTTGTAATTTGTCACACAAATAAGACTTGGTTTACCTTTCGTGTTAATATGCAATTAGTATTTTGCATTTAAGTGTACCAATATGAAACAATAAAGTTTGTGTGGGAAATTATTAAATGAATGGAGAGTACCCTAATATTCACGCTCAAAAACTGTTACTAAACCCATCATCCTGTTTCCTTCAGTATTAACTAAGCGAACATTAAACTTTTGTGCTTGTAGTAATTCTTATAATACATTACATTGAAGGATCGAGAGGGCAGTAGACGTGTCATTAGTGGTTGACGTAGCGAGTTTTGTTATGATTTGGTCATCCACCCCGCCTGCCGATACTCGAGACAGCGCGAGCTGGCTATGTGATCCTCTCCTGTCATAAACATTTTATTTGCAATACAATATTTGTTAAACGACAGTCGGGCGAAATAGTTTGACTCAAAATCAACTAATTTCTATTATTATATTTTCACAAGGTGTTGTCTGGTAAGACAGTAGGTGTGATGGGTGCTGATTGTAGCCGTGTTACGGTTGGTACGACGATTGCCGCTGCGATGCCGCCGTACTGTTGCTGCAGGTAAAGTGGACTAGGTTTGCAAGACAAAACTTTTGGCCAGGATTCGGTTACAACTCCTCTCTGACTGTCATTGTCGTGATCATCACTCCTCATCGGCTAGGAAGTGGAAGCGTATCAAAACACTTTTGATTTTGATTCTGTTTATTTTTGGTCTGTTGCGTTTAAACATTTTGTGTCGGTTGGTCGTTTGCATTTCCTACTGATTGTGTGGCATTTGGCGTAGCGTATTGTTAGGGAGCATTTGGCGTAATTGTTTTGCTGGTCAGGCGTGGTGCTCGGCCGCGCACGAAGACGATCCGGCCGACCCGGCACCACCCGGCGACCTAACTTTGCACTTGGCGTAACGGACATTTCAGAATACCATCTCATCACATATTTCTAGTGCTCATTTAATAACATATTGTGTTTCCGTGTGTGTAGGCTTGTTACTTGAAGGCCATCGAAACGAGGCCCGACTTTGCAGTCGCTTGGAGTAATTTGGGTTGTGTGTTTAACGCACAAAGTGAAATCTGGTTGGCAATTCATCACTTTGAGAAGGCTGTTGCCTTGGATCCAAATTTTCTGGATGCTTATATTAACTTGGGAAATGTTCTCAAGGAAGCAAGAATTTTTGACAGGTAAGGATTTGCATTTAATTATAAAATGAGCAACCTAACCGTATCGTTATCTTAAGAATTAAATATGACTTAGGTTTTCTTATTTCTAGGGCAGTGGCTGCTTATCTTCGCGCGTTGAATCTGTCTCCAAACAATGCAGTAGTTCACGGAAATTTGGCTTGTGTCTATTACGAGCAAGGATTGATTGACTTGGCCGTTGACACTTACAGACGGGCCATAGAACTACAACCAAACTTCCCTGATGCATACTGTAATTTAGCAAATGCCTTAAAGGAGAAAGGGCAAGTGGTCGACGCGGAAGAGTGCTACAACACTGCTTTACGTCTGTGCCCGTCCCATGCAGATTCACTCAACAATTTGGCCAACATTAAACGCGAACAAGGTTACATAGAAGAAGCGACCAGGCTTTATCTGAAAGCCTTGGAAGTTTTTCCGGAATTTGCGGCAGCACATAGCAACTTGGCGTCAGTTTTACAGCAACAAGGCAAGCTCAATGAAGCCCTCATGCACTATAAGGAGGCTATTCGCATTCAACCAACTTTCGCGGATGCGTACAGCAACATGGGGAATACGCTCAAAGAAATGCAAGATGTGGCCGGCGCACTGCAGTGCTACACTCGAGCTATTCAGATCAACCCGGCCTTCGCAGACGCGCATAGCAACCTAGCTAGCATCCACAAAGATTCTGGAAACATTCCTGAAGCTATCCAGTCCTACAGGACTGCATTAAAACTTAAACCTGATTTCCCAGATGCCTACTGCAATTTAGCGCACTGCTTACAAATCGTTTGCGACTGGACTGACTACGAAGCGCGCATGAAGAAGTTAGTCAGTATTGTAGCTGAACAACTAGACAAGAACAGACTGCCGTCAGTTCATCCGCATCATTCCATGCTGTACCCTCTGACACACGACTTCAGGAAGGCTATCGCCGCTCGCCACGCGAATTTGTGCTTGGAGAAAGTGCAAGTACTTCACAAGCCTACTTATAAATTCCCCCGAGATTTACAGGGCCGTTTGCGGATCGGTTACGTCAGCAGTGACTTCGGCAATCACCCGACGTCGCATTTGATGCAATCAGTACCCGGCTTGCACGACCGCTCTAAAGTAGAAATATTCTGCTATGCTCTCAGCGTAGACGACGGCACCACATTCCGTTCCAAGATTGCAAGGGAAGCGGAGCACTTCACCGATCTTTCACAGATGCCGTGTAACGGTAAAGCCGCTGATAAAATCTACGCCGATGGTATTCATATCCTTGTGAACATGAATGGGTACACTAAAGGCGCGAGGAATGAGATATTTGCGCTGAGGCCCGCCCCGGTACAAGTGATGTGGCTCGGCTACCCTGGCACGAGCGGTGCTAGTTACATGGACTATTTAGTCACCGACGCGGTCACATCACCGTTGGAGTTGGCCAGTCAATACAGCGAGAAGCTAGCTTATATGCCCAATACGTACTTCGTTGGGGATCACAGACAAATGTTCCCCCATTTGCAGGAGCGACTTATTCTCAGCGATAAGATAAAATCTCACAATAACATGGGCATTTTAGCCGACAATGTGGCGGTCATCAATGCCACAGATTTGTCGCCTTTAGTTGAGAATACTGACATAAAAGAAATTAAAGAAATAGTGAGAGCTGCTAGACCACTTGAGATTTCACTAAAAGTTGCCGAGTTACCAACGACCACGCCCATTGAGACCATGATTGCTTCCGGACAAGTTCAGGTATGTCAAAAAATCAATTGCAAGGATTGTATTATCTTTATTATTTATGCTTTAGTAAATTTTTATTTCTTCTCTAGACATCAGTTAACGGTGTTATTCTTCAAAACGGTTTGGCGACGACTCAAACGAATAACAAAGCTGCGACCGGCGAAGAGGTGCCTCAATCCATAGTGATCACGACCCGGCAACAGTACGGCCTCCCCGACGAGGCGGTGGTGTATTGTAACTTCAATCAGCTGTACAAGATCGACCCGCTCACGCTTCATATGTGGGTCTACATACTGAAACATGTGCCGAATAGTGTCCTATGGCTACTGAGGTTCCCAGCTGTGGGCGAGCCAAATCTACAGGCTACCGCTCAGCAATTAGGTAAGTTATTGAATGCATTAAAAACTATAAGCAATTGGCCTGTAGTAAAACTTCGAGATTAGGAATGAATGGTGCAGTTACAACTGCACCATCTAGTGTTGTCTAAGGTAAAGACACCAGTACTCGACAAAGAACCAATGTTCGACACTGATTCTTACTCAAAGAAGATAAGAGTTATTCATTTGTTTTGCAACAATCAATTTATAACCCTATGATCTTAGAATTAAAAACTTCTGTCGATTATTGGTGCATGTCAGCTCAAAGTGTCGAACATTGGTGTTGTTACCTAGTGTTTTCAGTCCAGTGATTAATTATTCGCTTTCCTTCAGCATAAAATTAAGTGGTTAGTGTGTCATCCCTCGTCTGTCATGTCGCAGATCTGTGCCCAAAATGAAGATAGCTTTTTGTTTTTTTTTTGGTTACTTATTTTTTTGTAGTGTTGTTGGGTGTGGCAGAGTAAGCATGAAAGTCGTATAAATGCAGTTGAAATGCGCTGTTTGCGTAGTACGTGTGGTGTGAAACTTTGATAGAGTAAGGAATGAAAAGATCAGAGAAAAGTGTGGACTGAAGGAAGATGTGACTAAGATTGGAAAGGGCACGCTTCGATAGTTCGGTCATTTTTAAAGGATGGATGAAAAACGATTGACGAAAGAAATATAGAGTGCGAAAGTGAGTGGAAGGGTCAGAAGGGGCAACCGTAAGCGTACTTTTTTGGATCTAATTGGAGAAATACTGGAATTTTAAGTACCCGAAACCGACGTGCATGCATGACTCGATGTATGAATGTGGAAGAAGCGAAAGAGATTTGTCAGGATCGTTGCACGTGGAAAGAAGTGGTCTCTGCCTACCCCTCTGGGAAACAGGCGTGATTTAATGTATGTATGTATGACTAATTTTTTTGGGACTTTATCATAATCCGATGAGACTAGAACTTGGTATTTTTTTCACCTCTGACAGACGAGGGGTTAAACACTTAATGAAACAGGGGGAATTTAAGCAGCGCCTGGACAGTGAGCAACCGGCCTCCACCAATGTGACTTTGGTGGGTGGTTTGGTTGCTCACCGCTGTCGCGTTGCCGTCTACACGGTTGCCAAAAGCAGTGTGTTTAGAACTCGCGGAGAGAAAACACTTCTGCTGCTCGTTAGCCATCTTCCATGCGTTTGCACTCGCTGCCTGCAACAAGCGACTACACGCTGTACAACAGTGGTGTCCGGTCGCGGTTACCAACGCATGCCCAAGGGCGTCGACCACCCTTCTACACGGTCGCAAACCAGCAAGCACCTTAGTGGAGAGCTTGGGGGCTCGCCGTGTAGTAGCCGCTTAAAGTCGCGATGGTTGAAAGTCGTGGCTTGACTCGTCTAGTTCATGCCAGATTACAAAACATAATCATTCTTTGAAACCTGTCTTCGGTTGCGGTCTCAAACGCGTTTAAATATGCTTTACTTACGTTATGTTTACTTTTTCTCAGGGTTGCCTCCGGGCCGCATAATCTTCTCTAACGTGGCAGCCAAGGAGGAGCATGTGAGGCGGGGTCAGCTGGCGGACGTGTGCCTAGACACCCCGCTGTGTAACGGACACACGACTAGTATGGACATATTGTGGACTGGCACGCCGGTCGTCACGCTGCCGGGAGAAACCCTTGCGTCTAGGTAAGCAAAGACATAATATGGGTTCAATTTGGGTTATACCTCACTTTTTCGCACAGAATTTGACTGTGTTAGTAGGGCTATTTTCAAATAAGTTGCAGGTAAATTTTGCTCGCACCCTTTTTTAGGGTTCCGGAGCCGAATGGCAAAAACGGAACCGTTATAATTTCGTCATGTCCGTCTGTCCGTCTGTCCGTCCGTCCGTCCGTCTGTCCGTCTGTCCGTCTGTCCGTCTGTATGTCACAGCCATTTTACTCAGAGCATCAATATGCTCCAATAATGTGCCAATGCACTATATAAATGAAATTTGGAAGATAGATGTATTCTATGAACCGCTATACAATGATGTAGTAAAATTGAAAAAAAAAATATATTTAGGGGTGGCACTCCATACATGTAACTAGGGGACGAAAAAAATTTTTTTGAGTTACATTAGCGTGTGGGGTATTTTTAGATAGGGCTTCCAAAATGATACCGAAGTTTTTAAGTATTTTAATGTGATGCGGTATGCCTTTCTGCCGTACAGAAACAAATGTACACTTGTAAGCCAGGTCCCCTTAAAACATCCTTCATTTGCATAATTTTTACCTTATGTCTATTGTAAGTTGTAAGGTGATGGTAATAAAATGTTAACTAACTCTAGCGTTTATTTTCCAGAGTGGCTGCTTCCCAGCTCAATACATTAGGTTGTCCCGAATTAATAGCAAGAACGAGGCAGGAATATCAAGACATAGCTGTAAGATTAGGAACTGATAGAGAATAGTAAGTATTCATTCTTCAAATATCATTCCTCATTAATTGATTTTAATTATATGGTTGCCTTTTTTTTTGCATTGAATAGTCTGATTTCAAGCAGTTTCTTTTAAATTGAAATTCCAAATAAAAATCGTATAATCGGATCGAATGATGAACAAACGTTGATCCTCAGGCGATTAATCACTATTACTTCAAATGCTTAAAATGCAAAAGTGTAATGAGTGAGTGAGTATGTATGTCTGTTAAATTTCCTATGTTCCCGAGGCAATACGATAAACATCTTACACGAGACCAGTCATGGGCAAAAGTTGCCTTATCGTAAAGCCGCTACATAAATATTTCTGCTAACATGAAATGTGTTTCAGTTTAAAAGGCATCCGCGCGCGAGTGTGGACGGCTCGGGTGGAGAGCCCCCTGTTCGACTGCAAGGCGTACGCGACCGGCCTGGAGATGCTCTACAGCAAGATGTGGGCGCGGCACGCGCGCGGCGAGCGCGTCGACCACCTCGCCGCCCTCGACCAGTAGCCGCCTACAGGGCCACCGCGCCGGCACGCCTGCCACTAGTGTTTACCCGTGTCTGCATTTCACCAACCTCTAGTTACTACTTCATTTGTAGAAACTACTGGTTTTCACTTGAGATTTTGAACGTAAAAAGGCAGCTTCGGGTCTGGTTTCCCACTATGTAGTTGATAAAACTCAGTGGACCAGGTTTAAGCACCTTACAGCTCTCGAGTTAATACAATGTGAAGACAGCTAAGGGTGCTACCACACTAATAGCCGATTGATCGTCGACCGATATTCGACTGGTCAACTTAAGTTAGCGGATCACACGACGTTGATAGATGATTAACATTAATGTATGTTATTTGGTTGATTCATATTGAGCGATTGATAGGTGTGGTAACAACCTTAAGTTAACAATACCAGTGCTGAGACGCGTGCGGTGAACATAGACTATTATATAGTGCAGTAATCAACTCGGGTGTGACAATATCATAATATCCTAAGATTTCAAGTTCCATTTCAAGTAGCACAGCTTGTACGACTCCATTACTTAGTTAATTTCTAGTCAACGTTACAACGTTTTGAGTAATCTCTAATCGTACCTTCCGTCACTATGCGGAGAGGAGATATATTTTTTGAAGCAATAAACTATTGAGTAATAATAGAAAGTGGCCTTGGCATGCACAGCTGTATTTATCTTTTATAACTTACCATTCTGTCCATTTACTGTGGTTATGTGATGCGTATCAATACTTATTTCTGACTACTGATAAAGGTCGTAATTATTATTTTACAATGACTAGAATTGTGAAGGTTAAAATGTAACCACAACTGATTCTTTATTGTATGTAGGTTTGCTGTTAAATTAAATTTAAGCCTTTAGCAGTGTTTATTTTAATGTAATCGCGTTCGTTGCATAGTCACATTAAAAAAAGCTTCGGATAAACTAAATTGGACTCGGAAGCACAAAGTGACGGTGTACCGTAATGTCTACTTCGATTAAAATTAACACAGCTGTGGACAAAGCTTTCACAAACCTACTACTAGTCGCCAAAGCTATAGTAAAAGTGTTAATCTATTCTATATTATTCGTAGTGCGTGGGTAACGATCGTAATATTAATTGTTCTTGTTTATGTTTAACTTTTTGATCGCTCCAGCCGGCGATATGTGACAGCGGACTGTAACGTCTTAAACGTTCGGTATTATTGTGTCGGAATATTTTGCCATAGCGTTCGAGGTACTTCTTTAACGCGTTCACTGCCGGCACGGCAAATAACTTGTGGAATGAAACTTTATATCAATACGAGAACGGGTTTGGTCCAGCCAATTAAAATCGTATGTGGCGTTTTAAAACGCTCAGTGCGGGAATACCAGAGTTTTAAAATGTCAGATTCTCAACATACTGGAATCCCGGAACATAACATTTAAATTATGGTATTGTTGATCATCCTTACCTAATATTTCGAAGCTGGTATTTTGGAACTCTGGTAAAGAGTTAGTCTGGTATTTTGAAATACTAGTATTTTGGGAGATAAAATATCATGCTAGAAACGTTGCGTGGTAGAAACATTGATTAATTTCAATTATTGATTGCCAAATGAACAAATAATAAAAATATTTTGGCTGCCTGGGGTGCGATTTTTGACTTTCGAGTGCTCGAAATCAAATTTGATTGATAGGAAATATTAGCCCACGAAAATATGTCACGATTATTTTCGCATTATCCCGTATTTTTGAAAGCCCTCATTCGAAAGCTAGTGATTGAAATATTCATGTTTTTCGTTGTACAAAGAAAGTCGAATTAAATTGTGTTTTAAATATAAATAGCACGTAATTAGAAGTTGTAATTATGACGATAATATTATTTTTTATGTGCACTTAGTTTTTAATATTGTTTACTTAAAACTTTTACCATGAAAACTAATGAAACGTTTAGCCGCCAAGGTTCTTTGTCTATGATAGGTATTTGAAGTTGTCTAAAAATTAAACATCTCCGGTTTGTGTTTTTCAGACGTCAAAATAAATTTCTACTGATAGAAATTGAAAACGAATGGTGTAGACCACTCGTTTTATTATTTTCCAAGCATCGCTCGTTTTTCATAAATACGTTTCCACGGTTTTTGTCAATTTTTGAGTCAAACATCGCCCCCAGCTGACAATGTGTTTTGCTGACTTTCACCCAGTCAGTGTAGCTTCGTATAAAACAAAATGGGGGAAGATCTGACCTGGGGAAAGGCCCGAGTGAAGCAGCGAATGCTTTTAGTGGCAGTCGACGGTGGCGTTCAAAAAGTTAACTGTTTCGAGGCTGCGTAAGACTGAACGTGTGGATTAAACGTGCAACTGACAGAAATCATTAAAATATTAGAAATTCACTGTTGGCTACTTACTTTCTATGGTGTTGTTTAGAGAAGGGATGGAATAATTTATTGTGATAGTATAATCTAATGGCTATGCATAGTTAGACATGTTTAAACATAGACAGTTGTGATTTTATTATATCCCTTTTGAATTATCATTTACAATCAAAAGGGTACCAGTGTTTAATCATGAATAATGAACTCTTCATTGGTCCGGGCAATATTTATTTCGTCGTGTATCAACGAATTTAAACATAGTTAGTGCCTTTACTTTATATGATTATTTTGTAAATAGGTTATTGAATGGTTGTCTATTGATTTTTTGTATGATTTTGTTACGCCATAAACATTTTGTCTTACCCGTGTTAACTATTATAATATTACAGAAATAAAGTAGGATTTTCATCAAATTGTTAGGTGAAAGCGACCGCGTTGTAAGAAATGATGCTTCGCTGCAATTCTTCCGTGCATGATTGTATGCGTTTACGCCTAAGTATAAGCTATATTTTTTTACACTTCAGTATTTTGCCTAGGTTAACTGGACATGAATTGATTAAGCGTTTAAAAGTAGACAAATGTAATGTTTTGTGACGTAATACAGATGGCGGTTGTTATTCATTTTAAATGCCGTTAAGGGCATGATAGTTAAATGGCGTGACTTTCTCACTTGAAAATCCTTAAATTCATGCGGCTGATTTTATTCATTGTAAATAGCTATTATTTAAGAATAAACTAATAAAATAAACAACTGATTTAAATGTGGTTTCAATTATAATGACATTCAAATAACGGAGGATAAAGTATCGCGGTTGACAACCAATAATAGTACGTTTGCCCATACCGGGAATCAAACCAGGAGGGCTAGCACAAGTGGTCCGCGACTTGTTTGTCGCTCGGATCTCCCTTTCCGTCTAGTCTGTAACGATAGAGACGCACTGAGCGACAAGCGAGAAAATACAACTTGTGCTACCCGTGCAGGGGCCGTAAGCTGCCCTGCGCAGCTTGCGCCACAGGAATTCCGTTAGTACCCCGATTCAGTCACTGCGGAGACTATTTAGCCTTTGTTTTCTATAAAATAGCAAAACATGGTTAGCGCAGTTAATCAACTAGTATGCATATCGGGAAGAAACCTATCCTTATTATGGTCTAAGAGGCAACGAAAATCACTACTTAATGCGAAAGTTTGGATATTTGTTTGCCAGAACGGCTTAACGGATTGAATGAAATTTAGCACAGAACGATAGAATAGCAAGCACATAGGTTACTTTCCATTCATTAACTGGTCCGGCTGAGCAATCTTTCAATTTTAAAATCAAATTTAATAGAGTCTACGTAGCTCTACGATCGCGGAGCTCCTATATCTAGGTTGTTTAGGCCATCCGGGCCAGCTGAAGGACCTATAGCCTAAACCTACCTCATTTATGGCACTAGTGTCGGTCAGCTGGACCACGGGACAAACGGCCTACTTTCATCTCGAGAAATTGGACAGTCCTGAAGGAATAGCGATAAACTACTTTTACGGGGACAGAGTAGCGCGCAAAAGCTAGTTAAATAAAGGACTTTACAAAGCGCGCGGAGCTAACCCCATATGCTTCTGTTTTCGAAAATACTCTTACCGCACAACCCTCCACACATTTCTCTAACAAGTCTGTGGGAGTGTCTATTGCCTTTATTAATAATATTAACTCGGCATTGGCGAAATACACCTTTAACATGAATTAAAATTAGAATGACTTATACATATATAAACTTGTTTTGCCAGCTACTTCGTCCGCGTAGAAGTCGTATAAGCGCCATTGACGGGTAACCATAGAATAAGAAATAAAGGCATAGAACGAGCCTTAAATCGAAAGCGTCAAATCTATAGCTATCTCGAAAATTTCCATAATGTATGTTCAATAACTTAAAAAAGGAAAGAGTTTAGAGTACCTACAGTTCTTGCTAAAACTAGCCGTACACACCAAGGTGTTGACAACTCGTGTGAACTGGTCTCCAACGACATCAACTGGACACCATGGTCGTAGATTAAAATTATATGGAACAGTGCGACAGCACCAGTGTACGACCATGATATTTTAGACCCGAGTGTCTATGAGGTAAGGTTAACATTAGCTCTGGTGTTTGGCTGTCAAGTCAAAAGAAAAAAATATATCTCAGGACATGTCCCACAAATTGATCTCGTCCCAAACTAAGCTCTAGGCTTGTACAGCCACCGTCATAAATAAGTGATGATTTCTCTACCTTGTCGCTTTTAATCGTTTGATTATTTCGTATGACATTTCAAACACGACGTTAAAGTGACAAGGATCATAAATGATAACTTATTTATGCCGGTGACTGTACTGACAACGATAAACTTACCACGTAATTGTTTGAGTACAATAAAGTGATTACATACGTATGTATGTTCGCATACCTTATCAAATCTTATCTTACAGATGGGCCCCCTTACGGATATACACTTCGACCACTTTAGGATCTTTTGTGCAATTACCCTCTTACACACCCAGGACTGGGATTCTACACGGTAGCAACGATATCGTATTTGACGTGTTTCCGTATTGTCAACGTTTTCATAACTCTTATGTCTGTTACAATAATGGCGACTGTGACATAAACGATTCTAAAACACGTCAAGCACGATATCGTTATAACGCAGTTGAATAGAGGCCCAGGTGTAATGTAAAGTTAGAAAAACTCATTGGTACATGGTGACCGTGGGGGTTCGAATTTAGTACCTTACGATCACTAGTCGACCCCCTAAGCCACTACGCCACCGACGGGCGATTCTTTGGCGTTTCAACCGCCCGTCATTGTTGTCTTCAATATATTGACCAAAATAATGATAACAACGAGCAAATTATGGTGTAACTAGAAGCAGTACCAGGGATAGTTTATAATTCTTGTAAATTAATTAAAGAAGTGTTAATTATATTTGAAATAATATGCAAAGACAACAATGACGGCGGTTGAAACGCCGAAGAATCACCCCGACGCTCTTGTGTTCCCATATCTACATAACATTTTAAAGTAGACTCATCTCATAGATCATTTTAGAGTAGATATTTTTTTTTTATCTGATTAAGTACCAAACAAAAATACTAGAACTTAGGTAATTGCACGCAAATGTGTTACTTGAGTATTGGAAGACCACCGGTCACAGACTAATTAATCTAGAATTTGAACTCAGTGAGACTTGTTTCAGGGTGAAAAGAAACATCGTAGAATTAGGTTTAGGCTAATTTTACGATGTTTCTTTTCACTAAGCATCTTTGTTACCTTTATATTTGATTTTTACTGGAATAAGTAGTAATGAAATAACTCTAAGCATCACAGTTTCTTGATAGAAGCGCGTGGAGCTGACCCCTTGTGCTTCTGTTTCGTTCATCAGAGTTAATACTCTTTAACCGAACAATAAAATTGTCTTCGCGTGTGACATGGACTTATTTCTCTAATAATTTCACGGTGATTGTCTAAACCTCGACATTGGCAGAACACACCTTGTTAAAACAAAGAGTGGAAGCCATTAGTTAACAAAAAATATGAAAGTTAACACCTACCTAAGTAATTAAGCAACTGGAGCCAGACTTAGCTCTGCAAAAAGATCTAAAACTTTTTGAGGTAGGTCCTGTTTAGCCTAATTATTACATAAAAGTTTTCGATGGAGCTCCGTCTTTGTAACTTTTTGGCATGTCGCGTCGGGGGGGTGGAAGAAACAAAGACATGCAGTTGGATATGCTATAATATTAAAAGTTTTTTGTCCGTCTACGGAGTTCTAAAAAAGTTTCACAGCTGTGTAACATAAATACTTATCCACTTGTCTATCTTGTCAAATTCAAACAATAATAACAAATGTTACGAAACATTTGCGAGGCCCGTCTTGACCGCACACATCAAACGGGAATTACTTCACCATAATAACCATAATTTGCGGAGCAACGGTTTTGTAAACCCACAAGTCGAGGAACCAGCCAGCAGGGGTGTTTAGAATGCGGCAACCGAATCGGTGTGGTTGGTCCCTTGCGCGGGCTGCGACGCGCGGCGAAACGCATTCATGGCATTTCATTGTACGCGGCAGTCGCGGCCTCGCCTCCGCGGGGGGATCGCGTGCACGCCGCAGCCATGCCTGCACTGCTCTATTTACTCCCTCATGGTTATCGGAACATTCGAAACGTTTCCGCATAGCTCGCTACGCTGAACCATCTGAACATGGTCGCGCGTGACTTTCGAACCCCACTTCCATTCATCGGAACTCTTTGACAAGTGATCAACATGATATGGACACAGTGCCGGTTAAAATGATAGTTAACGTGATATTGTTTTGTTTTGTGATGGGCGCGGTGACGGAGGCGCCGGGTGATGTGGACGCCTGTTTTCGCGTGTCCGGAGTGAACGGTTCCCTCGAGTGTGATGTGCGGGCGCTGTCCGCGGACAGGGACGTCGCCGGTTCGATGCACCCGGAGGGCGCCGAGCGGCTCGCGGTCCGCTGCAGCTCTCAGCTACTAGAGAGCTCCCTGCGTGACCACCACTTCGGAAGAATGCAAGGTTTGGCGGAGATATTGATAACTAACTGCAAGATCCTCCGACTACCCGGCAACGTTTTCGAAGGCTTGCGAGGCCTTAAATCCCTCAAGATACGCTCCATGAACAACGAATGGGGCACTAACAAGGAGCTCGAGCTGTCGTTAGGCGCTTTCAACGGTCTAAGAGAACTACACACGCTAGATTTAGGAATTAACAACATAAGAAAAATACCTTCAGACCTGTTCTGTGCTTTGGAAAATATAATATCGCTTAATCTAACGCGAAATAAACTTAAGTTCGTGGACGAGCTCGGTTTCGGGCATAAGTGTGGCTCTACGCTCCAAACCATAGATCTGAGTTACAACGATATCATGGCGTTGCCGGCTGATTCGGAGATTTTGCACCTGCGGAGGCTCACACAGCTGTTCTTGCAGAACAATAAGATAAGCGAACTACCAGGCGATGTATTCAGTGATTTGCTGTCGTTAAAAGTGGTCAATATATCCGATAACGCAATTAATTATTTGCCGGAAGGTTTATTTTCCAATACAAGAGAGATTCGAGAAATTTATATGCAGAATAATGAGCTGGAAACTTTACCCAAGAGAATATTTAATCGGTTGGAACAATTGCTCGTTTTAGACCTTTCGGTGAATAAATTGAAGGGCGACCGTATAGAAGATGAAACGTTCGGTGGTCTAATAAGATTAGTCGTGCTCGACCTGTCGCACAACGCGGTGGCGCGGGTCGGCGCGCAAATGTTCAAGGACCTGTTCTTCCTGCAGATTCTCAACCTCGGCAACAACTCTATCGCTTACGTCGATGACAACGCCTTCTCCCCTCTCTTTAACCTCCACACGCTCAAGCTGGACCATAACAAACTACAGGCTATCGAAGAACACGTGTTCAACGGACTTTTCATCCTAAACAAACTTAATCTTAACAACAATTTACTCTCTTATATAAGCAACAATGCGTTCAAAAACTGTTCCGATCTAAAAGAGTTAGATTTAAGTTCCAATAAGTTAACGAACATCCCCGAGGCGATTTTGCAATTACCGTTCTTGAAATCTTTAGACTTGGGGGAGAATTTATTAACAGAAATTAAGAACAATTCGTTTCATAATCTTTCACAATTGACTGGCTTGCGATTGATAGATAATCAAATAGGAAATCTTACTGCGGGCATGTTCTGGGGCCTTCCTAGTTTACAAGTTCTAAACATGGCAAAAAATAAAATACAATCTATTCAGACTGAAACCTTTCAAAAGAACACGCAATTGGAAGCCGTTCGATTGGATAGCAACTTCATTTCTGACATAAATGGAGTGTTTGTGTCGTTGACGAAATTGTTGTGGCTAAATCTTTCCGAGAACCATTTGGTCTGGTTTGACTACGCCTTCGTTCCCGGCAGTCTAAAATGGCTCGATATTCACGCTAACTTTATAGAAATTCTTGGAAACTATTATAAAATTCAGAACGAACTGCAGGTTAAAACTTTGGATGCGAGTCACAATCGATTAGTGGCTTTATCAGCGATGTCGATACCGAATAGTGTAGAGCTTCTTTTCATAAATAACAACTTTATATCGAATGTGGAAACAGACACATTCCTTCAAAAGAGAAATCTTTCTCGCGTCGATATGTATACCAATGAGATTGAAAGTTTGGATATAAACAGCCTGCGTGTTGCGAGAGTGGCCGACGACCGAGGCTTGCCAGAGTTTTACATTAGCGGTAACCCGTTCCGCTGCGATTGCACAATGAAATGGCTTTTACTCATCAACTCGTTGCTTTCACGGGAATACCCCAGAGTCATGGATCTTGAAAATGTAATTTGTAAGGAATCCTACGTACGCGGCGCGAAATACCTGCCAGTCAGTTCCCTGCATATCAAAGACTTTCTGTGTAAATTCGAAACTCACTGCCCCGAGGGTTGCCATTGTTGCGATTTCAATAACTGTAGCTGCAAAACCGTCTGCCCTAGTAACTGTTCTTGCTATCACGACTCGACCAAGTCGACGAGTGTTATCGATTGTTCTTTAAATCAACTAAAATTAGTACCACAGAACTTTCCCTCGGACGTCACCCATATATATCTAGACGGAAATGTTTATAATGAATTAAACGAAACTGTTTTCGATCCGATGCCTAAGGCGACCGTTCTTTATTTAAACTCAAGTAGTATCATACATATCGAAAATAACACGTTCAATCAGCTGGCGGAGCTCAGGGTATTGCACCTCGATAATAACAATCTAAACCGCTTACTGGGACTCGAATTTGCAAAACTAAGCAACTTAAAAGAATTGTATCTGCAAAATAATGTAATAGAGTATATTTCAAATGAAACTTTTTATTCTTTAGGAGCTCTGGAAGTCTTACGCTTGGATGGAAACAGACTCGTGAATTACGGTCTGTGGCATTTAGACAATAACAAAAAGTTGCAGACGCTCTTTGTTGGCGGCAACCGTTGGTCTTGCGACTGTAAATATTTCAAAGGATTCTTAACGTACATATCGCAGAACGTCGAAAAAGTTATCGACGTCCATAACTTGTGGTGTCTGAACGAGCTGGCGGACCCGGCGGCGAAGAAGCCATTGAATTTAAATGTCACGGTTTGCAACGAAATAAGCGATACTTCGCAGATAAGCGGTTTCTTCGTCTCCAACAACTTGCCATTACTGGCCTCCGCCCTGACCGGGTTCATGCTTATTTTATTAATATTAGCTTTAGTATTCACATTTAGATATGCTTGTAGGATGTGGTTGTATTCGAACTGCGGCATTAAGCTCTCTCCTCTGGCGAGCGCGTTCGAGGACGCAGATAAGCTTTACGACGCGTACGTGTGTTACAGCCCCAAGGACGAGGAGTTCGTGATCGAGTCGTTGGCTCGGGAGCTGGAAAACGGGTACCCATCATATCACCTATGCCTGCACTACCGCGACGTGCCGCAGTTCGAAGCGACGTACGCACAGTTCCCCGACCTGGTGGTCGAGGCCACCGAGGCCTCGCGCCGCATCATCGTAGTCCTAACAAAGAACTTTATCTTAACGGAGTGGTCCCAGATAGAGTTCCGACAGGCGCTCCAGCGAGCGCTCCGAAAGAACCCACATAAATTAATAATAGTCGCCGCGGGCCTCGTCCCACGAGATCCGGAATTGAAGTCATATTTTAAAACGGGTTTGGAAATAACGTGGAAAGAGAAACGTTTCTGGGAGAGATTACGTTATGCGATGCCGTCGTCTAAACGGCGCAGTCATAAGTTGAAGCGTCTTAATTATGGGAGGAATTCCAATACGTACACGATGGACGCTTCTGTGCTTAATAGTACGTGCCAGACGCTGTGCGGGAAGTCGGCCAACTCGGCGGAGCGGTCGCCGGCCGACCGGCCCATGTCCGAGCACATCTACTCCACCATCGACTCCGACTACTCGGACGCACACCCGCGGCACCAGCCGCAGTCCGTGGTCCTCCACCACACGGTGCAAACCTACCTCGTGTAGTCCATTATCAAACGATCTCCTTACTCATTCTGTACCTCTAATAAGCTCTAGCGCATTGTTATAGATTGTTGAGCGTTGTATAAAACATTCTTATAACTTTTGTACAATATTGATACCAAATTTTGCATTTGCTTCTCAGTATTTATTTATTGATTTATTCTAAGTTGTATATAAGTTGTTAAATATTACTTCAAAAGACTGTAAATCTTTGCGTAGATGTAATATTGGCTGATATTTAAATAGGTTCGTATGTAAATAAAAAGGTTTATAAATTATGAATGTGACTTTTATTGTTTCCTTCGTTTATGTAGATGAAGTTGTTGTGGAGTCGGTATTAAAAGTGCATGTTTTGTGTTGTTTTGAATTCAGTTTTAACGACGGGAGAGGCAGCTGGTTCGTGTAAACAGAATAAAAATGAGCGGCAATGGCGTCCGAGCCGACTCACGTATGCTTTCAATATTATCTTCTTACACGAGCTCGCTCGCTTTGCTGGGCTCCATTCAAACTTGTTTTCTTACTAGGCGTGCTGCAAATGGGAGATATAACGTCGCGACTACTCTAGTATGTCATTAGGATGATATAGCTACTTACTGTACACTGTACAGTCAGCATTTAATATGCGAGGTAGATTAACAAACGAGAATTTGCGAATAAAGCTGTCTTGGATAATTTTACAGTAGGTTAAGTAAGAATTCTGCGACTAATCTTCCTGATATTATTAAAACAGCTTATTGTTATCTGCTTTCTTTTTGGTAACTATCTTAGCAAAGAAAATAACGAAGTCTAATAAGACTAAGTTATTTGTTTTTTTAAGACAGTCTCTAAGTTCGTTTAGCACGTAAAAATATAACGAAGTAAGTTGTGATTCACCGATATTTTACGTTTCAAACGTCAATAAAACGTACCTACTTCGCAACATTCCTAAATTTCAAAAATAATGGCTGCCTTTATCTGACGTGGCAAATCTTATTGGAACAGTTACGGCGAATATATTGCCGAGCAAGTAATAACAAAGTCTGTCTTATCGATCTGATGTTTTGCCGGCCCCGTTACCGGGACACTTTTTGCTGAATCGTAGAAAAACTCATCATCTGACTTTTTTACGTCATGCTGTCCCGTTCCCACGGGCCCTTCGCAGCGGGAATCTACTATTATTATTAGGCCTAAGCACTTTGTTTCTTAAAAAAATTGTGACATCAAATCTTCTGTTTTTTAGTTAGGTGTAACGGGGCTTTTCATAAATAGGTACTGCTACTTAAGTCAATACCATATGGGTTTCGGTCTTTGTGTACAGTCGACTACAAGGAGATGTATCCACCTTTGGACCTACAATGCAATGTGGTGATAAAGTGGATACATGTCTTTGTAATGGAGTTTACAATGGTAAATACAACTAATTTGACGCACACACATTAATTACCTATTTATTTTAAAATGGGCAGACCAGTAAAACATATGCAAAATATATTTATTTAACAGAGGTAGAGAAAAAAGTATTCATGTACACAAGTGACATTACAGGCCAGCACATCACTCAATTCACAGAAAAAAATTGATACCTGGGCGTTTTTCAAAAAAAGTGTACATTGTTAAGGACACAATTAAGATAATTTAACGTTTTCCATTTCGTCACGAAAATGATTAGCTATAGGTACATTTAGATACATTTATTTCCGTGACGAAATGAAAAAAGTTAAATTTTCTTAATTTTGTCCTTAACGATGTACCTACACTTTTTTTGAAATACGCCCACCTACACAAATAGGTACCTAATAAAAACTTAACCACAACCTTTTTTTACTACGTTTTCAATTTTAGTACGTTTACCTATTTTTTTATTTTTTTATTAATATTAAAGCATTGTTTAGTACTTACCCATGTTTTTAAAGTTTGAAGTTTCCAGCTCGTCGGGAAATATACCTACGTTCTTATTAATTGTTTATAGTGGAATTGCAATTAAGTATTGTTAGAAGAATTTACATTCCTGCAAAAACATAAAAGCGAGGTAATAAATTGTGTCTGTAAAGACTGTAAGTTGTATATTTTCCTACTGTCGTTATTATAAGATAACAATCGATATAAGAATAGGTAGGTTCTAGATAAATTACCGCGGCGTAAGGCAAGACAAATGAGTTACGGAACCCATATACCGGTTTGTTTTATTTAGTTGCGCGAATTCTCGTGTCCCATATAAAGAGAAGAGAACACACAATAAAGATAAGTCTCAAAATAAAAATCGAATACACCGTCTCAATATTTCATAATATTTAAAAAACAAAGTGTAGGTAATTGTTTCTATTAAGAAACAACGTCGCTTCGTTCTTGAACTCCTGGGTCTCATAAAACCCGGCCAAGTGCGTGTCGGACTTCGCACATTTAGGGTTCCGTACTAAAATCAGCTTTATAGATATTTGTATTTGGTAGTAATATATACGTAATAATAAACATCACCCATTTTTCATTTCAATGGGAACTTAAAATATTTTTGGGACCAGATATTGTAAAAAATGCTGACTTTGTGTGGCTTCTCATTCTTTTATTGTCCAATATTTTTTAGAACGAGAAGTACAGTGTTTCTCTACACAACGAGCTCACAACAACGATTTGCAATTCGATCGGGCGGATAAAAAAAATCGCCCCCCCCCCCCCCTTTGACATTCATAATTGATTAAGTCATAATTGTATACAATTTTCCATACTTATTAATTACACTCTTTTTCTTTCTTTAACCGACCTTAAAAAAAGGGGAAGGTTATCAATTCGTCGGGTTTTTTTTGATGTATGTTACTCAAGGACCGCTGGAACGATTTGCCAATTTTTTTTCTTTGGTATACTTTCTAGTTGGTTACATTTTCAGCACTTCAAGATCTGATGATAGGATTTTGAAGAAATCGAGGGAACTTCTCAACTATTATATGAATTATAGCGATTTCAGTATTTTCAGTGACAAGTCTAGCATTTGCATTCAATATGTTTGGTTGCCGGGTTAGAATAGTGCCACTCCATGCCTTCCGTGGATGTCGTAAGAGGCGACTAAGGGAATAAGTAGGACTACAACAACTAACCTATCATTTTTAAAGAAGTTATTTCTTCCTTTTTGTAGACGGTTTTTAGTTTTTTTTTTTACTTCTCAAACTTATCTTTTCAGGATTGCTACAATACAAAAGTAACCTAATCTTATCCATCTTCACGATATACATGTGTAACATTTTAATAATAGGTATGTACTTATGTCTTAAGTTTGAGTACATATTTAAAAAATATATATTTTGATTTTGATTTGGATTGCGTTATTGGGTTTTATGTGCAATAAAGAGATAACATACATTACCTAAATACATAATACCTATTCGGTATTAGCATAAAATCGCGCACAAGCGTCAAACATGCACAAGGGTCAAGTAACGCTCGCCAGCGACTTCACCGACGTGATCGCAGGCAAGTTACTTAAAAAATAACACAGCTGCTCATGGCTTTCCCAAATTAACTCTAATAATATATGCTACATCGAATACGTATGTATCTACGATCGAAAATACATACATAACATCTCATCATCAGCTACAGAAATGCCAATAACTAAAAAAAAATAAAAAAAAATGATCATTCTGTAACCACATTTTGCAAAAACAGGCTAAGATATATACTAGTTAACAAGTTTATTAGGGACAGGTTGCAAGCCCTTATCTTATTCCCTTAGTCTCCTCTTACAGAAAATAAAATATGCTTATTTCAATACGCCGGAATCCATTAACGTGAAGAAGTATTCACGCTACCATATTTTAAGATGATTCGTATTCGTATTGAAAACGAGACGCTGAATTGAATTGAATTGTGAAGACTCCGAGAGCGGGCCGAGTGATAATATTTGGTTTGGGTGTCGTAAAAATGCCGATACCTTTTTGTGAATGACAATCATTCTGCATATCAATTATGTTCAAAGTAACGTACGAATATTTTAAACGTTCTCTTAGTATGAATTATGTTTTTCTTTTCTCTTGTTATGTTTTATAAATTCACGGGCAAAATTGCCGAGAAAAAATAATGAAAAAGAATATTGTCTAATTGTTTATACAAGAGCACACTGCACACACTGCTTTTCGAGCACACGCGAAGATGTTATTATTTAATTTACTATTTTTATGTAAGACCTAAACAGAAGCCAATAGCCAGATAAAACATTTTTACTCTTCACACATCTTCATCTTCGGGGTCTGCCCGTCGGTATAAGAGGAATTCTCGATAATAGGACGTGGAACAATTCAAGTAATTCAATACTTGAATCTTAAAACATATCACGTTCTTAAACGGCCACCTAAGTAGTTAACCGAAACTATTCTTGATAATTTGACCAATCATGCAGGGTATTTTATATCATACCGGCTATTTAAACTATTCAGGCTAGGCGATTGGTAACTACTTTCTTCACACACACACGCACTTACACACACGCACACACACACACACACACACACACACACACACACACACACACACACACACACACACACATACACACACATACACACACACGTTCCTCTACAAAACGCAACACACACGAAACGCATGCACATGAACTTATTAGATAATTGTGTCCATGGATATCACACGCGAGAATAATTTGTTCAGTAAAAGAATATTTTTCTTGATTAAACAGAAGTTTAATCGGTTTAGGGTTTAGCTCCACGCGGTTCTGTCAAGTCCCTACTAACATATTACCTGGGCCGATGCCGTGTAATATACACGGCAGTAGAAAAGAGGCCCAGGGCCTCTATTCAGGTCCGTTAAAACGATATCGTGTTTGACACGTTTAAGAATCGTTTATGTCACAGTCACCATTATTGTAAATGACGCAAGAGTTATCAAACCGTTGACAATACGGAAATAGGTCAAAAACGATATCGTTATTACCTTGTAGAATAGAGGCCCTGGATGGTTACCACGAACTACTAAATTCGAAACTTCTGGTGCCGAGTCCATGACACTCGAGGTTAAATCGAGAGAAAGGGATGGACCAACGTTACTTCGAACTTCGATTTTCAAAGTACGCCTCTGCAGTCCCTAGCCTGTCACGTCGCCTAACAGTCCAAAATGAATGCCATCAATATTCGTACTGCCGGCTTTAATACTAGCGCTCGCCAAACATTATCAGTTTTCAAACGACAGTTCTAAATCTACCGACCACCAAGCGACGACGGTCGTCAGGCCGCCTCCAGGCTACCCGCAAATGTAAAGCGAATTCGGCCCTGAGGCGTCGAATTGTTTGTCCGAGATTGCCGCGCGCCCCACACCTTGTAGCCCAACGAAATTGTCAGGCCTAATCCGCAAGAGAAACTAATAGTCTGTGTTCTAATAAGTACAATGAGCTGAGAGGCCATTTAAAAATAAAATCGGGGTAAGTACTAAGTATCTTACTCAAATTGACCTAGGCCTAAACTAAGCTCTAGGCTTGTACTATGAGTACTAGACAACGATAAACATACTTATATAGAGAAATATATACTTAAATATACATAGAAAACATCCAAGACTTAGGAACAAATAATCGTGATAATCACACAAATATCTGCCCGGATTTGAACCCGGGACCTTCTAGCTTCAAAGGCAGGGTCACTACCAACTAGGCCAACGTGTCGTTGCCGTCAAAATATAATATTATATCGGACGGTAGACTATTAGGGCCAGCGCACATACATAGAAGCGCGGCGCAAAGATGTTTTTTACACCCAAAGCATTATCGTTTTTGGACGTGTTGAAATAAAATCCAAATTCGAGGAGACGCTTATGGTTATGAACCTGTTCCGGTTACTGCAATGGGCTGACATTTGGCCCGCATGTTAACTAAGCTGGTATCTAAGAGCAGGGGCTAGACAAGGTGTATTCGACACTCGCTAGCGATTATGTTTCGATTGAAAAATATATGGAATTGACGTAAGTGTCCGTTACTTTCTCGGTGGCTTACGTCAATTCCATACATTTATCAATCGAAACATAATCGCTAACGATTGTCGAATGCAACTTGTCTAGCACCACTGATCTGTTGATGAAGCCGGAGGGTGGCGACAGGATCTCCGGTATACTTAACGTAGACCAAACACGGTGGGATTCATTAATTTAGTCTTGATTCTGATCTTGATATTATTTGTGTGATGAGCGCGGATATTTGTTCCTGAGTCTTGGATATTTTCTATGTATTTAAGTATGGATTTCTCTATATAAGTATGTTTATCGTTGTCTAGTACCCATAGTACAAGCATAGAGCTTAGTTTGGGACTAGGTCAATTTGTGTGAGATTGTCCCGTGATATTTTATTTATTTATTTAAAGTGTAATTTTAGACAGAAACTTATTACCTATGTATATAAATCGCCAATGTTCAATTAGGTTCACTTGTTACTAGAAGTCAAGGTTAAGCTACTTCTGAACCAGTTGAGTAGCTTTACATTTTAATACCTTGTCTCAGTTATTGTTGTACTTAATTCAAAGCACTCTCGCTACTTCTCAGTTTGTCTGCATATGAAATAAAAACTGATGACAATGCAATTTCATGGTGGCTAACAGCTGATATGATAATGGTGTCAGAAAGTGGTCGCAGGATTTCCGGTGGTTAACGTAAAACCACCGCGCCTGAGCACTTTGAACTCATTAGATCGATCTCGACTAGTTGTTTCGTGACAATGCAAAAAATTAAGCATCTTAAAAAAAAGTCGTCGAGAATTTATTTAAACACAACTTTGTGACCCTAGTACAAAGGATATAAGTCTTCCGAGGTTTAAGTGAAAAACGGTATGTCTTGTATACTATTATGTACTTACATCATGATATACCCTTACAATACCCGACTGCGAGAAGACGAAGAGGGTAATGAGTTAAACAAAATATGTTTTACGTAAGACAAGTATGTGTTGGTTTCATCGGATGTAAAATTGGATGTTGCACTATAGCTCCTAAACTATAAGACCGATTTTAATAGTGTGTGGTATGATTTGTCAAGAACGAGCGAATATGTATGTATGTATGTAAGTAAACACTTTATTGTACAAAGAACAGAAATTCAAATACCTAATTATCAGAAAAGAAATGAACAATGGCGATCTTATCCCTTTAAGGGGTCTCTTCCAGCCTGCCTCACCTAATATAACCATGTCTGTGTGGCAATATTTGTACGAGTAGGGGCTGTCAAACTAGTCACCGATCGATTTTTCGTTTTTGAATTTTTGTTACGTCACGAGATATGTCGAACCGTTTTTACTAAGGCCACAGAAGTTTGGTGAGGCATTGTACTACATTTATTTAATACAATTTATTATTTAAATGTAACCGAAACACACTATAATCCGTTCACGGTCTGCTGGTCGTCCATTATTGTCCATTTACTTGTTATTTTTAATTACGTCGAGAGCTACTTTATTCGGGCGGACGCGGCGCGGGCGCCGTTTCCCCGAACCGCGGAACTGCAACTCATTGTGGCGCATGCACCATAACTGTGTTGAAACCGAATTAATTAGAGTAACAGCCAGTTAATTCAGTACCGTTGACACCGTAGCGGTCAAATTACATACAAATTGCTAGCTAGCGGCAGTGAATGTTTACAGGTCAAAACACTTGAGAGGAGGCAAATTACTTTACAAGAGTATTTTTGGCTAAATTTTACGGTTTTCGTTAAAAAGTTGTCAATTTTGCTAACATAAAGTTATGTGGGTTCTAGATAATACAACAATTTATAAGGTGTGGGCCGAGCACGCTGCCACGAGACAATTTTTGACATATTTAGGGTCGGGACTCTAATTCATCTATTCCATATTCCAACGTAAGTATAAAGGACTAAGGTTTAAAATAAAAGCGTGTTTTGTGTGATTTGACTCCTTTTGTTACAGCAACTTAATCCCCGGGTGGCTGTCATTTTAATAATTTCATAATAATATTTGAAACTTTGACCCGTTCCCGTTCCTGTTCCCGTTTGACGTCATTTGACACTAAGTCCCGTGGCAGCGTGCTCGGCCCACTGCGGTCCCATTAGGCAAACATTTTGCGGGTTGCTGTCTGCCTTCCCATATATTTTAGATGGAGCGGTCTTACAACGCAAACTTAGTAAAGTTTCTTTCGTTTTGAGTCAGTTAGTCATTTAATTAGGCAAATAAGTACTTTGCGTGAAGATGGAACAAACAATGATACGAATTTGTAAAGACTACTGTGCTGCTGTAAACAGAAATAACTCGATAAACATCTACCATGACCGTCTCACCACATTCAAATCCAAAATCATCCCTCTTGTTTGTAAGTTATTTATCTGGAGGCGCGGCAGTGCCCCCGCCAAGTCGAGCAAAACAAAAGAGGCACGGCCATTCAGGCCATTTTCAGAATCCTGTAATTTTGTGCTGGCTAAACCTAAAACCCTGAATTTTTAGTTACATTTTGTTACTTACATGAATACACTTCTTGCTTTGTGATGTTGTAGTTTTTATAATTGCAATAGGTATAAGTTACATCTACATTATAATAGATGATTACATTAGTTACACACAGTTGCTCCATGGTGAATATTTTGTACTCCGTAATTGTCGTACCTATTATTTGTCATCGTGTTTTTGAAATAACTTACATAAATCTTTTAAAAAAGATAATAAATCGTTCGCCTCGCAAACGTATTGGTATGTACTCAATTTTGAGGAATTATAATGTTGTAGCAGACACCAAACCAAAACTTGCCGTGTTATACATTCTGGACGTGTCACATCAGCCGCATGCCATTTGGAAATTCAAATTTGTAGATACAAGTAAGTAATTTTGAAATATTTAATTTAAAACTTAAGATATATTACATATTAGACATAAAGTCAGGTCTTGACGAATACCAACGACATGTATACACATACCTACCTAACTCGTTATTAATCCGACGATTCCAGTTTTAAGAGGGTTAAGGATATAGTAAATAATCAAACGACATGGTTTTTGGTCGGTTAAGTTCATATTTATCTTGCCGCAGTTAGCTCCAGTAGGTACACAGCGATGCGCTAACTAAGAATGAAAATTAAATACAATCCAAGAAATCCAAATACGGTGCCTACTGATTATTCAATACATCTATACAACCTGTCACTAATACTCTGGTAAACATATTAGCCTGCTTGTGCAAAACATGGTTACAGAGTTATCAACAGGTCTTAATAGCGTTGTTGGTATTTTTGTAGCTCTGCTTACGCCTCTCTGGAAATGAAGGCGTAACGTTATGTATGTATCTATACAACATCTAACTATACATATACCACCACCACACTGCCTATCTACACGTATACTTACCTAATTTCCGTCTCTGAATTCAAGATGAAGGTTCTTGAGCTAAGTCTTGAAATGATACGTGTCCTCGTAAAGATATTTGTCCGTCTGAAAATGAGTAAATATTCAATAACCGGCGCTATATTATGTAAATATGTACACTCGAGTTTTCATCCTAACTCGTAAATGTCGTATCTAGAAAAAATAACTTAGACAGAGGCTAAATAGAAAGGTTTGAATAGGTTTTGTAGAACCCGGGACTGACAATCAGGTACTACAAGTACTAAAACCACCATCTCAACGCCACGCCAATACCAATAGTCGTCTTCACACGCCAATGAAAGCTGAAAATCAGCGGTAATTTAACTTGTGCCTTAGCGTTCGGCTGGCTATCGCCCTACCAGACTTGCAGTTGCAACTGGCAGTATATTTGTGACTCGTTGTTAACAGAAAATCAAAAAGTAGCCGATTAATATTAGGTCGTACGAGCACTGTACCTCTTTAACCTTTTCAACGCCCCACGTGAATTACAACAATCGTCATTCACACGCCATACGCGATCTGAAAATCGGCGCTGATTTAAAGGGCAACACATTCTATCAGTCCAGGATCCACTAGCTGTCAGTTCATCGTGTTGGAAGTCAGTTTCTCTTATGATTTCATACATTTCTTCAAACATTTTGACCAGCCAGGCGGCCCAAAAGGTTTGGGACTACTGGTAAACTGTATGTAATGCCCTTAAGCCTTAAGGCAACTTTCTGCTGCCACCATCTTACTCGATAACCTGCCGCTGCGATGCTGTTTTCACACTGTGTTGTTCCAGTATGGGGGTAAGACGGCCATCTGAAATGACTACGATGTACATAGAAGCGTCCTATATTAGGACCGTATTAATAAAATTATCTCGACTGTAATGCTCGTCTCAAGATGCGTCAAACTTTGAAGAAACATAAAAAAAAATGCAGAAGTTTATTGCTGTCCTACTCTAAATTTTAAGTTAGAAAAGGATAGCAAAATTGACATTCTTGCTCTACAACTGAAGTTAAAGTAAGACAGCAATAAACTTCTGCAATTTTTATTTCCAGTCCAAACGTGGCTTTAAGTTCCTGCATTTGACCAAGAAACTCAACTATACACTGAAGTATCATCAGTGTCAGGTACCATTGTTAGGATTGTCAAATAGGGGGCAGCTTACGGGCGTTTGCCAAAAAAAATACCTGAAGTTAAGGACTACAATTAACAACGGTAACTTTTCCATTACGTCACATACATACATACATAACATCACGCCTTAATTCCCAGAGTGGGGTAGGCAGAGCTACAGAAATACCAACGAATCTAAAAAGACTTGTTGATAATTCTGTAACCACATTTTGCAAAAGTAGGCTAAGATGTTTACCAGTATTAGTATTAGTATAATACTAGTTTGATGTATTAGTGACAGGTTGCAAGCCCATCGCCTAACAGCACTACAAGCCCTTATTCCCTTAGTCGCTTCTTACGACATCCACGGGAAGACATGGAGTGGCACTATTCTAACCCGGCAACCACACGGGCATTACGTCACAAAAACTAACTATTACGGTTTTAAGAGAAATAGTGGCATTTCAGACAGAACTCCTGTAGCAAGTTCAACCATATTACTAACAGGTGAGGTTTGAATCTGCTATGCTTATTTAATTTGAAATACCGCCTATAAGGGCAGTATATAAAAATATGACTAATTTTCGTGACGTAATGGAAAAATTAAGGTTGTAATTTTTGTCCTTAACTATAGGTACTTTTTTTGGAAAACGCCCTTAGGTGGCCGTTTAATAAATTATCCTTTCGCCTTAGAGTCAATTCTCAGCAGAGTTAAATGGATACATTGAATGTTGGCAACGGCGGTTAGCATAGCCGTGGTAACCTGAACTTGTTAGTGTATTATAATTCAGTTGTTTTGGCTCGTGCCAGCTTGGCGTGCCTTCTCGGAACTGCGACATGTCTCGTACGACACGAGATAGCACGTGGCCTGCACGTGTTCCGCCTGCTAACGATCTTGACTCCATTATGTTGTTTAGGAACTTTCTTTTAAATATAATATAATATGTAATTTAATAATTTGGCTTAAATTTTTAGGCTTTATATTATTAGGTAGTATGAATCCCTGGGCAGTCTAGTCGACATTGTCGATATCAAACATGCCAAGATGACGTGTCTGAAAAGTGCGAATGGCTGTGGCCGTTAAATTGTGCTTTATAACTTTTATATGACATTCTGTCCAATAAAAATATATCCTGATGCCGCACCAGCGTTTTATTTGACTAATTTACATACATACATAATATCACGCCTTCATTCCCAGAGTGGGGTAGGCAGAGCTACAGAAATACCAACAACCCCAAAAAGACTTGTATGAATTCTGTAACCACATTTTGCACAATCAGGCCAAGAAGTTTACTAGTGTATTAGTGACAGGTTGCAAGCCCATCGCCTAACAGTACTGCAAGCCTTTATTCCCTTAGTCGCCTCTTACGACATCCACGGGAACACATGGAGTGGCAACCACACGGACGATTTGACTAATTTAATTATTTACCATTTCATGACAAATAGAAGTCTTTATTTGCATTGAAATATATATGCATATAATTACATCCCGTTTTTTTACTCATTATTAAAGCAATCATATTCCAAATCTAAGGACTCTTGAAACATAAATCGCATTAAAGTGTAAAAATAAAAATTCTTGAACGCACCCCCGTCTAATAAAGTTGGCTATTCACTAGCAGTCCCTCCGACAATTCCATAGTAACAAAACTCATTTTCCTTTGTTGCCATAACGACACCATCTCACGCAGTCACAGTAAAATAGTTAGGCAAACACAATAAAATGTTGCTCCAAATTAGCTGCTCGTTTTACAAGCAGTAAATTTAATAGGCTGTATGGGGTCTCTTCACGCTCCAACTCGCGACAATCAAGTTACGACGTGTAGGGTGCCTGCCAAAAATCAACTTGTACAATTATATTTTTATTAGTTTAAGTTTGAATCACCCTTAAGGTAAAGGGGAGCACGTTTGGTGTTGGGAAGTTTGTACCTACTGATTTAACTAGGCAAAATAATCTAGAAAAATCGTGGGCACTTTTGATGTATGATGGGTTTGATTCCCCGTATGGAAAAATATTGTGATGAGAAGAAGTATTTTTCCCAAAGTGTTGAACGTTTTCTATGTATTAAGGTACTTCCTTTTTCTATATAAACATGTTTAACTATTGTTGACTAGATTTAGGATGATCCTATTGACATGCTATGGTAAATAAGTGCTATACTTTCAAGCGAGTCTTAAAAAAATATAGATACTTTGTTGAAAATAATTGAAAAGGAATCACACTTTACAATTGAAGAAATTTTCCAAGAAGCAAGTCTTACGCTGTTGATTTTATATTTTTCTTTATTTTATTAAGTTAGTAAGTTCATCATGTCATATCACATGGATCATCCTGGATCGACGTAGGTATACATAGACATATGTTAAGACTATTAAGTGTTACAGTGTCCTCAAGCCTCTATAAAGCTTAATAGTGTCAGGTTTCCGACGAGTAAGCACATGGTCTAGATGCCACCCTAGTTGCAAGTTGCAACCCGACAGGCCTATAGATTGCATCATGATGTCATTCGTTGAAAATACAAAATGGTGATTATGCATCGCAAGTCTGCCAACGTAGAGGCACTAACTGTTCAATATGATGTTGATTGTATGATAATCGGCGTAACATGTGATTTGAATCCATTAAGTTGAGACCCTGCCAAGAATCCAGTAAATACTGGCAGCTTTCCTACTTTAAATAAATTACCGAAATTTTATGCAAAAACATATATTTCACATTCAAAAAACGTACAAGGGACCACTTGTCTTTAAGTATATGGCCTATAGACCTTTACAGTAAGTAATTTATAATTTATAACGAATTTTAAATAGAAAATTAGTTATTACTCGTTGTAAAGTCGACGTAATAACTAATTTTCTATTTAAAATTCGTTTTATGCTCTTTCATGCAGGTTTTTTTAGATTTTTAGTATTTGTAGTTTTGGTTGTAGGGGTTAGGGGGGGAACCCCCAAGTCTAACAAATTAGCGCTTTAAGCTTAATATTTCATAAACAGATTACTTAATCGAAAAACTGTTATCACAAACCCGTAATATTTTTGAAAAAAAAAAACATTCTCACGATACGTGTAGGGGAGGTACCCTAAAAAAAATCTTTCTGAACATTTTAAGGTATCACTTTCTTGGCGTGCCTAATATGCATATTCATGCCAAATTACAGCTTTCTAGTACTAAGTCTCTGCGCTAGGCTGCGGACGGACGGACGGACATGGCGAAACTATAAGGGTTCCTAGTTTGACTACGGAACCCTAAAAAGAATGGTTAGGCTTAGAACATAATGCACTTCTTCATTTAGCTATCTGATGTTATCATCTCTTGATGGGAAACATGTTGTACCTAAATCAACCTACAAATACACCGCCCCGCAACTTAATTTCACATTCATTTACAGAGATTTTCGTTTTTTCATGGCATACAGAAGGTAAACGGCCACAGGCGACCTGACGGAAAGCAGGATCTGAGACCGATAGATATTTGCATTCTCAAGACCACAATCTTAAGACTGCAATCCTAAGACTGAAATGTGTTGTCAACCCTAAGGACTAAGATCGAAGACCAGTAATTTCACTGGTTGTCTAATGTTGCATTGTGTCCGCTCCTGAACACAATAATGCTTTAAAACTCACTTTATTTTCAATAGAAAGCTATGACCTTAAAAACAAACTCTCAAAGTGATTTTCTATTGATTTTCTATTTCTATTTCTATCTGACAAACCATTAGCGAGTCTGAATCACTCCTAATTTCACAAACAAATACGGCATGTGATCAGCTTAGTTTGCATCATTTCTCGCCGGAACGTTCCTATTTGGCCTCAAATAGAACCAGCTAGTAAGTACTATACGATGAACTTGGCCTCGCCCACGCCCGTCAAACGGCTAATTTATAGCTCAAACACTAGGCTCTAATTCATAATCATTACCGTGACATGTCTTCGTTAGTTATTTATTTGTGCGATTCCTTCCTCGCCTGGGTCGAGCAAGGTTTGACGGCTAAAATGTCACGAGTAGGAGATTGTTATCTGTATTGAGACTGGGTTTGTATCGCTAGAGACATGCGAAAACCGTGCCACTTTAGTATAAGTTTTTGTCAAAGAAGTAATTTTTGGGACATACTTTTGTTGCGAAGTGTTTTTTTTAAACAGTCAACTCTGCTTTTCGAGACTAAATCTAAATTTGATGGGTCTACGTCAGGTAAGTACAGCGGAGACCTTGTTGTTACCTTGCAGGCTTGCGGCTCTATTTTAGATCATAGATACCTACCATAACCTGGCTCCGTCATCGGCTTTACATATGTATTTCAAACAGCCCATTACGGTAACGGGAAGTGGTTCAAAATTGTCTTACGCAACATAATAACCCACCCCAACAAAACACTAACATTTGAGCTGAAAAAATATAAAAAAATTGGCTTTTGCAAACATACGGTAAAGTTTAGGAGGACGACGGAGTTGACGACACGTTGGCCTAGTTGTTAGTGACCCTGCTTACGAAGCTAGCGGTCTCGGGTTCAAATCCCGGTAAGGGCAGACATTTGTTCTTTAGCCTTGGATGTTTTCTATGTATTTACGTATATATTTCTCTATATAAGTAAATTTATCGTTGTCTAGTAACCATAGTACTCAGTCAATTTGTGTGACATTGTCCCATAATATTTATATTTATTTATTTTAAAGATACAGATACATACATAGTATTTCCAATCAACAAAGACGCGCACCACCACCTAATTTGTCGTTGCAAGATTGCTTAAATGTACGTTTTAGTAATAGGATTGAAAACACTAATCGTATTTGTTTAAAACCATATGGCATACACTATCATGAAATAGTGTCACGAACTGTCAATTCATTTAGCTGACACGTCTCCCACACGCCACTAACAATCTTAGCTAATGAACACGATTTCAATACACCTTCGTATTAAATACACGCAATTGCTTAAATTACACGTGCCAAATGATAGCGCTATTCATCTGAACAAAAATAATCACCTAATTGACAGTACAAGTTTATTTTAAATATTTTATTCTTTCTCCTCTACTAAGAAAAGAGGTGTAATATTCCTCCAAGCGAACATTTTTCTGCAGGGCAGGTGCGGGCATTTTCGTTATTTATGACGGTCCCTCAATACCTCCACCCATACGATGCGGAGCGACGAACAAATCTCATAACATTATTATTTTTTATTTGAGAGGTAGGCTTTTCAGTTGCGTATCGGCGCCCTGAAATATCCAAATTTATGTATTCTTTGCTCACCGAGTCAATGGACTCTATTTCCTAGGCAGTTGGGATGAAACGCAGAAATATGTACATGAAGGTCGCTTTGGGCGCGGATTATGTAAATTTTAACTACGGGAAAGGTACTAGAGTAGAAAGGCCATGAAAATATCGCCAACAAGGACGGAAACTTAGAAATGAGAGATATACACGAGAGAGCCGACGAGTTAAAGAAAAAACAAGTTACGCACTATGTACTTAGAGCAAGTTTCTCTGATTTCCGTTATAAAATATTTTCTAGTTTTAGAACTGAAGACTAAAAACTGAAGCCTTTAATTTCACTGTTGTCTTTCACCATAGTTATAGTTATCATAGTTAATAAGTTATGCTAGCTCCTAATTACTTGACAGTAATGGTGGCTGAATTTATAGGAATAAAATTGATTATGGATTAAAACAAAGTGGATGGCAGTCCCGGGTGAGGCAGTTAACAGAAGCACAACGTTTGGAAAATGTAATGTAAATAATTAGCATGATATCGATAGATTTTTCTATCGCACACTTCTTAGCGGTCTCGCACAATTCTGGTCGAAATGCAGCCTTGAGTGGCATTGTGGTAAATTATGGTAGACAGAGCTCGCCGCTAGGCTAGTTGCTTACTCAGTACCTCTTGTTTTCTCGGTTCGGTGCAAATCACCTTGAGTTCGGACGGGCCCATTACGGCAGCACGGGTGGCTAATCCTATGATCTCTATACCGAGACAGCTCGCGGGTTATCCAGAAAATTCCTATTGGTTTCGAGAAGAATATAGGTATGATAGGACATTCGTTCAGAATGCATCTGCACCGACGCGACACAAGTTTGGTCATTCCCCTTGATACCGTATACATATGTAGAATTCGTGTTGGCATTTTCCATTCTGAGCTATGTCGTTAATATTGATGCTTGGAATCCATGCTTGTTTTTTTTTAGGTGGAGAAGTTTGCTGTCATGCGTAAAACTAGCAAACAGAAATAGGCTTACATACTTAGTTTTAAAGTTAGGACGTTGTCTTAAATTCACTCTTCGATAATGTTAGTTTATACGAAGTGCAATGAAAAAAAAGGTGTTACTGTTAATTTAAAATAAAACGTGCGTTAAATCTTTCATTTACGTACTGTTCCTAAGCACAAATAAGCTTTATTTTCCTATTGCCCAATTTAAAATGATTTTATGGCCTTGTAATTAGAAATGCCATAAAATTATGTTATTGATACATCATGTAGGTTAGGTATCGCATTGCGTACACGTACGCCACAACATTATAAATTAAAATAAGCAACCATTTTGCAACAGTAACGTGGGTTTCTCTCCGTTTATAAACACGAGTACAAACTAGCTCACGATTACGACACAGCCGAAAATCCTGGCAAATGACTATTAAATAGAAAAATATGACTTCCTCTACTTTGGCCGTCCCGTGGGGCATAATTTGGTAAGTAGGCAAGGCATTATGTTGTTCAGTTTAATATTAAAGGCCGTATCGCAGCGGAAACAATCACAGTGGGTTAGTAAGTCAGCCGCAAGATTAGCCCGTGGAGAGCAAATATCACAACTCAATCGGTTCCTTTGGCATCAAACGCGGTCTCGTGTAAAATAGTTGGTCAATTGTTTTATGGGTAGTAAGACTACTGTAGTGTTGGTTCTGTTGTATTTCTGTGCAATTTGGCACGAGCGTTCGTTGGGAGTGGAGTCGAGCGCCATCGTAGTACGAGAGTAGTGCAATTTGCCTGCAGTTCCTCTCCAACAACCCAGGAGAGCACCAATTAGACGAGACAAACTCAAATTTGCTTTACACTGATTCCGTTGAGCATTTCGATGTGATAATAAATGAAAGTTATGCTTTTTATTTCGTATTTTATATTATGTCGGCAATGATGATGAGCAGGAATTAGGTTCAGATAATTGGCTTATTACTAATTGCAATGAATATAGAATATATACTATAATGGCAGTATCATTTCGTAAGGAAACGGGATGCATTTTTTTAATACATGTTTTATATTGAAGCTCTCTAGCACTTTTAGTGATAAAGAGACTCGTTTCACGGGTATATGTATGCAAGTAGGTCATGGTCGAGAAAAAAAATCTTAAACTGTGTGTAAAAAAAAAACTGTCATACTTGAAATTAATAAGTACGGTAAAAATATAATAAAAGCCTCGTGAGCACAGTGTAGTTTTATACTTCCATTTGTAATAAAATAAATATATAGAGATTGGAATAAAACCGTGAGAAGTAGGGTACAGATTCACTTAGGAAATTGTTGTCGTGTCTTTAACTTGAGGGTAAAATAGGCACGCACGCACTACGCACGCATTAAAAATGCATGAGGGGAGGGTTTTAATTTAAATGTCATATTTCGCATTTTTACTGACTCACTGACGCTATGCAAATTCGCTTCAATAATTCTCCGACATTCGGAATTTATAGATCCGACGGCATAATCAGGAATTTATAGACAGTAAGGTATAAAACGATGTCATTGCAAGGTTGCGTCAACTCCTATAACGTCACTAATGTGTCCTATGTTTGTTATTTTTTTTTAAATTAGTAGGCGTTGTGGGGTCACCAGCAGCATGGATTTAATGGCCATGGTCACAACTGTCAAGTGCCACTGCCCTATAAGGATCATCCACCAATATACGATGAAGGCTCCCCTATCATATTTTCTTTTCAGGTTCTAAGTTTCTAATTAAATTGTAATAATCTTTTTTTTTATGTGTTGGTGTATAACCTAACCTAACAATACTTTATTTCTATTTCCCTTTCTAAAACTGATCATTTTCTCCGTAAATTCTCTCTCACACCAATACCCGTAACGAAAACCAAAATATATTTTATAAAATGTTGAAGCAGAGTTGAAAAGGAAGAGAAGAGGGAGACGAATTAACTTAGTTGACGATAATTTAAAATGCTGAAGAACTAGAAAAAGCCTATTGTAGAGAGGCCCTACTCGGTGACTTTTTACCGTTTTTTTTACTTTCTCTCCTTTCTACAAAATATTAAAATTCCCAGTTAAAGGACCAGTCGATAAATTATACGCAGTACTATTATTAACTGCATTTCTAATGGTGTTTTGACAAATGGTAAACCGGTATCAGATACAATCAAAGCCTCAAAGGATAGAGAGAGGTAATTAGACCAGCTGACTAAGCGGAATTTACGGAGGGGCAGCGCAGCTCTCGGCTGTAAGAGCCCATCGTGGCGACTTCTTTATTGCACACAAAGATTTAAAGTAATAGTCAGCGTTCCACCACAAAATTCTGGGATAACTGTACGATTTATCAGTTGGGAAGACGATGTCAATGCTTTCAAAGGTGTTATTAATCTGAATACCTAATTATATAACTATAAAGAAGACCCATATGCTACGAGTAAAGTTGGTAGTGTCATCCATATTTCAAAAACCATAACGCCTATGTGTCTGTTCTATGAATAGCTAACTTTCTATTCCATGAAACTTTTTAACTTTATGGCAAGGGGAAGGCACACGAGCACACAAGCCACCAGAGGCCTGTTTCACAAAGCTACAAGTTACAAATTACAAACGGAAGTCTCTTTCTAACTCCTTTTGCTAGAAAGAGAGTTAAGCTTGTAAGTTGTAACTTATAACTTCGTAAAACGGGCCACAGATAATAAGTGGAATCTGACACCCTTTGAATTATCAAGATTGCAATCCTAAGACCTCAAATGCGTTGCCAACCCTGAGGACCAAGATGGAATGTCTCTATGCTAGTAATTTAACCAGTTGTGTTATCCCTACACCGGAGCATAACGATGCGAACACTGCTGCTTGGCGGTAGGTTAATAGATAAGATGGTGGAAGCGATCCGGACGGAACCTGCACAGGGTCCTAGCACCACTAAAATATTATGCTACCTATTGAGAATGCAAGCTCTAAAATGTTTCCACGCGCGGATGGGACTTAAACTTTCCGATTAATTATTCCGTCAAGTTTTAATTGTAAAGCGATTTGGTTAATAGAATCGCCTACCTGGATAACTTGCAGAATTTATCAGTTAGGACGTCGGTGTCAAAGCGTTCAGGAGTGATTTACTCCGGCGCACCTCGGCCGATACGACTCATGATTCATGTTAATACTCTGCCGGAATGTCTGAATATCAATAATGCCGGTGACACCGTAACTCTTGTCGATATGATTAAAAGGTTCCGATTCTTTGAGAAACTGCTCGTAACTCATGTTTTCAGTTAATTCTGTGCTCTTCGAAATATTTTGGTGGGAATTATGTCCATACCAATGATTTACGGACGGACGAAATATTTTTGTAACAAGTAACAAAAAGTACGCTGTAAAAAGAGTATCTTTATCTGCCATTAAATGTATAACGGGACTGTTTAAGACCTGAGGCGCTACCATAACATGGCTAAGCAATGAATTCAGTTCACGGTGAGAAAAAGAGACAGAGCTATATAACTGCTATATAGCCTTTACACTCATCCTAAACTGAATTGCTTAGGCATGTTATGGTAACCCCCTAAAGTAGCATAAGGTCTTACAACCTGGCAAGTTGTCCGAGACAGAGATAGAGCTATAAGAATCCTAGAACTGTGTCTCCCACTGCCAGGAATTAGGTCACGTAATTGATTACACAAAATTTAGATTTCGATGAACACGATAATAACGAGTAAATAAAATTTATTGAAACCAGCCCTAAAATCACCATCAGTCTTAAAGTATTTTTTTACTTTTAACACAACGAACCTTCCTTATATTCTCACATCGAGGCTTGAATTTTATTGAATTGGAATTTAAATATGTTAAATCAATATCGAGACCGAGTAAAAGTGGTCATTAAGACGCTGTCTATACTTAAAAAAACACGTTCGTGACTGGATAACTGGTAGGCAACGTAAAGCCTAAACCGTGGGACCTAGTCCTGAAAACTAGAGGGAATATTCCTTACGTACCCTAGAGGTGCATTATGAAAAGGTTCGAAAATCAGTCTCCAGGAAAAAAAGGGGGAAAAGTTTTTACGAGTACGAGGTCACGAGCGTCGTCATTTGTAAGAATATCATGGGAAAATCTCACAAATAAACTAAGCTTTAGAATTTGACTATGAGAATTTTCATCTTTGCATAAGTCCTCAAATAAGTAAATAAAGGACCATGGGCAGAAATGTCCCCCCCACCAACAGAAATGAAACATGTCTCATTTAATAGATCTCAGCAACATTATGTATTTTTACAATGGAGACGATCACCAGATGTATGGGGTTTTCTTGGAAAACCATAATCGTATCGTATGGAATTTGTTTGAAAATGAACACATAAATGGATGATTTGCCTTATTTGGCCCTTGTTTTCATTAAAAAAATCCCATTGATTTTGCTACTAAAATAAGTATTTTGTCTTTTTTTGGGACCTTATAAACATATAGACATGCATCCCGTTACTGTTGGTGGGGGGGGACAGTGCCCATACAAATTTGCCCATTGTCCTTTGCATTGTTGTAAGGTCCAACAGTGGATACATCTTTTTGTAGTCGACTGTACAATGTTATAGGGTGGCTATTAATTTTATTTATTTCATCGAGGACCCAAACAACGTTAGCGATGATCATACACAAATAGAAAAATACATACTTGAAGACATGGCAAATAGGCACTTACTCGTACCTAACGATATACATATTATACGCGAGGGAGCAACTCCAACCACTTATCAAAGCCCCTCGTCATTGCTTATTACAATTCCCACCTTAAAGATTTAAGTCAAGTCGATCTCATTATACCATGGCGCTGTTTACCATATTTTTTGCCCTATCCCATTACGCGTTGCCGTTACCAATTAGTTATCAAACATCAGATCAGATTGCCGTAGTCCCTCCGTGGGTTCTTCGGGGCTGCATTACAATAGATCTTCGGCAAAAACGAGCCGTCTAGGAGCTGTATTATAAATAGTTCAAATCGGCTAAATTCTCGTGATTGAAAGAGATAGAGCTGTCCAAGTCATATACATCTATCCCTCTCGCTGCCTGGGATGTGCCAGGATTTGAGAGTTCATTATTCCGCTCACGGACCGATCATGTCATTCCGTTCGGCGTGGAGAATCAATTAGGCACGTCTAGTTGTAAAGAGATATTTGTGGGAGCTAAGTTTGTGGAGTATTTCTAACTTGAAATTAGAAAAGTAAATTTTATGGAAAATTAAGTTAGTCTAGGAATAAGTTGCATAAATGTAGACACTAGAACTTAGTGTTTAGAGTTCCGTCTCAAATTGTTAATATTAAAACGGGAGCCTGTCGTTAGGCCAAAATATTTTTGGTCAAATGTTTAATTTCTCAAATTTTTCATTTGCCAAACCAATGTTGTATAAATATTTCAGAATATATTTTATTACCATCATATAGAACCCTAAAGGTTAGGTTAGGTAAGCTTTTATAAAATCCAGAAATATTTACGGTTACAGAAAACCAAGCGGGTTACAAATGAAAATTTGGGGAAAAAAAATTGACCATTTTTTTTTGGCCTAACGACATAGGTAGACCCCATTAAAACCTTATGGTTAGTCTTCGGTATATCTCTATTTCTCTATCTGTCCGTTTATACCTCTATATTACAGCAGTATTATACATACAAAATAAGCAAAAACATACAGCAACTCATTGAACCTGATCCTAGCATAGCTTAAAGGCGTCTGCGTACAACACCAATACCTACCTTAACATACCCTTCCGCGCCTGACACGTTCCTATAACGGTCATGGTACGAGTATGATCCGGTGTAGTGGGCAGACGCCTTAAATCGACACCCTCGTAAGTGGGACAATAAAATGTGAAAAAAATTTTTTTAAGGTACCTCCCTTACACGTAACGTGGGGATGTATTTTATTTTTCTCGTGTGGAGTGTCGTTGGATTGGTCTTTCAAAAATATTACGGGATTGCAGAAACAGTTTTTCGATTAAGTAATCGGTTTATGAAATACTAGCGACCCGCCCTCGCTTCGCTCCGGGTTAAAGTATTATATATATATATATAAACCTTCCTCTTGAATCACTCTATGTATTAAAAAAAACCGCATCAAAATCCGTTGCGTAGTTTTCAAGATCTAAGCATACATAGGGACAGACAGCGGAGAGTGACTTTGTTTTATTCTATGTAGTGATAACGCTTTAAAGCGCTAATATTCGTTAGACTCAAGTGCCCCCCCCCCCCCGCCCCCCCCACCAGCCAAAACTACAAATACTAAAAATCTGAAAAAATACTCAAATGACAGAAAATATATAACGAATTTTAAAGGAAAACTATCAAAACTAAGTAGACATCATTGGTTCTTGAGATACAGGCGATTGAAGTGTTTATACTACTAAAATCATCTAAGACGGCACCAAATGACTTTAAATAGAAAAATTGTTATTACATGTTGTTTTTTATGTTTGTAGTACTTAACGCCTTTGGAACCCTACACTGAGCATGGTCGGACATGCTCTTGCCCGGTTTTTCCAAAGGAATTAAATATCTATTACTATCGTGCGTTCCCAATAATATTTATTTTGCATGTCATGGAAATACATACAATTGCAGTGATTTCGCAACATTTAACCAACAAAAGCGAACTAAAATTGAGATCGAGCGAATAATTGTGAATGACAGACAGATCGTTCAAACTTTAGACGGTTAGATTAGTTTATCCGCTGTAAGTTCTTCGCCTTTCTTTGAAAATAGAAAACGCTTTACCGAGTATTTTTCAAAACTTTGATACCGCATGGGTTCTTGACATATGTGCACTTGGGTGCGTTTAATAATATATAAAGTTCAAAATACATAATGGTCAAAATATATAATAGTTTAGTTTCTGACACCGTGAAATTTTCAGGAATGTTACAAAACAAACCTAACTTAACCTAATGGATTCTATACCATTTAAAAATCCTGAAAAGTTTACGGTTTTAGAAATAAAACCATTATATATTTGACCCATTGTGTATTAAAAACTTTAACTATAATACTAAGATACGATCCCACTTTTACCTGCTATAGAAGTAAGTAACGTTAACGTATCGTCGTCGAGAAGTGTGTATGGCGATTGGTATCAACGCTCGTGTCCGTACTTAGCACTAAAACTTGATAAAAAGTTGACATTGACGTTGACTTTGGTATCGTCATCGATTACTTGGGTGAACGCAAAATAATGTATGAACACGTAAGTCTGTTTTAGGGGTTCGTGCTATGGACAGGTTCGAAAAACGTTTTCGGATAGCAAAACTTAGGCGATTCAAAAACGCAACGTACTCGTGTGATCGAAATGTTTGAATTCGACCTACTGGACAGAACTTCCACTCGATGTTTTCTATCGTTATCTATGAACAGAAACGTCTAGTTAAAAGTAAGGTTCTTTTACACAGGCGACTTAAAACGTACTGACTGTAAGTGTGCCTTTACTATCAAAAAACTCTTTATGTCTACGCAGTAAGAGCGAAAAGACGTAAAATCGCTTGGCCGACGTTGACCGGCGTCGGCCGAGCTAACGCCGATTCCGCGTCAATAGGTGTGGGGAGACTCTTAGCATACTACATAACATAATATATTATGCAAAAATTGACCCAAACTAAGCTCTGTATTTATATTATGTTTTTTTTTTATATACATAGAAAACATCCAAGACTCAAGAACAAATACTCGCGATCATCATACAAATAAGCCCATACCTGGAATCGAAACCAAGACCGCTTTTTTCTTTGGCAGGGTCACCTACTAACTAGACTAGCACGTCGTCAACATACTTTGAGTATACTGAGTAAGTTGGTACGTCAAAATTGTGAGCGTATATCATACAAAATTTACTCAGCTCGACTAATTTGACGTTGGACTGTATGCGAAGTTATAATTAGGTTACATACCTAATTATATGGCGGAGGTATTTAGCTTCAAAGGTCGTGTTAAATCAATTAGCGTTGTAAAAGGTTCTAGGCTTTGTCTTTTGTTCAAGGTGAGGCGTCTAATATACCATGCAGAAAATTGGGCTCACGTTTGTACATTATGTTACTTAGTATCCCGAAAGGCACACGGCAGATTTAGTTAAACAATATCTTGCGTCAGGGAACAGAACTTAAGTTTGACAAATGTAATCTTTAAACTTTTAACTTGATATGGATATTTTTAAATAATGTACTTACCTATTCAAAAATTACTTTTAAAAATGTGTTTTTACCAATAAATATTATCTGGAACTAAATCTGAATCTTTTACATTTTATATGACTATATGATTGATACTAAAACTGGATCTTATATAATTTGACTATCAAAACTTGGCACCGCCTAGTCAATTTTTGTATGCCCATTGGTAGAACATAAGCACCACCAGAGTTGTAACAACTTATTTACTGTGTTCTTGGAATAAAAAATCTATTATTATTCAATTATATACTGTATAAAGGCTGTTGGGAGGAAAATATTTTAAAAGTAAGTAAAGAGCAAACGAGCAATTTGGTCACGTGATACTATGCGATCACTACTTTTTTTAAGGCATAGTTCAGGCAAACGAGCACCCATGCCACCAGATGGTAAGTGAGATCTTTGACCCATAGGGATTTGCATTTCTAAGACTACGATATTAAGACTGCCATCCTTCCCCTGCAAAAGCGTTGCCAACTATGAATCCTGCAATGCCAATGGAATCACAGGAGATAGGATGAGGTACGTTATGAAGCTCTCGCTGATCAAACAAATAGTAACACTACACTGTAATAGTTAAACTACTTTATGAGATATTGACGAGTGGAGACGTCCGGCCGGAGTAGTTACCGGTGTTCTGTGTGAGGTCAGTACTACCCTGATCAATCTCGTACATTAGTTGTGTTACTATTCCACGGCATACCTGTATCTTACGAGTACAATACACAAACCAACAAAAATTCTACTGGTCCGATTCTCTGTTATATAAACTACAATGAGGGAACGAGACCTCGTCCAAATGTATCCTAAATCGAAGGCAATTTCACCTATCTGGAGAGTAAACGAAGACAAACGTATACGGAGAACAGACTGATGTGATTGTCCCCATATTCCGTTATGTAAATACGAACGAATTTTGTAAATAAAAACAGAGAAGTGGCAATAACCCCAACGAGATCATGTTTTGCGCGATAAGATGCGGACGGAAGAGCGGGCGGTATCGAGGCACATTTCCGAATAGGCCTGAGACGGGCGAGCAATACGCCATTAGTGGCGTGGCGCAAGTCGCAACCCGGCAAAAAGGCAACCCCCGCTCCGATATCAAACAAATTTACGCGTAAATCAATAAGGACCCAATTAAGAATTTTGGTTAATTATTGTTTAATTGGACGGGCACTCGGCGCGAGCGACTTATTTGCACTTCGGGTCATTTGCAAATACTCCCGCTTTTTATAGATCGCTTGCCGCGGACAATCGATGGCCGGAACGATGGCAAAAACCAGCCAAGTGCCGATTTTTAGGTATTTGCTGATAGCACTCATTGGACTTATTCTGGTATTGTAAAAAGCATTATTATAATGAATGTTATTATGCTTCGTGTAGTAAATAACGACGGAAATTACAGCGTTGTTAAACTTTTCTTATCTGACATGTCTCTAGCAATGGGCTATGGATTTAAAGGCTGACAGATCTCGTGCACTTTGTTAAACATACATGTTTTTATTGTCCACTTTATAATTATCGGTGTAGAGTCAGATCTGTTTCGCAAGTCGACATAGGCGTCATGACTTACATGCGAGCAATCATCTGGAATGAAAACAGCCTAGAAACTCTTATTAAGCGACTGGACTATAATCGCTGTGCTATGGCTTGTCTCTAGTTAATTGCTAATCGCATGGTACGATCTAGGTCCATACGAGCAATTATAGAAATTATTCAGTCGTTAAAAACACTACTTATTTTTTTATGCGCTTAAGCTTGTCTTCGAACTAGAATTTTTAGAAAAAACAAATTAAGAGGGCAGTAATGACATGTTATTATAAAGCTTTCAACTGGCGCGCCGGCGGAAAGTAATGGCTGGCCGTGGCCAAACTTGACCGAATTTTAATGGCGCTCAAATAATACAGTTTTTTTCTATAGAGAACGCATAAATTTAAACTGACTTAAGTGTTACACCGCTGTCATAATATTGATAAATATTTAACCAATATTACATCTGACAACTTACACGGTTCCCTATTGGGAAACTGGGAAGCGCTAGAAGAATCTGACTATTTAACTGGCCCGTGCCTTTTTACAGAATAACATCATATATTTTTTGTTGTACGTTGTAAAGGATATATTCGAAGCTTAAGTAAATTAAATTATCTATAGATACGGAACACCTATTAGTAATAGACTCGATTTCATAATACCTCTGACGCTTAAGTAATTTACATCCAATTAGGAACGAGGAGTTGAGTCGAGACTAATTATCTTGACAGGGGTTAGGTAGGAGTTCGTTTCCCTTTGAGCGGCTGGAGTGTTTGGTCAGAAGCGAGGCTGTAATCCTAAGACGGGTAGATGAGATCAGGGAGGATTCAGGCTGTCCTTTAATAAGCCTGATTTAATAAGCAGCCCGGCCCATCGCCGGGCGTGCCCTTGTTTTTGTTCGGCTTGCCCCGCGGCGCGGCGCCTATCTTTCCACGATCGCCTTCAATATTAAAATTTGATGACAGCGTTTCGAATCCCTAAAATATAAAACGCGAATGAAACGTTATTCCAAAAGATTGTATAACTACCGGAAGATGAATATAAAAATAGCTGTATACATCGACGCTCTTCCAAATTCTTCGGGTATTTGTGGAAAAATTTACGCTACACAATAGGTTGGATGAACGGTCGTTATTAATTCAACCTTATCGTTAAGGAAAGGATAAATGTCAAGATTTATTGGATCACCAATTAAACGCGCCAGACAATTAGAACAGCGATTAAAAATTCATTTGACTCACTATTACTCTTGGAGTGACACATGAGTGTAGATGGAATATAATGGAATATACGAGATAAAGTAAGGCGTTAATTGGCACGTGACCGCCTGCTGAGGACCACTGTGTCGGGTGCTTTCCAACTGGCGTGCTCAACACGCGTTGTCAAGTGATGAGCTTATTCCGCTTATGTAGCATATGTTGTAAGGGAACTAGTGTCAAATTTGCTACGTGAAATACCGGTAGACTGTGCCAATGAATGCAAATATCATTAGACAGATACGTTGTTTTTACGGTGAGAATAAATAATACAGCATCTACGTGAAGAGGCGACTAAGGGAATAAGGTCTAGTGGTGCTGTTTGGCGATGGGCGTAACCTATCACTAATACGAGTACTCTAGTCAAAATCTTGCCCTGATTGTGCAAAATGGTGTTGCAGAATTATCAAGAAGTCTTTTTAGAGCTCTGACTGTCCCACTCTGGGAATGAAGGCGTGATGTTATGTATGTATGTATGAACTTCCAAAATCCGAAAATTTGTGTAAATATCCTCGTGAAATGATTTCCTAATCAGACCATTTCGCAATTTTCGCTTCTAGATACCATAAAGCATTTTCCCCTTATTCTTATCATTTTATTTATAAAATGGTAGGTACCTTATGAGACGCGTAATGTGATCGCAAAAGCAAGATTACTTATGATTAATCTTACTTACTTTTTCTCCAATTCGTTCCCAACCTTTTACTGCGCAGTGTATACAGTGTAATCATACGAGTTGCTCACTCGCGCGACATTGTTAAGGCCTGTCACAGACAGCCTAATTAAAGAGCTCCTGTTTCCTTCGTTTTTGTAACCAGAGCCGCGATCGCGACAACCACCCACGACGTCATATCGGTGATGTGACACTTTATGTAAATACTTGGGAAGCTCGCTGCCGTCGAATCACAATTGAATGTATTTTGATCACGTTTGTGCGTCACCGGCGCTGAATGATTTTACATGCCAAGTGCCAGGCTTTTTAATTGTCACACAAAATGGAGTCAATGTTTAGTTTTGGGCACTGAATGCTGCCAAGGTCAGCTGCGAGTTGTTATTGCTTTGCTTTTTCTTGTTTATTCAGAGTTGGTTTGTAATAAACCTTGTCAATACTTGATTAAATTTAACCTGCCTACTGTGCTAAGCTCGGAGTCACCAACAATTAAACAGACGGCTGTCTTAATGTATTGACTAACAATCGATTAAGATGTATCAGCTACTTCAGATCATTGCAACCAGATTCTACAAGGTATAAGTTTATATTTGGAGACACGGAATTATACTACAACTTTACGGTTATGTTCCATATTAGGATTGCAATCAAAAGCGGACTGCAGCAAAGCTCTACCATTTACTGAAATACCAATATTGTCGGTGCCATTTGTTCTGGTTTATAAAACGCCGCGTATTCACACTATCACTAACATTATGACTGGACATTCGCTACCGTCCAACCGTTACCCAAACGAATTTACATCCAAAATCACCACAGACTAAATAAATTACATCCATAACAGACAGGCATAACGCTGGGAACGAACGCAGCGGTGCACGCGTCATAACAAATGAAATTTTCAATGCTTGAGCGGTACGGAGCGACGCGATTTTTCCATCGGACTCCGAGTCTTGGCTTGCCGCCAGATGGCGCAGTCACTGGCGTAATTTATCTGTGGTAATGGCCTGGAAGACTTCTGAATTATGACACCCTGTTTACGGCTGTGTTATGAGCGGTAAACAATAACAACAATACTTGATTTCGCTCGGGATTCGGGAAGTATACTTGAGCAGAAATTAGGATCGTTAGGAGAGCAATGGCAGTTGTCTGTTCGCCGAATACGTTTGGGTAATCGTACAGTCTCGACGGACATGTGTAAAGATTTGTAGAAGATCCAACAGGAAACGGTTGGCTTGTTCTGGTGTTGCCACACAAATTCTCAATTAGTCTTGGTTAATGTTTTTAAGTGCGCATTTCTATTGATATTTTATTTCATCTTCTGTATATGGGTCACTAGTAGAGTGACTAGATCGAAACACCACACCACATCGCTTGTAGCCCAAATCTCAAAATGACTGAGCCGCTAAATGACCACTTTGCTTTTTTCATTTTATGCCTGTCTTAGCAAAGTCGACGCAGCCCCGCATGGCGGGGCTGCTATTCTTGGGAAATTTGCCCTTCGGGCATTTGAAGTTACCTAACGAACCTAACCTACCTAGAAACGCAAACGAAGTGGTCATTTTGCAACTCAGACATTTTGAGAAGTAGGCTACAAGCGATGTGGTCATTTTGTGACTCGGACGTTTTGAGAAGTAGGCTACAAGCGATGTGGTCATTTTACGACTCAGACATTTTGAGATGTGGGCTACAAGCGATGGGGTCATTTTGCGAGGCGGTAATTTTGCGACCGAGTCATTCTACTAGTGACCTGATAAGACCACTGTATGTATGTATGTAAACAATTTATTGCACAAAAGAAATACCAAAACTATACTAATGTAAAAAGCAAACGTTTGCTAAAGTAAACACAACGTTAGTTAGTTGAATTCATCGGTTCAGTGTAAGTAGTGCCTGATGCCCTTGCCGTATGCGTAAAATGAGAACTTTAGGTTAGGTTACAGAGCGTTAAGAAGAAAGAAACATCTATACATTTTTGGTAAATCCCATTTGGCAGTAACAGCAGGACTTAATCACGATAAAACACTTGCTTATGTGCTGGTCTGTGACACGCTGCGCTTCTTGTAATAGTTGTAATTTTATTATATAGTATTTCTTAGCGAAACTTAGCATGAACATGGGTTGAAGTCGAACGATATTATGATAATGACCTACGAATTTGGCATTAAGTACTTGTTGCAAAACAAAAATACTAGCAGAATCTGTTCAGCTAAAGCAATAACACTGATCAAACTAGTTAATTTCAATTTCGCTTATCCTTTATATTCTTCATAAACACAAGTCATGAACTATTCAATTTTCACGATAGCTATTGGGTACATTATAAAATGATTAAACACTTCTTATTCATCTAAGTTTTAGTTTTGTTGTGTTCTTCTTTTATTTTCCGATAACATAGACATACGACGAAACCAAATTGTAATTTTATTCCAAATAGCTGGTGACAGTATGAGGGTAAGCTACGCAAAAGTTTTGTTTTCCATGAATAAGAAATATCACAAACAGACGTATTTAAGTCATAAACTATTGGGAAGTTAGGCGGCACAGTTCGATAGTCCAATAAAATATGTAACTACATTTCACCGAGTTCCCGTCAATCCCTTACCTCATACCGGTAACCCTAAATGTTTATGGCACCAATATTGTTTACATCGGAATCAATAAAATAGCGAATCATGTTCTACCCTAAGCACGGAGGACACGAGAACTATAACTGTCCCATTTCGCCTATACTACAGTAATAGGGACAAGTAACAAATGGTTGGAGGGAATTCATTTGTTTGTAACGTGGAATACAAAAACAGGGTTGACGCCACGTGTCGCGTGACCGACGAGGAAGCTAATACATCCCCAAAGTCCTGCAGTCCTGAATAAACGTGAAACAGCTAAAACAGCTTTTATCGTTTGACTCGTAAATGTTAAAATGTTCTAGCAAGAGGCAAATCATGACCAGGTTGGCTTGCTGTGTGGTTATCAAGGTAATGAGTCATTGTACGAATGGACTTATTAATATGACTCATGGTTTTACTTTCGAAACAAATGATAATGTGAAAAGGCAAAAGGAAAAGTAAAACGCTGGGGAGTTCTTTCCGGGGATTCTCTAGTTGAAAACCGAGGAGTGCTTCAGGCTGTCAATAATGTAAGGCTCTAGAGGCTCTAAGAATATGTATCCTGCAAAGTTATCTTCTCTCCAGTTACTGTGTGCGTTGTATCTGCAATGTTATTTACGTTATTTTACATTTTATTTACATTCAAAACTTGAAGTACTAGGGCGATTTCGGTAAAATCCTATCCTGTATAAATACTGTGCAAAAATGTAAAAAAATGTAATGTGTAATCTTGTATAATTACCACAGGAATACAAGTTTTAATTTCTTGTTTGTATGTGGGTATCTTTAATATATTATATTGTGCGTCGTCGGAAAGCAAACGAGTAGGTCAGACATTAAAGAAACGATTTTCTAAGCGTTTAATCACGGCTTTCGCGTGTTCTCCATCCGACATAAATGTGGTTTTGCCAATAGCGGCAATGAAATCCGAACTAGCACCGTATTACTCACAAGACCAGTTTATGCGAAAATAAATATCCTATGAATCATTAATTTTCCTTTTAATGGCTTCAAGGAATCGACCTAGATTCTGTGTCAACCAGAGGCCATTTAGATGCTTAGATCGTAAAGGTAATCATTGTTTTTGTGTTTAAAGCGGAAATCAAAACAGTAAACGAATAAACTGCGCTTTGGGCGCTGGGCGACGGGTGTGGGCGACCGGGGCAACGACCCCGGGAAGATATCTATGATAGTTAACAGCACAGCACGGCTATATAGACCATTACACGAATTATCTTAACTACTGTGTGGGGGAAATTAAAATTCGACCCGGGAGAGGACTTAAATAATGCACAAAGAGGGCCCTAGTGTTGCTGTCACTAATGCTAATTTAAGATATTTCTCGATACGTTTCTTTTAAGCATAGGTTCTGTGGTAGGATCTTTAAATAAAAAGGAATAACGAAATAACCTTTTTACAATTACCACTTGAAAAAATCTATAACCTAACGTAAAAATTGAATTTTAATTTTAGAATTGCTTTTTGTGTTCCTAGATAAATGCATAACAAAGTAGGAAAAATAACCCAAAACGTGTCACACCACGAATGCAGACACTCAAATGCATGTTTAAGGAAGAAAGTGCTTGCTTGTGCTTATGTTGAGTAAAATTATGAGCACTCCTACTCGGAATCTCTCGCTTACTTCGCCACTCCTATAAATTTCAAGCACTCTAGGCCAAGTCAGCTCTTGTGTCGATGACTAAGTAAACTCATTTACTCTTTGTACGAGCCATGAGTCGACAAAAATTAAACATAAGATAAAAATTACCACAAAACTACTATTTTAGAAAAATAAAGCTTTTATCAAGTGACTCACATTTGGGATTCAGGCTTTTTACAGAAAATGGGTTTAAGTTGAGTAATTGCAAATAACTATTATGCGTAACCCATGCTTAAGAATCTGAAATATATTTTTATTCTGACGTTTGAGAAATCTTTAAACTTTAAACTACGTACGTATTTTACAGATAAAGTTTTACCAGACAAAATAAATACCACCTTTATGATAAATGTGTGCGAATCATTTTCATTGGTTCTTAAGCAATATTGCAGCACGATTTTATGATCTCTTTCACAGAGGAGGCAATTTTTCTTAATTTGTTCCTCAGTTTATTAGCTTCATTTATGTTCCTTCAATTAACGTAACTCGGAGGTTATTTCTGTATTGGTTTTAAAATAAAGTCTCACCTAAACCATTTGGCCATAATTTTACCTAATGGAAAGTCACGAACGATGAAGTCTAAAATGAAGTACCTTAATAGGTACTAACTTAACTTAGGTTGCTTAACTAGATTATTATTGACTCCCGGCTTGAAAATACGCATTCATTCTTTCAGTTTTCAATGATATACTATCTGCTTTTCGTTATTAAGGGAAAAAACGTTACAAACTAAAATATGGCTTATGTACGGCATAAATTGTAGACGTCTCACGTCAAGTATAGGTTCCGCATTATTTTCACGTTTGCACCGACCCTTCTATTTCCCTTACTCCTGGTCCTTATACCCTTTGAATAAGGTTTGTTTCCTTTATAAAATTACTTGGAACTCGCCGGCTACTAATTAATTAGGATTACCGTTAGCTCCCGCTCATTCTGCTCGCGCGAGATAAACTTTATGGGGTGTGACGCCTTGGAATGGTTCTCAGATTTTAATCCCTAACACCACTTGACCTACTTCTCGCGCAGTTGCTAATCCGCAGACAAAAGACCAATCAAACCTAGTATCATATATCAATAGCAAATAGAGACCTATTTATTGCAGTGAAACTGCGATGTATTCTACTAAATCTGAACGCTAACAAATATTAATCTTGTTTGGCTCGGCATGAATAGAGCAGGCTTTACGGATTGGATCGTTTTCGCCTTGCTGAGTTACTGACGTTACTGTGCATTACAGGTAAATTCCAGCGTAAAAAATTCACGCCCGTGATTACGGAGTAATTTTAAAGGATCTGCCTAATTTACGTACTAAACTTGTTAAATAACATACGTCACTCCCTTCATGAAGGATCTTAGCCCGAAAGTACTTAATAATTTATCAACAAGATTAGAGCGAAAATTGTAACGCAAGTACAGCGTTAAGGTGTTGAATACTGAGAGAGCTGGCTTCTATTTGTTTGGATAACTAATTGAAAAAAGTCGACGCTTACAGAATTTGAAACGCCACTCAAAAACGAAATAGATGACGCATCATTTGTTAGCGGGAAAATATGAAAGAACGGCTCGTGGTTGAATTGAATTTTAGCTCCGAAAATGACTTACAGTGGTTCTTAAATGAGGTTGGGCCGTAAAATTTAACGTCGCACCCGACTGCAGCGCCAGATAGTGTTGATGGGGAAGAAAGTGTCGATAATGTAAATTGATGGAACCGCCTTGTCGCCATAACGCTGATGTGTGCGGGGCGCCTCGGGGATACACCTCTGCTGCAGCCTTATTGGAATTTATGCGTTCCAGAATCACTTCTCGGGAACAAAATGCAAGTTGTGCGGCAAACTGATTCTTAAGTTCTAATCTAAACCTAGAACATATTCATACTTCTGACTCTATCGTAAACCTGAAGCCATTTAAGAATTTATAACGACAGTAACTACTTAGTCTTAAGACGTGTGTGGTACATTTGTTCATAAAATTTAATAGTGTGTGTTCTGTAGCTATGTATTGTGCGGGTATGGGGCGTTTGCTTCGGGCAAACTTGTCGGTGATGTAGCGTGCTCTGTGCTCTAATAGTTTGGACCTACCTCCGGACTTTATGGTCCGTTTATATAGTGGACGTGACCGGATTGGCTCGACCGATGCCCAACTTTACAGAATTGGACATCGTTACTTTGTTTCAATTTGATGCTAAAGTTGTTGCGGCGAGCTTCCACGTTTTCTTGTGATTTCTTTTGTTCACTTACGATATAAATTTATAGTTTTATGCCTATGCTATATATTATATAGTTTTGTAAATTTTGTGTTTCTATAGTTTTCTAATAGAATTTGTAGTAGTTTAATTGTATATAGTGGAGTTGAAGTAGGTTACAAATCATCTTATTAATCATTTTCATGCAGATCTTTTTAGATACCTATTTAAAGCGTTGTTAGATTGAGTTATGTTAAATTCGATGTACGTGAGGCTTACTTTCAAAATTACCTAAGATTTTGTCTTCATTTATATTTTGAGATTCATTTCATAGAATATATAGTAATTTGTAAAATTATTTCATATTAACGACCTTGTTAATATTTTGTATTTTGCTAGGTTAGACGTCTGTCCAACCCAACATTAACGACAATTGTTCAGGATTTCCTGGCTTTAGTGGAAAATCGCTTTTTGTGAAATTTAATTGTGTTACGAGTACATTCCGTGAAACGTTTGTAGATAATTCAAGCGGTCTTTAGGGACAGTGACCGTACGAGTAGTATCAGGTGCAACATTTGAAACCTTGAATTTACATAACGTTTAACTTATGATATGCGTCTCACTTTATAATTAACGTTATTCCCCATAAAAATAATTTAAAGAGGACCTTTACCCAAACAAATCCCTGAAAAGACTGACACTTAGTTTTTGCCGTCCAGTTTTTTATAAAACCCGCAATGCCCAAATACGTCCAAGCTAAATGCAAGGCCAGCGTAGTCCGGAGCGTGCTTCTACACGCGGCATTTGCATAGAAATTAACCTAGCTACCAGGTAACCGAATAACATATGGAATACACAACAGCCACGGATATCATAGCATACTTTGTAACAAACGGCTTTCGTTGCTGTAGGTCTGACGTGAATATAAACTGGTTCTTACGTTATATCCTATCAAAATGAGTAAGCTGATAACTAAAAAGATGTAGTACAGTGAATCAATTACCATCTTAGGTCACTACGGACTATGTTAAAGCGACGTTTTTAATCAAAAAATCGGGCAAGATCATGTCGGACCATGCTCAGTGTAGGGTTCCGAAGCCTTTAAGTACATAAAAATCAACAATTAATAACTACTTCATTTTCAAAGTCATTTGGTGGTCTTAGATTATTTTAGTAAGTATAAACACTTTAATCGCCAGTATCTCAAGAACCAATGATGTCTTGGTTCTTGAGATACAGGCGATTAAAGTGTTTTGCCTACTAAAATCATCTAAGACGGCACCAATTGACTTAAAATAGAAATTTAGTTATTACTTGTTGATTTTTATGTTTGTAGTACTTAACGGCTTTGGAACCCTACACTGAGCATGGTCCGACATGCTCTCGTCCGGTTTTATTTAGTCGTGTAAGTTTTCCTTTAAAATTCGTTATTATGTTCTTTTATTTAAGTTTTTTTTCAGATTTTTAGTATCTGGAGTTTTGGCTGTAAGGGGGGAAGGGGGGGACACTTGAGTTTAAAAAAAAATATCGCTTAAAACGGATTACTTAATCCAAAAACCGTTTTCACAAATCCGTAATATTTTTGAAAGACCTATCCAACGCCCTTACATGGTAGATGAGAAAAAAATACACCCACGTTACGTGTAGGGGAGGGTACCCTAAAAAATTTTTTTTTTACTTTTTATTGCACCACTTGCATGATTAATATGCATATTCATGTCAAATTACAGCTTTCTAGTACTAAGAGTCTCTGCGCTAGACAAAAACGGACGGACGGACATGGGGAAACTATAAACTACGCAGATACATCTTGGTACATGTATATGATGGTATATCAGTTTAAGATTACACAACCGGCCAAACTGGTCTCTCAGCTTTGATACAATTTCCTCTGAAATGAAAATATCGCTAAAATCAATCCATCACATTGACAGACGCATCCTGTCCCTTATTGTTTTATGACGTGCAAACGGAACTCACCCTTAGGGTGGCAGACCACATATTTGGCCGACTCTTTGCTGACAAAGACGTATATGCAATGTCAAAGTTTAGTCAAAAATTAGTAATACGGTACGATATAAATAATAAGGTTAAGAAATAGGGTGTGAAAGCAGTTCCAGCTGATTGTCACAAGTCCATTGTATAATAATTTCCTTTAAAGCTTTTTGCCCTGAATTACGCAATATCGGTAACAATAGTAAGCGATTGCCTCATACAGTTATAACCGGCGCAATAACAGCTGCTCAGGCGCATAAACTGAAACGATGTTCGCTATTGTAGTATTTAATGCCTGTTGCCTGGGTGGTAATCGCACTAATAAATTAGTACTAACTCTTTAGGATAAAAGGGAAATAGCGAACACACACACATCACCGCCCACTCGAAGATGTTCCATAAATCAATACAAGCGAATGGTTTCAATGCATAAAGCTATTAATGTACGTTCGCATTTCTCTCTCGGATATACCACAGGTGCCACAGGCACATTTTTCTTACATTGTACAAGTATTTCATCTGAGTTTCTCACACCTGTTTTTCGAGAGAGTTTTTAGGCTGTGGCATTTTGCGTTCTGTCAGTTTTCTAAATTTGATCACTGATGTAAAGGTTCAGGCCCAATACGTGTTTCGATCCCCTTGTATTCATAACAAATGGAAAATTTATTCACCAGTCCTGTATGGGAACCGTCGATCATAAGAATTGGTGCTGTGATTTATTGAAGATAGAGTTACATGCGCCCTGTTATTATTACAACGGTATTTAGAGTAATTCTTTGGAGCAAAAGTTATGACAGTCAGAACAGTACCTTATAGAAGTCAGTCCTGTCAATTAAACTTCTTTGTGTAGCCTAATTAACCTCGTTCCTAATAATACTCGTACACATTTGTTTTGTTATAACATAACAAGAGATACCGCGTTAGTGAAACATTCCTATGGGAACCAGAAATAAAAAACATAAGCTCAGTTATTTTCGCCGCTGCAAACATTTGGTTTTATTTCCTACAAGTGAGGGTTACATGAGAGTGCTAATTCTACATTGTTCCGTAAATTTTAAATCCAATTTTGTCAGTGACCGGGCGCTCAGCATTCGACGCGCGGAACTCCCCCGGGGAAAATCGTGACTTAAGATATTTTATGGGAGCAGGTTGCCAAATTCAATGCACGTATGGTGGAAATGAAATCAAAACTTTTTGCCACCGGCCATCTTGTGAATGGCTAAGCGGCGGCAGCAAAAATGAAGTATGTAATTACAGTAATCAGTGTTAATCGAGGCCTCGAGGGACAGGTGACGTAAGAGCAAACAATGCCTCATTGTGGGCCCTTTGTTACTTGAATAATTGTTTAAACTGTCCCATTAAGCGGGCCACGGCCAGTGGACCTAACGAATGCTTTTTGTGCGCTATCATTACTACCGGCATCTGCCTCATAGTTATTAACAGCTTACAGACGACCATGATGTGCATGATAATATTTAACGTACATGGAGTTATTTTCGCCGAATCTGTGTTGCGATATGAATTCCATTCTTAATTGTTTTCAAACATTTATCGTACTTCTTGGATCAGACAGACATTATTAAAATAACTTCTGAGAATCGCGCTGCCATACACTGTTGTCATTTACAATTATTTATCTTGATACATAATGATATATTATTGTTTAAGTCGTTAATATTAATATCGTCAGACTTTTGCGTTTTAAACTCTCCTAGAAATACCAGTTAATAACAGAAGTCGTGTGGCCAAGAAGTCTATACATTAGATAAGAGCCTATGGAAGTACACTCGTTGAATTCAGAAAACCTCGATTATTCAGAATTCTCATTTATACAAATGATTGCTGTTTCAAATGATATCCTTTCCAAAGTTTACTATAACCGGCCGCAATGTAAAGCTTGAGACCGGATTAGCATGTGATTCCTGACCAGCCCGAAACCGCGACACGATGCGGTCGATGCACTTAGCTTAGATATATTTAAATCGGCGCCCGCGCAATTAACGGCCGGCTCATTACGCCGATACCACTTCTAATTATACCTGCCTATGCTTCGCTTGCATTGCCGGTATAACCAATCGATTGGACTCTGATTTAAGCTATTGTGGTTTAGAGCAGTAAGCGTTGTCAACAAACATTCTGCGGGACGTATGATTCTTAGATTAAACTGCACCAGTCTCTAAAACTGTGCTTATTTCTCGATATTATTCTGGAATGCTAGATTTTCTGGAAAAAGATTTGTACAGTCGACGTCATAAATATGTTTACACTTTAGTACCTTGTCACTTTAATTCACTGAGACAATTACTAATATTATTATACGAAATTGTCTCAGTGAATAAAATAAAAGTGACAAGGTACTAAAGTGTAAACATATTTATGACGTCGACTGTACTAATAAAAATAAGCAATGTTCCGTTGAGACATTTTGCCATCGAGTCCAAGTATTGAGTATCGAGTTCGTTAGGACAATTCCGCCAGTGTCAAGGTTGAAAGCTACAAGTTATCATAGAAAATGTTTTTCCATAAGTATCCCTATATTGTAGTCGGGTCTCTATTCTACTTTGTTTTTAACCCGTACTGTAATTGTATTGTTGACATGACCGCCTTTAATGTCAAGGTTATGAGCATACAGCCGCAAACACACTGAGAGCGGAGGAGACGCGTTGCGGTGCATTCTCATATTAAGAAGCGGTTCCAAAGCATAGCGGAGGCGTATTTAGTAAGGAAACGCATTGCAGCGCATCGCCTCCGCTCTCAATGCGCTTGCGGCTTAACGTTAACATTACGATAACAATGTGGAAGAAGAGTCCCGATTATTCTATTTGAATGGGATTAATAGATGTCAAGTTTGAGTTTGACGGGGTGTGTAATGACTAATTAATGGTATAAAAATATTTAATATATTTTCGTTTGATATAACAATTTTCAAAGAATATAATCACTCATTGTATATAATAAGCGATTGGTATAATATTAAAATTATATGTATATATATATATATATATTATATTATTTTTGAGATTTTTGTGACGATACCATTAAAAAATACTTTTTTTTTGTGCTGATATCTTATATATCGTTTTAAATAAAATAAAAACCAAATAAAAATAACATATTTAAATGTAAAAGAAGACGCAGAAAGGAGAAAGCAGCAGCAAAGACATATTAAATATACCCGTGTTGGTGATATCGCTTTTGAACCACTACAAAAAAAGAGAAGCATGCAAAAACTTAGTATGGAAAGACAATTGTCCAACCCGTCGCGTCGCCTTAAGGTTTGCGAATAGACCGGATTCACCAGTGTTGCAGAGCAGTTGCGTCTTGCAAAGGACAAGGATACCTATAGAGCTGATTGCCAACCTTCAGTAATTGGAAAGGCAGAATAAGAAGAAAAAGAAGATGAGATAAGCACATACATACATAACATCATGCCTTCATTCCCAGAGTGGGGTAGGCAGAACTACAGAAATACAATAAAAAACTCCAAAAAAACTTGGATAATTCTGTAACCACATTGTGCACAATCAGACGTGTACTAGTGCATAAGTGACAGATATCGGTTGTTACATATAAAGGTTTAAAATAGATAACTAAAATATTACACAATTCTGTGACCAGACTTATGATTTGTATCCTAGTGCGCTGTGAGATTTCATATTTCAACTAGATGGACAGGTTGCCAAAAATATCTCACATTTTGATGTGATGTTGAGGCTGTAGTAAGTTGAAACACAGAACGGACGGGAAACTGCATATGAACCGTAAATATACATAGGAACAAAATGTGTCACACCAGCGTATCATCTAGCTTGGTAATGTTTAATGAATGGTTGCTTCATTTTATCAATTTTTAAGGATTGCCAACAAGTTATATACAAAATAATAAAGAGACATACAAAATAATAGAATTAAAATTTTGTTATTATATTTGTTCGAGGGTAGAGTAACACCACATGTCAGATTTGAAAATGTATAACATAGATATATAACATAATTACTCCGTATAGACGACGGTATGCAGTCGGGTGTTTTAATGCCTGATAATCGGAATTATTTGAAATTTCGCATTTATGCAATTTCGACGAAAAAATCATATTACGAAACGTAACCATGGAACTCCTCAATAGCTGGTCCATCTAGTTTGATTGAACACGTTTAGGCACAGGTAGCGGTAATTATGATAAGCGCGAGTAGGTATTGAACATGTATTTTCCTATTTAATGTTTGTTCAACAAACATTAAATAGGAAAATACACATTGTCCGTTACACGTAGTACTAGCCTAAAGCTTAGTTTGGGACTGGGTCAATTGATTAAAATTATAACTCACTTAAAGATGTAAAGATCGTGACTATAATTAAGTTGAAAATTTTCAATGAATACCTGTATGTAGTCATTATTCCAGTGGCAAGTCCGTTACGATGTATCCTAATTGAGTTGCCACTGGAATAATCGTTGTCGTGAGGTCGAAGCTAGCATGCATTTAGTTGCATTGCCCACTTGAGGGTTATTATAGTTTGCGGTGCGTCTGCCTCCTGTTTATACGTCTGTGTTTATATAACTCGTAATTAAGTAGCTTACGAACAGATGCTATTTCGTGAGTATGTGGCTTCTGGTTGGTAATTTGAGGATACATTCCAATGTTACACTAACGGATAAGGAAAGGATTCATCAATATAATTTTAAAAGAAGGGACTGACTGGCTGAGTGATCGTCAACGCACAGCCGAAACCGCTGGAACTAGGGCCTTGAAATTTGGACTATTCCTTTATTCCGTGCATATCCTATGGGTGCTTAAAATTGGGGGAGTAGCGGGAAACTAATTACACTAAGTACACACACGAACACATACACACGAACACGAACATGAACACGATACACGTACGAAATCGCGGGCGTCCTCTACTTTATTTATAAGTATATTTGTGAACTCGTTCCATAAAATATGCTTTTAAATGACTGATTGACTTATAGATAAACTAGCGACTAACTAACTGGCTTCGCCCGCTGTTTTTTTTTTGTTTCATGTCACTTAGAGGTATAAAAAATAGATGTTGGCCGATTCTCAGACCTACCCGATATGCACACAAAATTTCATAAGAATCGGTCGAGCCGTTTCGGAGGAGTATGGGAACGAACATTGTGACACGAGAATTTTATATATTAGATAGAACTAAATAGCAAGATCTGAAAAGTAAATGATACTTACTTGATATATAGATCAAACGGTTATATCTTCTCGTTGGGTCTTTGAATGATTGGATAAAGTTTCGAAAGGCTTTGTAATGTTTTAAACTGTGAGACTACTTTTGTTCTTAAAATCTTTCTCAACGTAATATGTACTCGTACAATACATACATATTTGGCACCAATTGGTTCAACTTCCTACTCTTATGAAGGAGGACAAACACCGAAATAGTAGAAGAAGGTGTATGGATAAATGAAGTTATAGTGTTCATAATAGTTATTAATTTATTATCGTTTAATTACTTTTTATAATGTAAAACACTGCCAATGAAAACCAGGCCCGGAATCGCTTTATAAAGTTCACATTTCAAGAGCATAAATAAGCCATTAATCGACAAAGGTAATTAATTTCTAGTCACGGTTTTACAGTGTACAATAAAAATGTAAATAGGTAATTAAATCATCAGCCATGTCGTTTGAAATTGTCGGCATCCTTCATACAAAAATAACATTGCGTTTTCATCCATGATCTTGTTTTTTCAGACTTTTTAGTAGGAAAAAAAACGAACTGTGTCTAACAATGGTCTTCAATATTTAAATAGCAAAACGACGTGTAATTTTTGCAGTACCTCTACCAGACCATCGTGTAGCCAGGAAGACGAGGCTCCAAAAATAGGTTTCGTAAAAATATTCGAATATCAATATGATACGGCAATCAATACCCAGTTCTTGCTTGAATTTCACCCCCCAGCTAGATATTAAACGAAAATACTTCATTATAACAACCGCAAATATTCAGCACCATCAATTTTCAAAACAGAACAAGTACGCATCTTCTCCTACAATCGAAAATACACTTTAATTGGAGGTCACAGGGTCATTTGTTGAAAAAGATTGTGGGACGTAAAATGTGTTGCCTTATCGAGGGAGTTACAGCTGATAGCATAATGTTCTCCTAATGAGTTCGTGTAAGAGTGTGGCGTTTAGGGTTGCCGCCGCCGTTATTGACAGATTTGATGTTGGCAAGTTAGGTTATGTTGATATTGCGAGCATTCTGAAGAAAGTGAGGTTTCTGGAAATATGTTGGAAATGGTTGATTTATTTAAGAATATTATAATGTCTACACTCTACATTAGTTTAAAATATGTCTGATTAAAGAACCTGTCAGCGCTCCGGAATCGGGTTGGTTAACAGTCAGCCTAAAGCCAATAGGCAATAACCAATACCGCTGAAAAAGAAAGATTTTAATTCAAAGCTGGAAACACTTGTTAATGTATTTATACTTGCATTGGATTATTATAAGACGAAACTGTTAATGTGTCAACGTTTAAATATACGTTCCAGAAATGTATCTTACTCCCGACAACCCTAACTCCTGCAAGGAAGGGCAGGAGATCGCGTCCCAAGTATTAATTCCACTCTTAGGGAGTACAACACCAACTAAATGAGCATTGTTTAGGGTCTATCAATATGTTGATTATAGTGTGCGTGTGTCTCCGATCATTTCCAACGCAAACGACTTTAACCTTTAAACAGAAGGTGTTTGAAGCTCTGATTTCATTGTACCGAACAGTAAACATTCAAGATATTGTAAACTCATTTATTACGGAGTTAACAATCGCAAGTACCCGTAGGTATTTCGTGTTTCCGCATTATGGAGCGTTTTGGGGTAAGAAATGGAAGGTAGGCTCTGTATTAGGTTTCTTGTCAATATGTTACCTTTGATTGTAATCGGGTGGAGTTGTGGGTTGAGTTTGTAAGCTGATCGGTTTCACGTAAGGTCAGGGTTCTGTGTAATTCTTACTTGAAGATTATTACCAATATTTTGGCGTTTACTGGCTTATACCACTGAACCTCGGCTTAATATTACAAATGGAATGGAATTTATCTGCATGTGTGTATGTTCCTTAACGGTTCAAGCACAGAATACATTTTTATTTTTTATCCAATTTTGTATAGAGATAGCGATGAGTCTGCCTAAGTTTAAGCTAGCAACTGACTGGCTTTTTACTATGTCAACGTTATGATAGCTTTTATTTAATTGACAGCAATGGGGCCGAGTTAAAATAATACGATAACATGTCAAAGTAATAAAGTTTTAAAGAGTAGAATTGAGCCGCAGAAATACAGTACAGTACTTCTATTTTCTTAATTTCTTTCGGCTAGCTGTCGCTGTCTCATTCGCACTCGCATCGAACAGTAATATTTGTCACTCGTGATTCATCGAAAAACGAAGCTGCCGAGATAGAAAGAAAATAGAAGATCTGTACTATAAAAAATCTAAATTTGAAAATTGAAACCATACTGGCGACTCAGAGAGGACGCACACTTGAAAAAATGTAGAGCCGGTGACACTCCTACGTTCTTGACAAATTGTATAAACCCCCTTTATTTAAATCTGTCCAATAACTCAGGAGCTAGAGTGGAAAATTCTGATTTTTAGGATAGGTATAGTTAACCAAGAAAGTCATTTAAGGGTTTTGGACCTTAACGACCTACAAATACACCTGAAAAATGGTAAAAGATGTTCTTGGTTGACTATACAACCAGTGCAATAGCACACAAAACCACCTTCGGGTTTCTCCTCTTCTCTCGCTCGCTCCCATATCGCTATGATACTCGAACCGACTTCACCCGAACCCAAAATACTTTTTAAGCTGTCTTGCAATGTACTTACTTTATAAGTCATTGGCATACGCATCACTCAGAATCAGTTAATGATGATTAAATCGTTCCTTATTGATATCGAAATTGATTTCGATTTTAGAATAACTCCCATCAGAAGCGCAGGATCCTCCTGGTGTCTCCACAGGCTTCCTCGGTGTTTTGGCCCGTTGAGTAGCTACAGCTGCGCATTCCAGGATTAGTACGTAGCGAGCGGGTTTCGTCGGCCGACTGGCATCCCCTACATAGGGAGCTGTTGGTTATACCTAGAACATACTCGTATAAGACGGAAGGATTATTATTATTATTGGGCTATCTATCCAGAGAGGTAATGCAGCCAGTGTCATAGGGACCATGCCGCGGGCGGACCTGTTAGAAGGGGTGTTGTTTTTATAGCTGTTATTTAAGTAGCTTAGTAAGTTTCGTTTGTTTGTTCCCTCGAATAAGTGTTTGTTAAGTGAGCAATGTCCAGTAATGTTTCCTACGATTGTTCGGAGTGCTACTCTATCTAGTGATAGTAGGCGCTTTATAAAACTCGCGTCTGGGTGTGGCACCGTTTCCCTGGATTGTCTGCATGTACGGTGTTTGCCCATTGATTATCATGTTGTTCTAGTGTTCTGTGACGCAACCATGACCTTACCTGGTTTAATGCTAATGGAAGCATTGGAGCGGGACCGATCGCTGGGCTGTCTGATCCTCTCCTGTTGCCTAGAGATCCACTGTGCCCCTTTATCCATTGTAAAGTAACTTGCTTGTTTAGACCTATCAGTTCCAATGAGGAGTGGCACTCTAGTTAAGCCCCGATTGGATTATTTAGTAAAGCCGCCGTAATAAAAATATTCTGAAAAATAACCTGCTATCTATTGCGGTTTAATAGATACAGCTCTTTAAACTTAGGCCGGACGGACGGACATTGTAGTCTTAGGATTGTAGTCTTAAGATTAGAGTCTTGAGAATTCATATGTCTATGTGTATCAGATACTACTTACCATCAGTGGGGTTATGATGACATAACTATGCAGTTCTGTTTACGCTCAGAGAAAAGGACAGAGCTATATAACTTCCATAGCTCTGTCCTTTACGCTCACCGTAAAATGAGTTGCATAGCTAGGTCATAATAACCCCCCTGGTGGCCTGAGTGCTCGTGTGCCTTCTCATTATCATAAAAAAATATAGTTGTTTCTAAAATATCTCCAGAGTACCACGGATAGACTGACATATTAATAACTCTGCGTTTGGCTTTACGCAGTCGGGTATAAAATGAAATAATGCTGATTACTTATGCTTTTTAATGCTGATACGACTTTATATGCATTTTTTATGAAATGCCGTCACACGTAACAACAGGATTTCCAAGTATTATTTTAATTATTCGCACAGCTGTAATGGGATCGTGTGCCCCGGTCATTAGTGTCGCATTAAATAATGCATGTCCCTTGCATTGCACGTTACGTGCATCACATTCAATTGCGGCTAATTAATTCTACTGGTTCTTGCTCCCAGATTTGCATAAATATACGCAAAGAAACCTCCAATTGTATAAAATAAGCTGACTGATAAACTGACTGATTGACTGTATTTCTTTCCGTCTGCGTGTTATAGCAGGTATACCTTTGTCACATTTGCTGTCAGGTATTATATTGCTTTTCACTTACAGCCTTTCTCCCATTTCGGAATAAGTCCAGTACACGAACTCGTCTTAAAATGTCTTTCATGTTCTGTGTCTTATAAGTTCAGCCTGAACTGCTGCTTTAAATTTAAGGGCATTTTTTTCCTTTGGTAGTGGTACACTTAAAAAGATTTTTTTGAAAATCACCCCTCAATGGAAAGGAAAGGGGAAATACCGGGAAACGAATTCTACGCTTACAAAGTCGCGGACGTTCTATACTCTAAGATAGAATAAATCACGGAAGATCAACTATAAATCAAGCAGATATCCATGACCAGTCTCATCACCATCTTCAGACGAATAGAAAACTTTCTTGACACCAATTAATTGCATGGTCGTCGTGTGTATTTGTAGGTATACGAAATGTCTGTACTTAGTTGAACAAATACTTGTAAGATTGAAAATAATGAGGTTTTAGCTGGAAGTCTAAAAAAATAAATATAATTCAATCTGTGTAGAGAAAATAATTTAACCTATAAAGCGGTCGGACGGATTTAAACTTTATTTCTTCAAACTTTTGAGTAATTTTATAAGAGATGATAAAGACGACGCGCATCCAAATCTATTTCAGAAAGAAATGTTTAGAATTCTCAACAATTAGGAACAGATATTCAAAACAAGTCGGTTGGCCAAGAATTCAGACACCGCTTCCTCTTTTTATCTACTACGCGTACTAAATCACCGTAAAACGTATCTTCTTTGTTCTGATTTACATTGTTTATGTACAAAACAAAATATAGGTTATGTTTTAGTATAAAAATATACCACGATAAATATCCAGTGAACATTAATTGCTACGCTCTCGGCTACACAACAAAAGCGTTTTGGCATTAAACTGCCAAATGGCACATTAAAATGTCAGACATAACAGCAATCACGCCACGCGGAATATTGAGGGAATGGCGAAACGGGAGTGCGCTTTGTTACACCTACTTATTTGATGGCTTGACGGATTCAGTGCCGAACATTTGAAATTGGTTTATTTTAAAGGAGAATAGGTGAACTTGGTACTGAAGGTATTTATTACAAACTAAATGGATGTAATTTAACGTGTATTTGCAAAAGCTTTAATATTTATTAATGGGCCATTTTAAGAGTACTTTATCATAATCCTTATCTTAAAGATGGGCCCTTACGGATACATTTCGACCCCTTTAGGATCTTTTGTGCAATTACCCTCTTACACAACTCAGCTGTTCGAATGTGCAGGTTTCCTCACGAGGTTTTTCCTTCACCGTAAGAGCATCGGATAATGTACTTAAGTTAGAAAAACTCATTGGATTTGAACTCTGTACCTTACGATCACGAGTCGACCCACTAAGCCACTAGGCCACCGACGCGACGCTCTTTTAGTGTAATTGGTCGGTTTTCAAAAAAAGTGTACACTTCGTTACAAACAAAAATTAAAAAACTAACTTTTCCATTTCGTCACAAAAATTAACGTATCTAAATGTATGCGGGTTACCTTCGTTTCGTCAAAAAGTTTTTGGTCAAATGTTTCATTTCCCAAATTTTCATTTGCCAACCCGCTTTATTTTCTGTAACGGTAAATATTTCAGGATTTTATAAAAGCTAACCTAACCTACCCTATAGGGTTCTACGCGATGGTACTAAAATAAATTCTAAAATATTTATACGACATTGGTTTGGCAAATGAAACATTTGGGAAATGATACATTTGACCAAAAATATTTTGTGGCGTGACGAAATGGAAAAGTTAAAGTTTCTAAATTGTTTACCTTACCGATGTACACTTTTTATGAAAACCGCCCAGTTATTTAATTATGGATTAAGTTATACTTTAGTTTTAATTTGTATTTTTGCTCTAGTAAATCATTAAGAAAACATATTTGCAAAAAATAGTTATCGTTTTCTACTTTTACTTTTACTTTTTTGATGACACGTTGACCTAGTTGGGAGTGACCCTGCCTCCGAAGCCAGCGTTCCCGGGTTCTAATCCCGGTAAGGGCAGATATTTGTGTGATCAGCATGAGTATTTGTTCCTGAGTCTTGGATGTTTTCTATGTATTTAAGTATTTATTTCTCTATCTAAGTATGTGTATCGTTGTCTTGTACCCATAGTATAAGCCTAGAGCTTAGTTTGGGACTAGGTCAATTTGTGTAACATTGTCCCGTGATATTTATTTATTTAATTACCCTTACATAATAGCAACAATATATCTTTCTACACACTAACACTGGCAAACATCTTGGTCTGAATGTGCAATGGGTGTGTATCCTTCTACAATAATTGATGAAATGCCACCCGAAAATGCATGCCCCTTTAAAGAAACATTGAGTTGTGGAGAAAATGTGTAATACGTTTTAATTTTTAAGTGAAAACGGACCGGCTTCGGTTTTCGCTGACTCCTCGTCTAGCCGACTAATCGGGCAGAGAGCGTCGTCTCGTCGGCAAATTGTCGACAATTCTAATTATTTTAAAGAGCTTCGTTTAAGGAATCTTATAAACTACGTTGTAAATTCTTAGTTAGCTTCTGGTCCAGAGTACTCAAAGCAAAAATTCCCTGGAAATCTGGGGTTAGGTACTCGAGAAATCGATAAACTATGCGAGACCGTCGATGAACTTACGTAAAACTTTAATGGTAGAAAATATGAAAAAAAACTGATATTTGGTTACTGTTTTTCATGATTTTGTCGTTTTAAAAACACAGGTTAGCTGGAAGTGATTTCGCCTTTGTACATTCATACCCTGTAAATATTGTACATATATAATGTAACGAAGATTAGAAATCACATTATAAGAAAGTGATATTAATTATCATATACCTACGAGTGAGATGTATCACTTTGTTTATACTTGGGGCCTTGTTTTGCGCATCTTAATTATGTCAAAATCAAAATATATTTATACAATAGTAGTCATGCTGTAGGTAAGAAGTATAATAGATTATACAGGTTTCAAGTATTTTTTTAAATTTTTATGTGTCCATTACAACATCACAGTCACAGTATAAATTGCACTGCATGTCAAATTATAAGTTATTACATTGAGATCGTCAGAAATTAAAATTAGAAATAAATTATAAAATATCTTAAAAAATATGAATATCATAATTTTGGTCTACAATAATTGAAATCATTCAATAAAAATCGGTACCTAGATAGCTACAAAACTTACTTTGCAATCTTATAATTTAGTAGCATTGATTAACTTTCGAAGAAAATCTAATCTGAAAAAAAAAAGTGTTTTTACCTCAACACCTCAAAGAGGGTGGTTTTGCTGTTTAAATTCGATTTTGCTGAGAACGTGAGACAAAGTAACTTTTTAATTTTTGTTCCGTGGCCGTGGTGCGGCGCACGGGCGGCTGGGGATGTCGTTTTATTTTTACAATGGTGTTTTTTTACCTTATAGTAGTTTATGTGACTGTTACATAATAACATCACACGAGTGTTTTAATGTCTAATTAATCTAATTATGTACAGTTTCATACACTGCTTTATCTACATACATAGTATTATTATAAAAAACAAAACAAACTAAACTATTTTTTGCGATGAGACAAATAGGACGTCAAAAATGGCGGCACCCGTTTTTAGGGTTCTGTAGTCAAACTAGGAACCCTAATAGTTTCGCCATGTCCGTCCGTCCGTCCGTCCGTCTGTCCGCAGCCTAGAAAGCCTAGTACCTTTAGTACTAGAAAGCTGTAATTTGGCATGAATATGCAAATTAGTTACGCCAACAAAGTACACGTAACGTGGGGATGTATTTTTTTTTCTCGTCTACCCTGTAGTGTGGGGTGTCGTTGGATAGGTCTTTCAAAAATATTATGGGTTTGTGTCAACAGTTTTTCGATTAAGTATTAAGTAGTTTATGAAATATTAAGCTTTAAAGCGCTAATTTTTGTTAGACTCAAGTGCCCCGATTCTACTTACTGCAAAAATTACAAGTACTAAAAATATGAAAAAATCTTAAAAGAAAGATCATATAACGAATTTGAAAGGAAAACTGTCACGACTAAGTAGCCATCATTATTTGTTGAGATACAGGCGATTCAAGTGTTTATATCTACTAAAATCATCTAAGACAGCAACTTGACTTTAAATAGAAAATTAGTTATTACTTGTTATTTTTTATGTTGGTAGTACTGAACGGCTTCGGAACCCTACACTGAGCATGGTCCGACAAGTAACAAGCGATATTTGTCAAAATTGTATGCAGTTGACATTTCATTTCGAATAAAATGTCATTTCGAGTGATATTAGAATCGAGGTCAAACAAAATTGCTTTGTTTTACAAAGATGTTCGAAATTTGAATGTAATATTGATATCGAATTTGATGTCATTCATTATTAAGCAATAATAAAACTTTCACAAATAAGATATGTGTTCTAACAAAACAGTTTATCTTTATGGTAGTCGTAATTTGCGATTTTTGAACGCATCATAGAGGGTTTTTTTTTTTTTTTTTCTTTATTTACTTAAAAAAAATACAACAAAATTTAACATACAGATCTGCCAAACTGCGTAACAGTTTGTTGGCAGAAAAAAGGAAGTATGTAAGCCCTACACCTTACAATTATTTAAATTAAATTAGGTATAATAGGTACTTAAATTAAATAAACCCGCTTACACACGGCGGCTACTAACTAAACCTTGCGGTCACAAACTCACAAGTCACTACCTCGAGCCACCAGGCCACCGAGACCAAGTAATTTCTGTTAGTAGGTATGTAGTCGTTACGAGACAATTCAGATCAGATTATGATATGTGTGTAGATAAAGGTTATATTTTCTCGCTGCTAAGGTGAAAAATTGAGTGTCCAACACAAGACCAATGTTATTTGCGTCTCGTGTCTTTGAATCCCTCGCTGCACTCAGGATTCTAACCTAGAATCACTGGCTACGCTCTTGATTCAATTCTAGAATCATTCGCTCACTCGGGATTCAAAATCAACCCTCGCAGCAAAAAACAACTTTTCTCTCTTGTTGCACAAATAACTATTGTCCTCTCAGTGAAATAAGAGCTATAGGAGTGATATATCGCTAACCCTTTCACTGACTAAAACTAGTCAGATTTAGATTCTACTCTCCCATTGCCATTTTTGTTCCGTCTTCGTCATTAATTATGATCTTGTGAGACTGCTCAAACGCTAGCATCCGTTTAACGTGAAAAACTCGTGATATCTTCATCAAAGTTTCTGCTCCAATTCACTGGAGATTTAGAACCTAGGCCGAAAATGATTCCCCTAGAGTACCTACGTCAAAGCACTCAGTCATAATGTCCGAGAGCTGTGATACGTCGCCCGTAAAGTGATATATTGGTATAAGGTATAAAAATGACATACTGGACAGGTACAAAGGAAAGGCCTTTACTCGTTAATAACTTTGACTATTCCTTTGAGTTGTGAATTATGCTGCAAAAAACATTACTTAAGATTTTTTTTTTCAAGTACTTCAAGATCTCAATTAATAATAATCACAACCTTGTATGATTAATGGTATGGTATAGATTATATTTTTGCAACTTGAGTGAACTAACGATCCAGCAAGTTTAATACGACCCAGGTGACTTAAGGCTCAGTTTAATTAGTCAATAGCCCGCATGCTTGTAGCAGTCCATTGACGAATTACTATAACATTATTGAGCCAGGAGCTATTGCACCAATGCAATGTATCACGAAAAGTATGCGGGCTAACCAATGAAACTGAGCCTTTATCCTCGTGAGACCCGGTATTCCAAAGGAGAGAAATAATCGAACCAATTCAGTTTTTACTTTATTTTAACGACCGTAAAGTTATTTCTTATTTGTTTCAAAATTATTAAATGTCATTTAAGAGCGAAGGTAATTGAACTTTATTCCCTTCCTGGTAGATTAATTCCCCCCTCTCAAAAATCTCCCTATTTGTAGTAACAGTGGGCCTAGTCTAGGACGCTCGAAGGATAGGAAAACAATAGATCAGTGATCATAACCACTCGGTATCGATTTTTTTTTTGTGTTGGACCATCGCATCTGGTGAAAGAAAGAAAGTAAGAAAAATAATTTATTCGTGGCAAACAGAGAAACAAAAGGAACAACACATACATGACATAGACAAAACGCCTGTTTTCACGAAATGGTCAATGGCCAACTCAGCGTTAAGTTGGCATAAAAGCCAGCGCTGGTCTTCCGTTGGCAGATCACTCACCAACCGTGGTGGTGGTAGGTACGACCTGGTAGGGTCCGTTCGGATCGCTACCACAATCTTATCAGTCACACCATAGCAGTGTTCACATTGTTATGTTCCGGTGTTGGGTTAAGACAACCCGTAACCCGGAAAATTACTAGCATAATGGCATTCTATCTTAGTCCTTGGGGTTAGAAATGCATTTGCAGTCTTAGGATTGCTGTCTTAAGATTGCAATGGTCTATAGCCTTCGTGTGGCCTGTGTCCTCGTTTGCTTCCTCCACGGCATCAAAACGCTATTTCAATACAAACTAAGTCAAATAAAACTGTAAGAAGCAATCTCTTGTTCGTAGACTATGGGAAGTGTAAGCCCTTATCGCCTGGGAATCAGCACGCGAATTAAAAATGAATCACCAAGTAGGTGGGACTCCGTATCGTAGTTTCAACGCTATCATGGCAAGCTGTAATTTCTTTAAAATCGCTACGGAAATAGGTTTTTATATTGAGAATCTTTTGGTGAAGACCCGTATCTATGAAGTCGTATCCAAATCTAGCCTATTTTTCAAGTATAAAGTACAAATAAAAAAAGGGGCAATCAAACTGATATTTTACCTAGTCCCAAACTAAGCTCTAGGTTTGTATTGTGGGTACTAAACAATTATAAACTTAGTTATATAGAGAAATGCATAGAAAGATTCAGAAACAAAGAAAACTTACATCTTTACATCACACAAATATCTGCCCTTACCGGGTTTTGAATTTTATTTGAAGCTTCGTAAGGAGGGTCACTACCAACAAGGCTAACGTGTCGCCAAATAATGCTGAATAGTAAGTATCTATTAATTACGAGTATTAATATCAATATAAACATGCCTAACGAGCCTTGTTTACAGTTCCAAAAAGTACCACTCAATATGGCAATAGAGTTTAGACAAGCTACCTCCCTTATACATTAAATAATTTCCCTATAAATGTTGTTGAGAATATTGAAATTAGGAAACCAAAACAAATAAAAAATATAATTAGAAAAACACTAATGCATGGTATTAAGGAATAAAATATGGAAAATAACCTGCGGATTAGAGTAACCTCTTGTTAGTTAATATAATCTTAAAATATTAAAGATTGTGAGAAGAAGTATTGTAAAAGCTATTAATATTATTTTTATTTAGATGTAAATAATATTTTTTTCAAGGGAAATAGAAAATTAACGAAATTAGGATCAAATTTTAAAAAGACTTTTATTAAAACTAAATAAAAATAATAAATAAAATAAAATTCATTTAATTCAGACAACGAGATCCATAGAGATTGTTAGTATTACACAGAGCTTAAATTACTATGTTAGTGCCTAAACTTAAGTGAAGAGAGGACCAGTACCTGATCAGGCCACTGTCCCATCTCTCAGCGACGACGGACAGGAGACTGTGGCGGCTGTCGCGCATCCTGCGGAGCGTCGCGGCGCAGCGCTTGCGCAGCTTCGCGTGGAAACCGTCCACGCGCGCGTCCGCGAACAAACCGGACGCACTGCAGTATCGCGGCAGCCGCAACAGCATCCTGAACGCGTCGTTGTACTGTACACGCATGGCATTTATAGCCTGTTCCGTGTACCTCGTCCACAGGCTGCAGGTGTACAGCGATGTACAGTAAGCTCGAAAAAGGGTGATTTTAACTTGCGATGTACACGGACTAAACCTGCGGGCAATCATATTGGCCCTGACAGCTAATGCCCAGCGCTCTCTTTCAATATCTGCGTCGTCACGCAAGTCGTCGGTAACCAAGTGCCGTCGGTAACCAACGAATGGTTGGGACATGCGATGGGCACTTGTTTCCCGTCTTAAAAACCATATATTCGCTTTTCAGCATATTATATTTCCGCACATAATATTATAAACGCCGGTATTTTAACCAATAACCGTAAAATGAACTGCATAGCCATATCATGATAACCCCCCAGCTACAATGATCAACACTGGTCTGTAAATTATCTGCCTAACAACGAGCCATTTCAAAAATCTGCCTCAGAAGCATAACTTACGTACTTCAAACTCAATGATTTACAATTTCAACATTACACATCACGCCATAAAACTCCAAGTGACTGGACTTAAATTTTGAGTTATCGTAAACCACTTTTGTAGTAAAGGATTTTTCTCTAGAAATGACACGCTTACCGAAACTAGCCCGACGTTGTGACAGTTCGTAGTGAGATCTGCAAAATGAAATGTGGTCGTTGTCGCTTGGACCGCTCTCGGAAACTGTCCGGGGAAGATCCGCTTAAGGATTTTCCACAAAATGCACCGGGATAACCGACTGCGAGATGGAAACCTGAATTTCCCGTTTTATTTCTATCGACGCTGGCAAAGATTGGCAAAATCTAGAGTAGCACAAGCTGATCTATTTAACACTTCGTTTTAGTTTTACGACATGATTGATAACGTCACTCTGACACGGTTCTATGGTGGATCAGGGTTCCATTTTACCGATTGTATATGCTTTTACACATACATATTTGCATAAAGCTAGTCAGTGAGGTTAGTGAGTTACTAACTTAACTACTAACAAACAAGGGGATAAGATAAGAAGAATTATATTAATGTTCAAAAACTTATAATATCTTGGTGTAATATATAGGCTAAGGCACTGTTTGGACTTTGGGTAGCTTGTATTAGCCCATAAGTTTTTATCGGTTTTCCATACTGGATTCCGCAGTATGTTGCCGTACTTACAATGTTATTTTACGTTCTCGTCTCAAAATATCTCGCACATATTCTGGTAGATTGTAATCCATAAGGCGCCATGTAGATTTCTGCTGTCTGCTTCTGTGTTTTAACGGGAGAATATAAATGGAAACCAAACCAAATAGTATTTTTATGTAATTCACGGAACCATCCGACCCCAAACTTACTGCTTACCTACTTATTTTACATCTCTCGGTTTGAAATACGAACAATGGATTGTTCCTAACTCCGTTGGGATCAAACTAGGCTGCAACATTTTAAATCATATCCAGACAACTTCAAAGAGTAACTTTGAATCTTTATCATTTAGAATGGTGCACTCTGGAGATATTTTTAATGACTAAATCATTTCCTTAATGTAAATCCAGGAGGAGGCTAATATCGTTTTTGGAACTTTGCTATAAAAAAAAATGTTTTATAGTATTTGTTTGCATCTTGGTTAGGTTTTAAAAGTTTTACAGTTTCGGGGGCATTTGGCTAGAGCTAGACTAGCATAAGAGAGTAAAAGAGCCAATAAACTATTAACTATACAGTCCTTAACTCTTTCAAATGTTTTTAGACCCTTACCTTAGATTTTTACCTTAGCTACTTAAAACTTAATTACAATAGAATACTTCTAAACCGTTTGTTAAATATTCGTATCGCATCTAATTATTTCCAGGAAACTAATCCAGCGATTACGGCGTCAAAATACGTTGTAAGTTTGTAGGTCAGTGAATTTAGACCAATAGCCAAGCTCCATTGGCTAACGTTATCATGCCGCTGGAACACAATTATGTCGGCTGATCGGACAATAATTAGTCTGCTCGTGTAGGGCAGGGTCGGGGATTATGTACTTCGAGAAAATTACAACACGTTATATTGTACTCATAACCTACTCGACTACACGTATGGGCACGTATGGGGATGGAAATGTCTAATGCCCGCTCCCAATGTTAAGGGCTGATTTTTTAATCTAAACTTTGTTAGGAAAGCGGTTACCTTATCTATCAGAATTTTTGGGCCGGGCATTGGAAAAATCTGTTCTAAACCAACAATTGTTTCTTTACTGCGGTCGTTTTCGGTCCAAATCGCAGAATTATTAGGCTAATTTAAGTTAAAATTTGACATTAGCCACATTCAAAATCAGTTGATTTTATCATTTTATTGTTAAAGTGGTTTCATAATTATGGTCAGTGGTTTCGTTCCCAATTGGGAACGGACATAATTTAAGTGTGATCTATTTCGATCCGCGGTGCACCAAATATTATGGTGGTAATTGGGGCTTGGGGCAGTTATGCAGATTCAAATGAATTATTTACTTAATTGGCATTATTGTTATTACGCCGCGGAATAATGACGTGGATATACTAGAGCTTCGAACAAGAGTACAAAACTATCTGGTAAGTGCTACTATAAATAATACCACAAGGTCATTTTTCGAACACTGAATTAAAGTAGAAAAAGATCTGCTGTAGGATTAACAGGCAAAACAGCAGCAGCTACTATTGTTTAGCCTTAGAGTATCACGGTCACCGTTCCGGTTTCCTCTCATAGGCAAGGCATCCGTTACTCTCGCACATACATAGTAGACAGAAAGTGGCAGATGTTTCATCCACGATTCTCCACATCGATAAACTGGACCATAAAAATATAGATCTTACATATAGGACAATACAACCAGTTTACAATCAGTTTTACAATAATATAGGATTAATAAAAAATATAATAATTAGGTTATAAACTAATACTCATTATAATTTGCATAGCATTATTATATTTGATTAATTCGTTAAATTACAATTGCGAATAATTTAAATTATATTTACATAATTTTAATTTTATTTTACATATTGTTATTGAGTAATACCCGCTGTTACTCTAAGCTTTTATCCCATGAATATTAACACTAAAATTTTGACTAAAACAATCTGTTAGTATGTTTCAGTTACACTATTACAACATTGCATTATCAGACATCCGATATGATAACGTCACAAAGAACAACTCCAACAAAAGCCCATACAGAAATCAGACTGAACGAGTGTGTACGAGTATATAAAGTACTAGGTTATCGAAGCCCAAGTTCCCCACGTTACGTTTCTATTGGTGCGCGAGTATTTACTTTGTTCAATGGGTACGGAACAGCGTCTGTCTCCTTTGAGACATTTCCTTCGCAGAAAGCAAGTTCTTAGACGGAAATTATCACACAAACGCGCCGGATTTATGACTTAGCGGAAACCGCCAATGTTGACTTATAGAGAAAGGATTATTGCACAATCGTCTACCGTATTATCATGCTATCTATTCAATTTTATAAACCTGAGATGATATTCGTATTAAAACGGCTTCTTGTGGAACGATCGATCGAGCGAGAGAATTCATAGTTTTAAGCTACTTCATTGGGAATGTACGCCCTAAAACGTTGTTTCTACGCTCTGATGAGAAACATAAACTCTCCGGTTAGTATTTCGTCTGTCGAGTTGTAAATCGAGTTTAAGAGAATCATCAACCTGAAGTTGACAACAACTTAGAGGACTTTTATACGCTATAAAACATAATATTTTGATTATTATATGAAATTGTCGTAGTTAATGAAAGTGACAAGATACTAAAGTGTAAATATATTGATGTTTTTTTACTTAAAGCCCCGTATAAAGTCATGGTCATAGTCATATTCATTTATTGCTTTATGTTATACACGAGGTCTCAAAAATACAGTCGGTAGCCTAAACATAAACCCTGCAAGGGCACTGCATCAACACAAAGTAATGCATCTGTTACGGATAGAGATTTGTGCACTCACATTTGGTACTTAAACATGGACATACCGTAAATAAACTGCACTCGGCTTGCGGTCGTTTATTCGTACACAGTTCGTACATATAATTACATAATATCATTCATAACTATGAATGTAATAAATAGTAAAATCAACAAGTAAGCAAGGCTTAGAGACAACGGAATACATGATGGTCGATTCAAGAAAGCTAAATGGTATTCATAACTATCTCACATTTAAAAATGTCATTGTTCAAAAGACAGTAATCATTAATTCTATTAGTTTTTCCAAGCTGAAAACTTTGAACAAAGGAAACAAAAGAGATGTGATATTAAAATGGCTTTAGGGAATGCTTTGATATGGCTTCCTGGGAAGGCGTGAATGGAGCTCTTCCGTTAATTAAAGTTTAAACTATGATTACAGTGGGGAAGAAACCCCGGGCAAAGTAAAACCATATTTAACAACCGATATTTTCTTTGTTTAAGTGCTGGTTAAATTTAATGAAGGAGTTAAACACAACATTAACTTGATTTGTACTTTAAATTATAATGAGAACCAACTGAAAATTCCTGTTAACACAACTCTAGGGACTTTCGAAACAACGCAGCTAGACATCTTGTTAATAAATTAGGTACCTACCTCCATTTGTATTTTCGTCAATCAAATCAGATCAAATAATCATTAATTGCAATGTAAGATTAGGACGTTGTAATGCTTTATTTACAGCTTGTTGGCAGTATCGGTCCTCGGTTTTTTTGCACTAAAGTCATTTAGCTCGTCGTTATCGAGTAAGTTACGTTAACGTATCGTCATCGAGAAAATATATATGGCAATTATATCAGCGCCCTCTAATATGTATAAACTACTTCAATTTGATAGCAAGTTAACATTGACTTTGACTTTCGTATCGTCATTGGTAGTAAAGGTGAACTATGTGTATTTTTTTTTTATATATTAAGTAGAAGGCACCCGAGCACTCAGGCCACCTGATGGTAAGTGGAATCTGAGACCCATAGACATTTAAATTCTCAAGACTATAACCCTAAGACCTCAAATGCGTTGCCAACCCTGAGGACTAAGATGGAATGCCTCTATGCTAGTAATTTCACCGGTTGTCTTATCCCCACACCAGAACACAACAATGCGAACACTGTTGCTTGGCGGGTGGTTAATGGATAAGATGGTGGTAGCGATCCGAACGGACCCTGCACAGGGTCCTACCACCACTAAAACCAAAACGTCAGTTTATTGTAGGGGTTCGTGCTACGAATAGGTTCAGAACACGATTTGGAGTCAATCCTCCTTGAAGGAAAACTGTTCTAGACAAACATTTCACCAGGAGTTCAGAACCTGCAGTTTACTCACAACTGTCCTTACGATTCAAACAGAAGTTAATCCAAATCAGCAAAGGCGATTCGAAAACATGATGCACGATTGAAACGTTCGTGCAGTCATTTATTAAAATCGTCTTATTTATAAAAATCTTACAACTGGGACTTACAAAAAGCATAGAAACATACGTACTTATGTCAATAGGTACCTCAATAATGGTAAAAACAATTTCTCTCCACGTATTTCGCACAGTTGCATACTCGATCATCATACACATTGTACCCCATCCTTAAGTCGAATTTCACTTTATCGTATTATTTTATCGAATATCAGTCCATCAAAAGTTATTTTCTGCTAAAATGATGTTTTTAGGGTATCTTAAGCATTCATTACGTAAGTTAGGTTAGGTTAGACTCGTGACTACCAAAAAGAAGAACTCATATGGCGATAAATGCCTTTTGATGAAATTAAAATTCTGCGCAATGACTCGTTCTTTGAAAGGTGTTTCGGTAAAATAATAGGAACACCATTGCTTCACTAACAACGAAACATCTAATTTAACTACACCAGATCTCAAAGCGTAAAACTTGCCAAAAAAAACGGAGTTCAAAGCGTTCCCGGCCCTAAAGACCCACCACTGTCACACCTGCAACTTCTCAGAAAACTTCCAACAAAACTAAGGTACCTTCAAGCACTAAATTTAAAACTTGTGTCCTATCTCCTTCATTCTCACGTTGTTCTGTATTAAAGAAAGAAGACGAAGCTAATTTAAGTTCGAACTTCGGTTTTAGGAGTAAAACTCTCGATCAAAGAGTCAGTTCGCTTCCCATAAAACAAGTCAATGGTTTATCTTCAAATTTATGTACGCGGCGTTTCTCGCTTTGTTAAAGAATACACACTCTCGCCTTTAACAGTTAATTAACTTTCCATACCAAGCATCCTCATCTTTGTACAAAATTGAAACCTTTTCGTGATGTCGGCCCTGATTGAGTTCACTTTGTTTAGTCTATGGGTCATTAGGGCTGATCGTTATAAGCACATGAAAGTACTCTCCTTGTGTAAGAAGTCATTAATTACGATTTCGTTGAATGAAGATTGGATTGTACTGTGTTGCAATAAGTTCTAGTGGCAGAATTGGGCTAATTAGAAATTTCTTCTTCTACATTAAAGTGATACTTGATAAATAATTCGAAAATTCACAGTTACTTTTAATGAAGCGTAATTCAAACTTTTGAAACGGCAGGTCACTAAAGTTTCATCTTCTCTTTAACCAAGTCGTCATCTTCGTCAAAAACAGAGAGAACCAGTGGGTTCTGTTTAGTAAAATTCAAGCCCATTTATGTAGTAATCCTTTTTTAATTAACCCCTTTGCTCTTAATCCTATGGAGCATACTTCGCGTTCGGCGAACTGTGTAGATAAATAGAGACAGTTTTGTCCTGGACTCTCTCCAATTCCACCCAATTGTCGATTCCAAATAAACAAAATATTGTACATACTGAATTTATCTTTAACTGGACTTGGCGCACATAATATATCAATGCATCATATATGGCTACGTTCAAACTATTCTTGCTTTGATAAAACGGTACCTAGAGGAAGCCTTAGGAAATCTTATTAGCCGTCTTTATTAAACTTTCCAAAGCAATGGAACGAAACAAAGGGCCAAGGCTAACATATAGCTTGGGACGTCACGTTTGAGAATAGTGATTACAATTAAACCATTCATAAGTTACGTGGTATACAAAGAAAAATGTATGTAAGCAAAGGTACGTCAAATATGACGGCGGTGGACACTTACGTGGTCGGGTTCCTGTTTATTCCACGTAATTCTTAGTTACGGTTTTTAAATGTTTCTTTTACTAACTCGGTCTCCTCCGCTTTATAATTCCATGGCATTATTAAATATTTTGATTTAAGTGCCAATTAAGCCGCTAACAGTAGGTAGCGAAATTTCGTGAACCGTAAAATTTATTCCACCTTAATCACTCAGATGGTGTTATTAATTATTTTTAAACGGTAACCGAACACCTGTACCCGTCGGTATAATGCCCGGTTCCCACAGATTTACAATCCGACCGATTACGGAGAGCAAACAAAAGATGCTCTTCGATTCGTTTTGCATAATGCGTAGGTGGCAATGAAATATGCATCCTCGTCTTACTGCCACAATACCAAAGAAGGCGGCTAACTACAATGTAGTAATCGAAGCATTATGTACTCTATTGGATACCACATTAAATTTGAAATACTAATAGGTACTATTAATATGCAGTTAGCCGCCTTCTTTCACTCCACATCCACTATGATTTGATACTGAGAGGGCAGCTCGACCGTTCTGTGTTAGAGAGAATACGCCTTTTGTGTCTCGAAGTTTTATGCGAATTACTAGGAGTGCGACAGCGACTCAGGCTGTTCGCTTTTCCCGCGGGAATGCGCACACGACACGCGCTTAACGCTCCTACACCGAGAGCCATAACGCTCTTAAATGGTCTTTCAGACAAGGTCCAGTATACTGATAATTTTGCGGATAAGTGGCATATGTGTAACTACGCAAAATAGATTTAATTTGAAGTTTTATATTGTGAGTGCTGCGTTATTTAAAAATAAATAAATCATGTCAGCGTATAATACTCCGCCTCTGCCTAGATAGCTAGATTTTTGACGTGTAAAATTGCCTTTGTGGGCTACTTACTGAATGAACATATTTTACCGTGTTTTAGTGTGTAAACGCGGTTGCTTCTTTAGTATAAACAAACGTACATAACATCACGGCTTCATTACCAGAGTGGGGTAGGCAGAGCTACAGAAATACCAACAACACAAAAAAGACTTGTTTTGGCTATGATACTATACTCGTAGCGTAGGTTTTCGGTGTATAAACCAACGGCCGCTAGTATACATATGAACGTCCAGAAAATAGGTTTTCATAGGTAACAACCGCGTTTACACACAGACAGTCGGTGTATACATTACACTGAGTGTACGGTGTCGAGGTCTATACCGGGCTTTAAACTTGTCGGTCAAATCTCTCGAGGTTGCTGTATTGTGCTCATTCCCAGTATTCAGAACGCGGATTAAATTACTTCTGGTTAAAATTTGACAAAATGTATGTGGCCCATGCCAAATTATACTACAGTGCTATCACACTGTACATTTGGTCTGAAATGGGCCTCGGGGTTGGTATTTCTCTCTCATTTGCTCTTATGCGGGTTTAATCAATTTTACACGAAACCGAAACACCTTTTAAGACCTTTTTTTGATAGGTGATTCTCACAACAACTCGCTTTTGAATTCGACGGACCAGTTATTAACCGGTGAGAAGTTAGCCCTTTCGCATTCTCAGCGTACCCGCTTTACTCGTCTTTTGGGACCGCTCGTATGACTTCACTCACTCGATCCACCGTTCGGCGTTCGACAGAGCCGTTTTTAACATCTCACGTTTCGGTTTTATATTGACTCGAAATATATGGAGTTGATAATATTGGAGTTAAGTTGAAAGTATAATCAACGCAATCTGTCATCAAATTCAAATTTGGATTTTACTACTCAATATAATGTTACATTAGGTACAAATTACACGGCATGCCAAATTATAAGTAATTACATTAAGGTCGCCGGAAATATAAATAAAAATCAATTAATGGTCAAAAACATTATGATCATACAAAATAAAACAAAACTCCATTCAGGATCGTCCTAATAAGTATTATGTAAAAACAACACAAATATAATTTAAGTGCTCAATAAATTAAAATTATAATGAATTAGTAATAACCACAATAGACGTAACCACAAATCAAATGTTTTAAAGTCAACTTAAATATCAAGTACCTTAGACTCTATCACTAAATATACGAGTAGTGGAGTTTACGCTATCGAAAATTGCTATCTTAGCGTTATGCGTCTTGACACTCTTGACGAGGCAGGCGCCCAGTATCTATTAGCGAACGAGCAAAGAGAATAACACCGTTGCCATAGAACTGTATACAGAAGTCAAACTATCCAAAACTCTCGCACGCGAATGCTCGTACGTTTCGGAATCTGTGTGCCATGCTGTACCCGTGCCCGAGCGTGTTTCCGTAGATTACAATTATAAATTCTTCCGACGTGTGCATGTATTTACAAGCTTTTTATTAACTACCAATGTTTGTATGTAATATCATGTCAAATCTTGCAAGGAAGATTTGAACTACTTCTCGGGGACCGATTGAGCTGAAATTTGGTATCATCGAGCTATGAGTCATCGTCATCTAAATATGGAGTCGGAGAGTGGTGACAGGATCTCCGCTAAAGTAGACTCACCGTGTTTGGACTCATTAGATTGATCTTGACAAGCAGTAAATGACTTGAGGAAAAAAAAATACACTCGGGAGCAAAAACTTTTTTGACAGTTACTTTTTCTTTTGTAACTGCTGTGGCATAACGTGATGTTTCGGGGTGACGTTTAATTTGTATATAAAACATTTAGCATAATTTCCTTTAACTACGTTCGAAAAGTATAATACAAAATATTTAGCATAAAAACAAAGTATATAATTTTATCGGGCATACGGTCAAATAGCATAAGACTTATATATCATAACATTAATTGTCTTATTGTTCTGCATTTTTAATCAATATCTTCTTACTAGGTTAGGTTAGATCTGTGACCAAATTAGTAGAAGTCAAAGGCGTTAGAATTGTCTTCGTTTTTAACCTACATCCCATTATGTTTTAGGAAATTATGAATTTCGTGGTTATGCATTATAATCATTATAAATTGAGTTTATTACGAGTATATAGATCGAAATTATGCAACTAATTTTTTATGCAAATCATTATATACCCGTTGTAACTGTCGTGGGCAAACAATTAGGCGAACCATTTTCTGATCTAGCCAAAGGTGGTAGAGAATTCCATTACGCTCATTGCATTAGAACTCTGTATTTTAATGTAATAAAGATTAAATAAATAAAAACTCTATGCTGGAATACTATACAATTAGTTTAGTATTTATGTAATGTTGTTAAGTGTGTTAGTCATTATATAATGCCTAATCTGTTAAAATATCTGTGGTTCAAATAGATAAGCTAATATAATTTAAATTTCCTTTGTTATTATTTAAGAAAAAAGAAACCGGTTGAGTGTATGCGGAGATATTACAAGTTCAAACGCTTGCCTCGTAGATTAACCTTGGCTTTGTGATTAAATGTTCTATTTTTGAGTTGTTATTTTTTACAAACGTCTATTTAAAAATCGAAGATGTAAACCGTTACCGAACAAAGGATTTCTATATTTAGAACTAAAACTTATCACATTTAATAACAGCATAATAATATTTAAACTACCAAAAACAATCTAGTCTTATCTTACTAATGTTTTAAATGTTCTTATTAATATTTTCGTTAGATGTTTGTTACTCAATCACGCTTCAACCACTAAACGGATCGGGATGAAACTTGGCACACATATAGGTTAGGTCCTGGAATAGGATAAAAGCTACTTTTTATCCCGGAAAATTTGACAGTTCCCGCGGGAATACTGATTAACGACTTCAACGCATACGGAGTCGCGGGTAACTGCTAGAAATACAATAAATAACATGCTAATAAAGTAAATCACTTTTAATTCGCTCAATATTAAATTAACCGGGCCTTTTCATAAACCTAACCTAACCTATTATGATCGAGAATCGCCACGGAATATCACCCGGTTTCGTGTATTTATTTTGATATAAGTCTTTACATGTGCTCTATTAAATAAACACATTTTACTTAAAACATCCCATGTTCAAAACGGTTTCAAGTTGATTGGTCGATAGGACGAGCTCACTCGAAGGTTAAGCTACCTAAATGAGAATGCCCCTAAGTGTTGTTTGTACTGTCTGACGGGACAAGATGAGCTCACACATACATACATACCTTCACGCTTGTCTCACAATGGGGTAGGCAGAAACTATGGAACGCCTCGGTCTAAACATACAACTGTCGCTACCTCTACATTTATCAATCTCTTCATGCACAAGTTCAACTCGCTAGTTAATTAATTTTCGTCTGTCGAGTTGAAAAGTGAGGATAACATGGCAAGTAGCAGAGTTTGATCCACTATAAGGCTTGACGTAACGCCAGCTGAGGTGTTGATCACATTAAGCGGGCTTAGCTGGAATTGCCAGGTGACCTGTAAGCACATCTAGATTACTACGCGACAGCGGACACCGAACGTTCAATAGAGGAACAATGATAATTACACAGCTAGAAACTGGTATAGCATAAATTATGATGGTAGGGCTTTGTTACGTATTTATTTATTACTTTATTACCTTGCAATGTAACTTACTTTTCAGTATTATTGTATTATAGAGATATGATTGAAATAATGACCTGCCCACTAGTAATTTAATAAGCTTCTTGGCCTGATTGTGCAAAATGTGGTTACAGAATTATAAACAAGTCTTTTTAGAGTTGTTGGTATTTCTGTAGCTCTGCCTACCCCACTCTGGGAATGAAGGTCTTGGGTTCAAATCCCGGTAAGGGCAGATATTTGTGTGAAGAGCACGAGTATTTGTCCCTGAGTCTCGGATGTTTCTATGTATCTAAATATTTATTTCTCTATCTAATTATCGTTATCGTTGTCTAGTACCGTTGACGAGGTCAAATTGTGTGACATTGTCCCGTGATCTTATATTTTTATTTTATTATTTATTTATATTACAGACATGTAAAAGAGCTTTTGAATTTGTGCAGGGTATGTTTGGATCGCTACCAGCTCTTAAATGGAAATTGAAATTGTAATCATTTATTTCAGACCATGCCACCGATACATAATTGTGTTAGTTATACAAGTTAACAGTTATTCTTAAGAAATAAGGTTAGTACGATACAAATGCTTAAAACAAAAGACAGAGAATACCAAAAAACAAAAAGCAAAAAAAAAAATGTTGCGTTCCGATAGGGGTATAAACAAACCACTACCTATACACCTACACCTACTATATTCTAGGGGTATAAACAAGCCGTGTATAAGAAAAGGTACTTACTCCTAACTAGAGAAAGATAGAGCTCATACATATTCAAAGTTGCGGAAGAAAACGGTACATTCATGGATTTTTTACCGTTTCTTACTTGATTTATAAGCATTTCATTTGAAATTATTCACGTCATATTTAAGTACCAATTTTGCTTTATTTCTAGCAAAACTATGTTATTCTAGTAAAATATTATGGTATATTTTTATTAAAAGTAATTCTATTGCGGCTGTTGCGTATCTAACACGGTTTATTACAGTGATAACATCAACAACAATTATATTAATTTGAGCAAAACGTCTCCCCTAGTGTCTCAACCATACTGTTATAGTTTAATAGGTGAGTATGATGATTAACACCACATATGCCACATCCTTTATGTAAATACTCCATCCAAGTCGGGTCGGGCGGGGTTGTACTTGGTGCTACGAGAATCTTGTTTGTTTATGATGATATTGATGATGTTTTTGAAATCTTTGAGATTGAAGAACATTATGGAATAAATAAAATGCGTTTAAAGTTCTACCGCGTGGTTTATCGGTTGATGTGACGGCACAGGTCCAGTGGGGCTAGTCAAGTTGCATTCGACAATCGTTAGCTATTATGTTTCGATTGAATAATGTATGGAATCCGTAAGCCACCGAGGCTTACGTCAATTTCATACATTATTCCATCGAAACATAAGCGCTAACAATTGTCGAATGCAACTTGACTAGCCCCACTGATTAGAATCTAATCTGTGGCACAGAGACTCTATTCACATGTAAAAAATTTTTTTTTCCTGTTTTAGGGTCCCGTAGTCAATAAAGAACCCTTATAGTTTCGCCATTATCCATCTGTCTGTCTTGAAATAAAAACCTTTTTTGGTCACCTTCCCGACAAGTAAAGCAAAGGTATTTTTTTTCTACATTATGACATCAAGTGGATCGCTTTTAGAAAATCATTATGTGGTTGTTTTGTTAGATCTGGCGGACGGTTTAGAAAATATTGAACTCGAATTTAGTTACTTTAGAGTTACGTGACGTCGTTCCGCCTCCCCCACTAAACCAAAAGTAACAGCCGAAACTAAAATTACAAATAAACTGAGAAATATTTTAAATTAAAGCGGATTACATTCGTTTCGCCATAAAGTTTTTGCCAAAGTGATTTATTTCCCAAACATATAATTTGACTATACTGTTTTTTTTCCGAAACTGTAAATAATTTAGAGTTTTTATAAAACTTACCTAACACTATGAAAATATTTACAGTTCCGGAAAAAAAATAGGTTATTTTTTTATGTATTTGGGAAATGAAATGAAAATCTTACATGAAAGCACATTTACAGCAAACTTAAAAGGAAAACTATCACGACCCAGAAGACTTAATGGGTTCCTGACACAAAGGCGGCTAAAGTGTTTGTAACATACTAAAAATCATCTATTGTTTATCAGATAGTTTTTTGGTGTTTGTAGAAAGGTTTCGGAACCCTACACTGAGCATGGTCCAACATGCTCTTCCCCGGTTTTTAATGTTGTTATTGTTGTTTTTCAGTGTGTAATTAATAAAAAAGTTTAATACCCATACGTACGTGTGCCGCCATCTTTGCCGCGGCATGTGTCTATGTAGATGTCCGACTGTCACCGGCATGATTGATAGCTTCCGTGTACTGCAAATTGGCCTAATGTCTGTTTCCAAGTGGGTCACTCCACCGAACGAGTTTCGGGCGTACGGGAAACTCGTGCTTGACTTATTGATATGCATTTACTAGCTGTTGCCGGCGACTACGACGCAGTCGTTTATTAGTGAATAGTGATTACTGGGCATTGCCCATTTTTACAGGATATAAAATAACCTATGCCCTCCCCCAGAGTTTAAGCTATATCCATACCAAATTTCATTACAATCGGTTTCAGCTGTGAAAATGTAATAAACAGAGTCGCTTTAGTACGGGTTAAAATCAAGAATAGCATATTTCTGGAATATTATTGCTCGTTTTGCATTCATAATACTCGTATTGGTATGGGTTCAAATTAACGTATAGTGCAAAATACGTGCTTTATGGATTTTTTTTTTTTCAGCAGCAGGAAGTCATATGAATCGTAGCGACTGTAGCACGCTGCACGCAAAGTGATACGGGATTGATCCGAGATCCATCGTGATAGAGTTCAATTTTGAATAAAATATTGAGGTTCGGTCAGGTTCCGTCTCGCTTTCGCGGCGATGTTTCGGTGGCGTAAGGATTTTTTTGACTTATTTACATACTATTGAAATTAACTGAATTTCAACTATTTAATTTTGTTTATTTGTGTTAAGGAATGACATTTACACTTGGTATGTTCAGGTAATAATTTGTCTAATTTATTTGTAATATGTTTTTACTAGGAGTGCAGGTTTAAGCTCCAGATTTAAATCTTTAATAATCCTTTTTCTTCCTAATAAGTATTATCATTGTTAAAGTGTGTCTGTTTGTAACTGTTCCACCGTCACTATTAAGTGAGATAAAACTTGTTACAGAGTCAGTTGATAGCCCGTAGACCATGTTTACTGTTTATCGCGGAAAAATGGTCAGTCCCAAGGGAATATCGATACACAACTTTTAACGTAGTATTTTAATAATATAAATTTTGGCAAACTTGGAAACGCAATAATTAAATTTAACTAACACGGTACTCAAATCGCTGGCGTAACGTCATAACTCATTATTATCTACTTGTCTGTTATATTGAAACAAAGTGTAAAAATATAAATTTGTGAGGGGTGTTTTTAACAAAACCATTTAAAAATAGTGAAATGTTGGCTTTTCCATGAAAAACGAAACGTCTCTATCAAAGAGAGATGTTTGTGTATTGAAAAACTAATTGAGAAAGTTTGGATGAATCGATGTTTGTTACTCAATCACACCAGAACAGCTGAACGGATCTAGATAAAATTTGGCACAGAGGTAGGATTTAGTCTGAAATAGAGTATAGGCTACTTTTTATCCCGAAAAATTGGACGGTTCCTGAGGGAATAGTGATAAACAACTACTACGTGGACGGAGTCGCGGGAAACAACTAGTCCTTAATAAACTTAAAAGCGGTCAAAAATTCCTTATGCCTTGCTGAATAAATCATTTAATTTAAGGGTCGTCTTATAACATTAACTTTTAAATAGCAAAATATTTTCTCCTAAGTCATATAATTTCGGCGCATTTCAAATGATATTCGTACTCTCGCGAAATTGCGAAACCCTATATAATGTTAGTATAAAATAATTAATCTAAGGTTACCACGAAATTATTTACATTAGTGTTTTCGCAACTTAAATATCTCATTATTCTTCGTAGTTTTGAGCTTTGCAGAATTATGTTATGCTGTCTGAAATATAAATTATGAGCAAAACGAAACACAAATCCATACGAATTTATAGTCGACGCGTTTAAAAAATATTGATCAATCATGAATGAACGTGAACCCGAGAGCCGTAAGCATAACACACATTTTGTTTAAGGCGTCGTCATCTTTTCCGCCATACTTTGAGGAAGTCTTTGAGGTAATGCTAAGTTTTTTTTGCGATGGGGCAACAAATTAACGATATTCGATTTTTTCTTTTACTTGTGCAGCGCTGTAAGACCTAACCTTCTTGCCAAATTTTAGGTCTGTGGGAAGTAACCTATAAATTTTGACAGACGGACGGTTAAAGACGGACGGACAACAAAGTGATCCTATAAGGGTTCCGTTTTTTCCTTTTGAAATACGGAACCGTAAAAAGGGCATTATGGTATGTAACTATATACAGGGCTCGGATTCTACACGGTAATAACGATATCGCTTTGACGTGTTACCGTATTGTCAACGGTTTGATAACTCTTATGTCGTTTATAATAATGGCGACAGATTCATAAACGATTCTTAAACACGTCAAACGCGATATCGTTATAACGCAGTAGAATAGAGGCCCAGATTTGTTATTTCACTGAAATGAACTGACCATTAATCATCAATATTGACTAGTAAACTGGTACTTTGCCTAGTCTGATAAAAAATGGATCTTTATGTATTCAACAACATGAAATGTATTTTACTTATAGGTGATCATTAATGTTAGTGGTGGGTAGTTGGGAACTTTCTCATTTATATTTAACTTAACCTTTAAAAATCATTTCGAAGGCAATGATTGTAAATGTTTATTTTTTAGGTTATCCTATCTTTGACCTTTAAGTTAAGTAGGATAAAATTAACGCGTCTACTTACGAAATATATTTTTGGAAAGAAAAATGATAGCACCGTGGTAATTGAAATGCAGATTAGTTAAGTCAAACCATTTTTTGTTTGTAATTTTATTTATTTTTCAAGTGTGAGACTAAATGAAATTGGTATAATTTAATGTAGTCTTCAAACATTTTACAAAAATATCTAACTCGTTGTCCTCGGCTTCAGCCATGTAGAGGTGGTTTATGTATGTATGTATGTATGTAAACACTTTATTGTACAAAAGAAAAACCAAAACAATACAAAGAATAAAAATAAAAAGATGTACGATGTGATGTGTGTGTGTGGTGTGTGTGTGATGTATGTGTTTATCGTTATTTCTCAGGGAACTGTCCAATTTCCCTGAATATATATTTCTATTCTTTCCCAAGGTTTGTATACCTACCAAATTTAATTTCAATCAGTTTAGGGGTTTCGTTGTAAAAGCGTAACAAACAAACACACAAGAATTACTTTAGCATTATACCCACTAAAATGGATTAAATTAAAAAAATATTACGTAATGATTACTACAACATTAAAGCCAATTTTGACTAGGATATTATGGCTCGTGTCGGAACAAAAAAAAAAAAAAAATCCTGGCCATAAGATGTCGGACCACGCTCAAGACAATCATGAACTAATTTTATATTTAAAGTTATTTGGTGCTGTCTTAGATGATTGTATTAGACATACTCTAAACACTTTACTTGCCTGTATCTTAAGAAGCACTCGAGTCTATTTCGTCGTGATAGATTTCTTTTTAAATTCTTTATATAATACACTTTCATTAAATATACATATTTTTTTGTTTTTTTGTATTTATAGTTTTGGCTGTAGGGCTTAATAAACATTTGGGAGCCCGTTGTTTCCCATATTTTTTCTGGTCATAATATGATTGTTGGCATAATTATTGGTAGTCATAAATAAAACATTATGACTACCAATAATTATCGCTGAAACCGTTAACATTTCTGAATTTCTTTACTAACTGACGTGTAGACAAGGTTAGGTTAGGTTAGGTTTGACTTATAAAAATCCTGTTAAGTAACAGCTTCTAAAATAAATACGTTATAACTTGCGATAATTATGACTAAAAACACATTATGACTAAAAATAATTATGTCAGACAATATAGACCCTATAAATGTAAATAAGTAAGATTGTTGAAACGTAATGGAAATTAGGTTCTCAGGTTTTTTTTTAAATAGGTACAAAAACAGTACTTAAAAATATATAAAACCGTTGTTATCATTATTTATTGTCAAAAAAACTAAAAATATTCAAATTATAAATTGATATGACACCCTAGAAAATTGTTACAGCACTCCTTTCCGTACATCGCGTTTGATGAAGGCAAACGCAGATCAACCATCCGTCACTCTCGCACTTAGGACATATGGCCAGAAAGTGACAGATGCTTTATCTACGTTTATCCACATTTATAAACACGATCATGTTCCCTTTATCTATACGTATCTTCCACGACCAACTGTCAGATAATACGAAGCCTAAACCACTGTACTTAGAGACTATAAAAGGCAAAATTCTTACCCCAGTGGGTGCACTAAAAGGATTTTCGAAAATCTGCCTCCATCGGGAAAAAAACGGAAATAACGAGTTCTATACGCATAGAACGGTATCAAGTCGGGGGCGTCCTCTAGTATATAAGTAAGTTGATCTGTCTGTCTGTCGGTCTTTCGGTCTGTTTGTTACGCTTTCACGGATATATCGTTGAACAGATTTAAACGTCATTTGGTAATTTTAAGAAGATAGTTTGAGTCCCGGGGAAGGAGATAGGGTACTTTTTATTCCGAAGAAGGTGTACGGGTCCTAAGGGAATAGCGATAAATGGCTTCTACACGGACGGAGTCGCAGAAAACAACTAAGAAAATGCGCGAAATATTGTGCTTTCCAGCAGTATAATCGCCTTAACCATCCTGATTCGAAATTACATATCGGATGCTAGTGCAATAAAGTTTGCGAACAAACAAACAGATTGAAGACCGCAAGCTTCCACGAACAAGACCGTTTTACTCGGTATTTACAACGAGGTTCAACAATAAGTATTGAGTTACTTAATTGTTCAGGCTGGTAGGATTAAAAGTTGTTCTTTTTTGGTTTCATCAGTGGTAAGGATTTAATACTTTTAAATTTAGTACAGTCATGGAAAAAATTGCATAAATATGTATTTGTACTTAAACTTTTCTTGTCATAGTATACAATACAATACTTATAAACACATGAACACCAAAAAAAAAATACGGAGTAGTAAAAGACATTATTAGTATTTGTACATACATACATACGCACGCCATTATTCCCAGAGTGGGGTAGGCAGAGCTACAGAAATACCAACAACTCTAAAAATACTTGTTTATAATTCTGGATCCAGATTTTGCACAATCTGGCCAAGAAGTATACTAGTGTATTAGTGACAGGTTGCAAGCCCATCGCCTAACAGTACTATTTACCCCTTATTCTCCTAGTCGCCTCTTACGACATCCACGGGAAGAAATGGAGTGGTACTATTTTAACCCGGCAACCACACGGGGTTTATAATATTAGTAGGATTAAGAAGTAAGATAACATAAAATACTCGTAGCTTTATATATTTGCTTTTTTTAGGGTTCCGTAGTCAAACTAGGAACCCTTATACTTTCGCTATATCCGTCCGTCTGTCCGTCCATCCGCAGCCTAGCGCAGGGACTATTAGTAGAAAGCTGTTATTTTGCATGAATATGCATATTAGTCACGCCAAAAAAGTGGTATAATACAATGTAGAAAAAAAAAATTTAGGGTACCTCCCCTACACGCAACGTGGGGATGTTTTTTTTTCTCGTTTACACTGTAGTGTGTCGTTAGATAGGTGTTTCAAAAATATTACGAGTTTGTAAAAATAGATTTTCTATTAAGTAATCCGTTTATGAAATATTAAGCTTTAAAGCGCTAATTTTTGTTAGACTTAAGTGTTCCCCCCCTACAGCCAAAACTAAAAGTACAAAAAATCTGAAAAAAAATCTAAATGAAAGAGCATGTAACGAATTTTAAAGGAAAAATGAAAACTATGACGACTAAGTAGACATCATTGGTTCTTCAGATACAGGCGATTAAAGTGTTTATAACTACTAAAATCATCTAAGACGGCACCAAATGACTTAAAATAGAGAATTAGTTATTAGGTAATTGTTGATTTTTATGTTTGTAGTAAGTACTTATTTATACTTACTTATCTAACAAATTATTATATGCCTGAAATAAATGATTCTATTCTATTCTATTCTATTCTATTAACGGCTTCGGAACCCTACACTGAGCACGGTCCGACATGCTCTTGCCCGATTTTTTAAATTTGACAACGAAATTGTTTTCATAAGTGCAATAAAGAATAAATAGATATTCATATATTATTGGTCTGTACCAAGGGCCGATTCTTAATTGCTCCTCGCGGTTAATTTATTTTGGTACGTTCGATTCAATCTACAACACAATCGGGCCGAGAAAGCCGTATCGTATCAAATGACTGTTTTTTATTTGCGCCGGTCTCATTTACAAACAATGCAATCATCTTAACAGCCGCGATCGCTTCGTGATTATCTTTTTTCACTTTTTTTGGCTAAAACGGGGCAGAAAACAATGAGATAATGATCGCTTTTAGTTCTGTTTAGCAAAAAGAAAGCGTGGCTGATTTAGTGTGGAAGTGCCTATAGAGAAGTTTTTTAATGAGGCTGTTAGGGTTAGGGTACTCCGTAATCCCGTACGCATTTGGTGCCAGGGTAAATAATGTTTGTACGAAATAGACACGATATGGAGCTCTCGGTCTAAATGATTAATTTTACGAGCATTTTTTTTTATGTATGCAGTAAGGCGTCTACTGTTGGACATAGGCTTCCCCTAAATGTTTTCACTAGGACCGGTCCTGCGCAGCCGCATGCATCCATCGGTTACCCGCGACCATTTGCCCACGCTGCACGCTGCGTGTTCCGGTACACGGATGCCACATGAGAACTCTTCGTCCCCATTGGCCATCTGTTCTGCAAGCGATGTGCCCCGCCTACCACTTAAGCCTAGCTATTCTTAGTGCTACATTAGGCTTTGTTGATTTGTTTACTTGATTTAAATTTATGAATATTACTAAGATTATTTTGTTTTATAAATTATAAGCGTCAATCTCTTTGCACGGAAGGGATGGAATTTAACGTCAACGGAAATAAATAATTTGAATTTGAAATTAAAAAGTGAAGCACGCATGTTTTCGTTTCATTGTTTGTGACGCTATACTGTACTCTATTTAATCATTATAAAAATATATGGAATAGCGGATAATAGATACTTGGATATGGTTTTAAAGCGACAGACAACTGGTGTAGTGACTAGCATAGAGACGTTCAATCGTAGTCCTGATGGTAGGCAACGACTAAGTTTTTTTAAAGTATATCACTGCGCTTGCAAAAGTCGCTATTTGTTGGTTTTTACATAAAGTATTTCAAACTTTGACTAAACTGTTTAAGATTTCAATTTCTCCGTATAGAAAATAACACACAGCGACTTTTGCATACGCAGCGACGTATGTTAGCCTGTGAGGTACTCGTATTTGTAAATATGGGCCTCGATGCCTGAAATAAAGGTTATCTATTCTCTAATTCCTTCGTTAGACTTAGCTGGAATCCGTCTCATCCGTCACAATATAACGAACGATCCGGCTGCGCCCGCGCAATATATTCATTAATTAATTGTTATTGGTGTCTGGGAGTGCATGGCATTCGACTCACGACTTAAATGGTATTATTTGATAACTTATTTTTTGTCTCGGTCAGGTTTTCCTAGATAGAGGTTTGTTGAAAGGCACGAATACACGCACGCTTATGAATTAAGAAAGTCGTTCGCAATCGTTTGCATAGTTGGTAATGAAAAAAAAGATAAAAAAAAATTGAACTGCAGTATTTTGGTGCTAATACGAAAAACATGATCTATATTAAAATAACAAAACTGTTTTCTTAAGCCTCAGTCTATATATGGATGTTTTAGAGCGATTAAAAATAGTTGCCACGCGATTGCTTAAAAAGTGAAATTTATAGATTAAGTATTTGCGTGTTTAATAATTTTCATATAAATTAATGACACAAAATAATGTTGTATTCCTGTTCTATAATCTGTGAAGGTGGGCCAAATTGGTTGCCCCCGCAACAGCAATTTAAGCCTGTCTGATGAATGAACTAATTAAAAAATATTAAAACGTAACCCTTTAGAGAATTATTTTCTCTAAAATATCTTCTTGGTAATAAGCGTATGAATTTAAATGTTTTGCTCGCTCTAATGCAATTTTTATTTATTTTTTCTTTAGCAGTAGGTAGTCATTTTAAAACATATCTGCGTTTACGTTTAACACATAACATTAATATTCGCTTGTGAATGTGTTGTCACTAATTCCTATTGATTATTTTATATGACACGCTGGCCTAGTCGGTAGTGACAATGCCTATGAAGCTAGTGGTCCCGGGTTCGAATCCCGGTAAGTGCAGATATTTGTGTGATGAGCACGAGTATTTGTTCTTAAGTCTTTGATGTTTTCTATGTATTTAAGTATATATTTATATATATAAGTAAGTATATATTTATCTAGTACCTATATAGTACAAGCCCAGAGCTTAGTTTGGGACTAGGTCAATTTGTGTGACAGTGTCCCGTGTTTTTTAGGGTTCCGTAGCCAAATGGCAAAAAACGGAACCCTTATAGATTCGTCATGTCTGTCCGTCTGTCCGTCCGTATGTCACAGCCACTTTATTCCGTAACTATAAGAGCTATACTGTGGAAACTTGGTAAGTAGATGTATTCGGTGAACCGCATTAAGATTTTCATACAAAAATAGAAAAAAAACAATAAATTTTTGGGGTTCCCCATACTTAGAACTGAAACTCAAAAATTTTTTTTTCATCAAACTCATACGTGTGGGGTATCTATGGATAGGTATTCAAAAATGATATTGAGGTTTCTATTATAATTTTTTTCTAAACTGAATAGTTTGCGCGAGAGACGCTTCCAAAGTGGAAAAATGTGTGTCCCCCCCCCCGTAACTTCTAAAATAAGGGAATGATAAATGTAAAAATAATATATGATGTACATTACCATGCAAACTTCCACCGAAAATTGGTTTGAACGAGATCTAGTAAGTAGTTTTTTTTTAATACGTCATAAAAACATTGATCAAAGCTACAACGAACTTTTATATTATGTTACTTGCTGCTACGGAACCCTTCATGGGCGAGTCCGACTCGCACTTGGCCGCTTTTTTTTAAATATGGGATGTTATTGATATCTTAAGATTTCTTGAAGATTCATCATAGGTATATAGACTTTGTTTCAGCATTCCCCGGTGGTCTGTAGAGCTTTTCAATTTATTATTCTTAAAAGCCTAATGTACCAACGCGTACCAACTTTGTAAAGTTGGTTTGTAACGTTATGTTTGAACTGCTAATCTGGCAAAGGCGTTAAAGCGAACATTGGGGTTATTATGGCATAGCTATGCAGTTCAGTTTACGGTGAGCGTAAAGAACAGAGCTATGGCAGTTATATAGCTCTATCCTTTACGCTCACCGTGAACTGAACTGCATAGCTAGGGCATAATAACCCCTAAGGTATCGAAGTGTGCAGCTACTTATAAAGCTGACTGTAAATCTTTTGTTCTTTCTTAAACAAATTATACTGCCCTCATTTGCAGGCAGTATCTCAAATTATAAGCCAAAGCAGATTCAATCCTCTTCCGATAGAAATAAGGTTTCATTGACTATAAGAATTTTGTCTGAAATACCGCCATTTTTTCTTAGCAGGGCAGTGTGCATGTAACATTTAAACGCTAGGCAAGTATATAGATGATGTTTGGAACATTTTTTAATGATTGGTGTTCCATTTTGCCCTTCATACGCGTTTCGTCTATTGGTATTCTCTAAGTCACTATATTAAATATCACACAACCCAACGTACTTTCGTATTTAAAACGACGATAAACTCAAGCATGCTCTGCAAAAATAACCAGACAAAATGAATTTACGCATGACAAATAGCCTCTTGCGTTTTAACAGGCAGCAAGATTTTCAATGCCAGGCTCTTCAATTTCCATATAAGTCTGACTCTGACTTGAGTCTTTGGCACATGGTCTTTAACTTTTTCAGCGCCCGCTGACACACCTTATTTGATCGAATTACATATAATGTCAAGTTGGCGGCAGCGAATGTGTCAACAAGCTTTATTCTTAGTGTAAACGGTATGAATTATGGATATTTGCCGGACAGTCTAATGTCCTAAATGAGAAATGTGTTTTCACCGTCATTTTATAGTGGCAATAAAGGCTGGATTCAGGGAACAGTCGTTAACGTTAGCTTGATGTCGGAGTTGTAGAGCAGGATGCTAGACTATGTTGGCAGGTCTAGTCTATCAAATCGGCGGGACTTGGGTTTTCAAATCGGAACAGTATAAATAATCATTTAAAAAATTAGGCTACAGATTGACATCAGCCTCGTGCGATGCTAGCGCTGGGGAGCTAGCTCAGCCACTGGTTATTAGTATCTAAAATGCGTTAACCATCTGATCAAGGGTAAGTGGGAACGTCCCTTAAAAATCGGGTCCTCTGATAACACTAACGATAGTAGGTAACTCTTGGAAAGTATCAAGTTTGCGCTGTATAAATGCTTACGTGGAATTATTAAGTGAGTCAAAGGCCCTAAGCGAAGGTAAAGTTTTGCTTTCTCTCTCACAGACCAGGAAACCCAATTAGGAACTGGAAAGCCAAAGTCAAACGATCAGACCGCCTCGAAACACGTCAAATTCATATTGAAGGGTACATGGTCGTCAGACCATTTAAGATTTATGATGGTAAGACACTGTGTAGGGTCCGTCCGGATCGCTACCACCATCTTATCAACTAACCTACCGCCTCGCACCTACCGTTCGCATTGTTGTGTTCCGGTGTGGGGATAAGACAACCGGTGAAATTACTAGCATAGAGGCATTCCGTCTTATTCTAATGATTGCAGTCTTAAGATTATAGATTTGAGAATTTATCTGTCTATGGGTCTCAGATTTTACTTACCATCAGGTGGCTTGAGTGCTCGTAAGCCTTTTCCTTGCTATAAAAAAACTGAAACCTAACCGTTATATTTGTATCGGAAGTGGTTCTAGTATGTGAATAAGACTTAAAATGCTCCTACTGAATGGCACACGAAAGTAAAGTTTAAGCATATCGTTAAAACACTCTTAATCGAATGAAAAAGTCAAAATGAAACCGTAATGTTATTCTTCAAGACCTATTTCAATGATGCCCCACAAGGTGTCCCACGCGTAAAAACTTTTTTCATATCTCAGTTACATGTGGAGTAATAATAGAAGTTTTTATGGTTCACAAAAATAATCGTTAAACGATTCACATACTTGACGAATTTAATTCACATAGTCTTAATAGTTTGTGTGTTAAATGACTGTGACATAAGAACAGGGCCTCTTTCCTAGCTTAAAACGATATTGCTTTTGACGTGATTCCGTATTGTCAACGTATTGAATCTCAGCCCACATTTGACTGAGTTTGCCGTAAGTGTAGCTACCCTCAAATAAAGTTGAATAGGTAGGTAAATATAATATGTTTAAAAAACCCAGAGAGCGCCTAAAATGAAACAGGACTATGTTTAATGCCACCGAAAAACACAAGTCTTTCATGAGTAACAATATATTCTGTTCTCTGCTCTAATGTATATTGGCAGTCTGGCACTTAAGCCTACGTTCCATTATCAAAACTATCAAAACGCTGAAATTACAAGAATCTCACTAGGGAGCGTGCTTCCTCATATCTCTTACGTGGCGCGTAAACAGATCATTAGTATGAAATATGTATTGGCGCCAGTAATGAGGATAATCCATTAGTGACGTAATGGGGTGGCAACGTCCCAGTGCAGCGATGACCCGCGACGACGCAATTATGCTATACGAGACATTAGCCAGAACAGCATAATAGACATGTCCACATACACTCAATGCTTTTATGAGGAACAAGGGGGGTTATTATGACAGAGCTATGCAGTTCATTTTCCGGCGAGCGTATAGGACAGAGCTATACCAGCTATATAGCTATGTCTTAATAAATAACCCCCAAGTTTAACAAACAAGAATTTAAAACCTGACTGCATGTTGTGATTATGTCGTATATATTATGTTAGTTGCCTACCATTTATAAATAATTATTCCGCAATATATTAATTTTTTAATTTATACCCATTTACAATCGTGATGTTAACACGAATTTAACGACGCCCCACTCTTCAAAATCGGTCGTTCCGTTTAGGCTACAGGAGGTCGCAATGGAACGGACAAAAGTACTTACATGGGTAAGGACCAAAGTGTTGGCCACGCTAACTCACTCAATTAAATTTTCTATGAAACTTTTCCGTTGTGACACGAAAATTAGCCATACATTTGTAGAGATAGTTTTCGCGTCACAACGGAACTTTTTTTACTTTTGTTGTTTGTATGGTTAACTACGCTTAACTATGGTCCAACTATTTGGGCCTTACCCACATATGTACATACCAACAAACATTACCCGTTGAGGGTCCCGGTGACTATCTGTGGACTTCACCATCAGTTCTACTTCACCAAATGATTCTCTTTGAATGCATGCTGTGCATGCCTCTATTATCCTACTGGGTTGAAACGATATTGCGTTTGACATGTTTTAGTATTGTTTTTTAACTCGACCGCCGTTACTGTTAAACAAATAAGAGTTATCAAAACGCTGACAATACGGAATCACGTCAAAGGCAAAATCGATTTTACCGTACAGAATCTGAGCTCTGGACATGTTACCCCGAAAAATTCCGACGGATTGAGAACCTCCTCTTTTTTTTAAATCGGTTAAAAATGACCAAGTTTTTAACTGCATGAGGTTTTTTGTCGGTCCCTCCAATATTGTATGCGATTAACAGATTTTAAAGTGAAAAGAGAAAAATTGGTTTTCAGATGTTTATTTTATACACCTAGGAAGGAAATAATTCACACATCCTTTTTTTTGCAAGTAAGCCATCATTTACGAGTATGTTTGGGAAAAAATATATCATTTAATGTAGGCTATACTGGAACAACGCGCTAAAGTATAGATTCTCAAAAAAAAAGTTACAACCTGTCTTGCTTCTTTATAGTTGTCATATGGCTGTTGTTCTTATTGTGATGTTGACTCTTATTCACATGATAGAGAACTTTTGTTATGAAAGTTTTTGCTAAATTTTACGATTAGGTAATTGTCTCATTGCCACAATGGCAAGATATACTTAGATGGTTTGCTTCATTTTTGGTACCTTTTGAAACAAGAAAGATGCTTCTCACGTTGTAAGTATTTCTTCTAAATAGATTTCCCGGGTCAAAAACGGGTAGTGAATTCCCAACCTGAGTTATAAAGTCTGAATGTAACCAATAAGCGGAGTGCTTTTGTTCGCCGACCTGATAAAATAATGCATAATAACGTTGAAATATAACACCCAGACGGACACGGCGGTGCCAAATCCACGGTTCATTATTCATCGGGACGCAGGCATTATTGAAATTAAAAGGTTACGGTAAGTGAGTTTATACTATTAAAAGTGACCAATTTGGCGTTTTAAAACTAGAGCACCTTTCACATTTTTAGGCGATTTAACTTCAGGGGGCCTAGTCAAGATGCATAACGCTAAGTTAGTGATTTTAGAAAATCGACAAAATGGATTAGATTTGCGTAAGCTGATGACAGATCGCTCGAACGCTAATGTCAACTCCAAAAATTTCGAGTCGATAGAAAACAGAATCATCGATAGTTAGCAGCGTTTGCATCTTGGCTACGCCGCGCCGTCTGGACTAAGCAACGCTTCAGTATTACTGCTTAGTAATCTCACGGGTTGGTATATTTTTAACGCAGTAATACCTCGGATCAGTATCTACAATGCACCCACCACTTAAAATGCAGCATTCATAGATAAATTCCAACCGAGCCTATAGCTGCATGCTTACCGACCCGTGAGAGAGCAGACTAACAACCACCTAATCACCTAATAGAATAGAATAGAATAACTTTATTTCAGACAGTAAGGCCCATATTTATGAATACATTACAGACTAACATAAATAAAATCATGTAACTTAAAATTTACACAACTATTAAAATTAAAATACGTTTGCGGTGTCAGCTAGCCGGCGGCCATGAAATCACCGAAGAATGACACCCCTCAGCCAGAATTCCTCCTTTAAAAAGGTCGATAGATCATTGGTCGGTGCCCTCACCACAAAGGACTTAAAATTAACCTTGCGGCGGGGCTCCAAACACTCGACCCTTAGGGTAACTCCGGTCTTAACTCGTACATACTCCTCCTCGTCTCGTAGGTCCTTTACCTCTAGAGTTATGTAATCGGGATACGTACAACTGCTGCAAGGGAGTAGCAGGAGACAGCAAGTGGTTCTAATAAGATAGGGGTTTTGTGTGATCGTGGACAACAACCACAGTGAAGTGAAGGAATCTGCTGATGCAGCGTTGTAGAAAGGAAACGTAACAATGCGATCAAGCAGCATTATCTCGTAGACTAACGCCTGTTATCAATATTTAGCAGGACTCCACGCGTTACTCATACATTTGGAAAAAAGTAAAAACAAAACACAAAATGTGTTAAATTTTATCTCAGGCAATTTGTTCTGCTTTAAGAATATTTGGACCGAACTAAATAATAATGTCAAATGTAAGCCCCGTCTCTTATTTATGAGTTGCAACTGTAATGTCAAAGAGCATCAATTTTTAATTTTTACAGTCGGCCTTGTCAGTAGCAGCACACTTTTGGACTCGTGTCGCTTTAACGTCTTTATTAGATTAGTGCATCATTTCAAACGTGATGTTAAATTGACAAAGCACTAAAGTGTGCAGCTACATGTAACGCCGACCGTACTCACTGCGATCAGCTCGGTCTGTTTAACGGATACCCTCGTCATTAAATTTGTCGCTTGACACCTGCTTGTCACTCCGCGTCGAATTAATTTCATCACGTGTGTTTTAACGCGTATTACATTCAGGAGCAATGGAATCTAGTGAATGTGCTGTGGAGGGTACCCCCACGCTTTCTCTATGGGGCGATATTCAAAGTAGGGTTTCTATAGAGCTAACAAACAGCTGTCAAGGACCCCTTGTCAGACTTTTGGTAGATTTGTATTTTTACTACGTAAGGCTTAAGATACTTTATTCTCATAAAATTTAATAGTCACCTAGTGAGAAACATGAATTCCTCAAAAGCACATTTTCTCGGTGGATAAGCATGATATTCTACCGAACATGGATAACTCTGCCGTACAAGACCGAAGCTTAACTGGAAGGTTCCATTATCCAACCTCGACCTTGGCGGGATCATTGCAACGATCTATGGGGCCATATTATCCTAAAAATGTATTGACTGATTGATTACCACATGGGTTAAGTTCTTAATAATATATAATTCTTCACAAAGTTCTACAAACATTAAGGGACCGTGATCCGTTTTCATTACACTCGAGTGTATTTGTATTTATTTTGGATCTTTATTATTATACATAAGACTGCTCATTAAGTTTAAAGTAAGTTACAGGGTAAATATTAAGAAAACGTAGGTAGATTTTAATTCTATTTGATTTCAATTAAAAGTAGTAATTGTTAGCTCTTGACCTTAAGAGCACCTATTATACTTCTGTCAACATTCCAATTCTCTAAATTTCAAATTACACGTTTCTGCAAACTCTTTCACTTTTGTGTCTAACCTACAATTTTTTTGCAGACTCAGAAATCTCATAATATAGAAAATAAGGGTAGTATAGGAGTTGCACAAGCATTTTAACGTCGGAACTACACTACGCGGGCCTGCTGGTGACGGTCGTAGTCGAATGCGATAGCAGAACATTCAACCCTTGCCAACAACAACGTCGTGGACGGAGAATTGCTGGTTTTATTTAACAGGCTGACGACCCACCTGATGGGAAGTGGTCACAGCCGCCTATGGATATTTGCAACGCCGGAGGCGTCAACAATGCGTTGCCGGTCTCGAAGCAATTTATTGACAAGCTTTTTAAAAATGCCCAATATTGTAGCGCATTGGAAAAATCTCAGCAGGATTTTCATTCCAAATTCCCACATAACCACGTTGGTCCCCTCCGGGCCTAGGTGAGGTGGTATGCGTAAAAGCATTTTCCCTGCGAGAAAATAAAATAAGGAGTTGCACCAGCAAAGTTACCGTGCAACGTCAAAACAAGGTTACGTTTACGTATTTGTTTGGTCGGTCCCCAATAAACGGTGGCTGTCACGTACGTCGTTCGTCACGCGTGCCACTTTGGATTTTTGATTGGTTGCCCCACCGACGTTGTCAGTTTTATTGATGTGTAGCGAAATTGGAAAGTTCAGACGCACTTATCTCAGAGATTTAGATAGCGAGGCAATTTATAAAGCGGGGTTTCTTCCCCTAAAGTGTCCTCTTGACACACGGGCCGCGGGCGACGTCGATCGCAGCCGTATCTATTACTAAACTTGGCGATAATACGCACGTATTTCGGATTTCTGTTTCAGATAGAGTCTGATAAAGGTTATTGAGTCGTTTGAGTTTGGTTAAACAATGGCGACGTTTAATATAGAGCTCAGAATAAACAACTAATTTAGCTTTGTATACTGAAATACACAATATTTCTAAAATCTAATTAACTTTCCTATTGAGATACTAGAAATGTCCTTTCGTCTTTTATAGCGTAGCGTAGCTATAAATAAGTATTTTGACCTTGATTTGGAAACTCAAAGGAGCTACTAATAAACTATTGAAGTGGCTTTTAAACAATTTAGGCTTTTTGTTTTCAAATATTTTAATACTGTTATTCAAAGGGTATTTTTTTTATCAGTGCACAAATTTTAACATATGATTTTGTATTGTTCATATAATATATTACGACAATAAAACGAGTTTTTTTTTTTGCAAATTATCTCTTTTTTATTTTCTTGTGTGGACACAAAGTCACACTAGAAATGATGACATGGATTGTCAAGCTGTAGGTATGCGATACACTGTATTGATATTCGAAATTTGAAATTTCATGTACAGCTTATCAAACAACAAGCCCCTCTCCTACTGATATTCTAAATTTGAAATTTCATTTATTAACTTACTTAACAACACTCTCCTCTCCTCGCACCCCTGCTTTAGAGGGTCCATGAATATCGTTAAGTTAGTGGAATCATTGAATCGGCAATATCTCTAATATTTTTTTAAGCTAGAGTAAAATAACACAACATGTGTTAATGATTAACAATAGCGAAGCAAATATTAATATTTGTTCACCTATTAAAAAATTACCCTGTATATCAAATTATTCCATTTTTAGGGACTCACTAATATTTTCCAAGTTAAAATAAAGCGAGACTTTTTCGAAGAGCCTGCTATCGAACGGTTCCATAATAGGCCCTGTAAACCGTACTCGCATCTTCAGCGCTGAATCGATACCTACTCGAGTTTTTTTACTCGGTGAAAGCGCTACCATTTCTTGTCGAGACTGGGATGCCCCTTAACTTTGTAGTAGATTAATATCAAGGGTTCTGTTAGGGTCGCAGTAATACACCCGCAAATATTTGCGACGGCAGTCGGTTTCGGTTCACGTTTTCTTTAATCTTCGTGTGGGGTTGATATCGTACGAAATCCTGAGTATGATGAGCTTGCAACTATAAAATGCGCTTAATGTGCACGGCAATTGAAATTCTTTGAGGTTACAAATGATGACAGATCTTCAAAGAGATTTTAAGTGATTCATACAATTTCAATGGGAGGATTTTAAATGTACTCTGCTAAGTGGGATGTAAGTAGATAATTTCATCGTTGCAGTGCTATCATTCATCAAGGGGTTTCAGGGGGTCTAAATACATTAAACGTTTTCTTAACGCATTGTTATTTATGTTTTATCGTAAAAACTTTAATCATAGTACTCTGAAGAAAAACACTAATAGTAAAAAATTGACAAGTGTGAGTTGGGCTCGCGCTGATTTGATTTGAAATCGATACGGAACACATGCGCTCGTCGGACTCGCACTTTTTGATTTTGGACCTGTGTCCGGCACGTACCCAATACCTATCCTAATCAGTTGGTTTCTAAATCACTCAAATCGCTGTTTCGCTTCCCTTTTCATTTTTTTATTGAAGCTACTTTATTGCCCATCAATGTAATATAGTAGCAAATCTAAAGAAATAGACATGCTATAACTAAATTTGTATTGATTTTTGCTAATACTAACTAATAAGTGTAAGTTTATTAAGTGTACCTATACTACACAATCACGATACGAAAGTCAACGTCAATGTTAACTTGCTATCAAATTTTAGTATTACTACTAAAGACTCATAGCTATCGCCATACATTTTCTCGATGACGACACGTTAACGTTACTTGACAGAAGGTAAAGATTCGTGCCCGGGGTACTGAAATCAAAGAATTTGTATAGAATTGATCAAAGCTGCCATCGCTTATGTCATGACAGATTTTTACAGTAACTACCCGTTTGTAGAATGCGACTTAATGCGACTGGGCCTTATTTACTACGGGATTAAAACGATATTGTGTTTCACGTGTTTTAGGATTGTTTTTACTCGGCCGCCGTTACTGTCAGGTAAATAAGTGTTCTCATAACGTTGAAAATACGGAAACACGTCAAAGGTGATATCGTTTTTACCGTGTAGAATCTCGGCCCAGGGCCCGTAGCTTGGTCGCCTTTATCGATGTGCATAACACATCCGTCACTTTCGCACTGAAATATTGGTCAGAAAGTCACAGATGCTTTATCCACGTTTATCCACATTGACAAAGGCGACCATGCTACGGGCCCAGGTTAGAAAATGACGAACATATTCTCTTCTCATTTCATAACGTGATATATTCGCCAGAAGAATCGATATCGCAATCGAATTCACCGGGATAATCGTAAGGGCTGGCACGGCTGGTCCGGGCCCGCGCGGAATGCGGCGCCCGACAGTGGGAATGAATATTTATGTGCAAAGTCCGCCGGCCGGCTCGCCCCGGTTTAATTACGGCCAGTAACACATTGATGATGGCTACCAAGTTTGGATCGAGTTCAGTGTTGCTAGATGGTGGCTTTTGATCATAAACTGGCGTGGCTTGTATAACTTTACACAGACGTGGTAAAGCTATTTGTATTTAAGTTTAAAACATTTCATTTTATATATATCATTACCAGTTACGGGACCATGGGAGTCCCGAACCTTTGGCGGCGTACAAACAGCCGAAGCCAACACCCAGAGACCCTTTAGACAACTTTAATTTAGTAAAGTGACAGGGACTATGGGAGTATGCTCCCATGGACAACTACCGGTTAGTGTGGCACTAATTAAGAAGGATTGGAATATTATAGGCTATATGAATGAAATGATATGGATTGGTGAACTACAGGCTATTGATAAAACTAGGGCACCTGGCTGGTCAATGCTAATTACTTAAGTTGAAATAGCAGACGGTCACTCGTCAACTCAATGGAAAGGGCCTCCTAAAATAGCCGCATATTCATAGCAGCAAAGAGGCAACAGTTCCAGAGGGGTTAAGAGTGGAAAGGTGCTTCTGGGCTTTAAACGACCATAAGGCGCCAATTCGCCACTTATGCAACACATCCGCCCTTTGAGCAATTTACTTGCGACTCCAACTCTGACCGGCCAATAAATGCAAGCCAAAGTTCCTTGTCATCTTACGGTACAGCTGGCCGGTGAAGACAACCGTGAGGTATAATGCGGCCTATTTAATTATGTTATTTATTATTATTATCTGTAGCTAGTTATATTTTTTGTCTTAGTTTTTATGATGCTGCAATCTAACTAAGTATAGTATTTTTAAAACTACTAATCATTAGTAAATCAATCAATAGTTAAATATTTTTTCCAGTTTTAGCTAAAGTGAGAAGATGGATTTTTGTTTAATCTTAAGTTTGACTGGAAGCATTAAGCAGTAAGCAGTTGTAAGTTGTAGCATTAAGTCTGCCTTTTCTATACTATTTTAAATTTGTGCAATAAAGTATTCAAATAAATAAATTAGTAGTCAAAATGACTAAAATTCGATTGTTTTTTTCTCAAATCCTGTGATATGGCTGACAGGAGTTAGTTGACTGAATTTGTAATAAATATGATAAAATAGGAAAAACAGGTACTTAATTTGGCAATAACTAACGGACAACAAAGGATTCATTAAAGTAAATTATGTAACCTTTCGAAAATGCAAATTCTCTATGAATCCAGTTTCTATTCAAGCTATCTATGTATACTCTAATGTTTCCTTACTTTCATTTTAATTGAAATCGTACCAGTAAAGTGATTAAGGAAATTGCAATTCGTAATCTCGAAGATTTTTACCCTGCAGTTATCTAATGACATAATTATGCGTGTTCACCCATTATGCCATTCCTTGCATTGGCATATAATGGGTGCATCCAATAGCATAGATTGCACATTGCGATGCCTGGTTTATAGGGTGCGGGCTTAGAATAGGCAACTAATTTATATTATAATAATAATAATAATAATAATAATAATCACAGGACAATGTCACACTAATTCACCTAGTCCCAAACTAAGCTCTAGGCTTGTACTATGGGTACTAGACAACGATAAACATACTTAGATAGAGAAATAAATACTTAAATACATAGAAAACATCCAAGACTCAGGAACAAATACTCATGCTCATCACACAAATATCTGCCCTTACCGGGATTTGAACCCAGGACCCCTAGCTTCGAAGGCAGGGTCACTCCCAACTAGGCTAGCGTGTCGTCAAAAAACAAACAAAAAATTATATACTACATGAACTCTTTAACTACTTACTCTCTCTTTGTGCAAAATGTGTTTACAGAGTTATCAACAAATCTTTTTAGAGTTGTAGGTATCTCTGTAGCTCTGCCTACCCCACTCTGGGAATGAACGCGTGATGACATGTTATGTATGTACTCTCTTACTTGATGACAATCATGCTTGTTATGTTAAGATTGAGGTGGCCCTCATCCTAGTTTTCTGAATATTGTCTTATTGTTTCTTATATATTATTATTTCATTATAATGGTTTGCTGTAACGCTAGCTTGAGGGTATCATGGTAATAAGAGACTAATTTGAAAAAAAAAACCGACTGTTGAGTTTTTTGTAGTGCTCCTTCTTAACAAAAGTTCTGCTGGTTGACTCAGATAAGTGAGGCCCTGGTCAAGATGCAAACGCTCCTAACGTTTTTATTTTCTAGTGCTCAACATGTATGCGATGACAGTTGATCACGTGGTTTATCGTAACGCATGAAAATGTCATCCCATACATTTTGAGTGATAGAAAAGAAAACGTTAGTAGCGTTTGCAATTTGGCTAGGGCCTCTGAAAGTATCTATATAAGGGCTACTTACAGAATAAGGATAATAATTTTTGTGAAGTCTCCTAATGAGTTCAAGGTTTGGACCGTTTAGACTCATAGTGAGTTTTAGCCGTTTTATTCATAATAACAAATAATCTCTCACGTAAGCCTAAACGCTACAATAAATTTTGTTTAATCGAGGTCAAATCGTTGACTTGCAGCGTTCTTATTCATAAAACTAATATTAGGATCAAGTTTTTTATGAGCACGGAGCCATTATTGCTATTAAATACAAAACTTTTAAAGGCTGGTAGTCCTGTTAGGCTGTTAGCCTCCTGTTAGCTTGCAACCTGTCAGTAATGCACTGGCCCACAGCTTGTTTATGCAAAATGTGTTGTGTTGTTGGTATAACTGTAACTGTATGTACATGTGTACAAAACTTTATTGGTCAATTAGTCTGTCATTATTTTTAAAATGTAGCTGTTAGAGATTGTAAGATATAAATATTTTTTCTATTATATGTTTTAAGCAAATTATAAATACAGAATTAAACCTCGCAGATCCGCTGTAAGTGCACCCCAACCATAGCCTGTGAACCAGGACATTCTAGACTAGTGAGTTGGTAGATTGACTATCATACGTATTAAGTGACGTCATAATCGTCACATCTTTAACATCAGATCATGATACGAGGTCGTATCGCGTAGCTTAGTCGTAATAGACTGCTGAGCAACTTAGCTAGCACAATTAAACATAAGTTTTTTGGTTCAGTAAAAACTTTCGTGTTAGTATTTTATGTGATAGTCAATTAACAATGTGCAAGTTTTTTTTTATGTTAAAGAGAAGGCACACGAGCACTCAGGCCACCTGATGGTAAGTGGATTCTGAGACCCATAGACATTTGAATTCTCAAGACTATAATCATAAGACCTCAAATGCGCTGCCAACCTTGAGGACTAAGATGGAATGCCTCTATGCTAGTAATTATTATTGTGCCAAAGTTAGCATTATTAGAACCCGAGGGGGATTAATCTGTAAATTTCGGCGCGGCTAACAGGGTGGCGATTTTTGACTTATAAGTGCTAGAAATATGTCACAATTATTGTCGCCTGAACCCATTATCCCGTGTTTTTGAAATATTCATGTGCTTCGTTCAAACTACGAGTAGGAACCCTTATAGTTTCGCCATGTCCGTCCGTCCGTCCGTCCATCTGTCCGCAGCCTAGCTCAGAGACTGTTAGTACTAGAAAGCTGTTTTTTGGCATGAATTTACATCTTTGTCACGTCACCAAAGTGGTAAAATAAAATCTTGAAAGATATTTTTTTTTAGGGTACTTCTCCTACAAGTAACGTGGAGAAGTTTTTTTTCTCTGGTCTACCCCATAATGTGTTGTTTTGTTTGTGAAAACAATTTTTCGATGATGTGATCCGTTTATGTAATAAAAGCGTTAATTGCGCTTTAAAGCGTTAATTTTTGTTAGAGTCACGTGTCCCCCCCCTACAGCCAAAACTACAAATACAAAAAATAGGAAAGAATCTTCAATGAAAGAGCATATAACGAATTTTAAAAGAAAACTATCACAACTAAGTAGAAATCATTGGTTCTCGAGATACAGGCGATTCAAGTGTTTATACCTACTAAACTCAGACTAAGACGGCACCAATTGACTTTAAATAGAAAATTTGTTATTACTTCTTGTAGTATTTAACGGCTTCGGAACGGAACCCTACACTGAGCATGTTCCGACATGCTCTTGCCCGGTTTTTTTAATCAAGTTTTAAATATAAATAAACTACTTTATAAGGAATTGTTATTAAGCGATGGGCTTGCAACCTGTCACTAATACACTGGTAAACATCTTAGCTTTATTATGCAAAATGTGGTTACAGAAATTATAAACAAGTCTTCTTAGAGTTGTTGGTATTTTTGTAGCTCTGCCTACCCCACTCTGGGAATTAATTATTATGGCGATAATATTACTATCGATGTGCACTTTCAGTGTTTTTAATACTGTTTACCAATAACCTTTAACTATTTAAAACTATAAAATGAAACGTTTACTCCGTCAAGATTCTTTGTCTATGTTAGGTATTTGAAGTTTGTCTGAAAATTAAGTATCTGTGGTTTGTATTTGTTTGTCAGATATTCAAAACGATTTACTAATGATAGAATTGAAAACGGATGGTGTGGACCACTCCTATTGAATTTTTCTATCGCGCGTATTTTAAAAATACGGTTTCACTGTTTTTGCTCACTTTTGAGTAAAACTTTCCAGCGCTCGAAGGTCAGAAATTGCCCCCCAAGACCGCCGATGCCGTAGTATAAAAATCAACTGGACAGCGACTGACTAAAACTGCAAGGAGAAGAGTGCGGCGGATGACTGAAGTAGTAAATGGTTAAAAGTCGCTTACACGAACATGAGTGAGATTTTTGTATTGTGTTAATATCTTCGAACAAAAATCGTGAAACAAAGTATGCAAGCCCTCCTATGATTACACGCTATCACGTGTCACGTCAACAATTTAATGTTAAATGCACCTATTTGCAGTAATAATTTGTTTGCTATTTGTAGTCCATAATGAAGCAAACGTAACAAACAACAAATTTCCGTTAACGACTCGCCATTGTAATGGCCGGATTATTTTAACGAAACCAATGCAATATCCGATCTCATAAATGTCAAATTATACAAAATAATTAAGCGTTATTGGGGTAATTTGGGTAATAATTGAATTTTATTGTACTCGTATGTGGGAGAGTTTATTACACAAATGTTTCATACTGAAAGGGGTCTTATAAACCGATTTCAGAAATAATTGAAACGGTTGAGGTCTAATTATACCCTGAAAGTTACTTGTGAATAATAAATAGGCACCAGAACGTAAACGGAACTATTTGAAAACTTAACGCCTTAAGAAACTTGGAATAAAACATTCCATCCGCTACTCTTAGCAGTTTGAAAGACTGAAAAAAGTTTTCAGTATAATTCTGTAATCCTAAGTGAACTGTCTGCGGTAAGGGAACCCTGGACTTGTCAGGGTTGAAAGTGCATGCAATTCGTGCTAAGGAACACTCTTTTGTTTCACTCTTTTTGCGAGTAACTCGAGACTGTCAGAGTAACGACAACTTTTCACTTAAGCTACGGCTCGCGCATCTGTAAGTTCACATCTCAGGCGGCTAGTCTCACTATAACCGGTTCTCATTTCTCGCTTTTTGTGTTGTTTATAGGGTGAATTGTACGGTTGTGAGATGTGTTAGGAAAATGCTCATAAAACGCTTAAGTAATAATACCATATAACCGCAAATCAAAATCAAAAAACACACAAACGAAAAACGCGTATGAAAATCGTTGGATTTTTAAATTAGTAGCCAATAGCCGTAAGCGCGAAGCTTCTGCACAACTGTAATTACACCGAATATTAATATTACGACTCCGTGCATTTCACCAATCTCCAGTTACAGGAAATCACCATGGATTTATATTTATTAGAAAAATGAAAATATAAGACCTTGAATATCACACGCGAGCACAATAGTTCGGTTATTTATATTTTCTCAGTGGACTTGACAGAAGAACATGTGCGGTTTGTTGCACGTGCTTCTGTCAAAAGTGTCAAATTACTCCTTTTCACTGACTTAAACTTGGTAGGTTTAAACTGTTCCTGTGGCCTTTAAAGGAAATTGTGAAAAGTTATCTCACATAATATAAAAACCTTAAATGAAATAAAGATAATTGATACAAGAATTTTTTAAACACTTAAATTGTAACGTTGTGTAGAATATAATGGTAAATCTTGTTTAACCATGAGTTTTATCGCTGTTACTGTAATTTGGTTATTTTTGTCTACTGCTCTAACGTTTATTGTGGTAAAGGGCCCCACTGAAAATACTTCCCACTGGTGCTAACAGCATGGAAGAAAATTATGATTTATGTATCATTTTTTTATTGATTTGTATCATTAATAGCCTTTTTTTAGGGTTCCGTAGTCAAACTAGGAACCCTTATAGTTTCGCCATGTCCGTCCGTCCGCAGCCTAGCGCAGAGACTTAGTACCAGAAAGCTGTAATATGCATATTAATCACGCCAACAAAGTGGTACAATAAAATAAAAAATATTTTTTTTTAGGGTACACCTAACCTATAGGAGAATACAAAGGGTAGACGTGAATGGAGTACGATCACCTGGGTCATTGGTCTCAATGGGCGTACCACAGGGCTCAATATTGGGTCCATTTTTATTCCTCATCTACATAAATGACTTACCTTACCTTATAAAGGACAACCATGATATAGTATTGTTTGCTGATGATACGTCACTTGTGTTAAAAGTTAAACGACAACAGCAGTTTAATGTGAATGTAAACAATGCTATATCAAAAGTAGTCGATTGATTTAGTGTTAATAATTTATTACTGAATGAGAAAAAGACGAAATGTATAAAGTTCATGACTACTAATGTGAAAAATAGTCAAACTACTGTAACTATTAAAAATGACAAACTAGACCTAGTTAATGATACAGTGTTTCTTGGTATAACGTTAGACTCCAAGCTCCAATGGGGTCCTCATCTTGCTGGATTGGCGGGTAGACTCAGTTCTGCAGTTTTTGCAGTTAATAAGATTCGGCAATTAATAGACTTAGATACCGCTCGATTAGTTTATTTTAGTTACTTCCATAGTATTATGTCATATGGTATTTTACTGTGGGGTAGTGCTGCTGATGTAAATAGCATCTTTGTTCTGCAGAAGAGGGCTATTCGTGCTGTCTACAAGATGGGCCAGAGAGACTCGCTTAGAGATAAGTTTAAAGAAATTAACATATTGACCATGCACAGTCAATACATTTATGAAAACATTATGTATGTTCATAAAAACATCGCTAAATTTAGAAAGAACTGTGACATACATAATGTTAATACCAGAAATAAATATAAGCTCGCAGTGCCCTTCACGCGGCTCCATAAAATAAAAAACTCTTTTATGGGTAATTGTATTAGGTTCTATAATAAGCTCCCAAGTAATATTACTGAACTATCAGTAAATAAATTTAAGAGTTACGTTAAGCGTAAACTAATTTCTAAAGCATATTATAGTATTAAAGACTATATTAATGATAACAATGCTTGGGACTGAATTGCTTGTAATAAAATGTTTAGTCCTTACGACAAAAGGTTGCGAACGTCGAAAAAAAAAAGACATCCGACAGAGTTTCTTACAGGTTCTTCTCTGATCGGTCGCGATTTGAACCTGCAGTCAATTTAGGCTAAGTCGCTACTATGACGTTTCAAAAGAGTTTATTATTTGTAAACCTACTTGAATAAAGATTATTCTGATTCTGATTCTGATTCTATAAACCTAACGTGGAGATGTATTTTTTTTTCACAACTACTACCTTATAGTGTGGGGTGTCGTAGGATAGGTCTTTCAAAAATATTGCGGGTTTGTAAAACAGTTTTTCGTTTAAGTAATACGTTTATGAAATATTAGGCTTGAAAGCGCTAGTTTTTGTTAGACTCAAGTGTACAACAAAACTACAAATCTTAAAAAAATCTTGAATGAAAGAGTATATAACGAATTTTACAGGAAAACTATCACGACTAAGTAGACATCATTGGTTCTTGAGATACAGGCGATTAAAGTTTTTATACCTACTAAAATCATCTAAGACGGCACCAATTGCCTTTAAATAGAAAATTTGTTATGACTTGTTGTTTTTTATGATTATAGTACTTAACGGCTTTGGAACCCTACACTGAGCATGGTGCGACATGCTCTTGCCCATTTTTTCTAAATAAGACGTCCAGCCGGCTGTAGTTACGCATTTAAACGCTTGTATCGCGTCATAACCAAGATTTCAAGTCTCTGATTGAGTTCACTGACGAGCTCCGACCGCAACCTTAGGTTTCATGTTCCAAGATTAAATATACTCTAGAATACATACAAATACAATAAAATATAAGTGTACGTATGTATGTATATGTATGTAAACACTTTATTGTAAAAAAGAAAAACCAAAACAATACAATGAATAATAATAAAAATAAAGTGTCTAATAAGCGTCTTTACTTACTCTAACCAACTAGAGAAATATGTAACGTGCGTGATTTTCCGGGGGTTACCATGACATGGCTAAGCAATTCAGTTCGAGTGTAAGGGACGGAGTAATAATAAATAATAATAATAATTATAAAAAATACCAAGTTAAACAGGAAAAGGTTACATTAAAAAATACATCATTAACATTGTTTATGCAGTAACATGGGATTGAGATTCAGCGAGAATAGCAGTTATATGGCTTGGCTCTGTCTCTTTCGCTCGCTGTAAACTGAACTGCATAACAATGGTAACCCCTGTTTTCTTATCTGAAACTGGGCCTTAATTCTGCCCTCCTTACGCAAAGTGCAATAACTCTAGTGTAATTTGAACCTAGTTATTGCACTTTTCGCATTCGCAATACTGCGCATTCTACTTAATAAAACCATATTACTTTTGATATAGTGTCTTCCCGTGGATGTCGTAAGAGGCGACTAAGGGATTTAGGGCTTGTAATACTGTTCGGCGATGGGCTTGCAACCTGTCACTAATTAATAATAATATCACGGGACAATCTCACACAAATTGACCTAGTCCCAAACTAAACTCTAGGCTTGTACTATGGGTACTAGACAACGATAAACATACTTAAATAGAGAAATACATAATTAAATATATGTAAAACATCCAAGACTCTGGAACAAACATTCGCGCTCATCACACAAATATCTGCTCTTACCGGGATTTGAACCCAGGACCGCTGGCTTCGGAGGCAGGGTCACTCCCAACTAGGCCAACGTGTAAACATAAGCACACAAAAAAAAATCTTGCCACTATTATATATTATATTATTTTCATATCACAACGGAACTTTTACACTTTACAGTTGTTGGTATTTCTGTAGCTCTGCCTACCCCACTCTGGGAATGAATGCATGAAGTTATGTATGTAAGTATGTGATGTTATTGTTTTTAACTCGGCCGCCCATACTGTCATGTAAATAAGAGCTTTCGTAACGTCGACAATAGGTACTATACATGTCACGGGTAATATGGCTTTACCAACAAGAATAGGGCCCCTGGGCTATATTTAGTGGCAGCTCTAGAGGGTATCAGGACCCAGGGGGCCATGCTCTCCCCCCTTGAATCCGAAAATGTTTCCACAGACAATTTAAGACGGCGCCGAGCGTCCAATAGCGCCCTCATTACTTTTATTGTGTTTTCTTATATACAAAAGTATTATCTTGAAATCTAAGAGTGTTTTTTTGTTGTACAAATCAATACACAATGTATAGCATACCTACATAAACCAGTATCATAACCTTTAACCTTCTTGTAGTCAGGTCACTATTTTCCGTAAGTTACTCACTCATAGTTAAATTGCTGTGAAGTTATGTCATGTAATCACATAAGTCATTGTCATTGTGTACTTATTTGTACAATAAAACCGCTCTTTGATTTTTACTTGATTTTAATTTTTGACGACACGCTAGCCTCATTGGTAGTGACCCTGCCTTCGAAGCTGGGTTCAAATCCCAGTAAAGGCAGATATTTGTGTGATGATTGTGAATGTTTCCGTACATGGCGTGAATAAGTTGATAAGTCGAGATGAAAAGTTAGTGAAGTTTGTATTTAGAACAAGTTGCATATAGTTCAAATTACTACATTCTTTTTCAACGAGTTACCAACGTATTCACGCCAGTCACTGATTTGTTCCTGAGTATGTTCTCTATGTATTTAAGTATTTATTTCTCTACATAAGTATGTTTATCGTTGTCTAGTACCCATAGTACATGCCTAGAGCTTAGTTTGGGACTAGGTCAATTTGTGTGACATTGTCCTGTGATATTATTATTATTATAGATAGGTAATACTTTGGTTTATTAGAAAACTCAATAAGAGAATTGAGGGTGCTACTGGACGCTCGGCGCCATCTTAAATTCGGGTAGGCTTACAATGTAGGTGTATAAGCTCGTTGGAAATGCCCCCTAAATCAAATTTTAGAGTCGCCGCAACCCGAATTCCAGATTTTGTGACAATAACAACTCGTATACTTATTCGTACCACACATTTATTTAGTTCTGGGCCAAGATTCTACACGGTCAAAACGATATCGTATTGGACGTGTTTCCGTATTGTCTACGTATAGATAACTCTTATGTCATAACATAATGGCGGCCGAGACATGAACGATTCTAAAACATTTCATCACAAATGCTTTATTGTTAACGCAGTAGAATAGAGGCCCTGAATTGAGGTTACCGGCTTCTTCGATGCAAGATTTACATAATATGAAAGCATAAAATGAAATAAATAAATAAATAATATCGGACTAAATTTGCCGAAAAATATATTTGCTTTTAAATGAGCATAGCGTATCTTTTTGAACCATGAGGGCCTAAAGGAATACTTCCAATGAATATAAATACTTTTCTTAAATAAATAAACGACTAAATAAAAAAAAAAAAACCCAACTTTAAAGACAATTTTTAACCATTTGTTCATTTATTTAGGTCTGCCAAACATTACATAAATGAAAATGAAATACAATAATAACTATATGTTAAAATAAGAAATTAAACAACGGACGACTATATGTATATAACATTAGTTTATTAAACATTTTTTCCGGAAACTGGCCAGAGCATCAAAGTTGATATCACATTGGTCACTGTGACTGTTAAGGAGCCTACTCCTACAAAGACGAGAAACAGGAGAATGGGTACAAGGATGGTTTTACGGAAAGAAGGGGAGTTTCAGGAATATAAAGTTCATTTTTAAACTGTATTTTCCTTTAAAACGTTCTTAAACATTGCTTGGTTAACTACTCGAAAACATTCCAGAAATAATAATGTTTGCTTTCGTTCAAAGTTATGATTTATGATACACTTATATTACTGAACGAAACTAATTAAGTACAGAAACTTCGCCTGTAATTTGAGCGTCATCACGTATTTTTACGTCGTGATGTTTTTAGTAATAAAACAATATTTTAACTTCGTGAGACCCGGTGTGCCATAGGAGGAACATCAAGGCAATTTAGTTTAAACTATATTTTGATGACCATAAAGTTCATTTTTATTTCTTTCATACTTGAAAATGCCATTAAAGAGCAAAGGAAACTGAACTTTCTTCCCTTGATGGTAGATTCAAATTCCCACTTACTTTGTAGTATGGTGGGCCTCAAGAGGTTTATTACATAATTATGAGGCTTCGTGTTAAAATAGACGTTTATATTCAGCAGGTTGCAGCTGGTGCCGTCTTTTGGATATACTTATGTACCTGTTTGTACCTACATTGAACGCGGTCTTGTAAGTATTGTAAACAGCAGTACGAGCAAACATTAAATACTTTTTACAACTTCGTATTACTACCAGAACTATCACGCGTTACTAATTCTTTACCTATAGATTAACTAAAACAAAGAAGCTTACGGAAAATGTAAGAAAATATCACACACTTGAGTAAGGGAAAAATGACGACCACTTTGTAATACTAGACTGTAAAAAGCGGGACGTGTCAATGGCGGCAATGACGCCAATGACGTAGAATTATAGGAGTATAAAAATTGTGATAGGTCGCGCCGTCTCTACATTGCTCCCCGCATTCTCCTATCTAAAACTTCCCTTAACATTATTAAGAAGCAAAGAACGAGACACATCATAATAATAACAATGACCCTTTACATTACGTAATGTAGTAATTAGGCCTCTATGATGGGTCGTCACTAATTAGAAAATCGGCAATTGCTTATGTGCTCACGGAATATTAATCCTCGATTCAGTCTACATGGGGACAACTCCTTACAGTGCTATAGCTGTTTTAAAAAGGCATTCGGGTTTGTACTTCTCTCTCATAGGCTCTCATATGCTCAAATGCAAGTGAACCAGCTCAAATGGAAGGTGAAAAAGAGGCAAAGGATGTTAATAAATAAATGAATGTCAGGGGAACATCCCACGCAAATTGACCTAGTCTCAAACTAAGCTTAAACAATGTAACGGAAAACTACTTCACAATATGGTAATAATATGTCCAGGGCCTCTATACTGGGTAAAAACCATATTGCCTTTGACGTGTCATCGTATTGCCAACGTTTTGACAGATCTTATTTATTTGGCAGTAATGGTGGCCATGTTATAACAATATGGAAACACGTCAAAAGCAACATGGTTTTACAGGGATCTAGTTACGCCAGTGTAATCGAGTGAACTCGGTTTAGAGGAGAATAACCACATAATATGGAACCCTGAACACGTCGCAGACGACAATTACTGCACTCCATTACGCCGAGTGTCATTTGTCTCGCGGACATGGTGTTGCTATTGGCAGCCGGAACGAGGATCGACTGACGTTCTGAATATTCAAGCCGCGCCAGTTGGGAAAAGGCATGGTAGATAGCTAAAAGGAGTAAATCTACATACAAAACAAAGGCCAACTACAGACAAATAGCGTCAATCTTAGGTGTGGCAAACCTTTGATCCAAAAGTATCTTGTTCTTTTTGATCACTAGCCCATCAGTTTAATGGACGGAGCATTAGTTTAGAACATATTAATTTGTCAAGTAAGGCTATTTTTAGCGGGTCTAGTCATTGTTCATTGGTACATTTATTACACTCTGCAAATAATCTTAATTTTTCGAGTATTTTTTATAAATGTTTAGTTTAGCACATGACTAAAATTAAATGTTTTATTATTATTATTTCATGTTCTGTAAATTAGGTTTTAAACAATAAATATTTCGGTAATAAAGGAAAAAAATACAAAACTGAAAATTAAATAAACATAACAAGTCAGGAAAATATTTAATATTATATGTATATCCGACTAAAAATTATAAACGCGAAAGTTTGTAAGTATGGATGAATGTTTGTTACCCTTTCACGCAAAAACTACTGGACGGATTTTGGTAAAATTTGGAATCCAAATAGCTTACACTTTAGATTAACATATATGGTACCTTTCATATCGCTATTCCCTCGCGAACTGATTTATACGCGTACGCTACAATATACCAAAGTTTTACGGAAATAAATCGACAATTGATAAGAAACGTTTATAGTTCATGGCAGATTAAGTGGAAACTATAAGTGAAATCACTTTTATATGTGTAAATGTGATAGTAAATTTGTCAGGGTTCATTTTAATCCGACACACTTTTCATGTACCGCATACGGTTTTCATAAAAACTAGAAAAAACCGCGTTACGGGACACTTTTGGGATTGCGGAACCGATTTGTAAACGAAAGTTATTAAAATATCTTCCTCAAACCACTTTGGATACACCACTTACTTTGCATCATACTTAGTTCCATCTCGAGGTATATATTTGGACCTGTACAAATATTTATATGGTGAATTTTTGCGAAAGGTTTTTAAACTGGCGTAACTGTTGACCGGTTGGTGATAAGTTCGCGCATATGTGTTTATATTAATAAAAATGATTTAGTAATCAAGTCCTTTTCAAAAAAATAATCTAAGGTAAATAGGTAAAATGTTATCAAGGATTGTTTGGTGGAAAACGTGAGGTATTAAGAATTATTCACTTTTCCGGAGCGTGTAGCTCATAAACAGTCATGTATTTGAAAAACTGTGTGGTATAAATGTTTTTGTAATTTTATAAGGTTTCATCTGTTTTTCTCTACTAGGCACCATTCTCCAGATATAAGTAAAAAACTTTAAAATGGTTGTTTTGCTCCCCCCTCCCCGGCTCACCTCCTAGAAGTGGGGACTTTTAGTAAGTTCACTCTCTAAGCATCCTAAACAAATTTCAGAAGGAATCGCTTAGGTTCCTGCTCACGCACTCTAGACTGCCTTTATTGACTGGACTAAAAGCTAAAAATAAAGGGTTAGACTTCGATGGAGTTATTTCTCAGACGAATATTATAAGTACTTGAAAAAACAGCCATATGTTTTTATAGAGGTGTACATTAACTTTGTTATAACACGTTAAAAGTAAAAAAGTTCATTTAAGATATTTCAATTTGTTTAATTACTTACCTTTTTTATCGCCTCGTAATTTAACAAAAATAAAAGCGAAGTAAGTCTGAACTATTGACTTTTTTTAAAGTTACGGTTAAAAGTATTTTTAGAATAAAACCAGAAATGCATTCTCAGTCAGGTAAACAAACATGCCCTCTATTAATATTTTTATAAGGATAATTACGATGTTAACACTCGGCGGGCTCTCATAAACATTTCGTTCGCTGGTGATTAAATACAATATTTTATTATTCGGCTCGCCCGGCAGGGGCGCTGCGGGCGCACTAAAACGCTCCTTGCAGCAAATCGTTAATGTATTAGTTGATTGAGCTATAAAACTGTAAAGTTATAAGCTTATTGAAAATGTTGATTAATTATTATTGGCTAGGGAGGGTTGTCTTTCAACCTAACATATTACATCGAAAATTAACATTTTGAGGGTATTTCAATAAAAAACGATCTCCGTGATATAAACATGGAAGCAGTTGTACGATACTAATATATTATTTACAATTCATATATACCCCCTAATTATAAGCCCAGGGGGGTTATTATGACCTAGCTTTGCAGTTAATTTTACGTTGAGCGTAAAGGACAGAGCTATGGTAGTTATATAGCTCTGTCTTTTTCTCTGAGCGTAAAATGAGCTGCATAGTTGTGTCATATCAAACCCCCCTGATCTCTAAGTGAACTAGTTAAAAAAAAGCTGGACATGGTTTCGACATGAATAAGGTAAGAGATACTAATCTTAAAATAAGAGGATATGAGTGACCCTAGAGAAAAAGGATTGACGTCGATATAGCTCGAAATAAAAAAGCGTACCTAAAATATTTCCATGTATACTTAGAGTTTTAAACCTATACCGTTTTTTAGCTGTAGGTACCATGGAAGACTTGTATCCTTTTCACTAGAGCTATACAGTACTATGTACATACGTGACCAGAGGGCTTATTGTCTAACGCACTTGCAATCACGATCGTTTTAATTTTGAAAATCGAACGCTCGTCTGCATACAATATGAAAACAATTGCTCCACTTTGAAGCCGGTTGCGATTGCGAGTGCGTTAGACAATAGCCCCTCAGTTCTCATAATTATTTAATTAATGTTGACGATGTAATTGTGGCCACCCTATCTGGTACCTTGGCTTCTGAATCACCAAGCTCATGTTAGAACAGTCCATATTACACTAGTTTATTTAATTTCCTTAACTTATTAATGTTGTCCAAGCAGCGACGGCGTGATCGAAGAAAGGTTTGCCAATGTCCACCATGACCATCCTAGAATTTACATTAATAAGTTGAAGCACTGGAGCAGTTCAGGGAAATAAGAATGAATTTAGAAGCGGTACCTACACCAGGCCGGTGACACTCCGCGCTATTGCCTACTCAATGTGCGGCCTTTTATACAAGGCTAATCAGTTGAGTGTCACGCGAGCGCTCGTCTTGAAGCGCGCCGCCGCCCGTACGCCGCTGCGAAAATAATTCGAGTTTTTGTTTAAATAAATGTACCTATGGCTCCTCGAAAAGCCAAAAGGTACTGTATAGCATACGGGTGCTTAAATAATGACAGGAATGGCGATCTATCATTATTTACACTGCCAAAAGATATCGAAAGGTAAGATTATTATTAATATTATTTTATAAATTATAACTTCGATCGAGGTAGGTAGTTACGAGTAGCTGTACTTAATTACTGACACAATGATTACAGTTTTGAATCCTCGACACAAAAAGGGCGGAATAATATTATTTATTTTATTAACTACCTACCTCAGTTTCGCAGTTTTCGACTTATTCGCATCAAAAATCTATTACCTACCTTACTTAAAGAGCGTTCCGCGTAAGTAGATCTCCCAGTAATAGTGACTACCTACTAAAGTAAGGTCAGCATATACTGGTTACATACCTTCTTACTTGAGTAACGGAATAGGTAATAATAGTGCTCGAGTTTATAATTTTGTCGTGTTATACGAGTTGCATAGTCCAAGAGCCTGATGTAAGATTAGCTTTTAAGTTGATATATAAGTACTAACGTTTAAATTAGGTTTTTCTTTCTTTCTTTCTTTTCTTTTAGTTTCTGATTTTGAACATTTTTTGATTTGTTAGCCCTGTTGGGTATACCTACTCCCGAGGTTGACGGAAATTGAAGTCGGTTTATTTTTTGTTTAAGACTTGTAATTATTATAACAATATTTAGATGGATATTTTCGCTAAAACATGACCCTAGTACTGAGCTACCTATATAATATATAAGAAAAAGTTAAGAAGGTCCGCTTTGTGACTATTTTCAATAAAATTAAAATCATAATTAACTTTTGTTAAAAAACTGTAATTTTTATTTTACCTTTTACTTAACTATTAATAAATAAATAATAATTATCAATTATATGAAAAAGGAGTTAAAAAAATATGTAAAAATTAAACATTTGTAATTGTAATCAATCAGTCACAGTTACAAATAATTATAATGTAAATTTTATTATTAAGTATTGCAAGGACAAATGTATCTGCCATTAAAAATTGGCTCTCTCCCTGTATATTTCTAATTGTAAGAAAGAGTAAATTTATGTCTCACATAAGCTTTACTTGTCGATTGTGAAACAGGCAATAAGACTAATAGGCTTTCCATCGCGGGTTGCAAATGTTGATTAAATGTTATTGATGAAACATAAATATTGTTATAAGATATTAATAAGTATTGTTTTTAAATCAAAAATATATTTTATTAAACGTTTTTTTTAAATTTCACCAATCCGACTTTTTTTTAACGTTTTTTCATGTAGGTACTAAAAATGTAATGTTAACATCCGTGGTGCATCAACACAATACAGGGGGCCTAATATGGCTGCGTTTGTCGCGTGACAACATGTGGATAAAACATCCTTCACTTTTTGACACGTGTACAAGTACGAGAGTGACGGAAGCTTTATCCATATTTTGTCTTGCAATAAACGCCACCATACCAAGCATGCAGGTATTTTGCGATTTTTGTGCTACCCCCTTTCTTATCTATCTGTATTCTATATACCTATTTCATCTTGTTATAGATAAACAAAATGTTTTAAGGTCTATATCGAAGCTATTATAGTATGTTAACAACAAATATTTAGTAATACAACTATTACAAAATGAACCTTCAAAGTCCTTAAAATAAATGATTGTTTGTCGAAAACGTGCGTCATCTCCTAGACTAACATTAACCTACCTATTCCAGTACGGGTAGCACAAGTTGTATTTTCTCGCTTGTCTCGCTTAGTGCGTCTCTAGTTACAAACTAGATTTATTTATTTGATTTATTTATTCAATTAGACACACTAACAGTTGCACAAACAAATACAAATATAAAAGATAGGTACAAAGAAAATAGTCCTGTTTGTGTACCAAATGCAACAGCTTTAGCACAGTTAGGGATGAATAAAACTAAAACTACATAAGAAAACTACAATTAATAATAAGTTTAATGCAATTTGTTTTCTTACGACTGCCACGGAATAAGTATTAAGTACAAGTAACTGCCAGCCCTGCGGAGTGGGCGGAGTCAGTAAAGCTCATGGCGGGCGAAATAATACATACTCTCGCGACGCAGATTTAAGCTGCATTTTGCCTCGTTAGGGGCGCCCCCATTATCGATCGCAGAAATGTAACCAAGGTCACTTCCGGCCGTGCACTTGTTTTATTATCGTTAACGCGTTCTGTTTAGGTTTAAATTCGCATGTTTGCTGTCACGGAGTGTCGCTTCTGTACTTGTACTATTACTTATTCTGTGCCTACACCTTAAATATCAATGCTACTACTTTGCCGGAGGTTTGTTTGAGGATTAAACATCTCAAAAATACTTATAGAGTTTCTGAATTCTGGCATGAAATTCGGTTTACTTAGAACTATGCAAACCATTCGTCACAACACTTACAACAAAGGACAGAAATATGACATCGTTTGTATATTTAATACAGTATTTAAACACGTAATAGGTAACTCAACTTGTCATTATGGGTAACTTACAAAAAAAACTGTTAAAGTAATACTTACTAAGGATAGATAAAGCCACTAGGTAACCCACTTTCTATTACTCGCATTTTTAAAGACTTATCTTTGCTACGTTATTGAAGAGCAAGGATATCATTTGTAAAAGAAAAATTAAGAATTGCTGTTAAACGAAGTAGCACCACGAACAAAATAATTCAAATCGTAGCTGAAAATACCTTACGAGTATATCTGTCTTTTTACTCAAAAAAAACAACAACCGTTAGTTCAAAGTGTAACTAGAACTTCTTTACGAGCTTATCTTCACGACCTAAAGCAAATAAATCTAACTGGTAGACGGGGCAGGAAGCGGCAGCAAGGGCCACTTGCGGTTTCCATCCGTTGCTCTCGCTTGGGTGCGTGATATATCAGCCCACCGTGGGCCCATTGCTGAGCAGGCTATAGAAACATCTAGGGCATTTCAGGTTTAATAAAATTGTACCTATTGATAAAATAAAATTTGCAAAATCATAACCTTTTCGATTTTGCTGTTGATGGTGTTTCGTGACGTACAAAGTGTCAAAATATTTTTACCGCGCTAACAAACTTTTTGCCTCCCTTGCCTTTCCGAAAGGTTTGATAAAAATACCGCTTTAATATAATCACTTGCAATGTTAATTGATTATTATTAAGACGGTTTATTAGTATTGCAATAAAATCACTGTGATATATGACATGATAAAAAAGCGGGCAAGAGCATGTCGGACCATGCTCAGTGTAGGTTTCCGAAGCCGTTAAGTACTACAAACATAAAAAAACAACAAGTAATAACTAATTTTCTATATAAAGTCCTTTGGTGGTCTTAGTCGATTTTAGTAGGTACGAGTATAAACACTTTAATCGCGCTCATTAACTTTAGGTATTTTATGCACTCTGTGTATGTGTGCGTAAAGCACACCAGCAAGGAGCGAGCTGGAGCCATGCGCCGGCCGCGCGCCGCGCCTGACGAGCCGTGCGCCGATCCACTAGGCGCGGAGGTTGCTACCAATGTTTACAAAATAAAAAAACATAATCGATTCCGAATACTTTTATTAAAATATTCACTTTTTTCAGCCTACATTTTTTTTTATATTTGTTGTTTTCTGTCGGTAGGTAAGGTAGGATTGAATTACTTGTATGAGGTACAGTCACATCACGAGATTGTTGAGCCACTCTAGAACCCTCTCACAGATAGATAGATAATTTTTAATTAATGTCGTTTGTACATCTAAGGTGTATTTAGCTAGTGTTAAGTTATTTATAATATTTATTGGGCAATTGTTCGGCTAAAGAGAATAAATCATAAGTAAAAGCCGTACATCTTCCAATCGGCCATCTTCCCTCTCCGAAGGTTACCGGGAGAACCCTTTCATAGAAAGTTGACGGTAAATTTTGACGTAAATAATTTCTTTTGCGTGACTTGACGCTGTCATTAGGACAGAGTTCTATGGTGGCTCAACAACCCCGTGATTTAATGCGACTGTATATTGAAATGAAATAAAACCTAATTACCTTTATTGACAATATTCTAAGCACAAAATAAAGTGAACTCAATACCTAATGTAAAGTAATAGAACGGCTAAGTAGGGCAAAAATCCCAGTCATCGACCCTTTCTTCAAGTTATTATTTTTAACTGACTTCAAAGAAAAGGAAGTTCTCAGTTTGACCTGTATGTATGTATGTATGTATGTTTGTCCGCGATTATCTCACGTTTGGCTGAACCGATTTTAATGCGGTTTTCAGAAAAGTATTTGTTTCACATAGGAGAAGGTTTTGGTATTTTAACCGTCTTTAAAAAAAGGGTCTTAGTTTGACCCGTATGTAGGAATGTTTATCCATGATTATTTCCGCAAAAACTTCAATGTCTGATTCTGATCACTATAAAGTATAAAATTAAATTGATGTTTTAAAAAACGAAAAACTTAAAGCCGCTATATCAATCACATATTTAGAAGTTCCTACTTAATGTATGTATGTCTATAATGTAATGAATAATATTAGAAAATAAAATTACGACACAACAAACAACAATAATCAATATCGGATTTTACTTCACGGCATTATTTTGTCTGTGTGAGTAAGCAATGTCATTGTCTATTTCTTCATCCACTGAAAGACAAGAAATTTGGTCCATTGGCATCCTGTAATAAAACAGAACGTTTTGATTTAACTATAATTTATTTATTAACAGAATTGGTTTTTTGATGAAATTTTGTAATCCTCATTCTATAAAAATAATTCGTATTTGGGACTTACAATTCCATTGTGTGGTAAATTTTATAATCGATGTCAACCAATTCATTTACTCTGTAAATTGAAAAAATATAAAGATAATGTGGAAATTCATACTAAATTTATTAAAATGTTTTCCTATACATCTCTTACTATTTTTACGCATACCTCACCGGCTCATTAGGTAACTCTTCGTTTTGTAGCGAAGTGCCAACAACTGGAACATTAACCCTATAAATAAAAAAATATGAATAATTTTGCAATTTTACTCATTTGTTGAAATATAGTTGTTAGGTAATGAGTATACTTACGGAGTATTCTCTTTGTCTTCAGATTTCTGGAGATGTCTTGCTCTAGAAATATTGAAACCATCCCAAGAAGTAACAATATTATATAATTAATTATAGTAAAAAAAACCTCGGGTCGTTCTAAGAAGCCTGTTTTGCCTGTAAAAGTGTTTTTTTAGGTAAACTATTTTTATATCTTGGTAAATATTCACCATAGAAGTGTATTTTTATATACCTACTAATTGAAAGAACTTCGCGTGTTGTTTAAAATTACTTGTGTAAATAAACCAATTTTGGCCCAAAACATCAAGACTACAACTAAACGATTACAAAGTCTTAGTAATACAAATCGATACATCTCGAAAATCAGTCTATGTTGCTACCGATTTATTTTCTCCTCCCTTAGCGTGGCATTTTGACAACTGTCAAATCAGGTTTCTTAGAACTACTCCACTATCAGTAGGTTTACGATTTGAACTTACTTAATTTCTTCACGCAAGCGTTTAGCATTGTGCTTTTGCCAACCCCTTCTCTTCCTTTTTTGGTTGTGTTTGTTCCCCATTTAAAATAAAGTGAATAATCACAAAAATCGCGATAAACGCAACCAACCAAAAAGCGACACAGCCTCCACGTCCGACGGCCGAAGCAGGACTAATGCGGACATGGGGGAAACGTGACGGCTCTGGCTAAAATGGACGAAACGCGTGCGAATTTAGGTATTTCCTTCATATTAGTAAAATAAAAACACATTTTAAAATGTAAAGTGTAGACGTTATAGAAGACGTGTAGTTTTGTTGTAAATCCAAAACTGATGATCTTCCGTGAAGTAATTACGCCGTACTAAGTGTTTATTTTGTTATGTAGAGGTATCTTTGGATGTTTTTTCTATCGAGGGAAGTACAAGTAATCGTGTTTCTAAAGTGTATGATCGATAGAGTGATTCCTTAAATATCTTACATATGAATTGCATAACTAAAGCTTCAGTAAAAACAATGCAGCAGGCGATCAAACGAACGCATTTTTTTCGTAATTACGTATCGTTGCCTCGGCGCACTCTTAATCAAAAAACTGTTTTTACAAAACCACAATATTTTGGAAAGACCTATCTAACAAAACCCTACACTATAGGGTAAACGAGAAAAAATAAATATTTTAAAAACATAAAACCATTTTTAAAACATTCATTTAATTGTATATTTTTTAGTGATCATAATACGCTGTTACATAGTCCCACTTCTCAGTTTATATGCAATTTTAAGTTATTTCAAGCGCGCCGCAAGCAAAGCCGCGGGAAAGTCATAGTCATATTTCAACAAGTAAACATTCTTCGTTGTAGTCGCTCAACTATCTTAATTGAGATATCTTATCGCCACGCTTGAAATCGGTACCGTTGAGGAGTTCCGGTGGCCATCTGTGGTCTTCATCACCAGTTACACTTTACCAAGTGATATTTTCTGAATGCAAATGCTAGACTTGTTACCAAAAATACTAAAATTATATGTTTGCCTACAATATTTGAGGAGTTCCCTCAATTCCTCACTGATCCCCTCATCAAATTTAGAATTACAATGGGTAGTCCCAGTCCCTCGGACCAAACCAAAACATAATTTTCAAAATCGGTCCACAATTGACGGAGTATTCGGTGAAAAAAAATACATCCCACGTTAGGTGTAGGGGAGGTATACAAAAATACTTGTGCTATAGACTGGATACAGACTTTGTGAGCGTACAATGTTTTAATGAAATTCTCGGTGATATCGTCACGCTGGGCGACGGTGTTTCAGCACCAGAACAGTAAAAAAGCAAAGAGTTCTTTACACGTTGTTCAATCCGGTTCTCTCATTTACATTGTCCCTGTGGTAGTTGACAACGGTGTACGGACTGGCAAAGTAGACTAGTAAATACTGGTTTCGTCTGGTATTTTGAGGCAAACTCATCAACTCCTTTAAATTATCATCATCAATTTCATTACACCCTGCTGGGATGCGGTGATAGTGTTAATAAAAAAAAGATAAAGGTTGTTTATTCTGTAAGTAGGCCGCACGGTCACTTTTACACGTCAAAATTCTACCAGTGCTTCTCAAGAGGAGACCGCTGCTGAGAAGAAGCGCCATAAAAAACTCAACAATCAGTCATTTTAGGGTTCCGTAGTCAAACTACCTTAACCTAACCCTTATAGTTTCGCCATATCCGTCCGTCCGTCCGTCCGACCGCAGCCTAGCGCAAAGACTTTTGTGTACTAGAAAGCTGTTATTTGGCATGAATATGCATATAAGTCACACCAACAAAGTGGTACAATAACAAGTAAAAAAAATAAAAATTACGGTACCTCCTATACACGTAATATGAGGATGTATTTTTTTTCTCGTCTACCCTATACTCGTTATGTGAAGTGTCGTTGGAAAGGTCAGGTTAAGAAAACAGTTTTTCGATTAAGTAATAATTATTAAATATTAAGCTTTAAAGCGCCAATGTCGTCGTCCCCCCTACAGCCAAAACTACAAATACTAAAAACCAGAAAAAAAAATTAAATGAACGAGCATGTAACGAATTTAAAAGGAAAACTACCACGATTAAGTAGACATCATTGGTTCTTGACATACAGGCGACTAAGGTGTTTATACCTACCAAAATTATCTAATACGACACCAATTGACTTTAAATAGAAAATTAGTTATTACTTATTGATTTTTATGTTTATAGTACTGGACAGCAAAGGAACCCAACACTGAGCATGATCCGACATGCTATTGCCCGGTTTTTTTTGAATAATTATTACTTATGATAATGATAAAACTTAACCTAGCATTACCTTTATAAAACAATAATTAACAAAATTTAAAAATATATATATCATGCGTAATTAAGCAAGAAAACGTGTCGAAACTTAACTTAATAAGTACTAAGGCTAAGTGTTGTCAGGCCTTCTATTTTATTTTTTACCCGACTGCATCAGAAGGATGCGTGTATGTATGTATGTGCGTATGTATGTCTATTTCTGTGGCACGTTCTGCAGCCTAAACAGCTTGATAGATTTTAACATACAAGACATCATTAGTATTCTCTTGATTGTGGAAGTGACATTATATTAATAAGAACAAGTTTTCAAGAGATTACTTGCAATGAAGTGCATTTTATTCGCACGGCGAATTCCAACCCCTACTCAGCAGTCATATTTTTTTTTATTAAGTTATATACATAATTATCCAGTTGCACCCTCTTTCTAAAGAGAGTCGATGTTAGAGCGTGTTTTTATTGTGTAGGTACTTGTTAATGATTACAAATTAGCAAACACTCTTTAATGTTTATGTAAACAAATAGGGTAAATCCAGGGAAGTTGCCCCATTACAATTACTCTAGTTTCGCGGATGAATCGCATGATACTTTATAAATCTATCGAAAGACTTCAACTACCACTAAGTTGACCGTGTCGCACGTCTCTGTGTGATTGCACGGTAAGGCAAAATGCGATCAAAGTTTTTGCGGGAAAGATGCCCGGTTTCTCGGCGGGGCAACGATACCAAACGTAATTCATAATATATGGATTAGGCAAATTATGGGAGACAAATGTCCTAAAACATAGAGGTTCGAAAAAATCACTAATACTCTGGAAATATTAAAGAAATACTAAGTATTTTGCTTATTGTTCTAAGAGATATAGGATGCTTTCAAAATATGTGGCACTATCCCGGATTTCCCCGTTAGTTCAACAGACTTTAAAATGATCTGAAAGTAGATAGGAGTTCGTCGACAAACCTACCCTTCATTGTCCAGAATAACACCGTTTCGTAGTAAGTAGAATAGGAACACCTGCATTTTTGCAGCTCAACGTTGCAGTTTTAATATCCCTTAGTGCAGCGGAAGAGCGAAATCTACTACAATGACCTACATTTTTATCACTCGCTGTAAAAAAACGTGGATCGTGTAAAAGCCGTCGTAACATAAAAAGTACGACGTGGACGTATAAACGATAATCCACGCTATCCTGAACAATTAGCATTTTGCTGAAAGTAGTCTAAGTATACCTTTCAACTACTCGTAACAACTGTCAGTATTTTTTTATTGGTAGGATACGGTAATTTAACAACTCTTTATAACTTTTGAAAGTGTTTAATGAGAGTAAGTAGGTGAAGAGCAGGCATGTCAATGCAAATGGCAAAAAACAGAACCCTTATGGATTCGCCATGTCTGTCTGTCTGTCTGTCCGTCCGTATGTCACAGCCACTTTTTTCCGAAATTATAAGAACTATACTGTTGAAACTGGGTAAGCAGATGTATTCTGGGAACCGCATTAAGATTTCACACAAAAATAGAAAAAAATAAATGTTTTGGGGGTTCCCCATACTTAGAACTGAATCTCAAATATTTTTTTCATCAAACCCATACGTGTAAGGTACTATGGATAGGTCTTCAAAAATGATATTGATTTTTCTAGTATCATTTTTTTCTAAACTGAATAGTTTGCGCGAGAGACACTACAAAGTGTTAAAACGTGTGCCCCCCCTGTAACTTCTAAAATAAGGGAAAGATAAAAGTAAAAAAAAAAAATATGATCCCCGTGTGGTTACCGGGTTAGAATAGTGCCACTCCATGTCTTCCCGTGGATGTCGTGAGAGGCGACTAAGGGAATAAAGGCTTGTAGTACTGTTGGGCGATGGGCTTGCAACCTGTCACTAATTCACTGGTAAACATCTTAGCCTGACTATGCAAAATGTGGTTACAGAATTATGAACAAGTTTAAAGTTGATGGTATTTCTGTAGCTCTGCCTACCCCACTCTGGGAATGAAGGCGTGAATTTATGTATGTATGTAAAAAATATGATGTACATTACCATGCAAACTTCCACCGACCACCACCCCACAGGTCTTTTACTTAACCCTTTATAAGGCAGAGGGAATATATTTCCGACCATATTCTTTTTTCGTTGTTGTGATGTTTAAACAAATAAAAAAAGCCAATTAAAACGACCTATTTTTTGGCTCTTGAAAGCTTTTGCCTTATAAAGGGTTAAGTTTTTCACCTATATAACTCTATGCCCCAGGCTCGATAATATTTCCCATGAACTCTCTTCCATACGTAACGATTTTTCCGTGATGATAATATAAAAATCCCGCAAACACACGTGCGTGGTCGCGCGTGTTTTGAAAGGATTTCATCAGGTATTATAGGAAAACATTGAACCTGCATATCCCGATTTCATACTACATAGGGCTATAAGTAGATAGATAGAGTGTGAAATGTGGAAAGTTTTTATCAAATATACAATTAAATATATTAAATTTTTTCGTTCATCGTGGCGAAAGCAAAAGAGCACACAGGCCACCAGTGGGCCGGGCACGCTGCCACGGGACAATTTTTGCCAAAGGGTCGGGACTTTAATTTGTCTATTCCATATTCCAACGTAAGTATAAAGAGCTTAGGTTTAAAATAAAAGTGTCCTTTCTGTGGTTTGAGTCCTTTTATTACTAAGTAACTTAATCCGCGGGTGGATGTAACTTTTTAATAATTTCATAATAATATTTGACACTAGTTGCCGTTTGATGTCATTTGACACTAAGTCCCGTGGCAGCGTGCTCGGCCCACAGGTGAGCTCTAAAGGCGAAAATTAAGATTACAAGTTTTCTACGGTTCCAATTTACAAACTGCAACAGATTGTAGAGATACGAGTATATATTTTCAATCGTCTGATTGCTCGTTGAATCGTTTTCTTCACTTCACTATTTTCGTATTTCTACATAATTACTCGTATCTGACTGAATCATTCAGGCAGTAAAAGGGATTAACATAGTTATCTTCCATAAGGTCAATTTCTTTCACTGACTGGAACTTGGCAGGTTTTAACCGACCATAATACGGCTTCCTCGCCGAAACCAACGACGTAGACAAAAATAGTGGAACGATCGTAACGCGTGCATGGGTCCATCCAATTTGGTCAGTTTGATCGAGCGGGCTCACCTAAGAGTAAGATGTAAGTAGCCCACAAAAATATCAAAGATCTGATGCGTAATTATATTATAATAGTTGAATTGAAACAAACTTCATTAATTAACTATTGGGTTACGCTTATTTACAATATTGTAATAATAATGAACAAAAAAGCATATAAAAAAGAAGAATTGTGATAATGTTCTAGGAAATTATTAGGCTAAGATTTAAAAAACTACTGATTGATACGAGTACATAATAATATCATAATTTAACAACGGTCGAATGACTATTGATTGACTCAGTATTTTTAAACAGTTTACTCCTGTGTTTTTAAGTTTTGTCCTATTTTATCCAAGGCATTAATATGTCATGAAAAGTAGAAATGTAACATACTAGCCCTCTTATACATAAACGTACAATGTAAAGTCGTCCTTATCTGTAATTGTGTCATTTGCACCTGACAGAAAGTGACCAAAATAGTTTTAAATGTGCATTTATGAATAACAGGGTAAAACTATAAATCGGGACTTAATCGTGTAATAAACAAACATTCACCTCGACGTTTCGACCGTGTTACAACAGCCGTAGTCACGTGTTAGTTTTAGTATGTGTGAAAATCGTGTTAGCTTAAAACAAAGCAGAAATATAACTTTCAATGTTACTGCATACATAACCCTTAGTAAGTGCTTAGTTTACCAGCGTTCTTAGATGATTCTAAGAGCACTGGGAAACTAAACACTTACTACATATATTATATACAGTATGTTATATTTCTACTTTGATTTAAGCTAAAAATGGATAAAACAGGTCAAGACTTAGAAAGAGCTGCTGCTTTTTCTGAGTCTTCACCTTTTTTTTCTTCTTTCGAACTATCTTTCTCAAATTATTAAGTCGTATTAGATGCCTCAGCACAATCGATCCTTTGTTCAAGAATCATTTTTTAGAGTTCCGTAGACAAACTAGGAACCCTTATAGTTTCGCCATGTCCGTCCGCAGCCTAATGCAGAGACTCTTAGTTCTAGCAAGCTGTAATTTGGCATAAATTTGCATATTAGTCACGCCAGCAAAGTGGTACAATAAAATATAAAAAAAAAATATAAAAAATAGGGTACCTCCTTTACACCTAACGTGGGGATGTATATTTTTTCTCGTCTACCCTATAGTGCGGGGTGTCGTTGGTCTTTCTAAAAATATTGCGGGCTTGTGAAAACAGTTTTTTAATTAAGTAATCCTATTATGAAATGTTAAGCTTTAAATCGCAAATTTTTGTTCGATTCAAGTGCCCCTACAGCCAAAACTACATGTACGTAAATTAAAAAAAAAACATGAAAGAGATATAGACATGATATATAAAGAATTTAAAAGGAAAACTATAATTGGTTCTTGAGATACAGGCGATTAAAGTGTTTATACCTACCTACCTACTGCCTTTTAGCTGACGATCAAACCATTATATTGTCCTCGTAAAAGGGCGTTTTCCAAAAAAAGTACCTATAGTTAAGGAGTAAAATTAATAACGGTAACTTTTTCCATTACGTCACGAAAATTAACTATTACTGCTTAAAGAGAAATAGTGGCATCTCAGACAAAACTCCTGTAGCAAGTTGAATCATATTACTAACAGGCGAGGTTTGAATCTGCTATGCTTATTTAATTTGAAATACCGCCTTTTGGCTTATGACGGCAGTATATAAATAAATGTCAAATTTTCGTGACGTAATGGAAAAATTATCGTTGTTAATTTTTGTCCTTAACTATAGTTACTTTTTTTCGGAAAACGCCCAGTAGCCAATACCTGTTTTAGTAACAACGTAGTTGCAACCTTATCGTATTAATTAGAGGATGACCTTTGTTTTTGGCATTATGTCCTAAAGCTTGACCAGGGACTCGGAAGGTTAATCAAAAATTATCACTTTTAATTGGTTTTACCAAACATTGAAAGATTTTGTGTACTCCTAATTAACTGTTATAACCTGTTTAAAGTGCTGTTTGTTTACAATGGGCCTTTATTTTACGGCCGAGGTATATAAATGTGTACGGCCGCGGTCATAATGAATTGGGGTGTGCTCCAGTTACCCGCTGGAGCATGAAGCCCAATAGTAAATGTAGTAGGGAATATATCTACAGCACAGTTTACGTGTTCATACAGATCTACTGCGCTACTCGTAACACTAGATACTTATTGATAATACATTTTACCCGCACTATATGCTGGTAACTCATTGTTACATGTTTTTCCAATACTGATTTGTCACTTCCTAGATTTATGGCTTCTGAAGAATTGTAAATAGTGTTGTTTAGTTGTCACATTTCTATTGCTTTTTCTTATTGGTGGTTAAAGCTTCGCTTTGGGTAAAATAAGTACTACTTTCTTCTTTGTTCTGTTACCTTGTGTTTTATACCGCATTTCTTTACTGGTTGGTGCTAGATTTTACGTTTTATTGTAGCTGTTTTAGAGACAAACGGCCGTGTCAGAACTATAGGTGATCACGGTTTACCCTTGAAATGTCGACACTCATTTCATCGAACGGTTTACTTCACCAAATTTTCATTTCAGCGACAGGCATTTCCACGTGCAGAAGTTATAATTTTCTGCTGGTCACACGTCTTAACTAACCTACCCTACGTAACCTATGCTTAAGATAACCTAAAAATAATAATGTTTCAGCAGAAAATAGCTTTCGATGAAATGAAATTCGGTGAAACGACACATTTTTTGAAATGAGTTTCGATATTTCAAGGGGATCCCATGGACAACATTTGGCCTCTACGCCTCTACAGACGTAGCTAAATTAATCCGACATAGGAGCAACATGGCTATTGGCATAAAAGGAACCCCAGAAAATGCAAAACCTTTCTTTCATCACACACACATCTTTCTTTTCATCGAACGCTATTTTCTGCTGAAACCATAATGTTTTCAGGGTATCTTATACATCTAACCTAGCCTAACTTACGTAATTGATGTTTAATATACCTTGAAATCATTATGGTTACAGCAGAAAAAAGCGTTCGATGAAACGTAATTCGATGAAATTACACATACGATGAAGTGAACGTCAATGAAGTGATGAGTTACCATCAGAATTGTCTAAGGACCATATTCCAAAATTATTTTTCATATTTTGCATAAAACGCGAGATACATTGCATAATAATTTAGGTATACTGTTATTCCTTGAACATTTTTGACGTATATATTTCCTCTATATTTTATTTCTGTCATTCCAAGTCATCCTCACGCCACGCTGTAATGCCTCACGGCGCGGCAGAGCGGTCCCCGTTGTCCAATCAACACGTTTAGTGCATCGATACCGAAGTGTGCGGAACGTGCCTGCTCGCCGCCCGTAATGCCTTACTTACTCGAGGGACCTACGTATACTTGTTATCTGTGCTGAAAGATAAACATTATGGACGATGGAAACCTGAATATCGACCGCCCAAGCTGGCTTACTGTGTAGGAGTTTCTGTTCGTTGTTATATCAACATTCTGGAGCCCTAGCCAAGATGCAAACGCTAGAAACGTTTCTCTTTTCTTTCACTCAACATGTATGGGATGAGATTCTCGTGCGTTACTGCTAAACACGTGGTCAATAGTCATCTTTCATTCCATATTTTTTAAGCGATAGAAAAGATAGCGTTAGGAGAGTTTGCATCTTGGCTAGCCTTATTGTCTTTCTACTGATCGTCAAATTTGACCGTTTTGTTAAACTAATGTTGTTGCAATCACTTTAATCCATCCATATCTATTGATTTCTACAAAAACATCGAGTACGTTCAGCACAACTTATACTTTCTCGCTCAGTAGGTACGGTACCGAGCGTAAATTAAAAAAAAATGTTTGAAGTGGCTAATGTCCTTTGAGATGCCATTTACTTTGTAATTTAGAGGAAACTAAACCTTATTGCTGTAGAATGTCAGATTGAGTTTGGACTTAAAGGTGGGTCACAAATTTAAGTCTTTGACTGTACGTCTTTTTCACAACAAATATGTCATATAAAAACCGGCCAAGTGCGAGTCGGACTTTCACACGATAAGGCAATAGACACTGTGAAAATTTTAACTGACTGACCTATTACGGTTCATAAGATACAGCCCGTTGACAGATAAACGGACGGACAGCGGAGGCTTAGTAATAGTGTCCCGTTGGCACCCTTCGGGTACGAACCCTAATAATAGAAAGGGCTTATCGAGAGATAAACAAGTTGCAGGTCAGGCTGATGATCGAGCTTGTGCTTCAAATAATAATTGCATGAGGACATCTTTAATCTTGGATAAGTCTAAGAATGGGACTTATCCAAGATTAAGGATGTCCTCATGCAATTAAAATTTATGACACGTTTAATATTTTAAGTAAAATAATCCAAACGTAATTTTCGTGCAATGATATTTTAAATAATCCTAAAAAGTATACGGTTTCATATAAAACTCTGTATGATGATTATGCCAAAAAAAGTTATGCCAGATGAAGGGAACCCTATTCGTATAAGTGGGTTTAGACAAGTTACATTCCACAATCGTAAGCGATTATATTTAGATTGAAAAATGTATACAATTGACGTAAGTCACATGGTACTATATCGGGGGCTTACGTTAATTCCATACATTTGTCTATCGAAAGCATAATCGCTAACGATTGTCGAATGCCACTTGTCTAGCCCCAATGGCTAGACACATTATTATTCGGCAAACTCTTGTTTCGGCACATTTTTTTTCCCCGGAAATGTTTATTAGAAATGTATTACAGTTTTAAAGTAACTGATAAACAAATGATTTTTTATTCATTTAAGCTCGTATAGTATCCCTAAAACGAAATGTGTGCGCACAAGAATATGTAGAGACAACAATATAACGAAACAGGAATCGATCCTCAAAGCTACGGAGTAAAGATATCGTGACTTTTATATCATTTCTAAGTCCCCCGTTGGCTTGGAAGCCCTTGATTACAAGTGCAGTATCGATCCGATGCACGAGGGTAAATACATTGTGTCTTCCGCCCTCGAATGCCGCGGTGATAGCACCATGCTGGCACGCGATTTCTGGAAGTGACCCATTACTCAAAAAACTAAAACACGATACAATATTTATGGCAAAGTGAACTTTCTAAGGGTAAGTGGAATATGACAACTTCTCAAGACTACAGTCCTAAAACAGCAATCCTGAGGACTAATATGCAATGTTTCTTTGGTGGAGATTTAACCAAATTGTGCACTATGAAGACAGAACGAACAAGTTCATTTCTGCTTCTATAATGTTGCTAGTTGCTACGAATTATCTGATTTTCTGGGATAGAAATCGTTTTAAGTCTGTGAAAGTATATCTGTACCTAATATCACATTGATCGATTGGAGCGTTGAACCATGGAGACGAAACAAAATAAATATAATAATTAGTATTCTCATAATCTTTTCAACGCCTTACGTCAAATACAATAAACGTCGCTCACACGGCAAACATATTAAGAGTTATGCGAAATTAACCTAATCCATACGAAATAACGTCTCTTTTGAACTAAACTGTACCTGTGACAACTATAAATGTCGTTGGCGTTGTAGGCACGACACGGTTGGCGTTCACAGGGTTAATGGATGTAAAGTTTGGGCGTGATAGGTAAAGTCAAAACGACGATGTGAGAAATCAAACATGACCAGATCATGTCACGGTCTTAAATTATTCTAACATTTTCCACTAAAAAAGAAAATCTCATGGAAGTTAACCTAGTCCCAAACTAAACTAGGCTTGTACTATGGATACTACTACACAACGCTAAACAAATTTATATGGAGAAATACATACTTAAATATTTAAATGGAACACATCCAAGACTACCTCCGTCCATTTGTGTACTATTTTTCAGCTTTAAAAAGGTTCTTACTTGAGAAAAGCTAAGCTATCAACTTCGCAACGTAAAATTATCTAACATAATCTATTAACCTCGTGCAGAGGTGTATTTTCGCCTGTTAAGTAACATTTTGTTAAGGTGTGCCATTTACCTTGGCAATTGATTAAAAATAATATATCATCATGTGTAATTTATTAAAAAGTTTAAAATTATTCGAATGTTCCACAACCACTTCAACTGCAATGGACCTATTTTACACAGATAGTAAAACAACTAAATACAGCCGACAAAACGCATACTAAACTTCCAAAACCCTTATAAACCTCATCCAGTGTATTCAGTTGCATCCGATCCACCCGCGCGTCATTATTCCCAAGTGCACTTGAAGCCGATCCCCGCTGTTTGCCTGTTTCCCGACACATTATAATTAGAATCAGAATCAGAATCAGAATAATCTTTATTCAAGTAGGTTTACAAATAATAAACTCTTTTGAAACGTCATAGTAGCGACTTAGCCTAAATTGACTGCAGGTTCAAATCGCGACCGATCAGAGAAGAACCTGTAAGAAACTCTGTCGGATGTCTTTTTTTTTTTTCGACGTTCGCATTTTTGATTATTCGCAAGGTTTTCACTAATGTTTAACTTAAATCCACAGGGGTAAAACATGGGGTATGCTTAAATAATTGTTTTTGAGGACGCAACTTCAACAGGAGCTAACAAACACGTCGAATGATTTGTTGTAACTGACGACACGTTCAAAATTAACGTGGAAGAATAATAGATACTTGAGGAATGCGGTCTAGTTCAGAAAAAAATATATCGAAGGACGCAAATCAAATTATAATTAAACGTTACTTATACGGTGGGACAATGACCAGTAAACATATTATATCATCTAACATTGGGCTCCATAATATCTGACACGCTCTTATGCCTCTAGTAATAGAGACGAAACGGATATTTTTGGCCCAATTTTGGGATATATATTTTAATCCGTCACTGTACTATTACAACGTTAGGTAATATTCTCAGCAATTAAAGACTTAAGGTTATTGTCGTCTTGATAATTGATCAACACCCTAATAAATTACCCTTACACTATGTCCACACCCGCTATGGACAAGCGTCCGTAAAGTAACCGCTTTCGGAATTGACATAACACCGTAGTTTAACACCATCCATACTGTATTTGAGGAACTCTTTGCTCTCCCGAACAAGCTACACCCATCGGTGTATTCTTAACATGGGAGATAGTTCAAACTTGGTACACGTTCGGTTCAGCAATAGAATATTCATGTCGTAGCATCCGGCTTGGAAACTTGCACACTGTTTTAATTACATCCAGCCTGCCACTAGTTACAGAGGAAACTTTTACTTAGATCACCACACCTGGCTGTATTAAAGTTTGATGCAATGTATAACTGAGTCGTGAATTTGTTATGAATGCGGCGATTACATACCACGGAAGTTTTGAAGTTTATAGTTTCCGTAGAGTTTTCATGTATACAGACAAAACATAGTTAAGTATCAACTTTGATCTACACCTACAGCATGAAACATCACGTACATAATTTTCAGAAGGGAAACATAAAATGGAGATAGAATTTCACAAAGAAGTAAACATTGCGGTGGTGTATGTGTGGCAGTGTCTTTAATCTACCATTTTCTGACTCGGGCTATTTTGTGTAAGCATTTGACTGTAATCTTCAGTTTTCTGATATCTTTGAGCCTAATTTAATTAAATTAATTGATTAATTATTTAATTTATTTTATTATTTATTTTTTTAATCTGATGACAGTACTCTATTTAGCGTAATACCAACACTACGTAACTTCGCCAAACATTACTGAGATCATATATATACATAATGAAAGCCAAACAAATCTAAATCAACAATTATTTCCTAAAGACATCAATGGCGGATTATCTATCGTTATACTTACTTGAAGGAGTTTTGTAACTTCATTACAGAAGTCTAGCCTGCTTCATGTTACTCCTCGTATTGTCTTATCTCGTCTAGTCGATGCCGTTTTATTTTCTTTGTCTGCGGAATAACGTCTGTCTGAGAAGAGATACTTCAATTCAGTTAGCGAGCAATATCTGATAAACTTATCCATTTTCGTAATTCTAGCTCTAATAAGACGTTGGGTATACAAGATAAATTATTCACCGCGTTTTCAGATGAGAATATGTTAGACTTGTTACTTAAAGAATTGAAAACGTAGAATGGTTTCAGAACGCCTTAGGTTTAGCTTACATTTAAAGTAATGAAAACAGGTTATGTAATGTACAAACTTACTAACACTGATACTACGGATAGTCTAGAGCATTAAAAAAAAACTATCCTTATTTATCCATACCTATCTCAAAATGTAATATTTATCTTGGAACAGATTCCCAGCTCACAGAATTTAATCATGTTCTGCAAAATTTTAATCAATTCCAAAATAGTTCGCTAATTCTTCTCACAGACAGATTTATTGAATTAAATAAGTCTGACTTAGTAGGCTCTGGGAATTTCAGCCCATGTAGTCCTTTGGCTGAGTTCAACTAAGTCCGTGAATAGCCGGGATTCTTTAAAACCCGGGATGCCCGGGGTTACGCTAGCCTGTAAACGCAGGACCGCAGGAGTAATTACTGGAGCAGTAAAACATGTACTGCGAGGCGAAATAACTCTGAGTAATTTGTACAAAATAACCTTCTATAAAACTGCTAAAAGAGCTATCTTTTAAACCTTTTAAATGGAAGGCAACGCTCTAAAGCACAATTAGGTGACCAAGCAAGCAATTTTAAAATTTGGTCGTTAGAACAGTCCTCAGTCTCAGTTTATTTTATTCAACTTGCTTATAATTATTACATTTCAATTAATGATTTCAAAGTAATTATTAACTTTATTGGTTTTTGGATGATCCTGTAAAGTTAAAAATCAAAACAAAAAGTCCATCGGTAATTATGTAGCTGTTCAAATTCAACCTGTTTCAAGTTTGACAGCATTCAAAATCGACTATCTTATTATCTGGTTCATTGATGATTATAAATAAAAACAACAAGAGATTCAAAACTATGCTTTTTACGCTCTAAATATTGTAAAATGTTTATATCATTAAATCGTCAACACAAAACAAAAGCTCGACTAACAATGGCCTGTCACGTCAAAGTACTCTTTTATGTGAATGATGCAATGCGTGTCGACCATATCGAATCGAAAACATGTTTACGCGTTGTCCTTTTTATTTTTAAATGTGCGAAAGAGAAGGTTAAATGTTTGTTGAATGGTTGCGAATAGGTTGGCTCGGTAGCGAGATATCTATCGTGCATGTGGTAATCACGGGTTGTAAGGACGGCCCATTGTGGCTGATGAATCGCTCCTTAACTGATGGTAACCAGACCGTGCGCGCGTCAACTTGCATAGTGTAGAGAACTTTTAGCAAAAACATTTAAGTAGAGTTTTAATAATCAAATATGAGATAGAGTTTTAATAGTCAACGCATGAACATTTGGTATCGATCGAATGCTGTCAGTCACTTTTGATTTCTGCGAAAACTCTTGCTCCTACTCGTATGCTTCCCAGGGAAAATATTGTGGAGAATCTAAGCATGGAGAATCTAAATTGGATACTATTTTATAAAGTTCATAGGAAACGAGACGGTACCTATCCCAATCACAAGAGCCACAGAGATCAAATAGAATTCACTCTACTTCAACCGTCAAATATCGGGATCAACTGATTCATATCCAAAAAATTCTAGTATTTAGTATGGCGAGGGCTATTCACAATCACGGAACTTTTGCGCAACCGTTAATATACTTCGAATTATGCTTTTTTGTACTTGTTTATATTCTTGGACTAGTTTTTGCTCGCGATTCTTTCCTCGTAAAAGTTTTTTATCGCTATTCCTATGTGATATTCCAGTATATCTATGTACCAGATTTCATCCAGATTCTTTCAGCCGGTCTGGCGTGATTGAGGAACAAACATCCCAAATTTCGCATCAATAATCTTAGTAAGATAAGATAAGATGAGGTACCAAAACGCCCCGCTCGTTGATGAGTTCTAGATTCAAGTTATATTGGTGGATTTGTGATATTTCAAAACTATTGACTATTGGAAAACTTCGAGTTCTCAAGAGATAAAGTTTTCATCTTCATTATGGTTCGTTTATTTAGCAAAGCACTTTGATCAGTTTTAGTCCTGGATAAGTGTTTTAACAGATTCTGAACATCATTAAGGTAAGGTACCCTTAATTGCAGAGGAATTGAAAACTAGTTGAAATGGTCTTCTGGGTTTGCTTTATGATCTTTATCCTAACGTTATGTGCCTTTTACTAATATGCAAGCTTCATATACCTAAAACAGAAGATGCGGCCACTAGGGAAAAATAAACAACACTTTTTAAGTACTTATTGAAAACTTATTGTAAATAAATATCAGGAGGCAAATTCTCAAAAAATACACAGGCAATTACAATTGTATTTTGCGTGTAATATGTCATTAAATCAACTATTTCCTTTTCATTCGTTTCTTACTTAATTGTAACCCGGAAAACCACTCTTTCCTTTAGAAACTAATTTATAATTTCCAAATTAGTTTGGTAGCTAGGCTCCTATATATTGGCGACCTGTTTACGATAGAAACTTGTGATACTTGCCCTAGAGAAAACATCGAGTAGTTTAGTGCATGGTTATATGTGCATTGGAACTAAACCTAAAAGTAGAATGTAAAGTTCCATTTTGTCAATGAAATTTACAATATCGTAATTTTTTTTTTTTTGCCTCATCGTTTGTACATCGGTACTACACGTAGCTTTTTATGGTAAAGAGAAGGGCAACTAGCACACAGGGCCTCTATTCAACTGCGTTATAACGATATCGTATTTGACCTGTTTCCGTATTGTCAACGTTTTGATAACTCTTATGTCATTTACAATAATGGTGACTGTGACATAAACGATTCTTAAATGTGTCAAACACGATATCGTTTTAACGCACCTGAATAGAGGCCCATGCCACTTGATAATAAGTGGGATTTGAGACCTATAGAAATTTGCACTCTGAAGACTATACAATCTCAAGTCGGCAAATACGTTGCCAACCCTGAGGACTAAGATGGAATACCTCTATGCTAGTCATTTGACAGGTTGTCTATTCCTTACTCCGGAGTAGAAAAATGTGAACACTGATGCTTGGCGTTAGGTTAAAGCTGTTTTGTAATGGTCATCGCAGTGCAAATGCGTTACATTTTACAAGTACTTCGTTAGATTCAGCATGAAAATACAACGAGTCAACAAAGCTGTTGCAAATAAAAGTTATCTGGTTTAAGTCATAAACATCTAGTTTAGCAGAAAATCCTGCCTGAAATACGCAGATCTTGCTAATGGCTTGGCGTGCAGCGCAACAATGTTTCTGTATTTAACTAAAATTTAAAGAGCCCTGAAATAAAAGACTCGTTACGTCCATGGCTTTATAATTACGATCTGTGCTAAAGATAAAAAGAATGAAAGATGTTGGGAAATGATGATCATGAAAGTTGTTGGATGAAGAAAAGAAACTTATTTTACTACGTTTTCGCTTAATAAAAAAGCAATGTCTACTTTTAAGTAAATTAAAGGTGTGATACAAAAAATAAGTTTTCTCAAACGAAGTGGACACGTATTAAAACGCGGGAAGATATAAGTTTGTTCTTCTTCTTCTTCAGGTACCATGTCCTACCGGAGGTTGGCGATTAACATGGCTATCTTGGCCTTATTTACATCTGCTCTAAATAACGACCTTCTGCTCATACCGTACCACTAAGTCTTTTGTGCCATGAAATTTTACGTTTGCCTGGTGCTCGGCGTCCTTGAATTCTTCCTTGGATGATAATTTGATCAGTTTGTTACCATCCATAACAGAACTAACAATTCAAGGGAAATATTATTTATTAGCACCTTCGCGAGATACGAAACACTTGCTTTTCAATTGGACCAACCAGTAAGAAGTTGCAAACCGATTCAGCGCCGCCAACTCACATCATTTGAACGTGCACAATCTGCATTTCCTCGCTTGCCGTTCAGTGCTCCTCTAGTGATGTAGACTAGCTAGAACGGGACGTACTGAGCGAGAATGAGGCGTGTGTAAAAGTGATAGCTCCTCCAAACCGCTGCTGTTCCGACTAAGCGTTTTATCGCGCAGTCGCAGAGCTCCGCTAACAATTTGACGCGGAACTTACTAACAATACTCAGTGCTATGTAGGTAAGTAAATTGCTTAAGGGTTGCGGTGTTTTTACGTACTGGTAAAGCCAATACAATAATGGTGCAGCATCCAATTGCTGCGCTAAAGAATAATAGTACAAAAAGGATCATTGGTCACTAGTGCTGGCCACTAGTGTCTTATTGTAAGGTGACAAGATTCAAAAAGTCTGTTAACTTTGTTGCTGATGGAGCAATATTATAGTTATGACATGATATTAGTTACAACCACCTAAGCCAATAATGACCACAGTAAGTTCTCTAGTGATTCAACTAATATTTTAACGTCGTCGTCGCTGTCGTCGCCGTCGTCGCCGTTGTCGTCGTCGACGACATCGAAAGTCTTGTTAGGCTCATATGGAATCAAGACGATGATGTACAACAATAACAAATTTAAGCAACAATTTTTTTTTGCAGTATTCACTTGTGTCTGAATGAATGTTAGTTGCAGTTTTGGAATTTGTACACTATGAGTAAGTAGGAGTGCTACCACTTCCGCAATCTTTATCTTTCTGAAAAACACGAGTGACATTAATACTATTAGGCACCAAGACTGATAGTAACAAACAAAAGTTCTCTAGTGAGTCCACTAACAATTTAATGTCGTTGTCGCTGTTGTCGTCGTCGTCACCGTCGTCATCATTGATGTATCGAACTTCTTGTTAGGCTACAACAATCACAAACTTGTTAGAAGCACCATTTTTTTTTCAGTATTCAGTCGTGTAACGACGCTTGTGTGTGTGAATGAATGTAGTATTTTGGTTTCGTCTGAGAGAGTAAAAGCGACAGCCAGCCGATGTCTATCAGGAAACTTCTAGTTCTGTTCATGGTTAGGTTTAACAGAGATTTTGCAATTTCAGATGCAAAACTGAACCGGAATTAAGTGTACGAGTAGGTAGATGTTCAGGCTAATAATCTGTAGCTTTAATATTTGATTAATTTCGTTAGGTCTTTTCCAAAAGTACTACTACAGTAGTTGACTGGTGTTAGGACCTTGTGTAAGTTCCGTCCGGACCACTACCACCATCTTATCTTTCAACCTACCGCCAAGTAGCAGTGTTCGCATTGTTGTATTCCGGTGTGGTGATAAGACAACCGGTGAAGTTATAAGCACAGTGGCATTCTAGTCTTAAGATTTTAGTGGTGAGAATGCAATGTCCAGAATCTAATAAGGTCCAAAAGAGATACATGGAGGAGAGGATTGGAGAAGGAGGTTTGTAGTCGACTCTTACCAAAGTTTCGGTTTACTAGTTAAAATAAATATCTAGCGTAGATGCATTTAATTTTAGTCGTGATTCGTAATAAACTGGAACTATGATATTTCACTGGGCTTCTTTTATCATAATTAGCGTTATTTTTTTTTAAATATTCATCCTAATGTTTTGGAAAAATCACGCTTCTTTTTATCAATTGTTCTGCAGTCTTAAATATTATAACATAAAAAACGCTTATTTTTTTACACTAAAATCAGACAGTACTTTGACATACTTGTCAGCTTAGTTGCCTGCAACCGAATTTAATGCCCCAAGCCGATTTATTCCTGCGGTTACCTCGCGTTTATGGAATTAATCATACCGTGGGGTTTGATATTATTACATACGGTTCCAGTTTTCACTGATAGATCTTTAACGACAACCGCAAACTCGCTTTGTCCAAAAACACTAAGCTTCATAACAACATGTGGAAACTAAACTAGGCTTAGTGACTTAGTTAGGATACACAATACAATGCTCTTTAATTCAAATCACAGATAATTACAATTGAAACCGATAACAGTAATTTAGTTTTACAAAGTAAGCAAGAGGCGGTCTTATCTAACTCAATCACGCATCAACCACTGATCGGATCAGGATGAAACATGGCACACAGGGTGTCAAGTAAACCGACCATAACCTGTCGACAGCTGATGGGGACTCCACCTCTCAGAATATCTAATTAAAGGTTTAGTAAAAATAGCTTAATTTTTGAGATATTGTGTATTTTTTAATTCAAGTTTTTGACAAATATTCCTGAATAGTAAAGCTTTTACACAATATGTTTGACAAAAACACATTTATACCATGAGTATATTCAAAAAATGAGCTGCGGGAGAGAGAATTCGGTTTTTACAAAATTGTCGAATTTCAAAAACTAGGCCATTAAAACAACCTAAAATTTGATTTTCTGAAAGGTAATTTTAAACTTTATATATTAGGTCCTGGAATAGAACATACTTAGGGTACTTTTTATCCCGGAAAATATGAAATTTGTATTCCCGCGGGAATACAGATAAACGACTTCTACGCGGACGGAGTCGCGGATAACAGCAGGTACTTGCTATACATATATACTCGTATCGATAAAAGAGACGTCTAAAAAAGTTAGGTATAGGCAGACTCCCTAATCTGCCTTATCTTTTTTTTGAAGAATAAGCTTAGGTACTCACCCATTACCTACAACTGTTAGAATTTAATTAAAAAAGAAAAAAAACGGTCAAGTGTGAGTCGAACTCTCGCACCGAGGGTTCCGATATCTTTACGCGTTCATGAAGAAAAGGGTAATTAGTTTATGATTATTAAAAAAAAATATGTGTTAAAACTAAAAGATTAAGATTTTCGGAATTTTTCCTTTATATGTGCTCTAAAACATTGCTTCATGCAAAATTTCAAGATTCTAAATCGACTGGAAGTACCCTTTAGGTTTGAATTCCCTTGCGAGTAGTTGCGAGTTTGAAAATATGCGGCTTAAATTGACATAGAAGTTTGATTTTGTTACAGCTTAAAGGTATTATAGACCTGAGTATTTGATATGAATTTCAATATAATACCTATAAGCGTTCATGAGGAAAGGGAAAAGTACCTTTAAAATTATTAAAAATATTTTTATTATATGATGTAACTAAAAATGTACGGTTTTCGCAATTTTCACTTTATCTGTGCTATAAGACGTTGCTTCGTACCAAATTTCAAGATTCTAGGTGGACTGGAAGTACCCTTTAAATTTTGATTCCTTTGCGAGTTTCGAAAATTTGCGGAAATTTGCGGCATAAACGGCTGTATCTTTTGATTGCGTTGGCTTAGAAGTTTGATTTTTTCACAGCTCTAAGGGACAGTAGACCTGAGTATTTGATACAAATTTTAGCTTGATACCTCCACGCATTTCTGAGAAAAAAGGTCTTGACAGACGGACGGACGGACGGATGGACAACAAAGTGATCCTGTAAGGGTTCCGCTTTTTCCTTTCGAGGTGCGGGACCCTAAAAAAAACAAGTTATTATCATTTTTTAAGATTGGTTAGGTTAGGGGTACCTTGTATTGATACGGCCGACTTTATTGTCAAGTGAATAGACCAACCATGACGTTTACGTCATGGTTGCTCTACGTCATGGTACGGAACTCTAAAAACGAAAAGGACGCCCGGCCTGTTAACTGTCAAACAGAGAAGCATTGTAGTGGCCTAAACACCATGACGCTTTGCAGGAAAACCTTTTACTTTTATTATTTTCTTATTGTTACAAACTTTTAGGACCGTTTCGATTATCTACACAAACGTCAACGTGTTACCTCTAAAAGGAAAAAGTTTTTCCAATTCCAGAGCTATTACAAACAGCAGATGGACTTTACGATAGTCAGAGTACCTTTTGTACCCTTTTGAATGCGTCATCTTTTAGTTTGGTTCAAAATTATTCACCGCATCATTTCTTTGCCTGTTTTGCATGCGACCAATTTTGAAGGCTGCTACTTGTGTTTAGAAATCATTTACACTAGTGGGATTAAATCAAACAGATTTAATTTCTTGCGAAAAATCTCACCCTTTAAAATTATAATTCAAACGTTTACTATGCGAGAAAGCTGTGCATTACAAACATGCTATTACTTGAAATTTAGTCAGGAGCGAACACCTTTCCAACAAAGGACTAAAGTTGAACAGTCGCTGGCATTTCTGATAATTCAAACCGAACTAACTTAAATTCCTTGCACAATTTCCGCAAATCACACATTGACTAATACTGCCGATCAATTTGCTGACCCACTTCCAGTCTGTACAGGTCAGCAAGTGCTTATAATGCATGAGAATTGAAAACTGGAACTCGTACTGACTTGCACCTACTTAGGCAATACGAAATCGGTACGAAATGCAAACACGTTAAGCATGACAATTCATTTTGGGCCCAATGTACAGGAAGTGTTTCTCATAGAGAAATGAAATTACGTATTTAATATACAAAGATTGTGCTATTCGTAAAACCGGCGAACATAAAACATTGAATAGATAAGTTAGTTAATACTTTATGATATGCGAAGGGTACTTTTTATTACATCGTTAAATGCAAGCATTCTAAAGATGGAAAACAATTAACAGATTTGTTAGCTTAATCATAAAATGAGGTGTACAAAAAGCAACGTTAATGGCTCGATGTTGGTCTGTTTACGAGTCTGAAGCAACATTGTGGCTGTCAGGAATGAATTTCCCTGCACCAGTGAAAGATTTTCATTACATTTGAAGTCACTTGACCGACTTCTGGCACAAAGGAATCGAACTTACTTTTATCTCTTTAGCGAGGCATTTATTGCGGTCAGCAAAAAGGTCACTGGATCAAAGGACGTATAAAATATTTCGTTGAAAAGCAGAGCAGAGGCAAAGGCTTCGTTGTTTTATTGTCGATGGTCAAGCGAGATTGGAGATGGCTTTATCTCCCCCGCCGGCTTAATTGCCTCGACCGCTATCGTGCCTTTTGATTATGATGTTGTTTTAACAACATGTTGGAACAGTATGTATTCAAATTAGGGTTCACAACGCCATGCCGAAACACAACATTGTGTTTTGGCAATTTACAGCTATATGAGAATAGTTTAATGAACAAACGGATAATTGAGACGCTTTGTAACTTTATAAATACGAAAAGACACGCTAGACGGGTTTGTAAGAATGCTCACCCGGTCAAGATATCTGTGAGTAAAAATAAAGGTCTCTCCCTAAAAAAGGCTAGCGTGGATCCGGTTAATTACAGACATTCAATGGAAAAGGTTTACAGCAATAATTATCTGCCGATTCAGAAGTTCGCACACACTAATTAGGAAGAAGTAATTGGAACTCTGAGAGAACTTGATAAGTGGATTACTGTTTAAATCGAGTTACGGAACCGTCGATGGCCCAGTGCGTACTCTTGGTTGTTTTTTGAATCAAATACCGTTGCATAATTGAAGCTACTATGATGCCAGACATTGTTATTTTCACGCTTGTCAGTCATGGTATCATCACATCAGCAATCAAATGTGCCAGTGATCCAGTTTTTAAATAATAGATGAGAGTTTGCATGTAGAGCGCTCTGTATTGTTTTGAGCGGGTATTATTTATTCTATCCATCACGTTTATTGGCATTGGCAGTAAAGTTGTAAAGTACAAAATAGATTCAGAAGTCAAAAGCTTTAACAAATGAAAATTAAGTTCCAAACTTAAACGGACAAGAAAATAGTTTGAATGGTTTGTTTTTATTAAGACGTGCATATAATTCATCCAGGTGCATATTTATTTATTAAAATCTGATAGGTTATTACTAAATGTTGTTACTAATCATAAATTGTCTCATCTCTTCAGATAATAACATCTGGGGGTCAAAATTTTACGACAAAACAAACTAAGTTAGGAACATGAGACAATATGAAAATATGTCACTTTGTAAAAACGCCCATCACTCGAGTGTTTCCGTTATTAAAATGTCACAAAGTTTTACGATTCCATTTGTCACGATCCCTCCAGAAGTTTGGATTAGTCACCCCTTTTATGGCGGACGATATTTTATACTTAGACTCGAACAAACGATGGCATTAGAGAAGGGTCTCATCATCTGTTAATGTGTGATCGTGTTCTCATGAAGTCCGAGCCTTAATCCTTTTATCATTACCAGTGCAAAAATACACATGCCCTTTTAAACAGTTCTATAGTTTAAGTTGTAAGGTTGAAAATGCTTTGCGTTCCGGTTGTTCATTTTTGCAAGTATCGGGCTCTAAAGGCACAGATGTGCATCTAAGTCTGTCTTGATTACTCGTTCAGAATCGGAATTTAATTTTGTGTGCAGGGAACTGCCGGTTATAGGATCAGCTGTGTCGGCTGTCATACTAAATGCCTTTAAGAACGTTAGCTGAATGCTCAAGGTAATCTGCTTATGTTTTGTGGATCTTCGACGGGTTGTAATTCTATTTGAGGTTTTATTGCTTTGATTGTGTGTAGTCGAGGACATACAGTGGTGGCCCCAATTACGGTAACTCATCAATTTGTCGCATTTCACTTCATCGAATTCAGCAGAGAATAGCTTTCGATGAAAGATGTTTCGATACAATTTTAGACAACCCAATAACCCAATGATAGACAATGCTTGCTTGCGCTTGATAAGTATTTGTAGGCAGTTGTGTGAAAAACGCAAGCGTTTCTAATACAGAATCAATACGTGATTTCACTGTCAAAACCTGAAGAGCTTGTATGCAGTAAGCAGTTTTTGTATAGTCGCGGTTCTTGCTGTGTGGATAAAACACTCGTCACTTTCTGACAAGTATTGTAAGTGTGATAGAGACGGGTTTGTCCCCATTTATCCTCCACAATAAACGCGACTATAGAACCTTGGATTTATATTATAATTAAATTCCAAGAATATTCAGCTGTTAATTAAACCAAGTTTGTTGTTTACCAAATTACCCACGGATGATTTTCGTGTGTCTGTATGTATGTATGTAACCTTTTGTTGGATAACGCTCTGTACTCAGCAGATGAGTACATGGATTAAACTATTCTGCTAATTATTGCGTTTCTTTATTTGACTTCTTACGTTTTATGATTTTGATGACGATGTTAAATGGTTGAAATGATTTATGTCGTATTTCGTTGTTTTTGTCGATTATGACTTAAATACTTTTTAACTACTTTGATGTAAAAAATAACCTAAACTAACCTCCATACAACTTTGTCAACTTATTATGAAACTATAAATTGTGTCTTAATAAGTTTGAATTTTAAAAAATATATAACAATCACTTAGTAGATATTTTATAACAAGCTTAACTGCTAGGGCTGACTGTAACCCAAAAAATACGATTATAAAGATAAGTCGTACTACATTTATAGTGCTGGATTAAAACCTTAGACCTCACATTACGACACACAGTACACATTAAAAATGTATTAGATGGCACGTGGTAGTAATTTGTTTTGGAGTAAGCGATTCATATTCATAATATTGTGCTCATTTTGAATTTATGTTGAACCTTTTTGCGGTGGCTTGTAAAATGTTAAAATACAAATATGTCGTTAATTACCTCACGCTACTAACGATTTTATGGGAAATGATTCGATATCAAGCCTGATAGACAGTTTACAAAACATTTAGCCAATTGTTTGTTATCTGTCATAAAGTGTAAATTTGATGCAAGTAGTTTAATTTTGAATGCGCCAAATAGTAGTGAGATAAAACTGGCAGCACTTTCTTCTCTTTTCAAACCCAGCGTCAAGGCTAGTAAGCCTGACACTGCTGCACGGCCAGCAAATCACGACGGTGCGCGAGCTATATCGCCCGCGAGATAGACTACCCGTCATTGTCTTATTAGAACGGTCAGAAAAAGACAGGTAGTCTATCTCGCGGGCGACATAGCTCGCGCGCCGTTATGTGCTAGCCGTGTCGTGTTGAGTGGCAACCATTTCGATGTTAATTTTAGATTAATCTTGTATCATTCTGTTTTGTTTAAAATGGTTTTACTTTATTCATTTTTTTGAACACCAAATAAACCATTTCTTTTTTTTTTAGGGTTCCGTAGTCAAGTTACGAACTCTTATAGTTTCGCCATGTCCGTCCGTCCGTCCATCCGTCCGTCCGTCCGTCCGTCCACAGCCTAGCGCAGAGACTCCTAGTACTAGAAAGCTGTAATTTAGTATGAATGTACATATTAGCCACGCCAATAAAGTGGTACAGTCGAAGTCATAAATATGTTTACACTTTAATACCATGTCAGTTTCATTCACTGAGACAATTACATATAATTATATATGAAATTGTCTCAGTGAATGAAAGTGACATGGTACTACATGGGTACATAATAATATTATATCCCCAATATAGTTATATTGATCACAGATGGAAAAAGTGTAATAGGCGCGGTTACCGATGATAGGTTAAAGTCAAGTCCCTCCATTGTACACAACTTCACATTGGCTTATACTGATTCCTCAATAATTTAACCGAATTGCCAATCATAGGCGAACACGATGTTTAGTTCACTCATTTAAATTCTCTTTTGATCCGTACAAAATTCATGTTAAATTTGAATCGTAGTAGAATTCCCACGAGAGTCCGACTATGGCTACTTGTAATAAGAATGTCCGTCTGTATCTCAGGCGTTCCGTTACACGCTTTGTGCAACATCCAACTCAATGCAATTGAATTCCTTATCGCTCACATTTACGTAAATGATCAATTCAATTTTATTATTCGGTTCCAAATATTCCTCATAATGTCTCTTACATCTCTCACCACGATTCTATTCCCCCGCATTTGAGTTTAGTTTTAAATGATTTTTAGTTTCCCAACGGTATTGATAAGTTGTTCAAACACCATGTCGCTGTGAACATGAGTCCACCTGAATCATTCATTCATAAAACGGACCACCTACGTTAAAGCGTTATGTGTGTTAACTTAGTCATCATCATCAGGAAGTACAGTCAGCGAAGGAACGTGACAATATTTAATTGGACGTTAGATACTTATCAAGGAAAAGTAAAAAGCAGATAATTATTGTAGTTCGGTGGCTGAGAAAAGTGGATTATTACTTGTCGAAATGCACGTTGTGATCGACGCGGAGTGGTTTCTTAGAAAATGTTAGAGAAAACTGTTCACGGTTATTTAATATATTTCAAATATCGGTAGCACAGTCGGTGAAATGATGTGTCATCGACGATAGATGCTGAGAATTTGGGTAAGGACCAAAAAGTTGGCCACGCTAACTCACTCAATTAATTTTTCTATTAAACTTTTCTTTTTTCACAAACAACTGAACTTTTTTCACTTTTGTTGTTTGTATGGTTAACTACGCTTAACTATGGTCCAACTATTCGGTCCTTACAAATTAAGCTATGTAATAATACATTAGTACATATAGTTTTACCTGGGGCCCAATTCTACACGGGCTAAACCTTATGGCTTTTGACCTGTTATCGTATTGTATTGATTTTGCTATTCAAAGCGTTTAGCGGTACCTCGCTTTCTTATCGTTCATCGTTTGTAAAATGCTTTTAAGTGTCAAAATGACAGATATTGTTTGACTCAACGGCCCTTAGCGTTATTGCTTTCGAGAGTGAACGGTATCGTAACGCTATCGCTATTCAAAATGTACCGAGGAAGCTCAATGGTATTGCATTTTATTTGCGATATCGTTGAATAAACAATATGTTTTATTCTAAATGTTATCGTTTCTAAACGGTATCGTTACTGAGGGGATTTTAACTGCCAAAATGCTGGATTTAAACAATATAATTACTAGAAATATTTTTGACGTGTTGCATCATATCGCAAAAGGACTTCAAACGTCAATGAAAAGTGAGTGGATTATTTAATTTAATAGCTAAGATAATATGTGTTTTTATAAAGTGCTTTTCATACGTTATCATAATAAGACAATCTAAAAGTATCTGCCTAATATTAGAGATAAAGTAAAAACTTGAGTTTTGTTGCAGATGGCTTTTCTAGCACTTAAATTGGATGTGCTTGAGATGGAGCATATGGAGGTGAAACGACGGAGGAAAGAGGGACAGAGATTGCTTCGGCGACACATTTGTGCAACTCAGCTCCTGGATACAGAGTTCGTAGCCACTTATCGGCTGACCAAGGCGATGGCTGCGGACCTTATTCAGGAGCTGAGTCCTTTCCTCCCGAGTTCTCGCGGTGATTTAAATTTTGAACGCAAAGTAAGTGCCCGGAATAAGCTATTAATGCATGCTAGCAAAATAGTCAAATTTTAGAGCAATGCTAACATTTGTTATATTTTTCAGATTTTAATCGGTCTGAGCTTTTTGGCATCTGGCTCAGACCAGAGAAGCGTGGGCCAAATTGCCACCCACGCTTTCTCGCAGCCGTCGGCTTCAAGGGCCATTCAACAGGTGGTTGAGGCCCTGAACCACCCAAATATTACAAAAAAATACATTAAATTTCCTGGTTCTCGGCAGGAGCGGAATGTATTAAAAAACCGGTAAATAACCGTATTTATATCAATTATTTATGTACTGGTGATAAATTGATGTTATAAGTTATCAATCACTATACATAATAATATAATATCATGATACTTATGCATATTTATTTATTAGTAAGCAATACTACTTATTTGTTTGCATTTCCCAGATTTTTCACCGAGTTCGGACTGCCGGGAGTAGTTGGCTGCGTGGACGGCACCCACATAGCCATCTTAAGGCCTGCCCAGGGGGAGGAGAACTTTTTTAATAGGAAACATTTTCACTCCCTGAATGTTCAAATTGTAAGTGAGATTGTATTTTTTTCGCGTATAATTGAAATAAATATACTATAAGCGTCGGACTCGTGATTATACCATTTTGTCACAAATTATGATAAACTATAATAAAAATCAGTAAAGACTATTTACCTTTGATTTTGATTATTAATTAAATTTGTACATAATGTGGTTACAGAATTACCAACAAGTCTTTTTGGAGTTGTGGGTATTTCTGTAGCTCTGCCTACCTCACTCTGGGAATGAAGGCGTGAGGGTGTGTATAGTATATGTATGTAAATAAATATGAATATAAAGTTTCTAATCACTTTCACGTTTATGTTGTTAAAATAACCGTCGTTATAGATCTGTGACGCGGACCTCAATATAATCAGCGTAGACGCCAGCCACGGTGGCTCAACCCACGATAGCGCGGTGTGGAGTAACCATCCCCTTAATGCCTACCTCCAGTCACTATACGCGGGAGGAGAGTCAGTGTGGCTACTAGGTAAGTAGCAAGTAGTTAAGCTGCCGTTCAATCATTGAATATTCACCAAATTCATTAATTAATTACTATCTTTGTTGTTTGATTCAAAGTCCTAATGTGTTTTTTCGAACTTCTCAAGTTATGGGCATTGTATAGCTAAACATTGTTATAAGTGTTATAAGTATTATATGATACAAATGTCTCCTTTAATACTATTACTAAATAAATAAATATAAGGTTGAACAACATTATTTCAAAATTATATTATATCCCATGTAGACAATTTATTTCTTTGAATATTTAAAATAAAGTCGATTTCTAAACATAATCTTATTCATTTTTTGTATTTAACTTCTACAACATTGACAACTCTCCTCAACGCCGAATGTCTTCTACGAAACGTAATCACAGAAAAGTCAGCCCTTATGTGTGCAGCGGCTAGAATATATTTCTTACAAACAAGTTAGGTTTGCATTGCCTTAAAAGTAATGGTAATAATTTTTTATTTTAAAAAAATAATTTTAAAAAGTCAGTTCCACTCAAAAAAATTACTAGATTGTTTCAAAAATGACAGCCAACGACAACGCAGACAGTTTTTTTTTTAATTTGAAACCTAATGGCAATGGGCTCTTATTCTATTCTTCCAAAAAAAGAGTTAATTGTTCCTTTATTAAATAAATATAATAAATTCTGGCATTGGTTTTATTTCAGGGGACTCTGGTTACCCACAGCGCGAAACATTAATGACGCCCATCGTCAATGCTGACCCCGGTACTGCTGAAGCTCGCTATACCGAGACGCACGTGCGAGCTCGCAATTGCGTGGAGCGTTGCTTGGGCGTGCTGAAAGCGCGCTGGCGTTGCCTGTCGAGCTCGCGGAGGCTGCACTACGCGCCAATAAAGTGCGCTAAAATTATTAACGCTTGTGTCGTGCTCCATAACATTGCGCACAAAGGCAATTTACCGTTGCCACAGCTTGACCCAGAGCGCGAGCTGGAAGAACAAAGAATTTTGGCAGAGTTGGAAGCAAGGCAAGAGAGTGCGGAAATGTTAGCCATAACCCATTCTCAGCGCCGGGTCAGCGCAGATCTCGTGAAAGGCCGTATAGCACGTGCGGCTCTCATCCAAAATCTATCTCAATGATAAAATTTTAGTTTTCATTTACAGGACTGGCCTTTCACAGACTTTTTTACCGTTTTCCTTTTAAGAGCGTGTTCCTTAGTTAATTTGGAGTTAAAAATATTGTATAGACTCGGTTCGATTCCGTCTAGTTTTGTCATTTAGCCATTTTTGTGAAAAAAACTTGTTTAGAAAACTTAGGGGCAACAGACTCTTATTATAATTGTGATGTTGCCACTTTTAAGCCAATTAACGTTATCTATACCCATATCACAAGTCAAAAATCAAATTAAAGTCGCACGCCAAAGTCATCCATAATTTCTACAGATATGGTTTATATTTGTGTGCAACGTGCCCTGAACTTATTGCCTTATAATACGACACTCACAAGATTGAATGAAAATGACAATTATGCTAGTGTCATCGTCAATGTTTACATGTCAACCGATTGTAAAATTAATATTTTCTTGCAAAAAAAAAGACGACAATTATGGAAAATGAAAGGCATATCTACGCATCATTTGCATCAAACAGTAACTTAACCCTAAGTCAAGAATAGTTTCAGTTAGGGACATGAGAGGAAAATGGTCAAAAACTAAAGTTGCTCAAATACAGAAACAAATGTGCACAGAATGGACGTATAATATTAATTATGTTTATAAAATGCCCCGAAGGAATTGTGGGCAAACGCGTATACCTACAAATTGACCCCATACAATAACATTCGGCATCGCGGCGGACCGAATAAGCGACCGACGACGTAACCGCGATGAACTTGATAGGTAGCTTTGTTCAAGACTGGAGGGAGAGTCCGAGATGATTATAACTAGAAACGGAGATACGCTTAATATTGCCTAGCGCCACACATGACCACGAATATGCAGGACTGCGATACAACGTACATACACCCGGATGATTAGAACTAGAACTTCATTGAGTTATAAAGTTACCGTGAAATACCTACTTTATTGGAACATTGTAGTAAGAGACCTAATACGAATCGTTTTGTGAACAAAACGTTTTACTTACCATAATCGGTGGTTGCAATATTTATTGGGCTTCAGGTTACCAAAATGTTAATCGGTGTAAAATAATAACTAGATTTAATTTCTTATCTTATTAATTAATTGGTATTAGTAATATGTCATTATAATAAAGTTACACATACCTACGAATCTATTTTTTTATCAAGCTTGGGCGGTGCTCAAATGAAGTAATGTGCTACAGGACACACTGACGTATAGAAATCATTAACCCGAAACTCAACCGCGGCGCACAGTATAAATCCGCTTTGAATCAAAGTCTACATACTTAGATTCTCCTACAGTGGCACACGAGATGCTAAGCACGGATTGACGCCAAAGACACATCCCCATACCAGCCCTATTGAACCCATGGTGAAGTCACGTCGCCTGGGTCAATCAGTTATACTTGTTCGTAATGCTCTCGTATGAATTCCACTGTGGGCGTATTTATATCTTTTTTAAAACGAAGCGATTTTTTACCCCACGTGCGTAGCTCGACCGTGCGCTGCAGTAGAGAGTGCCCACGCAGCATAAGGCACGCGGCTAGCATATACCTACCTACTTATTACTTAGTCCAGTCTCTAGGAACTTTCTGTAGGCCTTTACTTTGTTAATGATGAAGCAAAGATTTTTGATAGATGCTGTTACGGCATAAAAAGTTGCCAAAATTGACTCATTTTGAAATAATTCCTTAACAATGGACTTCATGACAAAAAAACTCGACAATACCAGGGTGTGGCCAGAATGTTTTTGTTTAAAAACGCAGTAATTAAGTTTTCCGTTATGGATGGAAAAAGTTACGAGTGAAGAACTGTCAAATAGGGCATTAATCATTAATTATAGGAACTCTTTTTGATACCTTTGAATATAAATAAATATCCTACAATCGTACATAATAAAGATACATTACTGGGATTACAGGTCTCAAAAGATAATTGAAATGTTATGACAAAAAGTTACATTGTTTACTCTCAAGTCGCAATGGACGTGCATTTGTACCTAAACATGTTTTGTAACATTATTATTTTGTTAGTTTTTTGGCGCAGCGGACACACCTTTAAGATAAGAGTCTCCCTTCTGGGAAAGTTGTCTATTAGTATTTGATAGGATCTCTAATGGTTCTCTAGGTATCCACAAAAAGAATCGTATTGTTATCTTTCTGCATTTAACCTTTTCAACGCCTTACGTCAAATACAAATGCGTCACTCATACGTTAAACAAGTATTAAAAGTTATGCAAAATTTAACTTAATCCAAATGAAATAACGTCTCTTTCCTTTCGAGGCAGTCGTCCAACTGCTTTGTCCAACTGATCAATAATTTCCATTTGAATATCTAATTATCACGCTCGTCGCGCGGAGCTCCTTTTTCTAGGTGGTTTGGCCCTTCGGGTCTGCTGAAGAACTAACATAGCCTAAACCTACCTCATATTTACGATGCTGTACCTGTGACAACTATAAGTGTCGGTGGCGTCACAGGCACGACAGCTCATGACTACTTCAGGCCTCATTGGCGTTGAAAGGGTGTGAAAGATAGAGAGTAAATTAGATAATATATTATTGTATCATAATATATTTTAGTTGATTTGCCCCCTTATTCCACTTCGCTTCCAAGCTTTCGATCCCATGGGATCGTTGTAGATACATTTTTATTTCCTCTTGGCTCACATATTTATAGGATTGAAAAACACTTGCGTTTTTCATGGTGACACGCTTCCACTTGAATCCCATAATTATACGATAGGATCGAAATGTATACTTGTTTCGTAGTTTTGGTTGCCATAGGATCCTAGGACACAATATTAAAGGCAATGTATGTATGTATATGTGTTTGTGTGTGTGTGTGTGCGCGCGCGCGTGTGCGTGCACTACCTATGTCTGTGCGCGCTTGTGAGGGATCGTTCTAAAATTATCATATCTCTTAGCTTTTATGTCCAAATATCCCATGGGATCATGATGTAAAAAAATGCCTTTTGGCTCCTCTATCCTAATATCCTATGGCATAATGAGGGCCGTTTTCTTGTGGTCCTACTATTTTTGTCCTACTGACTTTCGACGGAGCCCCGCCCAGGGCGGGGCTCCTACTTCTAGGTGGTTTTGCCCTTCGGGCATCTGAAGATACCTAACGAACCTGACCTACCTACTTTTACAACCATAATTAGTATTTAGTGATCAAATCTAGGTTCACTTTTTGACTAGTAGGACAAATTAGTAGGACTACGAGAAAACGTGCATAGTTAATTCCTCTCGGCTCCTGTATCCTACGCTCCTATGGGATCGGGGATAAGAATTTCCTATAGGCTCCCACGTCTACTAAGACGTAGGATCATGAGATAACAAATTCCTCTTGACTCCTGTATCCTACGCTCCCATGGGGTCCTGTGATAATAATTTCCTATGTATGTATTATTGATAGGGTCTGTTAATATGACTCCCAAAATACTACTCTCCATGGCTATCTGACAAACCTTGAGGGCAGAATTCTGATTTTTTTTCAAATTCCTTGGTAAGTATTGGCACAAAACCGTCGCATTGGCATCGCCACTTCGGAGCCACGAGCAGCGTGAGTGCAAAGCAAGTGTGCTTGTCGAGACAAGTCGCGGAGTAAATTCAAACTAAATTTTTTTTTTTTGACGACACTTTGGTCTATTTGGGAGTGACCCTGCCTCCGAAGCCAGCGGTCCCGGGTTCAAATCCCGGTAAGAGCAGATATTTGTGTGATGAGCATGAGTAGGTATTTGTTTCCGAGTCTTGGATGTTTTATATGTATTTAAGTATTTATTTCTCTATCTCAGTATGTTTATCGTTGTCTGGTACCCATAGCACAGGCCTAGAGCTTAGATTGGGACTAGGTCAATTTGTGTGACATTGTCCCGTGATATTTATTAATTTTATTTATTTATTTATTTGTAGTGGACTGTCGTATTATCGACATTTTCGCATCACTACGGGTATGACTTTCATAATTATCTCTGACGTAACATGCGGTCTGAAAAATAAGACGGCGGCGAACAAACTATAGTCCGTTATTGAGATAAGACATCATAGTGTAGTCGGGCTCAAAGTGTCATCGATAAAATCGAATCGATCAACGACAACTTCACTACGTCGATAACAACAAATAAACAATCGATATGGTTTTAATAATGTATTTGAAATAAAGTAAGATTCTTCTTAAATAAATTACGTCATTCGCTATGCGAACGAACATTTGATTACGTTCAAAATACTCTTCGGCCAGCTATTAATTTCTGCTTGACATAGAAGTTTTCATTCAAATTCAAATTATTTATTTGTCAAACATAGATATACTCGTATACAGTTAGAATAAAATCATTTTACAATATACCTCCAGCTGTGTTTTGCCGTTAGGCGTACAAATATAAATGTTAACTTAATACATCTTTAGATGCTTAAGATAACATTGAGATAAAGTTAGTAAGTGCCAGTTAAAGTTAGTATAAAGTACCTACTCGGAAAGGAATCAATCATACGAATGATTTCATTACATTACTAGCGTCCTAAAAAATCGATATTAGTAATTTGCACTAGTCAGGTTTATACCACGTAAAATATATACAAACATTAAAAAATACCGTATTTTTTTGATTCAGTACTGAATTTTTTTAGTCTACCCACTTGCTTAATGTTTTTTAACATCATGTCATAAAAAAGTAGTTGCATAGGTAGGTACTAGGCACTCGCGGGCATGTTGTTCACCGTCTGTAAAAAAATATCTTGCATTAATATAACAATCTCGCGATGGTATGTGACGCTATCTGTTAGCTGCTTTTTTACGTCTTTTTTTTGGACTGCTTTCGTAAAAGCGACAGCCGCGGCCTCTATAGCAGCTGCGGCTGCCCTTATTGCCCCGGCCGTTTCCAGCTGCGCAGCAACCAGCGCCTCCACGGCGGCAGCCATCCTGACGGTAGCCGCTGCGGAATCTGCAGCGCTTCGCATATTCCCACGTTCTGTCTCCACCCTTGCTTGCTCTATTTCTAAAATATGTCGTCGCGCTGTGTCAAGGGTGCTGGGTAATGGTGTGCCTATCAAATAGTTAGAAAAAATATAATACACAGTTGGAATTTTAATCATGTATAACACACTCGAGAGCAAAAATTTCGGGTCGCTAGCGTTGATATCAATATCTGAAAAATGAATATGGCTAGCCTAATAAAATAAATTGGACTTTAAAGCCCATTTGATGTTACTTAAATAAAACGCATTACATTAATTACTGAATGTTAAAAAAAAACAAGTTACTTAAATACTCAAGTGGCCCAAATCAAAAATAATACAATTTGATTTAAAACTTAAAGTAAATAGCATTCCGAATTAAAATGCAAATAAGACTCGTTTTGATTTGGGGCGCTTTTTATTTAAGCAAATGATATAAGGAAATGGTATCCACTTGCTTGCAAAAACAAAATTTAATATAATTAACAATTTATACAATTATCTAATTTTGTCACAATGCATTTTTCAGCTCGCGAAGCGTCATTGAAGGAGGTACTCGTTGTCTTACACGTCATCCAAGCTCGTCCCAGGCAAATAATATATATATATATAAACCAATTACGATTATGCCAAGGCATTTGACAGCATACAGCGTAACGGAATATGGCAAGCTTTAAAGAGCAGGGAATACCGAAAAAATATATCCGTATAATCTGGGCGATCTACAACAACAACAGCACCGCCAAAATCAAGCTAGAAAAGGAAGGGAGAAATTTTAAACTAAGTAGAGGAGTCAAACAGGGGATCCTCTTTCTCCAAAATTGTTTAATGCCACATTGGAAAGCATATTTCGCAGATTAAACTCGATTGAAAAAGGTATTAGGATAAATGGTGAATAGCTGAACAACTTGAGATTGGCTGAAGATTTGGTAATACTTGCTGAAGATCCAAATACACTTGAAACCATGATTAACAACCTTGCAATAGAGAGTAGAAAGCTGGGATTAACCATGAATCTATCAAAAACTAAAATACTAACGAACAGCTGTAGGAAACCGCCCATAAATGTTGGAAACATCACAATAGAATATATAGGGGAATTAATATCTATGCAGGAGGATATGTATAAGAAAATAGAAATATTATTATTATAATCAAGAAATTTTAGTGGTGGTAGGACCCTGTGCAGGGTCCGTCCGGATCGCTACCACCATCTTATCCATTAACCACCCGCCAAGCAACAGTGTTCGCATTGTTGTGTTCCGGTGTGGGGATAAGACAACCGGTGAAATTACTAGCATAGAGGCATTCCATCTTAGTCCTCAGGGTTGGCAACGCATTTGAGGTCTTAGGATTATAGTCTTGAGAATTCAAAGGTCTATGGGTCTCAGATTCCACTTACCATCAGGTGGCCTGAGTGCTCGGGTGCCTTCTCCTTAACATAAATAAAAAAAAAAAAAAAAAAATGACATTGCATGATATGTAAATTAAATCAGCAATAAAAAATATATTATACATTTTATAAAAGATCTAAGTACACTTTTCAAAAACGTTTTTTTTAAATGTCATTATTTAACATTAGCCAATAAGTTTTAATACTTGTGATTAAGGAGTATAAAGTTGTCTATAAGGATCAATTTATTTCACTTAGCTAGGTTTATTCGTTTACTAAAATTATGATTTAGTCTAGTGACCCGAAATTTTTGCTCCCGAGTGTAGGATTTAAAATTATGTACCTACATCTGCGTCTCCTGGTGCTTCTTAAAAGTGGCACAGCGCGACTCGGTGACGGACTCGGAGGGGGCATATTTTGAGAACGAGCGGGTGGTGTCGGAGACAGAATGGCGTGAGCTGGTGCGAAGGTTGGTGGCGGCATGCCGCCAGTTGGAGGAGGGGTGGGAAGAAGTAAAGCACGTGAGGGAGTCGGCAGCGGCAAAGAGAGAGCGGCACCGGTCGGAGGCCGCACAGTTTCAACAGGGCATTCAGGCACATTTCCCGTGTCACTATTCCATGCTAATGGCGTCGATCGAGCCGTGGACGCATTCCCCAGCATAGAGACCGAGTCAGGGAGCGAGAATGATTCGGAAAACACGCTGAAATGGGAACATAATATTGCCATACGTCAAAATTCAAATAATAACTACAACCATAGAGTACAGTGAACAGTGTTCTAAGTAAAATTCTTTAATTTTATCAATTTGTCGGTGTATGTAAAATTTATGCCAAATAACAACTTCCTAGTACAGTCTAGGTCATAAATATGTATACACGTTAATACCTTGTCACTTTAATCGCTGTGACAATTTCATATGGCAGTTTAAACATGACGTTAAATAGACAAGGTACTAAAGTGTATACATATTTATAACCTTGACTGTACTAAGAGTCTAGAGCTAAGCTATAGATGGATAGACGGACGGACGGCCAGACGGACGGACGTGGCGAAACTATAAGGATTCCTAGTTTGACTACGGAACACTAAAAGGATCCCGTACTATTCTTGTAATGGGCCCCGTTGACACAGTTTGGTTAGGAAACCCCTAAAATCATAATAATTATAATATTAAAATCATTACCGCCAAGCATCAGTGTTCGCATTATTGTGTTCCGGTGTGGGGATACGACAGTCAACCGATGGAAATTACCTTACTAGCATAGAAGCATTCCATGTAAGCTCATGGGTTGGCTACGCATTTGCAGTCTTTAGATTGTAGTCTTGAACATGCAAACGTCTATGGGTCTCAGATCCCACTTACCATCAGGTGGCCTATGTGCTTGTATACCTTCTCAATTCAATAAATAAATAGATTTAATTAGTGGTCTCTGCCTACCCAACCCTACCCTGGGAACGGGGGGGGTTTTATGTTTGTATGTATGTATGTATTTATTTAATTATGATAATAACTGGCATAATAGTTTTGTAACATTTATAGTTTGGTCTAATACACGTTCGTCAGATTCCTTTTTCGTCAGAATAAATTATAGCCCGTTTTTTTTCGGACGAAAACGGACTTTCGAGCAGATTCCGCTATCGTCAGAATAAACACATATTACCTGATACGCGGATGACCATAGAATACGTAGGTAGGTTTAGGTTATGTTAGTTTTGCAGCAGGCCCGGAGGGCCAAACCATCCAGAAATAGCTTACGCGGAGCTCCGTCGACACTGCCTAATATTAAATAATATAATGTAACAAATAAATAAATTATAAAAATTAACCAAAGTTTTTTCTGTCCAAAAAGTAATTCCGTTTTCGTCCGAAAAAAAACAGGCTATAATTTATTCTAACGAAAAAGGAATCTGACCAATGTGCACTAGATCTATAGTTTCTGAGAAAACAACAGTGTGACATACATATGTACATACAGACAGACAAATAGACAGACAAGACGGACATGGCAAATCTATAAGGATTCCTAGTTAGATTTTGGATCCCTAAAAATACCACATACACACTTCACACACACCACTACACACACATACACCACCACTGGCATCACTTTTGTGCCACGTGATGACAGTGAATAAATGAATATAAATACTATTAAATTGAGTATGGTCATGTCTGTCAAACGTTGTGGCATTTACATATTTAATATAATGCATATTTCAACCGGGGAAAAACATTTTGTACCTTTTACTTTTGTGTTAAAACTATCAAACAAGTTGGAAGTAAATTTAAACCTATTTCAATCGTCAGATTGACTTGACATTCGGCAAACTTATGCAATTCCAATGATATGATAATACAATAATATGGTACCATCGAACTGGTATGATGACGGAAGTCCAAGAGGAACTCCTCATTGACTCATAGTAGATCTTTCCAGTTTAGCTTTCTTTTGATAGTGAATTTATTATAAGTACAGTCAGCAATGTGTTATTAAAAAAAATGTAGTACAACTTTTCTGGAACCTTAAGCTACCCGGTATTGGGTTTCCTAAGACATCAATCTCCTACTAAAGCACAATCGTAATCGTTCACTAAAGACAATTATAATTAAGTAGCCGTTACCCGCGACTCGGTGGAATCCTTGGCTGATATATTGTTATAGGTAATTTAATTCGTCACATCCCAACCGCTTAACGGAGTAGCGTGGAGTTACAGTAGACACTCAACTGATTATGTACCGCCGGGGATGCGGCGGCCGTAGATTAATATAGCGGTAGATGGCGACGAATGGTGTATCTGTTGCGTAGAAGCTTGTATTATCTGTGGCTTTAGTAATAAACAATTCTCAATGTTAGATTTCAAACATAAGAAAAAGGAAACTTTTCAAACTAGGCATTATTTCTTACTTCACATGGCTGTTTTGAATAGTCTTTTTGAATTTCTAGCAAAAAAATGTTTGTCCTTCAGGTGCTATTCCACTTTGTCCTAAATCATATCGTTTATAAATATTAACGTTATGGAAGCTTTTATTTCCTTGATGGTAGCAGACTAGAAATTTTCGTCAAAAAGCGTATATCTCATACCAATCCATGTCCACGACGAACTCAGGAGGTGCCTCAGGTACAGCCTAAAATAACATTATCAATAAATAAATCGTAATATGTACGTATTAGAGAAACCCTATCTAAGTCTACAACAAGCCGCACCGCGAATTATCGCAGCGCTTCTATTTCTACCGATCCTAACGCAGGACTGAGGTGTTAATATTCTATGTTATTCATCAATTTCTGCGTTAACAACAAACAATTATCATCATATGCTTCTTTATTACCATGCTTTGGCCTATAGTCGGGTTAAAATCCGGTTAACGACAGAAATTTGTGTGATGAGCACGAGTATTTATTCCTGAGTCTTGGATGTTTTCTCTATATAAGTAAGTTTATCGTTGTCTAGTACCCATAGTATAAGCCTAGAGCTCAGTTTGGGACTAGGTCAATTGTTGCTATGTCCTTCTCTGAGACTCAACATACTCTAAACTGATGACGCATACATAACGAGGTAGCATACAGACAGACACACTTAAGCATTAATAATATAAATAAGGATGGATCATCATCATCACAATCTTTTTTAGCACATTTTAAAACCATATTCATGTTAACAACAAGCTATGCATTCTGAATATGAAGGTGTTTTAAAAATGTTATACCTAAGTGAATTGGTACATAATATGTACTTTAACAGTTAATGCTTTAATAGATTTTGCGCGCGCTTAGTAGTCATTCATAGCTATTCCATCAAGCTGTAAAAAAATCAAGGTAAAAATTAGCTATGTCTTACTCTATGCTAAAGTCTATCTGTATGCCAAATTTCATCCCGATCCATTTAGCCGTTCTGGTGCGATTGAGTAACTAAAAACCATCCTAACTTTCACATTTATAATATTATAAGCTTTTGCCCGCGACTCCATCCTCGTAGATGTTGTTTATCTCCCTCGGGAACTGTAGAATTTTCCACGATAAGATCTACCCAATTTCATCTAAATCGGTTCTGCAGTTTAAGTGTGAAGAGGTAACAAACAGACAAACAGACTTATAGATTAGTAGGGTAGGATAAATAAATTATATGTTTTAAAAAACTAAAAACTGTCTTCGAAAAGCAAGAAGTTAGAGATCAAACTGTTACGTTGTCCCACATCTCAATGAATCATCATCAGTTCTTCTTCACGGAGTGATACTTTTTGAATGCTTATGCTAGATTTGTCACTGAAAATACTAAAATCGCTATATGTATTGCTATAATATTTGAGTTGCCTTGATTTCTCCAAGATCCCATCATCAGATGATGAATTGCTAAAAATGGGACCAACTTGAAAGTTAAACAACTTGAACAATAAATATTTTTTCTAGTTGTTCCAACGGTATTTCAGTCATCGCCCATCGGAGAACAAACATTAAAAAAACCCGACGAATTGAGAACCTACTTTTTATGAAGTCGATTTACCAATTATTCTTTGACCAAATAAAAATAGATTTTTATCAAATTATACATACATACATAACATCACGCCTTCATTCCCAGATTGGGGTAGGCAGAGCTACAGAAACACCAACAACACTAAAAAGACTTGTTTATAATTCTGTAACTACATTTTGCACAATCAGGCAAAGAAATTTTTATTTTTATTAAATTATAGATCTTGAAATTAAAGGTTTAGGAAGATATTGCTAAGTAATTGTCCAACTCTTACCTCTAAGTTTAGGCCTGGATCTACCCTGACACCAGGAAGGGGCTCTCCAAACGTGTCCCCCAGCAGTGCCAAAACCCTTATATCAATGTCGGTAAGGCTTTTGGCCTGAGGGCGCCCACCCCCGGTGCCCGTATGGTCTGTCCTCAACACACGCCGTTTTTTTTTAAGTTTATTTTTATAATCGCTCCAATACTTAAAATATAAAAGAAAAAATATTGCATTTAATAAATGTCACAAAAAAACTAAAAACCGTCTTCAAAAGGCAAGAAATTACTTCTTTTAAATTGACAGGTAATGTCAGTCCAACTGAATTCGGTTAAAAATATAGTGGGACGCCGACTTCAGTTGGACTGACCAACTTTCATGTTAAAAGAAGTAATTTCTTGCCTTTTGAAGACAATTTTTAGTTTTTTTTTAACATTTTATTTATTTCTTACGCATTAGTCATCATAATAATACTGTTACGTTGTCTCACATTCCAATTAATAAGAAACGAGCAACGCTGCAGGAAATTCATAGTCATATGTTTAAACCATTTGAATGTGATTCGTGATAGTCGCTCAACTATCTTAATCAAGACATCTTATCGCCACACTTGAAATAAGTACCGTTGAGGAGTTCCGGGGGCCATCAGTAGTCTTCATCATCAGTTCTACTTCACCAAATTATACTTTTTGAATGCAAATGCTAGACTGCTTCACTGAAAATACTAACATTAGTAGTTAACTCGATGTCTCCAAGATCCCATCATCAGATCTTGAAGTGCTGAGAATGGGACTAACTAAAAAGTATACCCATTCAAACAAAAGTTCAAGTAATCGGGTAATATATATTTAAAAAAACCCGTCGAATTGACCTCTTATTTTTTTTAAGTCGGCTCTAAATAGAATTAATAAAAATCTTACTGAGCTCCACCCTTTAGAACTTTTTGTTGCTCCATCCCCTAGTGCGTTGAGGATGGCGGCAACAGTCTCCCAGTGCCGGGAAGTCTTGTGGCGGCCAGAAGTGGATTGTAAAATCCCAGCAGCAAGGTCGCGGTTCTGCTCTAGATACTCTATGAGCAGTTCGAGCTGTTCATAGGATACACGCTGCCTGCGCCTAGCTGCAGTTTCGTTCGGATTCCTAAAACATTTCACAGAATTTAATAAATCTACCAGTTGAGCATTTTTGGGCAAATATAGTAAAATTGTTATAATATATTTATTCAATAACAAAATACTTACATTTTGCGAAACTGCGGTCACAGAGAAAATTGTCGTTTGTCAGTTCATGACAACGTCAAATCAAAAAAATAAATATTCTCTCTTTTTAAATTATTCTTATTGTTTTCCACAGACAGTGTTTTCTAAGTAAATCTATTTAGTAGTCTACGCCGTTAGTTTATCATTTTTCTCCTCGAGACAATAGATTTTATTGTACCCAAAGAAATGCACCTACCATCTTATTCACTAAGCTACTCCCAAGCTGCAGTGGTTGCACTGTTGTGTTCCGGCGCGGGAATAGACAACCAATCAAAAAGGTTAACAATTATGAGTTATACATAGGTTGGCAACGTGTAATTGCAATCTTGAGACGATTACATACATACATTTCCATATTATAAGGCCAGCGAGAAACGCTACAAATTATAGCTCGGTATCGGTGGACCAGAATCTCATAACAAAAAGGAAAATTACAATTTATATCTAGAAGTAATAGGGATTTAAGGGTTTTGATACTAAAGTTTTTTTGGAACTATTCCATTTTCCGGGATGATATTTTTAATCTCTATGTGTTGGCTTTAACTAGCTACTATGCTGTGACGACGGAACAAACCATGGCGTTAACTACCTTTCAAACCGGACTTTGCAGCTGCATTTTAGCGCGTTTTTAATTAATATGTACATGTGTATGTGATTACCGTGTAATAACCGGGTTATAAGTTATAATAGTGCCACTCCTTGTCTTCCCGTGGATTTCGTAAGAGGCGACTAAGGGAATCAAGGCTTGTAGTACTTTTGGGCGATGGGCTTGCAACCTGTCACTAATACACTGGTAAACATCTTAGCCTGAGAGTGCAAAGTCTGGTTACAGATTTATCAATAAGCCTTGTTAGACTGGGTGGTATTTCTGTAGCTCTGCCTATCCCACTGTGGGAATGAAGATGTGATGTTATGTATTCTAGAGGGATCTCAGCTATGTAGGTTCATACTTGTTTTATTTTTTATTTTCCTCTTTTCTTCAGATCATGATGATCGTACCACCCCAGCTACGATTCATCGTGTGGTGGCACCCACGGAATTAAATAGCACCACATTATTAAGAACTCCAAACTAACTGTTACGTGCCTAACATCAAAGCCAAGTTGATGCACATAATGTTCCTGCAAATGTTCAACGGAACATAGAGTATCAATATTAATTAGTTGGCTTTACTTACCAGTCAAATGAAATGAAAAACACGAGAAAATACCAAATATTATTTGATATAGCACCCTGCAATTCTCCCACCTCTTGACCTCTCAACCTCTTTTTGACAAACTATAAATACTCTATGTCTTCTTAAAACTGCTTAAAAATATTATGGTACTTTTTACATTATCATAACGAGAGGACGCAATATAAATGCGATATGAAAGTTGAATAACGATAAACCATACGCATTGCCTAATATCGCATATTGAACAATATTGTACTAAGACATCGTATTTTGTCGGTTAAGCTCGTATCTGTCTTGCTTTCTTACGTAGCTAATTGATGGGTCCTCCGACAGAGAGAACAAGATCAATACGAACTTCACCGACCAAAATACGATGTCGTATAGATATTTACTTCGTAAAATAACGATCAATCGTTTGACTTTTAGTCATTTGGCATGCGTTTGGCATTTAATACATTTCAACTAAAAATTCAAAATAAAGATTAAAAATAATAAAGAAGAATTTAAAGGATGTGAATATAAATCAGCAATTTATTTATTAACAGTCATAAAACCACCAAACCAAACCATCTGCAGCAAGAAGTTATGACACTCCGCTACGTCCTAAATGAAGAACTAAGAGAAAAGGAAATAAAGGAAAGTTTGTCAGTAATAAAAAGATCAAGTACTAACTACCTAGTCCCCTATGGATCTCTTTGAGCATGTTTATAGTGAGACTAGAGGACATGAGAGGCGAACTAAATTCAAGGATACAACAATAACCAAGTATTAACCAACATTGAGAGCAGTTCAGCCTTAAAGAATAGTATCCGAGGACAAGGGCATATAATGTAGGGGAAAGCACTAAATAGATTCGCTGATCTACTAATATACCTTCCAGAAAAGTCGAAGCTAGGAAGTGGAATTTTAGGTAGTGCAGGCCGTACTAATAAAAGAGTATTATTTTCGTTGAAAAGGATGATGTTGTAGAAGCCTACAAATATTGCAAAATCGAGCAATATTCGTTTGCAACTTACATTACCTAATAATAGGATAAAATACTTGAAATCTCAACACATAATTTCTTATCATCACTGTTGTTGTCGTTGGGTTCATCAAGGTTGTCGCATCTCATATAATTTTCGATAAACTGGAATGTGGAATTTTGAAATTATTTATTTTTTATTATATTTATATCCAACATTTTGAATTTGGAGTCTGAACTGTGATGTAAGTAATTAAGCGTGTAATCTGTTATTTTGAAATTCTAGTTAATTAAGAATTTGCGAAGGTTAAATAGTATTATTCTGATATAGGTAAGCCTTTATAAAAATGAATTTATAACATTTGCGTATTAAAATACTAGACAAACGTAAACTGTATTTTTAATAAACTACTTACCCTTACACTTCGGTTCGCCATGTCCATATAACTAGTATGTCACACTAGTTTTTTTATAGCCAGCCAAAACTATGAATACTTTAAATCAAAAAAACGTTTCCTTTTCCGCAGAGTTACGAAAATTTGCTATACTTTAGGGGTATCTCAGACAAAACTCCTGTAGCAAGTGCAAGCATATTACTAACGAGAAGGATTTAATCTGCTTCGTTTATTGAATTTGAGATACTGCTATTTAGCGTTGAGATTAGTATATTTAAATGTATGAGTAATATTCGTAATTTAGCAGAAAATTAACGTTTCATAATTTAAATAATTAACTAGGTACTAACTTTCTAAGAAATGTCCTTTTCAGGTGGTTAAAATTGTACACTTACTGAAAATCTAAGAAAAACAAATTAGCCAATATTTTGTACTAATTTTTGATTTTACATATATTGAAAACGGAACGAGTTAATAAAAGCCGTATTTACATTTAAACGATAAAATATATTTATTTCGTAAGTAGGCCGCACGGGCACTTTTACATATCAAAATATTACTAGCACTTTCCAAAAGGAGACCACTGCTGTGAAGAAACGCCGCATCAAACCCAACAGTCAGATTTTTCTGATGTATTGTGTCGTTACGCGTCAAACAGTATCGGCTTCATATATTTAATATTGTTACGTTCAGTGCTGGCTTGTGCAAATCAGACTAGAGTGCACGCGCCAATAGTGTTTGACGCGTCACGACACAACACATTAGACAAATGTGAACCGAGCTTGATACAAAATATCGTAAGAAAGCGCATTACACATCATCCCGTCATATAGACGTGAACAGTAGCCACCACGACACAAAACATTAGACAAATGTGAATGCGGATTTAATCGCCTCTAAAACGTCCCTGAAAACGGGGGTAAGATCTAAAAGATAAGGGACCATCAGGTACCATTTGACTACTTTCTTGGAAATGCAGGAGGTCACCTACTGTGGCTCCTCTTATGGTGCATCCTTAGAGCTGTTATCAAATCATTAATTTGAGCTTTCAATAATGGCTTGGTTACTTCTGTAGTTTTTAAAGATACAATGTGTGTATTAATTGATAAGAGAAAGTATTGGAAAACTACAATCACGTTAAAAATACACATACATACATAACATCACGCCTTCATTCCCAGAGAGGGGTAGGCAGAGCTACAGAATTACCAACAACTCTAAAAAAAACTTGTTGATAATTCTATAACCACATTTTGCAAAATCAGGCTAAGATGTTTACCAGTGTATTAGTGACAGGTTGCAAGCCCATCGCCTAACAGTACTACAAGCCTTTATTCCCTTAGTCGCCTCTTACGACATCCACGGGAAGACATGGAGTGGTACTATTCTAATCCGGAACCCACACGGATTAATAAATAATTTTAATAGTTAAAAATAATTTACAATAATATTGTGATTGTTTTTCATTAACTTTAATAACGAAGATAAAACAATCAAAAACAGATAAAGTTTTATTCATTTATTTTAATCTTACAGTTCCTACACAAATGTGGCACAGCCATGAATGCCATGATACTCGTATAATTGTCATTGCCTTACTAGCACACTACTTCCACTTTTAGTTTATAATTTGTCATTTATTGGATAATAATTCAGGCGAAATCCTCAATACTGCTATTGCAAACTCCAAATGCCATCTGGTGGCTGCAAATAAAAAAAAACACAAGTACATTAGAATTATTTATAATGAATTATCTAGTTGATAGAAGTCCCCTTATCGACTCTGAGACCTATTAAAACTTGATAGTAAAGGCGGCCATAACAAAATATGACTAAGAAAGTGATAGGAAAGGTGGAATAAAGGCCCTAGAAGTGTGTCACCATAATTCACCACAATATTGAAATTCCTTCACATAACATATTACCTCATTTAAATAGGTCTTAATCCATCGCTGCCATGGGATTCACAACCAATATCGCTACCGCCTGTTGTTGGGTGCGCTACGCATCTATAACAGAGGCTAGTTAATTATAGCTTCTGCAGTTCTTATTATTCTTATTTGTCAGGCTTCAAAAGTCCATCCACGGTGTATCCAAATTGCTGTGCCTATCAAATTAAAAACATGCATTAAAACCAATTCACACACATGACTCAAGAGTGACAATAAGAAGAGTCAGTAAGAGCCTCCAAAAAAACAATAAGACAGTAAGAAGAAGTTATATAAATCTGCCAATTTATTGTAATCCAATATGTTAGTTAAACCAACTCAAGATTAAGTAAATGAAAGGTACTTACATGGAGGTGAGCTTGCCAAGAAGTCGTTGGCAAAAAAGCACCACATTTTATGCGTATTTGTTCACGTAAAAACCGTTTCACACGTCTTAGTTGCTTTGATTGCGAACCAAACAATAACGAAGTAATGTTATTTTTTAAGTTCAGTGATTAAGTATCTATTTATTATTGAAATAAATCAGTTAAAATAATAAATTAAAGTTACACAAAAAATATAAACTTATCAAAATGTCATCAGCTGTCAACATACCCTTTAAATCTGTAGCTGTCACTGGCAAAAAATACCAATACAACTTTATTTTCTTTCCTATGTTTACTGTTTTAAAATAATGCAATTAATTGGTTATTAATTGGATTTACGCTCTCATTCCATTTTTTTTCTCATAAATCAATATTATAATGTAACTGTTTTTTCCGCCTGAAGATTATTTTTTTGAGCGAGCAACACACATCAATACGTTACATCTAGCGAACCTTGATCAAACCTTAAAGAAGCGGTAACAATACGATAGCCAGGCAAAGCAATACGAAAAGACTACGATATGAAAGCATTATACGATAGGGAAACGATATTGTATAGTATCGCAAAACGAACGATTTGATTACGATAAACCACTGAGCGGTGTAGAATAGAGGCCCTGTAATGTTTATTCTTCAGGAATTGATTAGATATTTTTTTGGACAAAGAAAGATTGTCGAAGCTAACGTTGGCCTGAGGAAATTTCTAACAGTTTCTAAGGCATCTTCCTCAATGTTCCACGAGTTTAACGCGGGCAAATACCTTCTAAGCCGCGACTTACCAGAATTAAAGATTTATTCATCTTGAACTTCCATCTTTAAATTTATTTAATTCAACATTTTCAACAAAATTCGCTCGCTGCCGACGCTCCCATCATGTCCTTTTAGCTATCCCTAAATCGTCGAGTCGTACGCGCAGTCGGGGTCTAATAAATTTATTGCCTGTGAAACGAGAAGTCTAATTCGGGCTTGAGTGCATTTTGTTCGACTAACGGAATTAAAGAGATTAAGTGACTGGGAAGAGCCGATTGTAGCTTATATAGAATTTAATTATAGCGTAGGTGAATTTAATTCATTGTTTTACGCCCGAGAAGTGACCTATCTGCAGTTTACATCTGGGGACCTCAGTTAAACTTTAGTACCTTTTACGAACTTTATGATGTGGGAGATAGAGCGATTAGAAGGTAGTGGTAGTGTTTGATTTCCCCTTTTGGATTATTGGATTAGCACAATTGGGATGTTTATTCATTCAAAAACGATTTTGTCTAATAAGAATTTTAAAAAGTTAGCAATGTAAGTACTGCTTCTAAAATTTTTTTGCCCTTTTCGCCGTTAAAAAGTTAATTTATAAAAAATAAATATTAAGGCAAAATAAATAAAATTAGTTTCTTATTTGCATCCCTCAGCAAATAAGCTAGACACTATTTTGTGACACAAGTCCTCTTGATCTAGTACATAATTAAAGAGATCCACTAAACTAAAAAAAAATACGAAAATGAGTAGCGTGAATATGAGGAGATCTATTTGCCACTTGGCCGTGGGTGAACGAGCATAGGCTGATGAAGAAGAAAAATAATGTTTTAACCTTGTGAGACCCAGTGTGCTATAGGGGTACAAAATCAAGGCAATTTAGTTTAAACTCTATGCTGGTGAGCATAAACCTCATTTTTATTTGTTTAAAAGTTGAAAATGGCATTTAAGAGCAAAGGTAATTGAACTTTATTTCTTTGCTATTAAGTTAAAATTCCTACTAGCAAAGACTGTTTGTAGTATGGTGGCCGTCACGAGTTTAACTTGATTGTAACCTTATTCGACTTTACGTTTAGTATGCGTTTCTCAACTTTACTTACTTGTACGCCATTTAGCTGTTAACCCTTTACATAATGTAATAATCAGTGATCGGGAAAAGGTTAAAAAAAATAACAAAACTTGTAAAGCTGACATAAAGGTGAACTTACAACCGAGGAAAATAAGAATATTATTGGTAGATCAGTGACCAATTTAACTCTATATCAGAGTCTCGGATTTGGTATAAGGATATTTATATTTTCATGACTGTAATGTATGTTTTGTTAAAGTTTTGCACCGTTTTCCCCGATCACTGGTAATAGTGCTGCAGATCTGTAATTTATAGCAATCATAGTCTGTCACACTTCTCTTTTTTATGTCATAGAGAAGGCAAACGAGCACACAGGCTACCTGATGATAACTGGCATCTGATTCACAAATACATTTAGCATTCTCAAGACTACAATCACAAGATAGCAAATGCGCTGCCAACCTTGTGAACTAAAATATATTAGTGCTTCTAATCTATTGTAATATTTTTTATTTTCTTATCCCCACACTAGAATACATCGACGCGAACTGCTTCTCGACGACACGGTGGCCTAGTTGGGAGTGATCCAGCCTCTGAAGCCAGCGGTACCGGGTTCAAATCCCAGACTACGTCAATTTGTGTTTTTTTTTTATATTTAAGGGAACACATTAATGCGAACACTGTTGCTTGACGTGAGTTTGTCGCCTGATATTTCGATTTAGAAATATATATTTTTTAGGTTAAAGGATAAGATGGTGCTAGCGATCAGGACGGACCCGGCATAAGATACTCCCACCACTAAAACTTGTACTAACAGGGTGTAAAAGTGGTGATGTGAATTTCTATAAAAGCACGAATTTATTGGTAAATAGGGAACATGCAGATTTACAATATTACGCTTAAGAGTAGAATAATTTTATTCGCGAAACAATTGTTGTGTTATTTTTTCACAAGATATTAAGCTTTAAAAAGTCATAGTTCAGACCCCCGGCGAAAACACTGCATACAAAAACGACGATAGGAATGACGTCACAGCTGTTGTTTCATGTATAGAATATATGGACCATATAAAGAAATATGCATTTATTTCATAAATTACTTACCATGTTTAAGCCAATATCATTAAATAAAAATATTACGTAAATTGCCAAAAAAAAAACAACAGAAGTTTTAAATTTTTATCAAATTTTGGTTCTATATAAAATCTTTATAAACGGATCAAAACTTAGCGTATAGCGTTTTATATGTTTTTTTTACATTTTTTTCTAAATCGTATCAATTAAACTCGTCTGTTTTTTATTACATAGAAGATAAAAAGAGAGTGGTCGTTCACATACGAGTCGCGAGGTTAGCGTGTGCTATTTTGATTCCGTATCCATAAATTACGCCTAACAGCAACAGAATCATTTTAATGTTCTTTATATGAAATCAATAAGTATTTCAGGTATAAAATATTTCACAGTAAAGTTAGTTGCCAATAGATCAGAAGAAGGTCGCGACCTCCCCGAGGGTAGGCAAGACTTATGTGTTTGGGCCCACATTTTTAAGGGCAAACTAAGCACTTTTCTTTAACTGTATCATCGCTTTATCCTTTTTGTTCTTTTTATGGTTGCCCGTAAAAGTTTTTCCAATATTTACGATGTCCAATTAGTAGAGAATTTCTGACAAAAACAATTTCGGTAGGACTTGAGCTTGTTTCGTCGCAAATACATTGTTTTTATTGGTTTTTCGTTTCACGCTAGTGTTAAAAGGGCAGGGACAATTATTTTTATTTTCTTTAATGTCAATGGGTAGTCTACTACTAAATTATATTCTTCTTCTTAATGTATTTTTCGTTGGGGCTCTCTTTTTTGTACCTTTGCATTACTTAAGTAGATAATATTCCAATTAACGGTTATTCCTTTTTTAATTAATATGTGGTAAATAGCTAAACAATACAATTAATAGTGTCTAAAATATGCCTTCCCTTCTGTTGAATTTAAAAAATTCAAGCATAAAAAAAAGGATGTGGCGGGATGATTAGAACGTGTTTCAAAGCGACTGGTGGGAGCATGCAATCAGTAGGGAAGAATGGCGTAAAAGAGGAGAGGCGTTTACACTACAGTAGGACTCTTGCACAGGCTAAAAATACTTTTATAACAAACGTTTGTGAATACCAGCAGCAGTTTTAAACTTATTCAAGCGGTTATTACCCGACTACGGCGAAGCAAAAAGGAGCACCACAGCTATCCTCTGAACTTCACTGGGAATAGCGATAAACGACTTCTACGCGGATAAAGTCGCGGGCAACAGCTAGTAGACTATAAATATTGAATTTATTATGTACAATTTGTACATAATAAATTTCAGATGACAATATTTTCTTGTTTTATACTTTTTTGAGCATTTTTTTAGTAGTCGGGTTTTAGTTTTTTTAGCATTTTTAGGATCGTCGATAAATGTTTTCGCACATTTGTGTTCTATTGTAGAGCATAAAACTATCTTTAAAGTGACTAGCACTGGATTATTTTGTGTTGATAATTGAGTTGACAATTGTATTTGTAATCCTAAGATTAAAAAGGTCTATAGGTCTCAGACCCTTACCGCTTCATAGATTGTAACCTCGTTTGCCTTTCGATACCATAAAAAACTGCAGCAAGTGTCATAAAAATCGTATCCATTTTATTGCACTGAAGGTGTCTAACATCAAATAAAACTGACTAGAATAAAATTCACAGCGACAGAAACTCAATTTACACAAGCTACTTATTAAAAAGGTGTAAAAATTTAACAACCCCGTTTTGATATTTACTACCTACCTGTTTCGTTATTAACATAAAGAATACTGCTGTACTCATATAAACACGGTTAATTATAGGTAATATTAAAGTAACCAGCAACCGAACACTGTCTTCATAAACCTTTAATTATAAGAGCCGCCGTGTTATTTTAGTATCGGTGTCTCACCGTGTCAAATGTAAAGAATCGCCCCAGGCACGTGTATGAGGCTTAACGTTAAAAAATGTTGTGTTTTTCATTTTAGACACTGTGTTGGCCCATTATAATAAGTTATTGTTAAATACAGGATTCTATTTGAATACTGTAATTTACTTGATGAATGCTTAATATATTTCTTAGTGTTAGTTAGATACAGCTTCTTTTATAAGTTACTGTGTATTTGCTGCGGCATTTAAACGAGACCGTGTCATCTTTGGCTTTGACAAATGTCACTTTCTTGTTTTTCTTGAAGTAACCATCTTCCAGTAAGTTTAACAACTGTGTTTAAATAAAAGTATATACAATCGACATAAAACAATTTTCTCAGAAATGAAGACTTAGAACTTAACGTACCTATTATAAAAATCTCGATTAAGGTAGTTGAGCGACTAAAACGAAGAATATTTACTTGTTGAAACACGACTATGACTTTCCGGCGGCGTTGCTTGCGGCGCGCTTGAAACTTAAAGTTTCATATCAACTAGTAAGTGGGACTACGGAACAGCATATTATGATCACTAAAAGTTATAAAATAAAATAAAAAATTTAAAAAACAAAAAACCGCCTTCAAAAACGCAAAAAATAACTTCTTTTAAAATTGTAGGCCTACCTTATTTAATAGGTTAGTCCAACTGAAGTCGGCGACCACAATATTTTCAGCAAAAAAGCCGACTTCAGTTGGACTAACCTGGTAGGCCTAAAACTTTAAAAGAAGTTTTTTTTGCGTTTTTGAAGGCGGTTTTTTTTATTTTTAAAACATTTATTTTTAAAATGATATTCATATTTGGCCTGCCATAGCCTGTATTTGTGATTCCGTTCTAGTCGTTCCCCTAAATGTTATGAATTTACTGTTCCTTAGCCCCTATTAGCCCTCAATGATGGTAAACATGTGATACGACACACCGTGGCTTAATTAGTTATATTTTCACTGCACTCCTTCAGCTTAATTACCTTTTTCTACGGGCTTTGCATTTAAATGTGGCTTGATGAGGAATTAAATTTGTGTTGCACGCCGCGAGAATTTGGAACGGCACGTCTTGTAATAAAGAGTGTAAAAAGTGGGGTTTCAAGAACGGGCTGGGGTGTTATTTTTTAACATTATTTTAATTTTAAAATAAGTAAAGTACGCTTTAACTTTTGTCAAAAAATGATTTGTTGAGGTTTTTTTGCACATCAGCTTATAGGTTGTGTTATAAGAGGTGCAAAGAAAACGTAGTGGTTATTTTTATCCCTTTTGCTATTTCCTTAAAAAAGCAAGTAGCAAATTCCACACCATTCAAGTAAGGAAAGAAAAGTTCATATTTACCTGCATTAATACACAAGGCTTTGCCCTTGACGTCATTCGCATATTATTATGTAGAGTATGTGACATATAATCTTTATATCCCGGAAATTATAATAATTTTATCCCGGAGATTACCTCAATTCCCACGGGAACTTCATAAACAAATTCTCCGCGGACGTACTTGCGAGTAAAAGCCGGATCTGAATAATATTTGAGGATATCATATTGAGGACGGGTAGTTGGTAGCCCAAAGCGTTACATTGCTCTGATGTGATAAAGCCTCAATGGACATCTACGGGATTAATATGAAGCTTCTGAGGGCTGCTCCGATACCCTTATCCTACGCCATGGCGGAGCTATTTAATCGCTGTATAAGGGAGGGCACTTACCCTAAACCACTTAAGGTCAGCAAAATAGCACCGATTTTTAAAGGCAAGGGGAAGAAGGGAGATATGGAGGCATACAGACCCGTTTCCGTGATCCCGGCTATGGCTAAGGTCCTTGAAAATGGTCTCAGCCGCCGCCTGACGAGCTTCCTGGATTCGACGAGCGCCCTATCAGAGAGACAACACGCCTATCGCGCCGGCCATTCTACCACCACTCTGACTCGTGATGTGATCCGACGCGTCGTTGATGCCAGGGAGGGGAAGCAGCAGGTGGCTGTGCTGTGCTGCGACCTCTCCAAGGCCTTTGACGTCGCAGACCACGCTGTCCTTACCACCAAGTTAAGGCATCATGGGATCAATGGTCCTACGCTTTCCTTGTTCGAGAGCCTTCTGCACCATAGAACTCAAGTTGTGATAGGAGATGGTGGAATGGCTAGGTCAGACCCACTCGAGACTACCATGGGCGTGGCGCAGGGTTCTTCGGTGTCCAACATTCTGTTCTCTTTATTACTGAATGACCTACCGCAGGCTATAAAGGCCGCAGAGATCCTCATGTACGCCGATGATGTTGCTGCAATCGTCACAGCAGAGTCGGTGGACGCTATCGAAGGAAAGCTAAACGAAACCGCGGCGCAGCTTGCACAGTGGTTTAATGTAAATGGTTTAGCGTTAAATCTTAAGAAGACCCACTACCTAGTCTTTAATCTGTCAGGCCGCAGCACAAGACCACTTGCTGTTTCTGTGAATGGGACCACTCTAGACCAATTAAATAGCACCGGATTCCTAGGATTCGAAATAGATACCGGTCTAAAGTGGGACCATCATATTAACAGACTCAGTGGGAGAATCGGAAGCGCGTGTTTTGCGTTAGGACGAGTAACCAGATTAGTGTCGGATGAAGTCGCGCGCTCGTGCTATTTCGCCACGGTGCACTCGCTGATACAGTATGGTGCGGAGCTATGGGGACGCTGTGCTGACTGGGAGAGGGTCTTCCGTCTCCAGAAGCGCGCGGTAAGGATAATCGCCCGTGTTCCGCACAACACTCATGCAAGACCCTACTTTAAAAAAATGGGGATATTGACTTTAACAGCAATAGTCGTACTACAAGTGGCAGTATATGTAAGGTCAAACCTAAAAGAGTACAAAACACATAGCATGATACACAACTACCACACGCGTAATGCCCATAAGCTCGTCGGCGTGGGCCGCAGGTTGGTCAAGTCGGCCAAGCTCACACATGTCATGGGGCCTGCCGTCTACAACAACCTACCCGACAGCATCACCAGCGCCCAAACCTTGGGCAGTTTTAAAAATCGCCTAAAACGCTGGCTTGTTGAGCACCCGTTTTATAACTATAAAGAGTTTTTAGATATACACACTAAGGATATTTGGTAATTTTTACTTATGTTGCATTAATTATTATTTTAAATATTTAATAGTTTAAGTTAACGACATATTTATTTTGGTTGTAAATATGGTCTGTATAATAACGTGTAAATTGGCTTTACGAATAAATGACTTATGACTTATGACTTATGACTTATCATCTTTTTTATTATTGAATTACAATTATTTGCTTTCAATTTCGACTGAATCCTAAGTAAACAGGAACAATGTTGAATTAAAAAGAGTATTTCCAAAGATAAGGAATGAAATCGGGTTGTGAATAAGTGATTGGGGCAGAATCGTCCGGAGGAAAACGGCAGTATAGGCATAAGGGCTTCATACTTATTTACTGCCTTTTTCTTTTAGAAGACGGAGATGTAACGTAAACATGACCCTGTGGAGGGAGAGGGTGACGAGATTGACGTTGAACGAGACTGTATGTCGTTTGTTCCGATTGTGGTGACCAGGAGAAAGGGTTTTCAACATACAGACTTTACTTAGAACAAACACAGGTTGTAATCTGGAAACTTTGAATGTTTCAAATGAAAATAAAATAAAAAGATCTTTATGTGCAGATGCCTGTGTACACCAAAAATGTTTTCATTAAGCCATTTGATAAAAAAGAAGTTTTAAACCAGCTAGGATTCGCCCCACAACTTAATTTGACGTTGCATAAGAACAGCTTTATTGCCGGCACACCAAGAACATTTTGCAGAAGGACAGGTATAACAAAATAAATTCGCCTAAGTATATTTACTGTATCGATGTAAATATTTTTTTATCTAATAATAAACTATACTAATGTTTAGAACCTCGTTATTTTGGAAGTTGGTAATCACTTCTCCTTACATTTATATATATAACCTATCTCTCGCTAAATAAAACAAGACCTCTTTTGTACGGCGTTATAACGATATCGCGCTTGACGTGTTTGAAAATCGTTTATGTCACAGTCGCCATTATTGTAAATGATATAAGAGTTACCACAACGTTAACAATACGGAAACACGTAAAAGGACGATATCGTTATTATCGTGTAGAATCCCATCCCTGATCTTCGACCAATGCTGCGCCCTATACTCTATCAGCTGTGACATGAGGCGCGACGTGCCTTGACACGCGACGTGACTCAAACCTAACATAACCCAGCAACTTGTTTCTGATGTGATCACAGTTCAAACCTAACGTTGAATTGGTATAGTATGAATTAAATTGGTATGTTAGGTGTCAATTATAAATGGCATTATTAATTATCTTTAGTGAAATGCTTACATGTGCTTACATGCTTACAATGATGCTGCAGTACATCAGAAATCGTTAATATTGTTATTTTGGCGAGCTTTTTAGCAACCGGATGTAATTTAAAAATCGACCTCCGTTCAGCATTCATTGTGATTTAAACATCTTCAATATACTTCCTCAATCCTGAAAAAACCACAAAGCGTGTGATCCCGAAAATGTGTCCCCGCAGGCGGCTTCATAAGGGGAAGTCTCAAACCCTACCCGCAATGAACATAGAGGTTCCGCTACCAGTCATTTATTATCGATTGGATCTAGATCATTCGTACATGGTTCTCTTAATAATAAAAACTGTGAATAATATTTTTGAATCTCACCGATGACAAGTGAGTAAGTACGTAATAATTTTGAACATTGGGTCACGCAGTAATCTTACGAGAGGATGAGGACTTATTTTATATAATAGGCGAACAATTTCAGTCACCAGTGAGTTTCAAAGATTCAAACTTTTGTAAATCTGTAAAAATCACCCATTTTGGCCTTCGACCACCTAAAGCAGAAATTGTTAACGTTTGTGTATTGCGGATTTTTTACCACAAAAATGCTTTCGCCGAATTTATGGCAGCCCTTTAATGGTAGCTTTTATAGCTCATGGATGACATTGATGTGAGTTGATTTAGTTCGATAATAACCTCTTATGAGTAATTGTAAATGTCATATTGGATTCTGAACAGTAAAGTTACAGTTACAGTAAAAAATATTATTTATTCTGTAAATATAATGCTGGCTATACGTTCCCATTTTAATATCCAAGTTATAAATTGGAATAACAATTTTAGTCTCGTTTTATTATAAAAGTTGCAAGACTTATGTTTATATTGAAACTTTTGTAATGTTTAAATTACTCTAGATATTGCTTAAGGCTGCGATAGCAAAAAATAACATAGTGGCTTTACTTCACCCAAACTCTGAAAACATTTGTGCCTACGAAAACTTTCCCAAAGTACAATAGCTTGTAGAAACAATTTTCAAGGAGAATATAAATTCGTTGTTATTATAACGAGCTTAGTAGCTTTCGGGCGAAATACCTATCTCAGTCTATTGTTTGCGTCAACATATTCAATGCCACGTTTTCCTACTGTAAAATGAGCCGGTGTTGAAATGAAAATTATCGCAAGTAAAGCTAAACTCTCCGTGACACAGTGTTCTCCGTGCGTCTACTTCGAGAGAGCGCGGTTTTCTGAATAGCGTTTGATCTTATTCGAAATAACGAAGTGTCGTCAGAATGCTTTTAGATTAAGAAAGATAACGAGAGTCTTTAGCCGTCCCCGTTGTTCTGTAATTCGAGTGGTGTCGTCGACAAAGAGTGGGGGTTACTTGTAATAACTGGAGATCTGTTACTGGAACAAAAGAGTGACGTTACAAGGATGAACACAATAATTAATATTTGGCGGAGTACTGCTTGAGACGACGTCAGTGACATGAGAGAAATGTTCTTTGATGGTTGCTTTATTTGTTTGGTTTATGTAATTTTTTATTATTTGACTAGGTTTGTAGTACGATTTCTTATTAGATAATCATGCAAAGAAAACAATGCAAGATTTCATACTTTGTTTTTTTCATGATGTGAATGTGTGACCGTTATTTTGCACCCGTTTTTGCATTTAACGATGTAAAAATTAGAAATTAAAAACGATGGTCAATTCTACAGGTAATTAATGACAAGAATTAGAATATTTCCACAAATATTCCTGTTTGCCAATACTATTACGTTATTAAAAGGAAACATGTTCGAATTTAACCGTTATTATTCTCATCTTAAAAAACGAAGTACCTATAGAAGAGGTTATTGCATATTGTGGTTAAAAAGAAAACCTTGATTTATTTTGTATATTTTATTCTATTCTAAAGAATTTAAAAAACACACACACGTATTGGACTACCTATAGGAGTACGTTGAGTTAAAATATAGAGCATTTACATATTTCACATTATTGTATATTTTTACTAAATTATACACTACGTTTTAAATTCAAATGCTACACGTAAAGAAAGAAAGCTAACTATTATAACTATGAAAACGACCTATATTGTAAAGTACGTCACATTTAACCCACTTGTTTCAGATCCTTAACGCCATCTAGTAAAGAAGTTGTGTAACATTTGTTTACTCCCTGCAACTTTGTCAGCTGTGCTAGGCTCCACGTTGAAAGGCAAGGGTATTTTTTTATTAATAATTTTGATTAATTTTCTTGTAAATTATTTTTCACCGTATCCATGCAGATCTGTGCTCAAACTTTAGATATCTTTTTGTATTTATAAGCCTTATTTTACTGACTATATCGTAATCAGAAGAGACTTGAACATGGCACTATTTTGATTTTCCGCTTACGGGGGCGTTAATACATTGTGCCAATTAAAAAAAGGAAAAAAAACAATTCTGATAGCAACTATATCTACAATACTATTTGGACTCGGACTCTATTGCTTCGTCAAATACTACGATTGCTGAAGAACAACATTATAGCAAAAGCTCAAGTATCCATTACGTTGATTTTGCCTGAAACCACTTCCAATAAACACAGTAGGTATAAACATTTGAATGAACCACGTACCAAATAATTCTTAGTTAGTAATTCTTCAATCTTAGCTAAAAATGAGGTCATACTTTTCGCCGGCCTCGCGCGTGTGAAATATTGAGTAATCCTAATTTTCCCCGAAAGCTGAACTTTTATACGCTATTAGTTCCCGGTATTCGCCCACTGGTTCGGGAAAACTGGCACTTCCGATTAATAATTAGATTTTCTACGGACTATTAGGCACTTACCTTAAGTATGCACCGGACGGCTGTTAACTTATTTAGTCGCAACTACTTTAATTTATTTGATTTATCGTACGAAAGTAATAAAATTATAAACAATATTATTTAGTTGTTATTAAACGCTAAAAGTATCACTTACAATCGAATAACACTAACCTCAAATAAAAATTTGAAATTAGTACCTACTTGTCAAAAGAAAAAAGCCTACGCAAGCGGTGCATGTCTAGCATCGAGTTCGTCTACTCGACGATAGATGGCGTTAAGAGTCTCGTGGTAGCAGCTACTCATTATTTTTTGCGGAAGCTTTACTGATTGGGTTAGTATTAAACTTAAGTTAAGTTTTAGTAATTTAATAAAGAATACAAAAAAAAAACATCAGGTTGTTATTTTATTCTTAATATAATTATTAATCTTTTTATCTCACTTGTAAACTTTGACGTGCTTTGCATGTATGTTTATAAAGGTTTTATCCCGTTTGTATATTTCCTGGTACCTTAGCCTTCATTAATCTTTTGCTCCCTTAGAGAAATAGGATGCATTTTCATGTTACAAAAATTAACAAACAAACTTGTAACGTTATCTATAATCTCCTCAGGTCATTTTCAACTGGCGAAAGGGGCACCAAAAGGGTACCCGTTTGTTTTTGTTGATATTGTTATGAAAATTTTAAACAAGAAACATATTTCTGGCATTGATTCACCCAAATGCTATGACGACATATTATAAAAAACAAGAAGCATCCTTTCACATTTGTAATACTAACTTCTTCGTTGGAAATGAAAATGAATGGAATAAAAATAGGATGTCCTGGCGCCACTAAGGCATCCACACGCCGCTATTAGATTACCAAAACCAATTTTATTACGCATCACCGTGCTTCTTCTTTTTGTTTTCATGTTTTATTACTTCATCGCTACCTGGCTAAGCTTCATCGCTAGTCAAACAGATCAGTATCCGATTTTTAAAACAGTCACGGTGCGACAAAAAAGTGCCGACAAAGCGACAGGCGACAACGCTGCGGTGGCGACCGGCGTTTTTCGATAGCGACTTATACGGTGTTGGCGGATGGTGATCTTATATGAGATGTAGATAAAAAAAGCCTTCCGAAATGTGACAAGATCTGAATTATCAATAGGAATATTTCAATGCGAATTTAGGGTAGACACTTAGTAACAATTTTAATTTAATCAATGTTAATCGACTGTTAGGTCATACATTTTGACAATTGTTAACGCTGTAATCGTCTGTTAAGTGCTTAACATCGTATGGTGAAATTGGTACTTAATCTCGTTTCTGCACTTTATATAATTCGTATATCTAAATCCAAAATGAACTTCTGTAAATTCAGGATATTGTTCGCACTCTGATAATGTTGGTAATCATAAAGTTGAGAGGAAAACTTATCCTAGTCCAAAAGTGAAATGAAATTTATTCTTTGGTATCCACGCAGTTTAAGTTTTTCACTTACGAACGCTATGGTATTTTCTGTCCACTCTAAAATAATAGCTATAATTAACTTCCGAACACAAAAAGAGGAGTGATATGTTTAAAGCCTTTGCCTGTCTGTCTGTCTGTACGCGAGTGTCTCTCATCGCCTTAAGCCCGAACCAAATTTTTTTGGCCTTGTTAGTAGTGACACTAGTGTCCCTGCCTACGAAGCCGGAGGTCCCGGGTACGATGCCCGATATGGGAAAATGTTTATTTGTTTACTATGTATTTATTTATTTCTCAATATAAGTATGTTTATAGTTGTCTAGTACTCGTAACATAGGTATACGTATAGAGCTTAGTTTCGGACTAGATCAATTGGTGTGAGATTGTCCCGTGACATTAATTTATTTGAAAATTTGTATTCCAAGGTAGTTCTTAGCTAAGGTCCAATAAAACAATTTTATTTCATTTCAAACATATTGTTTGTGTGATAAATACGTCGTCAGTGTGTCACATTCTGTTGGCTAGAAAAATGCACCTGCTTAGAATCCTGATAGCCGTTTCCCAGTCTCTGGAATCGAGTTAGGAAGTCTTCCTTCACTAATTCCATCTTCTTTCATAGGCAAATGGCCGACGGAAGCCATTCAGTTAGCGTCTAAATGAATCGCAATTACGAGATAAGAATGGAGTCGGGAAATACTCGTACTTAATACAATCCGAAAGTGCATTTTACTGTAATGTTCTATTTTTGTCCTTGCACGCCTGATCTAAGCGATTATACTAGCGGGTAAGATCTGGAATTTAATAAAATCTCGTGTATGTTCCTAACAGTAAAATGGAAAATCATGAAATACTTTAGTTTAATTAAAACAAGGAAACTCAACACAATATGAATTAAGTGCACAGTATTTTCATCATAATCGTAACATCAACATCATAGTTAATAATGATTAAAATAAAATCAAAATGCTTAAAATTAATCATGATGTTTTGCTTCATATTTCGTAATGTAAACATAAATAAAACGAAAACTGACTAAATGTGAATTTACAGCAGAACTAGGCCATTGGACAAGGATTTCATTCCACTTTGCCTTAAGCCATATCGTCATGGTATTCTTAAGGTTATGGCTGTTTGATAAGATGATAACAATATGGTTCTAGACAAAGTAGAATAACAGGCTTGTCCAAATCAACTAGTACATAGTTAACTGAAATAAAGCTTCTAAGTCAACTTTAATCTGCTTTACCGCTACTCACCGCCTACTCCCAAAATCATCAATTTGTCAGTTTCAATTACGTACAGCGGACAAAGGCGGCTTTGCCGATTCAAAAACGGAATTCAAGTGACTCTTACTTATCTTTCTATCAATTCTTCAATTCAATCAACTGAAGCGTATCTCCATATTGAATCTACTGGAGCGTGCGGAGGCATTTCAATGCGGATAGTGGCGTCGGTCGGCCATGCGGAGCGAGCTGGCGTTCTATGCTCTGTTTTGCAAGCTTAAGATAATACTGGTGAAGTCGGTGACTCTAGTTAGCAAATATTCCCAGCCCTTTGCCTCAAAAACATGTTTTACAATTTACTAGCGCATCAACACTTTTGAAATTTTGACCGGTATCAGTCATACTAATGTCCTATTGAACAAAGATTTTGACACTACACATTTGAATAAATAAATATCACGGGACAATGTCACACAAATTGACCTAGTCCCAAACTAAGATCTAGGCTTGTACAATGGGTACTAGACAACGATAAACATACTTAGATAGATAAATAAATACCTAAATACATACAAAACATCCAAGACTCAGGAAGAAATAGTCGTGCTCATCACACAAATATCTGCTCTTACCGGGATTTGAACCGCTGGCTTCGGAGGCAGGGTCACTCCCTAGTAGGCCAAGGTGTCGCCAAAAATCATAAGTGCTTATGTCCTAGATGAAAATGTCCAGATACCTAGATAGTTTATCAGTGTGCCAAATTTCGTCCAAGTCATTATTTTGGTGGGTAAAGGCCTTCTTGTACAAGAATCGGCAATAATTGTATGTAATTATTTCCTGTCAATACTCAGGGTAAGGTTTAGACATCAATTTTTTGATTTCCTCAATTTAATTGTATGGAATGTGCAAGAAAGTTGTATAATGTAAATGGGCCTTTACAAACAATATTCTCAATTTTCAAAGTGAAGGTCCAATTCTAATTTTTAGATTAATGTTATACACCTTACGCCACTTTTTCATTAGTGTTTGCTACCTTGAACAAAAAACTTTATTATTAAACAATCCTTTACGGCTAAAGTAGCAAATCAAGCGTATCCTGATTTTACCCTCGATATCTCATAGCCGGGTCACATTTCAGTCTCAAACAAAGGGCAAGCTGCGTAGACGCATCGTAATGAAGATAAAACGGTCACGGTGGACGGGACCCTTGGGCAGGTGGCGTGGTGGTTGGTGTAAGTTTATCCTGACTATTGTGACAAGTTACTGTGACGTGATATAAATGGCTACAAAAATTTGAAAGTATTTACTTTTGTGTACAGTTTGAGGCAGCCTCACAGAGGCTTTTGTTTATGTATTGTTTATGAGGGGCTTGTGACACGACGACCCTATCAGAGCCGTCTGTCCTTCTCACAAATGTAAATTGGATGATGTAGTTGTACCTTAATAACATAAGTACAGAGTGTAGTGTGACCTTTAGGCCATATTAGATTAGTGAATGGGCTCTTTAAGTAATTCTTGTAATTGGCTGGAAATTCCTTTCTTAGAAAAACTATAAATTTGAAAGTAGCGCAGACGCATTCAAGAAACAAAAGCCCTTAGAAATATGCAGTTGTATTTTAGCCCTGGAGAAAGGCAGTTGTATCTTAGTCCTGACGTAAGGGAGTTTCATTTTAGCCCTGGAGAGAGGCAGTTGTGTTTTAGTCTTGATAATATTTTGCTTATTCCTAATAAGAGGAAAATTGGTATCAGAGTTCATGTGAAGTTCACAAGTAAGATTTGTTACAATAAATACATAATAATCTAGTCTAATTTGGTGAGTTTTAGAACTAGATCCCTAGATATTTGATCAATGCTGTTATGTTTAATACTTATACCTTCCACAGCGTTTTGTCTTTATTGACCTGACTAGGTTCTGGTTCAATAAAACCCAGTGCTACACTTTATCTTTATTACAACAAAAGCTCTACATAGTCCTTCAGATTTGTGTAACTTCAAGTGATACGGACTTAAGCACCAAATGATGTTTTGGAGTCCAGATGTAAATTAAGGTCTTGCTGGACGTTGCCTCTGAGTTCCTTCACAGTCTCCACGGAGGCTAGCGTAGCAGACGCTTATAACAAACCTGAAATGGCTCTAATGAAGCTACCTTTATCCTACGGGATTATAAAAGAGGCGGTTGAATGCCCATGATTAGGGACTAGCACTGGAGATATTGTGCTAGGATCTGGAAGCAGGAATGAAATCCAAAGGCTTGCCAGATCAGCTTCTTCATCACCTTCATTCATTTGCATAATCACGTCCTCCATTTCCACTATACCTTTGGCAGTTTAAAAAACCTTCCTAGAGAGCGCAAATATTCTCATGTTTGATAAAAAATGTAGGGCCAACTCTCTATTGTGGATCCCTCTTATTCCCCTTGGTTGACTGTAACTTAGACCAATATCCAACAAAGACTTTTAGTTCGTTCTTTTGAATTCACCCTAGCTTCATACTCCTTCAGATTTCTCGCTGGAAGGCTGTCCCGTAAGGACGACGTGGCCTACAGAAGGGGGCGGCGGCGGTGCCTCCTACCACACTTTGTGGCGAGCTTTAATCTAATTTCACTAACTTCTCATACATCAATCTTCTGAAGCTGGATTGCTACGTCACAACATATTCCTACCAATCTTCTAGACGATCTCGCTGGCCTTTTGATTATTATTTCAGTTACTAGTATTCTGAACGTTTAGTTAGATATTTAGTTTCCTTAGTTTTCCTTTTTAGTCACAGCTAGCGTTACAGGCTTTATTATCTATAACTAATATACATGGTAATTGGTTATTCGATATATTTCTTGTAGAGGGCACTTTCTTGAATTGCCAATACTGTATACTAGCTAAGTAGGTACCTTTTCTTTTTAAAGTATGTTTATGTAAAGGTTTTATTTAATTCCCTTGAATATCTTTTTATGAGTATTATTTGTTTAATAATAAGTAATTACATTTCATTTATTTACTAGTTTGTACAACGTTCCGTCCGTTTGTCACACTCGGTGCTGGCTGAAAATCAGCGCTGCAGGTGCCTAGCACCTCAGCATTATGCTGAGCCAGTGTCCGGTTCACTGCCACGAAGACACACCAACCACTATGTTTTTCTTTCTCTGTTTACTGTTTTATTATTTATGTGTCTCGTTGTGTTCAGTGAATAAATGTATTTTTCTTTTCTTTCTTTCTTTTCATTTTGAGTTTTATTTTTCACTAAAAGTCATGGACTTATCAAACTGCTATTGTACTGGTAAAATTACGCTTAGGATCTTACACGGATGTAAACTTTCATTAAACAAAACATTTTTACTTCAATTTCAATCAAAGCGGTTCATTTTTATTGTACACTCTGTTCAAATTAGATGGTCTCTACTCTCTTTCATTCGATATCAGCGTACATTAGGCACCTGCTTCGCGGGTAGGCGACAAAATGCTCCGGACGTTTTTTAAACCGCTTATCACGGCGGTGGCCGTGAAACAAAACAACCCTTATCACCGAGATAGCCTGATATTTCGCCGGGCCGGTGTTAGTTACGGTCTAATATCGGACGTTTCCGTTTTTTTAAATGATGCGTTAATGTCGGCGTTTAGGCGGCATGTGATCGCTTTGTTTCGATTTTTTAGTTTTGATTTTTTTGTTTTATTTGGTACGTTTGAGTAGTTTGTCCTGTCTTTCATTAGTTAAATTTATCTACGTTTTTAATTAATTTGTATCTTTAAATTATGTTGGTCGACTCACCGGGTTTTTCGGAACTGGAGATCAAACGTCCTATACTTAACAATGCTTAGTCTAAATTACTAAAATAATGTACTATCGGCAAAACGGAATCCCGATCCACTGTGAACTGTGTCACAGTGACAATTTGTTTGACATTTGTTATGATTTAATTTCTAACGTCACTGTGACGCAGTTCTATGGTGGGTCAGGACTTTATTTTGCCAATTTTACAACTTTGCAGTTCAGCATGCAACATTTAAATAGGGACTCGGTAAAGAACCAAATGGGAAAATACTGCTAAATTCTACACTATACTGTGTGGGGTCTTCAAAAGTGTTTCGGGTTCGGTTAAATTCGGTTAGACTCGCCTAAAAGTGTATGAGAGCGAGTGAGAAAGAGGCACCAACACGATTGATCTTTAGGAGCTTTCGCACTGTATTGCTGTGCTATTAATAGAAGATTATTGTAGAGGACGGAAAGCAACCTTAATAATAATGTAATAACAATTGCCTCTTTTGGCATACAAATTAAGTCAAGGTTCTCACAACATTAAGTTTGTATGTTGGTTGTTGGTATAAAAATGGTTTTAGTTATGTCCTACACGGATCTAATAAAACATTATGACATCCAAAAAAATAACTATACAATATCAAATCAAAAAAACTTCGCCAAATGTAGATTCAAGAAATTCCTAGCTAAAGCTATACTCAGTTCTATAGTTCACAGCTATCTCGAGAAATAGGCGATATTTTGAGTAAAAGGCGACATTAAGGTGAAGACCGTAAAAGTGATAATATCTGGTAAGGCGGCATGATTTAAGGCGCCGTCCTACCGCGAACCATTAAAGATTATCTCACGCCTCGGCTAATGGGGGCCTTAATTAATTATTAAAAACTAGGTTGCCGGTGGTAGTTACCGCGAATTTCAAGCAAACTTGGGTGCCGCAGTTACGTAAATTTTCACTTAATTATTTTCTTTGAACAGGAATTAGCTTGGCGCACGTGTATATTAGAAGACGAAGGGTGGTGTTATCTTGATTTAATAATATAAGCTTTTTCTCGGGACTTTGTCCATGCAAATGTGGTTGACTGCACACACACACTAATTTTAAACATTGTTTATTTTTAAAGACTTTTGACTCTGTGCTAATTTTCAATTTTGATTTAGTCTTAATGTAGGCTAATATAATATAATAATCGAAAGTGCGCTAGGAGGGCCGGGAGGCTTTTTCATTGCTTCAAGAACTGTACCTATGTACCTACCTATTTTTATTGATAAATGTGCGTTTCTGGGCTATACTTTAGCTGCAGTAATACCAAAGAATGTATAGCATTTGAAATGTAATGTGGTTACTAAATAGAGTATATAGTTTCGACTAGTACATTGTAGTTAACCGCCTTCTTTGGTATTAAATACGGCAGAATAATTGGTTAAAGATGAACCATAACGATAGAAAAAAACAGACGTTTCTTGTTAGATTAGAATCGAGTCTTATGTTTCTACAAATGTTTGACATTGTGTTAATAAAGTTAGTTTGTATAGTCCATAGGTGAAGGTTAACTTTTTGTAATTTTTATTTTATTAAAAATTTGGGAACACTTAAAAACTAATGAGGCTAGATATCAGTACTTTTTTATATTTGTGTCCTTAAGGGTTAAGATAGATGTAATTTCAAACTTATACATGATTTAATAATATCTAATAAGTAGAAATACTTATTAGATGAAAATATCCCATTACTGGGAATCGAAGGCAAGATACTGGCTTTACTACTATTACTTAACCCTAACGAACTGTTTCTCTGTAATGCTTTTGTTTTGTGTACATTCGACTGTTTTGTATTGTATTGTAATTTTTAAAATTTATAGTTATTATTTCCCTTTTCGGACATTTCGTGTACCTTGTAAACAATTATTAGTGAATGCAAATCGTAAACACCTCTGGCCGTACGCGGATTAATGTCCGTCATAAAGTAACATTGTTGCTTTGTATCGGAACCTATTAAATGGAAATCGCTTATACTCGTACAGCCACCTTAACAATTCCCGACATATTATGTTCTTTTGAAGCCAGCTCGTAAATCCTCCTAGAATAGCGTTAAGACAGATTAATAGTAATCCTTATAGTTCACTTTATGATTAACACCTAATTTGATTATTCATAACATTAAATATTAAATAATACCAGCTAATATTTATGGGGAACGTTAAAACGCTGTAAAACAAGAAACAGCGTAATGAGATAGAAGGCATGGTTTAAAAAGTTTTTATTGCATCGGGAGTTATAAAGATAAACGTTAATGGCATTATAAATTAATTTTTTAATTAATTATAGATAATGGAGAAATTAAAATGTATAGTTGCGTTCGTGTCACATAGACTTCACAATTGTTATTTTTCAATTATATTGCTCAAAAACAAAATAGTTTGATAATCAGTTAAATCATAGTATTAAAAAAAGTGATTAAGTACTATTATTTATAGTGTTAAGGCTTGTAGTACTGTTAGGCGATGGGCTTGCAACCTGTCACTAGTACACTGTTAAAAATCTTAGCCTGACTGTGCAAAATGTGGTTACAGAATTATCAACAAGTTTAAAGTCGATGGTATTTCTGTAGCTCTGCCTCCCCACTCTGGGAATGAAGGCGTGATGTTATGTATGTATGTATTTATAGTGTTTTCATGCTCATACTGCCCCGAATCCAGCTTGTCGTAGCTGTCTGAACCGAGTTCTAAAATTTAGAGACTAGATTTAAAAAAATCCTATAGGTATAGTAACAGATAAAGACATCTAATCCCTATACAATTATACACAAATCCGATCTCAATACATAACAATATTTTCTTTGTGAGTTATGTCTATAGACAACCACATCAAATACTTCAATACATGGTCAAGTCCAATATTCAATCCATCCCTTATTTACAGTTGTTGTCGTCCTTGAGGTGTCAAAAAGATAATAATAACCGAAGAACACGAGTTCATAATGGCCAGTATTTTTTTCGCATTGTTTATAGGCTAGGGAGATTACTTTTTAGCCTTCCCTTGTAATACAAAAGCGGTGCCATTTTTCTTAAATCTTTGCCCTGGTGTTCCAGATGTCTTACCACCGTCTTACTATCGCCATCCGCTATATTTTTTTTTGGGATAAAAAGTATTTTATGTACTTCCCCGAAACCTTAGTTATCTCCATGCCAAAATTCATCTAAATCGGTTCAGTAGATCCAGAGATTATCTCTACAACCTTACGAACTCACAAACTTTACCTTTTTATAATATTAGTATAGATAGGAACATGAAGTGTTTCTATGGAGGCAACAGATAGCTATCAAGGATGTCTGTTCATAACCACGATTCATATTTTTTTTTTGATAAAGTTACTAATAAAATCAGTCAAATTCATAGTTCAAGATGATCGCTCTCCGCCCTCACAGGGCTGACATTCCACACGGTAAAACCTCATTGCTTTTGACCTGTTATCGTATTATCAACGTTTTGATAGCTTATTTACTTGGCAGTAATAACGGCCGAGTAAAAATAAATAAATGTAAGTAATGCCGTGTGGTTGCCGGGTTAGAAATGTTAGAATAGTGCCACTCCATGTATACCTGTGGATCTCATAAGAGGCGACTAAGGGAATAAAGGCTTATACCACTGTTAGGCGATGGGTTCGCAACCTGTTACTAATACTCTGGTAAACATCTTAGCCTGATTGTGCAAAGTGTGGTTACAGAATGATCAACAAGTTTAAAGTTATTGGTATTCTGTAGCTCTGCCTACCCTACAATGGGAATGAAGGCGTGACGTTATGTATGAATGTTATGTAAAAAATACTATGACATGCCAAGAGCACTATTTTTTTACCCAATACAATACACCATTAACAAAGAGTTGATTTATTGAGTGTATGCAAAGCAATAGCCTCAGTGAGATAGCTCCTAAAATAGACTTCAGTCTTATACGTACCCCTCTCATACGTTCTTATGCGAGTCTAACTGAATTTAACCTTTTTTTTTTGACGAAGTGGAAATGCATTTACGCATCCTCCCAGCCTGGGGATGGCTGTGCAATGGGAGGTATGACGGACTCTCAAAGAACTACCGTCTAAAACCACTCCGGCGTTTAAACCCTCTAGCCGGTTGTGAGGAACCGCGGAACCGCTAAAAAGCATTGCCCACTGACGCGCCTCCCGGCTCGCTCCGAAGAGCCCCCCCCCCCCGTATCTCCGCCAAAGGAGGAGACGGCTGTGAACAGCCCACGACCATCTCCCCAGACCGGTAAAGCCGTGCAATGTGGGCCCCCAACCCACTGGCTCTACAAGAAGTTCGGGCGAGCAGCGAACCCCCTGTCCAATGAGTTCGCCTTCCCTCCACGGTCTGCCTGTGGTGAAGGATGCTTTCCGGATACCCAACCCCAGTGGGTTGATCCCATACACTTCAAACAATCTTCACCACAGCTGTCCCACCAATAACTACAGTGCCCCCTGAGATTCCAGAGGACACGTAGAAGGACCCTCGGGTAACATGGGAGTACTTTCAGGGAACTGCAGCTGCCCATGCCGCACTGTCCCTTCCAGTAGACCCTGTCACCAACCGCAAATGTGACAGGAGGAAGCTGTCCAGGGCAGAAACGGCCTCGAAGGCACACGCAACCGCCCCTTTCAACAACCTCTGTCACTGCCCCCTCCAGGTGACGAGGAAACTTTCCGGAACAGCCTCGAGGGCACACGCAACCGTCCCTTCAAGAGACCTGTCACCAACCACCAAAGGTGACAGAAGGAATCTGTCCAGGGCAGAAACGGCCTCGAAGGCACATGCAACCGCCCCTTCCAACAACCTCTGTCACCGCCAACCACTGATGACGACGAAGCGGCTTTTCCAGAGAAAAGCCGCTCGTCACCATCCCTCCCCAGGTGACAGAAGGAAACTTTCCGGGGCAGAAGCGGCCTCAAGGGCACACGCAGCTGCCCCTTCCAGAAACCTCTGTCACATACAAGGGCGCTCTTTTGGGGAGTATTTGGTTCCTCGGGCCCGCGCTGGCCCTGGAAAGTGGATATCCCGCCACTGGTTCGGTGGAAAAGGGAGGAAGGATGGGAGCTGGGAAGGAATGGGAAATCGGGAAGGTGGGAATGGAATAGGGACGTGCCGCTCTTAGTCTGACCCCTCACCCCGAGCCTTTCCGGTATGGGTAGCCCTGTCTGGTATAGCCACTGGGATCATAGAGACACGCAAGCCCCCCCACCACGGCAAGGTGGCAGCACAATCAGGGGGGACTGAATTTAATTTAACTAACCTAACCTTTTTTTTTTTTTTTTTGATGACGAAGTGGAAATGCATTTACGCATTAACCTAACCTAACCTAACCTAACCTAACCCGAAACACTTTTTAAGACCTCTTGCATACTTGTGATAATGTAACAACACCTAACAGTTTCGGTCATATTACATGAACACTTAACAAAGAGAACATTAAAAATGATATCGTCATTGTTGGAACTTGAACCTGCTTAAGCGATGGCAAAAATTCCAAACGGCTACTAACTAACGAATAAAGGAACCATAATCGTCTAGTCTTCCACTTTATAGCACATGCCACTAAAATCATGTGAAAACTAACAACTGGTGCAATTAAAACTACAATTACGCCGCAATGAAAGCGAGGTATCCTTAAAATGTTGCGCAAATAAAGCGTTTAGGTATTTTTCATGAGGGAAACGTATTAAGCGCTCCGGTTAGAGTAATGTTATTTAAGTTCAAATATCTCTCCCACAGTCTGACGCCTAGGAATCCCTCTAATTGCGGACACTGGGGTACATAATTACAGCTGGTACTCACGCGATCCGGTGTCAACTGGGGACGTGCACTTACCGAGATGCTATTACGTGACGGTAAAAATCACAGGTTGTAGCAATAGAAAAGTTAAATTAGCGTATTTTTATGTGGTGACATTATGTATTATTAGTTGCTGCATGAATGTTACAGGCGGTAACTGTTTTAAGTTAACATGACATATTTTCGTGGACGTTGAAATTACAGTCATCGTGATGTTACGTTAATATGACGTATGTTGGAATAATTGAATAATGAAAATGTTTTACTTCGTTACAAAGGATAAAAATATTTCACAGAAATTAAATCTGTCTTTCACATACATAAATAACGTCACGCCTTCATTCCCAAAGTGAGGCAGCAGAGCCACAGAAATATCAAGAACTCTAAAAATACCTATTTAAAATTCTGTAACCACATTTTGCACGATCAGGCCAAGAAGCTTACCAGTATATTAGTGACAGGTTGCAAGCCCATCGCCTAACAGTACTACAAGCCTTTATTCCCTTGGTTGCCTCTTACGACATCCACGGGAAGACATGGTGTGGCACTATTCTAACCCGGCAACCACACGGGTAACACGGGCACGGGACGTCTTTTACTCGGTCACAAAATAGTTAATTAATGACTAATTACCTTTGTAGCTATACGCCTTTGCTTGATATTAAAACGACAGACTGAATGAGGCATACAGTATACAGAGGAAGAAAACACTTAAAACAGAAGAATGATATAACATAAGACAGACGTCAACAAAACCACATCATAGGTACTCAAAGTCATTTGCAGTTTAGCTTGGTTAAGAATATTATTTTTAACTACAAGATGCCCGTGATTTCGTACGCGTAGAACTAGTGTTCTGCTGCTCCCCTTTGTGTATGTAGACGACACTATTAAATCACAATTTGATAGTGTCATCTATACTATGTTAAATACCTCGTTTATCGTTATTCCCTCGGGAACTGTTAAATTTTTCCTTATCCTTCCTCGGGACCTTAGTTATCTCCATACCAAATTTTATCTAAATCGGTTCAGTAGTTCCTGAGATTAGCGCGTTCAAGCAAACAAACTCTTCAGCTTTATATATTATTATGGATATACAGGTTACTAGCGACCTGCCCTCGCTTCGCTCCGGGTTAAAGTATTATACATATAAACCTTCCTCTTGAATCACTCTATCTATTAAAAAAAACCGCATCAAAATCCGTTGCGTAGTTTTAAAGATTTAAGCATACAAAGGGAGATGGGGACAGAGAAAGCTACTTTGTTTTATACTATGTAGTGATTGAGTAAATGATTGTAACAAAATTTTGACATTTTAAACAGATCGATCATAAAATAACACTCACATGTGGCCGCTCATTGCACCAATTACAAGATGTACAAAAAACAATACTTTGAACCAACCCTTTTGACCTACATTGTAAATGGTAAATGTCATTTTCACTTCAAGTAACTTCTAACATAACCTAAAATATTAACCCAACTTAAACTGCATTTTGCGCCATACTTTGTCAGATGAAATACGTAAATTATATTGGCACTCCTTAGCCCTAAAAACCTTTATGACCTTATGTAAACCTTCCAAATAGGTCATAATAGGGCGCTTGGCAGTGGCTGATAAGTGAGCGGAGCGATAAAGTGCGAGCATGTCCGCACGGCGTATACCTCTCTAAAATATAAAAACTTCATTTTCATAATGCGAGGGGCGGAAGCTATAAAACGGGATTGTTTTGTTTTTTCCTCTTTTGCTGGTACATTTTTAGAGTTCTGTTTTAATTGCTTATGAGCGATAAGCAAATTGTTGTCTTGAACATGCCACATTTACGTTTCTATATTGTTGTTTATTGAAATTCTCTGTCGGCCAGTTGTAAATGGGTGATTGGTGATTTAAATTTTTATTACATTTAAAAATCAACTAGATTTAACTTTTCGAATATTAATCTGTTTAAATTACAAGTATGGCTGAAATTAAAACGTTATGAATGAAGTGTAGAAACAATGTTCATCACTCACTTTTTCGTTTCCGTAATTCCATAGAGTTCAGGTAGAGCTTAGGTTTATGTTAGAATCCTTAAGTAGACCTTAACTTGTACCTACGTAACTACTACTTAGTTTAACGAAAATCTAGTAAATACTTTTCAGGAAGGAGATGTGATATGCCGTAACAACATGCTATTTTATGCTATAACATTACATATACATAATATAAGAAATCTGAATTTGTATTTGAGGTAAGGAAAAGCAAATAATGTTCTCATACATCGGATTGTTGTTATTACATAAGTGTATGGCTTCACTAATAACGCAGCAAGCGAAGAATAGATAAAGTTCAGAAGAACCCACACATCAATTTGAGATCACGCTTGGCAGCATCCGCAAGTTCAGTAAATATTTCGAACCAGGAAAGTTAATGTTGACATTGTTTATTATGTGGACAGGGGAGTGATTTCCTGTGCTATTTACGTCGAGTTGGTACTGGGTTGCGCTTTATTTTCACAGGTAAAATTACGAACAACAAATCAGACAGAAGGTTCTATTACGGATAGAATGTTGGTAACGATTATATCTTGCCATATTCTTTTTTCTTTTTGTTTTCTTTATGGTCCAAAATAATATTTTAATTAAAAAAAAACAAACTAGTATGCGTTGTAGCTTACAGAGAAAATGCCTTCTAACTTAGATTGATTTAACATTAAGTGACTGTCAATAACAGTTAAACGTGAAAACTATACCCGAAAATCATTGCTATTGGGCGGAACGATTAGAAATTTCTACTTCTAGAAGAAAACCTCGCCGAAAGAAGAGAAGTACACCGGAGTGGAGGGGATGGGAGTATTTCGAATACATTTATAAATAACTGTATAAATGGAACAAAAAATAAACTCGATATAAGTTAAAGTTTTTAAATAAAAAATACATTAAAATCGGGACATACCTACATACCAGACGGATATTTGGGTCAGACGTTAAAACTCACCTCAAAACCAACACAAAAACAAACCCCAACCTCCTTATCGATCCCGTTCAAAAGTTTCGCGAGCATTATTACTATCTCCCATTTTTTATGCCAAGGCTCACCCGGCCATATTTCGTAGGTAGTTTAATTCAAGTGTCCGCGTCCCTCCCACCTGACTCCGTAATATTGAGGGAGTAAATCATCCCGGCAGCGTGACCTTTGAGAAAAATTGTTGAAACTGCTGCCGACCCCGCATAGTTCACGATCCGACTTACAGATGTTACCGGTTCGTGCGCATATCATCTTGATTATTTCATCGAAATAGTTATCTGATGGTATTGATTGCGGATCTTGAGCTGTTTTAACGTCATGAGGGACAAGTATTGCACTAATGTTCATAGGATTGAACTCGATAAATATGGATGGAAAAACTGGACTTCCGTACTTTGTTTCCATTAGAGACTTTATTCTGCTGGTATAGACATAGAAGGATAGGAGGGACATGATCATAGAGAATGACGACGTTTAAAAATCATGCAATTCGATTTTAGTTTTGGTCATGGGTCAAACTCTCCGTCTTAAAGAATACACGAAGGACAATTTGATTGGTATTGTGATTAAATCTGTTAAAGCTGCAAACATTACGTTAAGAATCATTACTATTGTCAATGTTCATTTTTTGACACATTTATATGGTGAAATTGATTCTAAAAATTATATTTTAGAAAGTACCTTAAGAAAAATATTACCATATGCAATGTTATGATAAAGTTAACATCAGTGGTATAGACGAAGGCTTTATTATGTTAGCGCGTTTTTGAGCACTAAAAATAACAAGTATTTTTAAAGTTGTGTGCGAAACCTTAGAGAAAATAAGTTCATGTGTATTTTATAAATTCTGATATTTATTTTACACGTAGATCCTGTAGGCACTTTAACCAATTGTTTGTCATTTACCACCGCTTAACAAGAGGAGACCACCTATTAAAAAAATGCCGACGTAAGAAATTGAAACAGTATTTCAAAAACACAACTTTTTGATGGGTGAGTAAAACACAGTCTAACTAACCCATAAGTTAATATTCGACAACGCTGTTTTATTTATTTATTTAAGGATTACCTGACGTGAGGTATAGTAGTTACACATAATATTTTATAATACAGGTGTTAAATAGCCATTGCTTACATAACCCACTTCAATTTATGGCATGAAAAGTAGCCTATGTCCTTCCCTAGGGCTCATAATATCTTAGTACCAAAAATCATCATTAGTGTTTTAACTACGAAGGCATAACCAACTAAGTTATTAGTAGGGATGTTTATAATTATCGTTTTAACAAATATCCTATTTAAAACTTTGCACGCTGAAAACCATTGCCCTCACGTCTCCCCGCTCATGCCTCACTTATCTATATGTATTGCAATGAAATGCTTATCTTCCCTTTTACAACCACAGACCATATTAAGAAATGGCATCCGTGTGGGGTTGCTCAGTTTATACGTTTTAGGGGTTTACATTAATGAGTACCGCACTCAAGAGCTGAGTGCGTCTTGTAATTTAAAGTAAACCCCCACTGATAGTAAAAGGCGAGTTTACAAATTTGCAATTATATCCACTGTTGAAGGAATTTCAAGGGTTAGCTTTAACTTCGGCAGTCTATTGAAAATTACGTTTTTGAATTAATTGTATGACTTGCCAGGGCCCGAGACGATTTTCGCAAGGTTAGGTAAGGGTTGTCATATTGCTTTTGATATGTTATCGTATTGTCAACATAATAATAGCTCTTATTTACTTGAAAGTAATGGCGACCGAGTTAAAACAATACTTACCGTAGAATAGAGTCCCAGTATGGCAAGTGAAATTGTATTTTGTCACATGTCGCACAGTTCCCTTACCATGATTTGGAACTGCCAAACTCGCTAGTGAGTCGAATACTCTGTTCCTCACAGTATTGTTATAGAGTGGGAGGGACAGAACAATCGACTCGCTAGCGAGTACGGTAATGGTAACTCATGGCACGGGTAAAGTCAGTACACTTATTTTATTACAGAAGACGAAGAGTAGGATAACCTAGCGAAAAAAATCTTTAATATCACGAATAGTCAGAAATTTTATGTTTTTCCCGACTGCGATGAAGCCAAAATGGGTTATGTGTTTGACGTGTGTGTATGTTTTTTCCTATGTCTGCTCTGTCCTATGTCATTAAAATCGTCTTGATGGCGTAAGTGCCACTGGATAATATTCTTTGAAAAAACAAAATGGCGGATAGTATGCCCTTTATTGTTTTAATATAATATAATTATCGGGCTTTGAAAAATGCATGTAAAATGCTAGACTTTTCTAAGTTTTAACTGTAGTTCGAATTGTTTGAAATACTAAAGTTATTTACGTGCTATTATTTAAATTGAAACCATTTTACCATCCATTTAAGATTACTGTAATGACTTTATTTTATGCTGTGGTTTAGATTACTATCATTTGATTTGCTGGAACAATCAAAACTCAAGTAAAGCGATTACTGTAACTCGTATTTTGTAGGTAAGTACGGTTTTTAATGTAAACTATGAATGTCCATGGAGCTCGTATAAGTAAAAAAAAATACAGCAAAAATAATACTTTACATGATTTGTACGTATATCCTGTTAACAATTTATGCAGGGTCCTTCTATCCATCAACGCTACCACCATCTTATCCTTTAACCTACCTCCAAGCAGCAGTATTTGCCTTGTTATGTTCCGGTGTGGCGATAAAACATACGGTAGAATTTACTAGCGTAGAATCATTTCATCTTTGTACTCAGGGTTGGCAACACATTAGTAGTCTTAGAATTGCAGTCTTAAGATTGTAGTCTACGGGCCTCAGATCCCACTTACCATCAGGTGTGCTAGTTTGCTTTATCTATGCCATTTAAAGCAGTAATGTGTGTGCGAAGTTATTTTATTGCAAGAGATTTTTTTTCAAGCGCTCAATTCTCATCCTCTGCACCCACTGAAAAAGCAATAGATGTCAGCATTGTATTTTAAGAACTCCAGACACCAACAATAACTCATCTGCGAAATTAATTCAATCACGTCGACTTTATTAGCTATCCGGACTTGTCCTTTCTGAGAATTCATTCGCGATCATTCTGGTATGAGTTATGTGCCGGGGAAATATTTTAATGCGTTCTTACTTCGTGTGATGCATCGAGAGAATAAGCATACGACGACTTATTGAACTACGATGTGATATAAATCAAAAGTAATGAGTTCTAAATATCTCCACATAGCGATTTATAAATGCTATATTAATTTAATGTATTAGGTGCCTGGCGCCTTGATTTGCTTCTTAAATAGACCCGATATCACGTCTAGAATGTAAAGGAGAAACAAGTGAAATGGAACGGAAGCTTTGTTTTAGTTGTTGGTGTAATAAATTATTATTAAGTACGACTTAAGACTAATAACTTGGCAGTGTTTAGCTTGTTTACATCGTCAAAGTGTAAAACAAAGAAAACAATTGTACGACGGATACGGAGAGGCCTGGCGAGTCTGAAATTTGGTATTGCTCATAGTGCTAAACTGCTAAGGTATGTTACAGGGCTCATCTAGTTAGTTGGATTATTAGGATGTTAATTCGTCATGAGCATCATTTGACATCTTGTAAGTGGTAAATTTGGTATGTTAGGGGCTCTATACATGTTTGTTAACGACCGTCATGATATTGTTGACTTTCTGTTACCTCACAATAACTTGAATGAAATATCACAACAATAATAGTTGATATCATTACAACGTAAAAGAAAGATATGCTAATAAAAATTGGAAAAGCGGGCTGTTTTACAAGTCATTACTTTTTTATACCTAAAGAAGTGTACTAGGTTAATTATTATTCAATATCTACTAGCGCGCTGCAAACAAGATATTTTGTAAAAGAAAGTAAGATTAAGTAAAAGTAAGAAACCGCCTTCATGAATGCAAGAAAAGAAGTTACGTATTGCGTTTATGAACTCAGTTTTTGTTTTTTTTTTAAAGATTTATATTATTTCATAATCTTGAGTGATCATTATTATGGTGTTATTTCCACATCTCAATTAATAAGAAACTATAGGACATTTCAAGCTTGTCGCAAGCAACGCCGCTGGAAAGTTGCTGCGTCTGTATGTTCCCTCTCCAACTAGATTTGTTTTTCGACCGCGTTGTCGCCATCTGTTAGCAGCGCCGGTTGCGCGTACTGTGTCCCGCCGAAAATCTCCGCTAGTACGGGCTTTGCATCTGATAAACTCGCTCCTCGAATCAGCCACAAGCTGTGATGTGTTTGCAAGTAGATGGTCAAACGTGTGTGACGAATGTCTGAAGTTCTGCGAGAAGATGGATGAACAGCCTTCTTCTGTGATATTTTAAATACCTCCTTCCTTATCTGTATTCGGTGTATAAAATTGTATTTTAGTTTCATAGTGCTTTGGTTAAACTGTTATGCTGTGAAATTTAATTTAATAACAAATAAATAAATAAATAAGTAAATAAGTTATAGTCAAATATTTAAATCATTGAAAGTGCTTCATCATAGTCACTCCACTATATAACTTTCCAGCGGCGTTGCTGATCGAATCGAATCTTATCACCGCCCTTGAAATAGGTGCCGTTGAAGAGTTCCAGTGGCCATTTGTGGTCTTCATCCTCAGATGGTCTTCATTCGGTGAACCAAATGATACTTTTTAATGCAAATGCTGGACTTGTTACTGAAAATACTAGAATCGCTCAATGATCCCGTCATCAGATTCTGAAATGTTGACAATGGGACCAACTAGAAAGTATACATTTTTAAACATAAAATATCTTCAAATCAATCAAGCGGTCTTTGAGTAATTGGGGAACATAAATCAAAACAAATCCCCGACGAACTGAGAACCTCCTCCTCTTTTTGAAGTCGGTTAAAAATAGTGAGAAAGGATTTTGGGCGTTTTTAGAGTTCCATAGTCAACAAGGAACCCTTCAGACTGTATTCCATAGTCCACGGGCCATGTCCGTCTGTCCGTATGTCTGCGGCTTACCTCAGAGGCTCTTGATTGCTGTAATTTGGCACCCTACACTGAGCATGGTCCGACATGCTCTTGGCCGGTTTTTATCATTATAAATCTTCTATTAACTAGCTTCTATTAACTAACTGCCGTATGTGAAAAACCGTTCCTTTAATTATTTTCTTTGTCTCTTAACTCTCTATTTCCAGAAACTCGTCCATTTCTCTCCTCATAAACGAAGTTAAAGGAAGCCGCCTCAACATTTAAAACACCATCAATTATTTCGTCAGTAGTCGGCAAATAGAAAACTAATGAGTTGCAGCACAATGACGTGTGGCGTATGCACAAAGCATGGCAGTTTGCAAGTTTGCTGCAATCAGTTACGGCGACGTAAGTGATTGCATGCAGCACGGCACGGTCTAATGACCGTTCATTTATACTACAGTTTGTGGAGGCGATATTCATATTGCTGTCTTGTACAGCTTGTATGTTCTATCGCAAGTGCTGTTTGTCGTGGAGCTTTATGACGTTTTCGTATGGCAAGGAGAAGGCAAAGGAGCACCCAGGCCACCATATGATAAGAGCTCTGAAGCCCATAGGTATTTGCAATATTAAGACTACAAATACAATGATCAAACCTCAGATCACCAGCATATTTACTACGTTGACGACACTTTCACCAGGGTGTTTATCATTTTATTCAATTTAATTTCATGGAACGCTATTTTCTGCTGAAACCATAATGTTAGCATCTAACCTAACCTAACCTACGAAATTAATGTTTAAGATACCTATCCTGAAAACACACACTCGTGAACACCAAAAAAATTAACTCATGCGGAGTGAAATGCCTTTCGATAAAATGAAAATACCTTTCGATTAAATGAAAGTACCAGCCTGACTTGATCCTTGGACCCGCAACATTGGTTTCTCATATCTAGACAAGCTAGTTTGGTCAAGCGCTTGACAAAAGACGAAGTGGGGGTTTGAACGATCTAGAAGACACCCGCAACTTCGTACGTGTAGAGTTAAGACTCCGCTACTCTCCCTATTTGTTTACGTTGGAGTTCGAGTTTCGAAAAAACCTTTCTCAGTGCACGAGTTTAAGAATTTTAAAACTGGTGTTAATTCTCGTAAAAAACTTTCGATTGAGTGAGCGAAGTAAGGGAGCGACCACACCGGAGCTTAATTAGTATGACCCATTTTTTTGTCCATGCAACAACGTCAAAAAAAATTACGCGTTGTTGTAGTCGGTCCCTTATATGATCTCGCTTACTCGACGGGTAAAGCGGGTAAGCAGAGAACGCACGCTCTTTATAAATGTGATTTTACACTCTGACGGGATAACTTCAACAGGCCGGTTTATATTTGGTACGTCGAGTTCAAGAACGAGTTCGCCGATCTTTGAGCCACAGGCTCCCGTTTGCAACGGAACTCTATACCTCTAAATTATGTTGTACTATACTCTTTTTACAAAGGAAGCGAAATAATTAAGGAAACAAAACATAAAAATTCAGCTTAATCAAAATAAAATTGATACACTGTTCATTAATAAGTTCTTTTGTCTTTTTATTACCCGGTAACAGCAAAGGGTCGGTTACAGTCACTATGGCCATCTATTTAGTAAGTCTACGGCATCAACATTTACTCTCGTACGTGCTGCAGATATAAATCGATTTATTTTGAGAGCAACACGTGTGCTATTCATCGCATGACACGTTTTTTCCTTTGCATATAGAAATGAATTAAAGGCGTTGATGAGGTGGACAACACGGGCCGAAAAATAGTATAAATAGGACGGTATTTCATTTTCAAATAAAAATACGTTGCGTGGCTTGAAAGTAAAAGATGCTGAAAGGGAACTTACACAATATACCGTATGTGTACCTTAGGTTTGTGTGATAGGTATTAATATTACAGTGATAATCAGAAATCAAGATCAATCAGAGATCAGAAATTGGGCAAGAGGTGTCTAAAATAGAAAAACAAGTTTTGACATCCCTTAAGTAACCGAGCGGTAATTGGTAACAGAAACTTCCTAAAGGGCCGAAGATAGCTTACTTTTATATTTATACTATGCCGAAAACGTACATATCTACACGTTTGTGGCGTTAAAACGAGCCCCCTTCACACAGTACGCGTATTTATTAAGAAGATTATAAAGACTATTATAGAGGAGTAGTTTTTAGATGGTATCATCAAGCTGCGCGGCCGACCGTACCATCGACTTGAACAATTAATGTTGATTTCGATCCCGCTATTTGATTTGTATCTCGGGCTAACTGTAGACTAGTCCATGGGAATTGCGTCAATTAGATTGTTGTGGCAATCAGTATCGGTAAGCGAACATGGCGGATCATCAAGGTGTCGATAGGAAACAAAGAAAGTTGATTAGTTGGTGTGTGGGCTCGGTGAATCTGGTCCACAAGAGTTTTTTTATGATATGGAGGAGTAACACGCCATCAGGTGAGTGGGTTTTGAGCTGACGCCTATAGGCAAATGCGTGGCCAACCCTGAGGACTAAGATGAATGCTATCCTAGTAATTTCACCGGCGGTTTAACCCCTACACCGTAGCAACGTGAACACTGATTCTTTGCGGCAGGTTAGTGACTAATATGGTGTTTGAGACAAATTATAGTATTTGGCCAAGTTTTATTGAAAAAGTCATAATTACTTACTAAATAGTAAGTAATTATGACTTTTACAATTAAACACATTTATTCAGATATTAAAAAAATAGACCTGAAAATTTACCTTAACTATACGAGTAGTCGCAGGGTCACAACATGATATGAAAATTCATACCCATCATTTGTTGCCAACAGCGGGATTTAACGACGTAAATATATTACATAACCACGTTCCTTGAACTAAAATTGACTTAACAGGTACTTCTGCAGAATATATAAGTCTTCATGACCTTGGCGATCGATGGTGCTAGCTGTTTATCATTAATTCAAAGCACGAAGAGCGTTAAAATATAAGCAACAGGGCCGAGATTCTACACGGTAAAAACGATATCGTATTTGACCTGTTTCCGTATTGTCATCGTTTTCATAACTCTTATGTCATTTACAATAATGGCGACTGTGACATAAACGATTCTAAAACACGTCAAACACGATATCGTTATAACGCAGTTGAATAGAGGCCCTGGTTGAGAGTGACGGCGCAATGAAATTATATAAGAATCTGTAGCTAGAAACAGTTACTGAGGTTAAGAGGGCATAATCATAATAATAAAGTCGGTAGTGTTCCGTGATCTGGGGGGTGATTCCCTCAACACAGCGCTGCGTCGATCTTAAAGGTGAAGTTTTATCTGGCAAGTTTAAGAAGTCCCGTTAGAGCGTACAAAACACATTTTAGCGCGTGCCTTCTTAATTAGGCAGCTTTATACACTGAACTCGACTCAGTGCATGCTGCCTAATTGAGAAGACACGCGCTAAAATGTGTTTTGTACGTTCCGACGGGACTTCTTAAACTTGCCAGATAAAACTTCACCTTTAAGATCGATGCAGCGCTGTGTTGAGAGAATCACCCCGCTGGACCTCGACAAGCATAACGACTATGTGTATGTTCTTTGGATATATCAAACTTGATCATTATTCCCTTGAGACTTAAACGTGAAAACACGATTAAAAACAAAATCTTCGATAGTATTTGTTTCAAACATGATATATGTTCGCATGGTTTTGGTTGAATCTTTGAAACGTTTATTATCTTTAACGATGATCTTTGATTCAATAGTTGAGTATTTATATTTTCTTAATTCTGGTAACCAGTTTTTTGATAAAATTAAAGTAACCAGCAGTTATTTGAAATTGACGCTGCCATCAAGACGCTTGCAAACTATATCTATCTCTCGTTCATCTCGCGGAAGCGCATAAAGCCATCCTTTTTCATTCTTGTGTGGGCGTGGCAGTATATGTGGCCACTTAAAGCCAGACACAGTGTGTGGCAATGTCAAATTGAAACGATAATTCGATCAATATTGGATGATTTCTGTAACCATATTTATAAATTTCAAACAATTACATTAAAACTAGCGTATTAACAAAGAATAAGAAAATTTATTTCGTTCCGTGTGGTTGCCGGGTTAGAATAGTGCCACTCCACGTCTTCCCGTAGATGTCGTAAGAGGCCACTAAGTGAATAAGGGCTTGTAGTACTGTTAGGTGATGGGCTTGCAACCTGTCACTAGTACACTGGTAAACATCTTAGCCTTCTTGTGCAAAATGTGGTTACAGAATTATCTACAAGTATTTTTAGAGTTGTTGGTATTCTGTAGCTCTGCCTACCCCACTCTGGGAATGAAAGCGTGGTGTTATGTATGTATGTAGGTATAATAATAATCACCCATGGAATTTGTTTATCAATAAATCAGACTGTTATGCGACTTTATTCCTGTAAAATATTAGGTAAAGGTCAGCCAGAACAAACATCTATATAATCTTACGCTTGATAAAAAGTAAGTTTAATGAAGTGCTTAAATTTATAATCTGAACAATTTTAAGAAGATTACAATATCTTATATTTTTTGTTGTTTACAAAAAAAATGTTAATTCCAGCGGGGCTATTATCTTTTCATTTATCACTGTGGATTAAGCATTCGTCACTCTTGCTCTTATGTACTTTTTACCTGGCAGACAGTGATGGGTGTTTTATCGACAACAATAAACATTATGTAGGCACCCGAATTATTATTTTTGCGTGGGATGTCTAGTCAGGGGAAGGTGGGATGGTGGGCTTATACGAAATTAGAAAAGTGACGCAAAAAATCTGCTTATAATTGGTTAACCTCGCTGACCTTTTAACAATAATACGTTTCTGATATAATAAATATTACTTTAGACATATAAATAGACCTTCTGATTTAGCATTCGGGTCATACGCAGATTTAGGTCGTCTTTCCTGTGGATACGCTAGAAGTTAACGTTTTTAAGGCCTAACTTTCTGGTTAAGCCCATTTCCGTATAAACGGCGTCAGGACTGCTTTAGACCTATCATATAAAAACAAAACTTATATGTTTTTCAGAGTTTGTACGCCCCATTTATATATTGTTAATATGGGAATTAGGATTACCTACTTACTAAATCTCTTAAGCTTACTCGCTATTACTTCTTATTTTTATAAATAAAATAAAGAGAAAACCAAGGTAAATACAAATATATAAGGCCCAAGTATAGCTGGAAGGATGAAGTGGAGAAAGACATACGCGCCCAAAAGGTTAAGGTTAGGGATTTCAGGGTGGTAGGACCCTGTGCAGGGTCCGTCCGGACCGCTACCACCATCTTATCCATTAACCACCCGCCAAGCAACAGTGTTCACATTGTTGTGTTCCGGTGTGGGAATAAGACAATTGGTGAGATTTCTAGCATAGAGGCATTCCATCTTAGTCCTCAGGGTTGGCAACACATTTGAGGTCTTAGGATTATAGTCTTGAGAATTCAAATGTCTATGGGTCTCAGATTCCACTTACCATCAGGTGGCCTGAGTGCTCGGTTGCCACATAAAAAAAAAGTAGAAAACTGGGGGGAGGTCGCTCAAGACAGGGCGCGCTGGCGTCAACTCCATTCGCAAGCCAGGATCCGCTTCGGGTCGCTATCTTAGTAAATAAGTTTAGTTTATAGAAAGACTAACATAGGGTACCTTTTATCGCGAAATACTAACTAACGAGGGAAAAGCGACCAATAACTCCTGTGCGGACGAAGTCGTGAGCGTCATAGCTCATGTTTATGCTTCGAGGATGCATTTAGCTAATTTGCTAATTTGCAATGCAGTTAACTAATAATATTAGTTAACTAGTAATATGTAACAGTATTATATTATAATACTGTTGGTGTTAACCCTGTCTATGCTACTGGTGGTTTCATTAGATTTTATCTTTATCCCCAGATTAGTTAATTTTAAAAATGTATAAGCATAGCGAAAAGCCAATACGAGTATATCTATTTCTAGAAATTATAAAAAAAAAAAAAACTGTTTATGAGTACCTATGTATAAGTACTCAAAGCAATTTAAAATGATTGAAGCCTGATTTAAATTCAGTTGTAAATTACATTATAACAGAGCACTGCGGAATAAAGCCTAGCCAAGATACAAATGCTGCTAACGTTTCTGGGGCCAAAGCCAAGATGCAAAGGCTCCTAACGTTTTTCTTTTCTATCGCTCAAAATGTATGGGATGACATTCTCTTGCGTTTCGATAAACCACGTGGTCGACTGTCATCCCATACATTTTGAGCGATAGAAAAGAAAAACGTTAGGAGCGTTTGCATCTTGGCTAGGGCCCCTGTTTTCTTTTGACTTGAAGTTTGTGGAGATGACACGATACGTCACCTCATCAGCTTACATCAATCCTATACATAGTGTCGATTTTCGAACATCGCTATGTAGCGTTATGCTTTTTAACTAGGCTCCCAGGCACTCTATTCACAAATCTGCCCTCCAAAACCAATAAAGAGTATGTCAGATTCAATTGCCAAAGTAAATTCGATCCTCTAATTTAGGAAATAAGGTTGTGATTGCTACTGGGGTTTTATTGGAGATACTGTTATTTGCTTTAGCAGAGCAGAAATAAACCCATGTTTGAGAGATACAATAGCCAAGAAGGATTACATAAATAGCAAGGTTATCTGGCGTAACATCTCGCTTCTATGTCAAAGCTCAATGTCTTTATCACTTGGATGAATATCGAGCACGGCTTTGAATGAACGTGACTGCTTTCGTGGAACTGTTGAAAGGGGAAATAGGGGACAATCAAACACTACTATATATGACGTGCTTTGTGAATAATTTTAGCACTAACTTTTGTCCGTGGCTCTATTTGTTTGTGTAAAGCTAAGCTGTTTATCGCTATTCGCCCCGAAAATTACCGTCTGTGAGCGATAGTTCTTGTTCCAAATTTCACATCGATTGTTGATTCTATCGATCACGTAAGGGCATTGAATCGTTAACACGACACGGAACAAATACACACTTTTTGCAACTTTTTTATTAACTTACAATGTTTGTATGGATGTACATATATATTTATTACAGTTTAGGTCTTTTGAAACAGTTCCCGTTAGTGGAATGGGCTAAGTTTCGGACCACAGAAAGCCGATGACACGGTACTTATCTAAGAGCTGATCTGATGATGGATTTGGAAGGTGGCGACAGGATCTCCGCTATATTTAACGTAATCCCGCACGTGTCAGGAATCATTAGTTTTGGCTTGTTAAGCAGATAGGTGACTTTGCAAAAAAGAAATTACAGTCTTGTCCCAAAAAAAAATTGTAATAGAACGTTATCTTTTAGGGTTCCGTAGCCAAATGTCAAAAAACGGAACTCTTATGGATTCGTTATGTGTCTGTCTGTCTGTCACAGCCACTTTTTCCGAAACTATAAGAACTATAGGTACTGTTGGTAATTAGATGTTTTTTGTGAACCGGATTAAGATTTTCACACAAAAATAGAAAAAAAATCAATAAATTTTGGGGGTTCCCCATACTTAGAACTGAAGCTCCAAATTTTTTTTAATCAAACCCATACGTGTGGTTTTCTATGTATAGGTCTTCAAAAATGATTTTGAGGTTTTTATTGACACTTTTTTCTAAACTGAATAGTTTGCGCGAGAGACACTTCCAAAGTGGTAAAATGTGTGCCCTCCCTGTAACTTCTAAAATATGAGACAGATAAAACTAAAACATATATATGATGTATATTACCATGCAAACTTCCACCAAAAATTGGTTTGAACGAGATCTAGTAAGTAGTTTTTTTTAATACGTCATAAATTGTCTTGCTGCTACGGAACCCTTCATGGGCGAGTCAGACTCGCACTTGGCCGCTTTTTTATTTCTTAAATTTCATTCTCATTCGAGCAGTAAGACACTTGAGTTATATACATATATGTGCTAATAATGATGTCGAATGTTTTAAGATTTTTTGATCATGCTAGCCTAGTTGGTAGTGACCCTGCCTTCGAAGCTAGGGGTCCTGGGTTCAAATCCCGGTAAGGGTTGATATTTGTGTGATGAGCACGAGTATTTGTTCCTGAGTCTTGGATGTTTTCTATATAATTTAAGTATATATTTCTCTATATAAGTATGTTTACCGTTATCTAGTACCCATAGTACAAGCCTAGAGCTTAGTTTGGGACTAGCTCAATTTGTGTGACATTGCCCTGTGATTTATTTATTTATTTATTCATGTTGTAGTAAACAAAATGCTGAAAATTGTACATTAGATAATTAATTAACCTATTCAATTTTAATTTTTAGCCTTTCTTATTGTCTCAACGAGGATAAAACAGAATATTGTTTTCGAGAATTGGATAGGCATTATTTGATTCAGTATTCAATTTCATAAGTAGTTTATTAATTCGATATTCTGAGTATCTCGTTATGAGATTTTAAACCTTTTAATTAACATGTTTTAGATCTCTTACGTTGGTGGACCTCTTTTTCTCGAAAGCTTAGGCGACAACGTCGCGTTTTTTTGATTTTTGTTATTATTTATGATTTTATCAATCACGGGAATATGGAAGTCCCGGACCTTCAGATAACATTAATTTAGTAAAATGATGAAGCACCAATACCAGCGTTTGTATGTATGTTCGTATTTTAACACTTTATTGTACCTACTAAACACAGAAACTCCAATAAAATATTGACACAATAGGAACGTACAAAGGCGCACTTATCCCTTTAAAGGATCTCTTCCAGATAACCTTTGGATGATTGAGGATAATAAGGAAGCAAAAAATGCAACGAGTAGATATGATTGTTGCCGGGTTAACGATGTATGTAGAAGTATGCGGGTAAGGACCAAAAAGTTGGCCACGCTAACTCACTCAATTAAAGGAGAATGCCCATATAATGCCTGGAATGTACAGAGATAACCTATATGCCGAAAAACATGTTATAATTAAATATAAATATACTCATTAAATTGAAGTCTGATAATGATGGGAGTATTATGTACATTTTTTATAGACTTTTACTTGAACATTCACTCATGTTTACTCGTATCTGTAATACATATTATAAATGGCGTGAGACGTCACTTCCATATAAATAACACTATGAAATCGATTGCCATCGCCGCCGCCCGCTGTCGTCCAGTCCGTGGACTTACGCCTTCATCGCCCTCACCCTAAACCAGTCATGAAACCACTATTTTCATGTACCTTACCTATGTATACCTACTTTGTTTGTAAACATACTAAACGTCTTTATTCGTTTTGAACGAGTTTGAGATGAAAATTGTCTTTGTCTATTTGTATAAAAATAACAGCGTTTCACCGACTTTTTGAGTAATCACTGAAAGTGTTTTCGGAACTTACAATTTCGTAGCATATTTTGGTGTATAATTGGTTCTTGTACACCTCAGGCATTTTTTTGTAGGAGAGATGGGCATTCCCCTTTTCTATTATACTTTTCCGTTGTGACCCGAACATTAGCCATACATTTGTAGGGATAATTTTCGTGTCACAACGGAACTTTTTAAACTTTTGTTGTTTGTACGGTAAAGTACGCTTAACTATGGTCCAACTATTTGATCCTTACCCATGCATAGTTTAAGAATTTCACAGAATTTCACTTCCATAGTTTTTATTTTTCATTTTATTATCGAAGTGAAATTAAGTGACATTTTTTAACTAGTCTTATATATTAAGCTTATTATAAATTATCCAGACCTCACATAAAGTCGAAATATTGCACATACATTTAACTTCACCAAATGCACACGATTAATAGATTAATTAATAACACTAATAAATAACACTTGAATACCTAGATAGAAAAAATACTAAAAAAGCGACGCAACTTTTATAAGACGGTTCTAAACGTAACAGCAAAAGCCAGTTTCTTTTTATCGTAAACAATAACAATGGGAATAGATAGAGACCTGTGCAAGCACAAACTAACCTCTAACCCAGTTACTAAACACCCAGTACTAAACCGCGATCATTGCGCAAGCGCATCGGTAACCGCGGTCGTTGACCCCGGCGGTGATCTATCGGTGACGAACGGAGGCTTGCGGCTGATTAGAGGTCAAGATCACATTAGGGTGTTTTCAAAATGGTATAACTCTCGCACGTATTAGCAAGATGTTGTTTATCACGCACAGTGAGTTTTTTATTTGCTTACCCTGGGTTCCTATATTCAAAACGTATCGTTAAAATTTGACATATTTTGTGTGTAGCAAATATCCAATTTTATCGAGACTTCACATTTTAACGAGAATTTTTAAATATAGGAACCCAGGGTTAGTGAATCTTCTTTTCACAATACTTGCAAGTGTGAAAATTAAACATTAAACGCCGTACTAAGAGATATTTTAGGGACAAATTAACTCGTTCCTTTTTCAAACTTGTGTGTGAAAATCGTCATTAAGGACCAATTTATAGTCGTTAACTGTGTCTGTTCGCGGCCTAAATCTATACCTACTACAGGGGGGTTATTTTGGCATAACAATGCAGTTCTGGGAGGTTATTATGAGCTAGCTTTGCAGTTCATTTTACGTTGAGCGTAAAGGACAGAGCTATGGCAGTTATATAGCTCTGTCCTTTTCTCTGAGCGTAAACAGAACTGCATAGTTAGGTCATGATAACGCCCCTGTTTACACTCAGAGAAAGGGAGCTTTAACAGAACTGCATAATAACCCCCAGGTACCAGAATAGCGATGTGCCGCTGGGGCTGCTATTTACCGTTACACGTTACACATTTCGTAACTAGCGTCATCTTGTGATTGTTTTTATTTGCTTTCGTTTTAATCACAACTTACAAAATCATCTCAAAAAACAATTCGCGTGATGATACCAAAGGACCGCTGACTGGTACAACAACGTGTGACAATGAAGTCACTGCACTTTCAAATACATTAAAATAAACAATTAATTTAATCATGGAATTATTGCCTTATATTTCAATGCGTTATTTCTTTAATAAACTTTTTTAAATTATACTTCTCGCTTTTGAGTCAAAAAATTACGATCGTATAACGGAGTGTTTTACAACACGATTGTTGGGGTTCCGGTAACCTTCGGGGAGGGAAGATGGCCGATTGAAAAATGCCCGGCTTTTACTTTTGATTTATTCTGTTTACTGATTTACTCTATCCACTTGACACTGGCGAAATCATTGTGTGGACCGCCATTAATTAAAAAAGAAGAAGAACACGATTGTCAGCTGTCAAAAGTGCCATCACTCGGTGCCGCTACTTTAAGTGTTTAGTGGTTTCCAGTATGCTAGAAACGTATTGCTACAAGGTTCACCATGGGTTAATAAATTTTAATGTTTTCATTCCCTAAGAATAAAATCCGACCAATTTTATTAAAGACATGACAGCGGCGCCACCGTTTTCGCAAAAATATCACAGCTGTATGTCTAAGAAATTAGTTCCATTTTTAACCACTGCATTTTAATTTCCTCGAGTACTGTGACATGTTGAACGCGTCCTAACGGCGCTGTATTCAATCACTGCCAGGCAGTCAGATAGTGTAAGCCTGATGATCTGGCGTTGCCACATGCTTCTGACGAGGTGTTTTAAACGATATGTGTAACTGTTCAAAGTAATTGAAGAATGAGTTTAAAAAACTCGCGCACTGAAGGTTCCGGGTTCCGATTGAACCGGTTTTTTTTAATGATATAACTACAAACTTACAATTTTCGGACGTTTCCTTTTAACTCAACGACCTTCCTTCTCGCCAAATTTCATGATTCTATGGGACATAAATAAATAAATAAATTAACCTTTCCAGAGAAAAAGCATCTTAACAGACGCACAGACAGACGGACAACAAAGTGATCCTATAAGGGTTCCTTTTTTTCCTTTTGAGGTACGGAACCCTTGAAGAGTGTTTGCCGGCCTTCGTATGATTAAAAGAAAGTCAAATGAGTCTAAACTTGACTGAACTATAGCTTAGAAAAATAATATTATAACTGTTGACACTTCATTATTATCAAACGATAACAATCAGCAATATTTTTAGATAGAAAATGGATCCCGTTGCCAATTTCACTCCAAGCAGCACTCTCAATGTTTGAAACTCTTTTGTGAAATGTCCTTGGGCCATTGAGGAATGCCTTTGATTTCCTCTAACAAACCAGCTCAATGGTTTTATTAACAATAGGGAACAGTAGTTGAAACCCTCTGCAAAAACACTCTGTACAAAATCGACGACAAGAATGACGTCACAGCTGTTGTTCTATAAAGGAATATGCATTTATTTCAGAAGTTACTATAATTAAGCCAATATCATGCAATTAAAATATTACGTAAATAAACTACCATGCCGAAAGATAAGTCTAAACCTGGAAAGAAGTTTATTTTTTAACTTGTTTTGGTTCTATATTAAACCTTAATAAACGGATCAAAACTTACTTTATTGCCTTTTACATGTTTTTTTTTTACATTTTCTCCTAAATCGTATTAATGAAACTGAATTCTGTTTTTCATGCATGTTCCCTATTCTATCATCTGAGGAGGCGTAAAGCAGTGTTTTTCACTCCTTACAAATTATTTACCCTACTGGCGTTGATATAAAATCATAATTCATAATTATCAAGTGTAGACATTTTTTTGAGAATACTGTTGTTGTTTAATGTGGTGTTTAATACAGTGTGTATTAAACACCACATTACTGAAGTTCGAGTGGCGTGACCTGATGATGTAACAGGGTTCTACGGTGGTACAGGGATACATTTCCTCAACAGGCAAAGTACTTGCATGCGAGTACAATTTTGCATTTCATTTCGCAAATCGTGAAACAACCTGGCTTACTCGCTCAAAGGTTTTTACTGTATTTCACTTTGGAATATTTCTGCTTGAATGATAATGTTTTACTTACAAGTGATGCAGCATGAATATAACATAAATAAAAATGTACATAGACGTTAATTTGTATTTTTCTGTGTGACCAATACACAATATATTATGAAAAGAAGTTTGATTTAGTTGATATTTAAATAGTCAACCTTGTTGCATGACTTATTTGATAAAAATATAATGTATGTATAACTATACTCCTCCTTACTCTCTCTCTCTCTCTCTCTCTCTCTCTCTCTCTTATTGTATACTATACGTAATAGCAAGGTTTTTGTCGGTGTAGTATTTAGTTTAACTAATCTATATTTCTGAATAGGAATACATATTTCTGGTCTAGATTGTCTGCTATAATCATTTTTAGTCATAATTGGTTTTAAGACATAATAGAAACTGTTACTTTTTCAGGATTTTTATAAATCAAACACAGCCTACAAAGACGTAAGCTACACGTAAGATATTTAAGAAACCTTGTTTTTTTTTGGGGTCCAGCGACATAAAAATTATGCCTACCAATTATTATATCAACAAATAATATGACCAAAAAAATTTTTGGGAAACAGCAGGCTCCTAAATATTCTACTTAGAAGATCAATATGAATACCATGCTGAAATAATTTTCTTTTCGAAGAACTTGAATAATAAAATCGAAACGTACAGTTTAAAAATACGTAACAATAATAAATAACGTCTACGTAGTAGTAATCTACTGCCTCTACTTCTCTCTATCCATTGGTATTTCCTTTACCTCTACGATGTACAAACATAACTCATACGTCGGCTTTGAACTTTATAAGCTAGAATTAATGTAAGTAAGATAGATAACAATGCTTGTAGCTTTTAAAAATCTTTTCCGTGAAATGAAAAAGTTAACACGCGTTCACGGCATATTCACATGAAAAAAATCTATTCAAAATAAACCAAAGGGCGCTGGGAAGCAAAACAACTAATTGTTCCCTTCCGATTGCTCTAGAAACAAAGGCCTAAAGGCGGCTATGTTTTTTCCATTACGTTCCTCTTTTTGTTAGTATGTACTTATGTTAGAAGAGATAAGCGATTCACGTGTATAAAAAATAACATAATATAACAGGGTCATACACACTCTTAAAAACAAACGTTGTCTCTCCTGTGGTCAATTGTTAAAAACTTGTGTGCATAAAAGTTATATTTTTATATGATAGGTTTAAAGCAATCCTGACGGCGTTTTTGCGGGAATGGGCTTAGCCAGAAAATTAGGCCTTAAAAACGTTAACTTTCGGTGTGTCCACAGGAAAGACGGTAACCTAAATCTGTGTATGACTCAAGAATTATGAGCAAGTGCCACTGGCAAAGTTGATCTTACGAGTATCTTTTGTACTGGTCTATGCACATATTTGGTAACGCGGCTCGTAAGGTTTAGAGTATCAAGATTCCCCCATATAGTACAACTAATAATCGTTCGAAATTTATTGCAGTTCTCTCCTCTCTTTTCAACCCGGTGGCCCTGAAAACCAGCGTCAAGGCTATGTAAGCCTGACACCTTGCTGAGTGGAAACCCTTTCGGTGTTAAGTAATTTTAGATTAAGTAGCTACTCTATGTTTGTGTTACTCTTTTTTTTCAAATGCTTTGCTGGTGTTTTTGTTCTTTTTATTTTACCACCAAATAAACCATTTCTTTTCTTTTTCAATTTGTCCTCAACTGTTCATAATTTAAGTATATAAAATAAGATTAAAGCGCAAGACAAAATCGAAGCGTATTAATCTTGTTATTTTCTATATAAAACAACTTTACTCCAAAATCGTTTTTCTGTGAACACGGCTTGCCATGTGGTTGCGGCATCTCCCCAAGGTCGAATACTTGGAATTTTAATAAAGACCTATAGAATGTTATATCCAAACAACGCAACCCTTTGCAAGGTATGTACAATTCTATTGGGCTATATGTAAAAGCTTGTAAAATGCAGGCGGCTTCGCGTGTCATTCCGCCTTAGGATAAGCAAATCCTTTGACTTTTATCGCCTATGGCTTGCACCGCGGGTTTCCATGTACGAGTGCCCCTCGTTATGTTAGCTGTTTGCAGAATTACTTTTTTATTCCCGTCGGCACGTTGGGTGTTGTGCCCGAATAATTATTTATTAGTATCAGATTAAAAACGGCTTATTTGACTTTAATAGGCGAAATAATATGCTTGCGTGTTTGCATAGGTTTGCTTTTCAATTTTACATTTGTTTTGTGATGCAATGATTTATTTAATTCGTTCGTCTTTTTGTTTATTTTTCTTATTACGTTGGTTTACGTTTAAATTATCTGTGTTCAGCTTGAGTCCAAAAACTAGTTAAATAATAGCGTGTTATAGCTGTATCTAATAACTATCTAATCATAATTTATTTCAACATTTGAGATACAAGATGCGACACACTATTATATGATCTTTACAGGTAGAAACTCATCAATAAATAACCTTCTACATATGAATAAGGGTCAAAACCCTGTACCTTAAGACAGCAGTGCAGTTTATCTACCCGTAGAAACTATTACAAATATAGAGAATTCGGATCTTGTATGCTGGTCAACTATGGACCTATCCTATTAATAGAGCAAATTGAAAGAGGCTCTAATACACAAAACACACCAACCCCAACAGTCGGTGTTCAAATAAAACGCTGCAGGAGGAGAAGAAAATGCTGAAACAGGAAAATTTGGCCAAAATATTTCTGGTCAAATTTGCCATTTCATCATTTTTCATTTGCATGGTTAAGAAGTCTGGATAAGCAGTTAGATAAATTTACTGATTATTTTTTTTATAACGTTTCTCTTTAAATAAACCATTGCGTGTGACAAAGTAATCACTGGTACATTTGGTAATGAAGCTGTAACAAGAAAGTTGCCGTAATAATTGTACTTAAAATAAGAAAATGACGAAAAGAAATAAGTCCAATACAAAATCCATTTCAATTTTGATCTTGAAATAAGCACATCAGTAAACTTCAAATTAACAGTCAATTTAGTGAAGACATTTTACGTGTTTCTGTCAATCTGTTACACAATTATTAGGGACTCTTTTGTTTTATCTCGTGTCATTGTCATCAAACACAAAATATACCTTTATGCTTTCGTGATAGAGTCGTTTATTCCATCTTCAATTATCGCATCTCTACTAATGGCTGTGATTATGCTCGAACACACACGCTCTCAAATGAAATCCAAATAAATTCCAACTTGTGTCATGCTTTATATTTAATAACGGCCACAGCACACAGAATAACTACAGCAAGAGGTTTTAAAAAATAAATAAAGCAAAAACTTGATTTAATAGAGCATTTGTTAGGACTGTGTTACTGTTACTAAACAATTTAGTGTGATTTTACGTTCGTGCCACTAATGCACGTGAAATGCAAAGCGGCGTCACTGTGACAACCCACAATTACCATAAAAACAGTTTTAATGCTGTGGGAACGAGACAATTTAAACCTTAACTCTGAGGCATTAAGAAACATCCTTTATGCTTCCGCTTTGAAGTTCATATTTTATATTGCGTGCAAAATCTAATGTGGAAATGTGTCTGTCTAGTTAGAACTGTGCAATAATAGGCTGAATAAACAAAGCAGTGGCACCGGACACGTAATTTGTATTCTCATTATTTGTTGTTAGTATGTTATTGGGTTTTCCAATTATAGCAAGTAAATAATGTCCTTAAATGATACTGTATTTTCGTTGTGGCCAAATAATGCGATAAACTAATTTTACTATATATACACATCAATTGCACAAATGGCGGACTTGAAGTCTTAGGGCTATCTTGACCAGCCAACCTGCTCATATCACAAAAAATAATGACAATGACTCTAACGAAAGAAGGGACAAGGACATTTTTTATATTCTTACATTTTATACATAATCATCTTCTGCGTATTGGCATTTAACTCGGTGGATCTACGAGTAAGTACAGCTGCGGCGATACTATAGCCACCTCACTCCATCATTAGATCAGTTTTTAGGCACCATCACATTTTATTGTCATCGAGTTTGTATATGCTAAAAAAGCTCAGGGAGATTTTCAAAGGTAAAATTATACTGATGATTGATGATTTAAAGAAAAAAGAAAAAAAACCTTTATAGGTGACCAACAACAACAAAGAACAGAGAAATACGCACAAGAGGAATGTAGATACGAAATGGTAATCACTCATAATCACTCGGCGTAATTTGTCAGCGCTGGTCTTCCGTTGGAACCAATATCGAAGTTAAAACTCTAAATTTTGTATGAAAACTGGACTATCAGTTCTCAAAAATGAGCTGGACAGTCGTACAAATATCTAATACGCTCCTAACAACGCCTTCATTTACCCCGGATCACTTAGGTTCAATTAGCCTTATCTTCCATCTACTGGCCGTCGTGGATCGTCCGTACCCTCCAAATTACATCAGAGGCAAAAAGCAAAAATGTGCCGAGTCATACCACGCCGTAACTTCAAGATTGTTGCTCTAAAAAAACGCTCCTCCACAAAGAGAGCGGTTAGATAGCCAATATGCAAATTAAATTTGTAAAAATACGCATGACTTGGCTTAACTTGAGTTTTTTCTAGACAATTACCTAATTTGTTGCTGTCAATATGTAATTAGGTATTTGATTGCAATTGGTATCCATTACAAATACCGCTTTTAGGATCTTTTTATTGTTATTACTACTTTTTTATGTTATCGTTAAAACTAGTTAACTATTTATGATTAACTTTTAGGAAGGTAATCATTGTGTTTTAAGACCTGTAAACTGTTGTGACTAAATCGAACAAACTGTATGCAGGTTCTACTTAAGTTTAAATTATCTTGATATCAGGGGTGTCATTGCACTACTACCAGAGTCGTAAAAACTAGTCCGTGATATAGCTTAAGTAATGGCAAATAATTATAAGCCTGGAGAAACTTTGATATGTATCCACAATATTAGTTACAGGTGAATTGTTGATCCAGAATACAAGGCCTCTAAAATTGCTAATATTCATAGACGGTAGCGATCACTTTTGATTAGAGGAGGGCTATCTGTCTGTTAACCTATCCAACGCAATACTTAATATACATTGTAGTAAATTAGTGCAACCTAGCATGCATCTTTGATCATAAGTTTGTTTTGTGGTTGAACTATATAGGAAATACTTGTATGATGACCACTAAGTCTAGTCCTAAGTTTTGGATGTATGTAGGTAGTAGGTAACTAGACACGCTAAATAGGGGATAGAGGCGTCTCTAGTTTCAAAAGCTAGCCTGCCATAATAATTATTATATAAAATACATAAATCACGCCTGTTTCCCAGAGGGGTAGGCAGAGACTACTTCTTTCCACCTGCTACGATCCTGACAAATCTCTTTCGCTTCTTCCACATTCATACATCGAGTCATGCATGTAGTCGGTTTCGGGTACTTAATATTAATAATTATATTTTATATATTTATCTAGTAGGTTCCAATTTAGTCTACTATTCTGCCTAGACTTTAGGCCGTACAAGCCCCTAGGGGCTTGTACTGATCTCTAGAGATCAGTTTGGGACGAGATCCATCGTCCATGGGAGATTGCTCTATAATGTTTGTTTAAATAGGTCATACACACTCTTAAAAAGAGAAGTTGTCTCTCCTGTGGTCAATAGTTAATAGCTTGTGTGCATATAAGTTATGTTTTTATATGATAGGTCTAAAGCAGTCCTGACGGCGTTTTTATGGGAATGGGCTTAGCCAGAAAATTAGGCCTTTATAACGTTAACTTTTGGAGTTTCCACAGGAAAGACGGTAACCTAAATCCTTAAGAATCTTTCACAAAGCAATGTATTACTGACATCAATCGCTGTAATGTTGATTCTCGACGTATTTTTACAACCAGAAACTTCCGACGATTCCCATAATATCAATATTACCAGTCAAGTCCCCTAAACAAACCTCAAGCCATTCGTTAGTGCGTCTAAAGGGGAAATGTTCCGAAGCATCACGCAAACTGCCTCGGCACGTGGCTGACGTCCCCTTGATAGCTGCAAAACGGGTGCATTACGGGTTTCAAAATGGTATAAGTCCTGGCGCAGACACACGGTTTAACATGTTCCAAACTTCCTGAATAATATATAAAATCAATATTGGTTGGGATTGAATGAGTTGTTGAAGCCTTATTTGAAATCGCTGCGACGCGTTCAAATTCGTTTGTGATGGAATATTTTACGTTATGGTCCATAAGTTATTTTGAGCTAACGTTCAAAATAGTTTAGGTAAAAAAAAACAAGAGAAAAATGGTGAGGTACAAGTATATATAAAAAATAACACATTGGTATTGCTGAAGAGTAAAAACAAATTACTTTTGAAAATTATTATGGAGCCGTAACATAACAGTTTAATTATAGAATTGTATCAATGCAAATTACACTATCTATAGGTATCTGTGATACCCTAGCGTACAAAAACTACAAACAAAAGACGTGAGTAATTTTTATTAAGGTGGGTTTCAATTTTAAAACCTTTTTGCGACTAATTCGTACACGCCAGTCGCATGTCTGCAGCGGCACTTACTATCAGAAAATGTACTCAGCCTTGTAGTTTGTGCGATTTTTTTCACTGATAGTGCACCCCGAGGGGATAAATCAGTTATTGATTGGCGGTTAGTTACGCCCCGGTTGATTTGTTATTCTGTCAAGATTGGGGACGTCACGTGCCTCGGTTTTAGATACGATTAATTGCATTAAAATCGTTATGTCGTTTGTTTGCGTGCGACCTATTAAATAAAACGGTATAGTTATTACCTTAATGCGCTTTAGTTACGGGATTATAGGAGTACCAGTAACTGAGACTTTAAAATTAAAAATTATTTAACATGACTTCAACCAAATAGTGACTAAGTGTTCGTATGTATTTATCGTAGGTTCCAAAGTAGCAATTAAAACCTCGCTAAAGTAACTATTGGAGCTTATAGCTGTTATTATTACCAAGGAAATTATATTAATTCTCACTAATATGGCTCTGTTAGTATTATTACGGAAATGTTGTAATCATTATTAATCGAATATTCAATGCTAACTATTTGTGACTGCTTCGCTGCTGCCTACAAGAGTTAAACATCACCAGTTTAAACTTCTCTTATAGTCTTTGAAAAAAGGTGAATGTCTTAGACTAATTTACATGGTTTTCTTTGACTCGACATTACCTAAACATGTGTAACAATATTTATATACATACATATAGTCACGCCTTTATTCCCAGAGTGGTAGGCAGAGCTACAGAATTACCAACAACTCTAAAAAACTTGTTGATAATTCTGTAACCACATTTTGCACAATCAGGTTAAGATGTTTACCAGTGTATTAGTGACAGGTTGCAAGCCCATCGCCTAACAGTACTACAAGCCCTTATACCCTTAGTCGCCTCTTACTACATCCACTGGAAGACATGGAGTGACACTATTCTAACCCGGCAACCACACGGAAAAACGTTATTTACTATAAGAAAAATGTGAGTGTCAGCTTCTCTATTATTTTATTGACAGAACCTGGACAGAAGAGGAATAAGAAGACATTAATACTCGTATCTCTAATAAAAACGGCCAGCGTTACGGACAGCGTAACTTCAACACTAAAGGCTTTTTGATCCATAGTAAAACAGAACCAATTATTGGTCGAAACACGCTAAAAAACATTAAAGAAATATTTACGACAATATTTAAAAGCTATAAATACACGTTTAGGAGATCTTTTTTTAAATAGAGATGCGAGTAATATCGTCGAGTCAGCATTGGTAATTATAGTCCGTATCATTTTTGGATCGCTCGAAGACTAATCGTCTATTTGTCAAAATAATGACGGTTGATATCGGCTCCCATCTCTAATTAGTTTGAAAAAATAACTATATAGTTAGGTAAGTAATAAAGGATAGTATTAGATCGTTTAACATGCTAACACTTTGAAGTAAGTACTTTAAAACAAATAGTTTAAGGTGAATTTTGCAAAATGTACGTTATAAGGACTTCATGCCGGATGTCGAATTGTGCATCTTATCAGGTGACTAAAGTCACAGCTAAAGTATACTCGTATTCGAAAATGGCCGACTAAGTATTACTAATTTATAATGATTCTTTTTTGTGCTACCGGTGACTGAACTTCTCACCTATGATCTCAAATACGAATGATCTCAACCACTCGTAAACTCAAGATCATTGCGTGACTAAAATGTAACCTCCCTAATTATCACAATTATCAGTGAGATTCTCTTGTCTTACCTGCTAATTTGCTGCGCGGCAGTGTAATCGGTTTTAGTGTCAAGTTAGCCTGTAAAATAGTAACTAGCGGTATCCATTTTAATCCTTAGGGTTGGTAGCGTATTTGCAATTTCCAATTCCATGGGCCTCAGACTCCATTTAATAGTAGGTCTCTAAGTGCGATTTGCCTTCGTCCCGCCATAAAAAAATCAGAGGCATAGACATAGACGTACCTAGGTAAGTTCCACAAAACTCATTGTTGTGAGCTGGGTCCGAACGGAACACCTTAAAATTCCGAAGAGTATGATTCCGATTGTTAATTTGTCCGAATTTTATTTTTTCCGAAAGCTATGTTACGTTGGAGTTATTTTAAATAAAATGCATAATTTAGTTGCTATACGTAGGCTAGGTTAGGTTTAATATATTAGCGATATCAATTTATAAAAAAATGCATTCCGCATTGTGACCATTATTAACCACCCGCCAAGCAACAGTGTTCGCATTGTTGTGTTCCGGTGTGGGGATAATACAACCGGTGAAATTACTAGCATAGAAGCATTCTATCTTGTCCTCAGGATTGGCAACGCATTTGAGGTCTTAGGATTATAGTCTTGAGAATTCAAATGTCTATGGGTCTCAGATTCCACTTACTATCAGGTGGCCTGAGTGCTCGTGTGCCTACTCCTGAAAGTTCGGAATTTTGATCAATTCGCAATTATGACTATTCGGAATTATATAGTGTACTTGGGTCCGAAACTTCGATTTAATCAGCTTATGGGGCGCGTGCTCTAACCACTACTTAGCAGTTTTTTTCATTTCCTTTCTCTCAAAATAACCAACCGACCTTTAGCTTGCCCATATGTTTTAAGTGTTCATTGCTGCGATGACATTTTTACAAGCTGAAACCGCGTGAGAAGATCGAAAATAATTGTTCTTTTATGGTTTATTATGATACCAACGCAGAGTTTTGTGATGGTGACAGCTTTATAAGGGAGATCTGTGATTAATGGGTTGTTTAGTAGTTAGACTTTTTGAAGAGTAGGTAAAGCCACAAAAATATTATAAAATTGTTTTTTTTTTCCAGATTATGTCATAATACTTATAGTTAGTAATGTTGTTTTATTTCCACAGACAGGCAAACTAACTAACAAACGGACTACCTGATGGAACTTAGTCATTACCGTCTAAACCAGGGCTGTGCTCATGTACCAAAACCATTTCAACGGTTCTTGCCTCCCTTGCTATAGGTAAAGTAAAAGTAAACTGATGAGTTAGAACTTCATGGGTTTTTTTATTATCGCATGACGTCGGTTTAACTTTTATTTGTTTCACAAAGAAGGAAAACGAGAACACAGACAACCTGATGGTGATTGCAGTCTGAAGCCCATACAAACTCTTGCAATCTTACGATGACAATCCCAGGACTGCGAATGCTAGTTATTTCACCGGTTGTTACCCCCCGCACCACGGAACACAACGCTTACACTGTTTGCAGGTTAATGGGTAAGATGGTGGTAGCGACAGTCACACTGGCCAGGCTACGGTACTATTTATGCATTCATCATATCAGCCGAAAGACGTCCACTGCTGGACATAGGCCTCCCCCAAGGCTCTCCATTCAGACCGGTCCTGTGCTTTTCGCATGTTCTTTTCTATTTATGCATTACCAGTGCCCAATAATTTCAAAGGCGTTTTTAAATTACCTAAATAAAACTCCTATTAATTACAAAAACGTCAATAAAACGCATACAAACATATAAATAACTTATTTATTTACCTATAAAGGGAGACCAAACCTTCCAGGGACGGTGTCTGACGTTGGTTTAAGCGATATTCACTCAAGAGGAATCTAAACGAGTCGCTGTTCGTACAAATGATTTCAATACACTGGATCCGTTTTTATTGCTATTAAGTACAGAAGACTGAACAAACGTTAATTGTTACATTAAAGGCTTAGGATGCATTTCTACTCCAGCTGCAAAACAGAGAGGCCAATCAGATTTTACAGATATCTATTTCGAACAAACTGAATGGTAATTTTCTCTGCTTCGCTCAAGAGAAAACGCTTCCTCAGAATAGAACCTTCATTTATGACAAATACAAACATACTTCGTATAAATAAATATTGATCATTTATAACAACTCAAAACATCTGGTGGCGTAGAGACGACGAATATTTAGAACGTACCCTCACATATACACACACATCTTAATGATGTAAGTATTTGTATCTATGGAATGTCAGCAGCAGTTCTGCCGTCCAAAAGAAAAACACAGTATAAGAGGCTCAGGATCATGTTTGTACTCTGCCTGTTTCCTTCTGAAGGCATAGATATATTTATTACTACATGTTCATTGCTTAGGAACAAATGTGATTTTCAAAAGCTCCACCAACCACTATAGAACTCTTCTGCAGAGAGTTCATTAATTTGGATCTCCTGACTTGTCATTATTTTTAATTTACCCTTAAATAACCTTTATATCTAGTTAAATTTAGTGTGAGCTACCTGACTTGATAAAGCTTCAACTTAATGACGTAAATTTTAGATAAAAATTACGTTACAGAAATTAAAATTACAATTAAAAAAATATTTAAGTTAAAGTCTGCGATGGTAGTATTAGTCTAGAGCAAAATCTTCCACTGGTATGTGGTCAAAGAATTGCTTCAGGTTGTTAATGATCCTATCAACAATGGTCTTGACGATAGGCCCCGCGGTCTCCTTGGAAATTACGTTTGCGTTTGTTTTGATAAACTCGTTAACGGCACCAGCTGAAATAAATAAATTAGTTTTTACTCATTTAATAATGAATAATATGACAATGATGTGACAGTTAAATCTCAATTAGCTGTGTATTTCTCTATATAAATAAGTTTATCGTTACATACGAGTATATCTACTGCCCATAGTAAAATTTTAGAGCTTAGTTTGAAACTAGATCAATTTGTGTGAGAAAAACCCCTGATATCTATTTTTCCTTTAAATTTCTCAAATTAAAACAAAGCCACAGCGTTTAACCTAACTTCCAGTAACTTTTATCTGACGATGAACAAAAGAAGGCCTAAAAGAAGAGTTCTGGCACTGGCCAAATGTATATAATTATACATACCCAAAACTTTGTTTCCATTAAATAAATTGTCGAATTCCATTTTTGTTTCTCCCTTGTAGTCGAATTGGTGCTCCCATGTTCCAATTTTCCAGTGCGCCTTACCGTCCGCGCCGGTCTGTTCTTTGTAATTCAATTTGAATTGAATCTCAATTTTCTCTAGAAAAAAGGATAAGGTTTTGACAATTTACTAATGATTGCCTTAAGTCTAAATTTTAGAGGATTCAGCAGTAACAGCAATTAATTAGAATGGCACGTTAGTGGTTTCATGGAGCTCTCTTCGATCCCGAATAGAAAATGCCTTGACCTATTATGACTTAAAAGTGATGGCTACTGGCTAAACCAATGGATAAAACAATTTGGTACTGAGGTAGCCTAAAGATCTGTCTTTAGGCTAACTTAGTCCCGGATAATAAAACTATTACTGAGGGAACAGTGATTAAGAACGTCTGCGTAAAAAGAGCTAAGGGCGTCAAACGCGAAATAATATGACATTGTTTAACATGACGTATTACTGTAGAAAGCCTAAGGGGAGGTATGTAAGTAAAAATTGGACGTTTTTAATGGGATGATGATAAGTTATAGGATGACACTTCCCGTTGTATTTTCTTGCTTGACGCTCCGTGCATTTCAACGGTTACAGACTAGATAGAAAGGGAGATCCGAGCAACAAGCAAGTCGCGGACAACATGTGCTTCCATCTAACACTATTGAAGCGATATTGCCTATTTAGTACGATATACACATAGAGCAGTGAACAAAGTTGGTGTTATCAGTTATCAGAGTATTAAAGGACAGATGACGATATTACATTGTTGTGTAATTTAATACTAAGTGGGGCCATGTCATAGTAAAATGACATTATCAAAGTGACGTCAAGTGCATTATAAATGTATTTGAAAACAAGTTGTCTAAAGACCTAAAAATCCATTATTAGGTATTATTTGTTGTTATTAAGAAGTTTATAGGTAAAATAATTCCTAAATTATGCAACCGTATACGATTATTTTATTATACGCGTGTAAGAAACTTGTGATATTCAAAACAAGGATTTACATAAAAATATTCACAGTGTGGAAATTTAGAGCGTTGGTATTAAAATATTCCAATGCTAACAATGTTAACAGAAAATATGACGACCTTCTCGTGATGTAATACTAGTATTATTAATATAGTAATATAGCTATAGTTCACAGGACATCCTTTTTGTACACTACCTTGATGGTAATAAAATGTAAAGACTAACTAAGATGCATTGGCTTGTAAATATTATTTAAAGGTTAACCTGTTCTTTAACGGAAGGTTACAAGGAAGAAGCACGTTTTAACATAAATATGGTTGTAATAGCAGTATTTCCAAATTGAGTTGCACTGGGATTACATTGCAGTGAAGTAAATGACAACATTTTGTACTCTTTGTCGGAAGTTTCAATTCAAGGTTAGTATTCTCACCATGTTCAATGTGGACCTTCCCTTTGCCTCTAACGGGGAGAATGAGCACTTGTCCGTCCATTTCATACAGTCCATCGACCACTACGTCACAATGTAGCTTCGCTGAGAGGGTGTGCTTTGCTGAATCGCGTCTGTAAATGATCATCATTTATTATATACCTATAGAGTAAGCCAAGCATTCAATCAAAGGTAATGAAATCAATTTTCAGAAACTTATGGAAGTGGGCAGCACAACAACGACTTGAAATGATGATGACTTTCGCATGGTAGTCTTACGTCAATATTCTGTTTATACATTTTCTGTATTTCAATATAATATTCTGTAAATACTATGATTTTTCGTAAAGGTACGCTGAATACATCTTGACTAAGCCCACTAAACACTTTTGGGTATTAATTGCGCATGTTGAAACTTGAATAATGGTGTATAAAAAAATGCAGTTTACTGCCCTTAATAAACATTGTTGTTATCAATCATTGTCAGTTTTTGATGTATTTTGTTAAGTCAGAACTAGCCGTAGGTACAAATTGGTGCGTTGTCGCAAAACTAATCATTGTTTTGTAGCTATTGGTTTAGTATATCAATTCTATAGGCAAGGCTGCTAGTACGACTGTGAATTGATCGTTTTGGACACAATTTAGTAACTAACCGATTATTAAGTTAGTAAAATAAGTAAGAGCAAGTAAATTTGGAATGTAATGCCAAATTTGAAGAGTGACACATACAGTTTTATAATTCTTACAAAAAAATAAACTTTATTTTCTAACTTACTGTATCTTCTTGAATCTGCAAGACTTCAATCCTGTGAGGGTAATGTCATCGAAGCGCAGCTTCAGGTTTCCGTTATCAGCTTTAATACTCTTGAAAAAGACCGGGTCCATGGTCTCGATCCCCAGTTCTGGTACTCCGGCGGCAAATAGTGGAACCAGTGCTTGTGTGTTCTCCTTAATACATTTCGAATCATCCGCAGAGCACTTTGTTAATGGTACTAAAAGCCAGAATAATTCAGAACATGTTTTAACCAAATTATTTTATTGTTCCTTGACGTTAATTTTGTTAATGCCTTTGACGATCAGGTTCTTTTTATAGGTGTTAGTAAACATGCCTGTGAAGCTAGCGGTCCCGTTTTCGATTCCCGTTCAGGGCAATAAAAGCCGACGATTGAATACGAATAGTTGTTTCTATGTTTTGTGCTTTAGTATGTAGGTATTTACGTATATATTTATTGTTGTCTAGTATCCAAAGTACTAGCCAAAAGCTTTGTGGATTCGTTTAAAATTTTACTTCGATTCTCGATTTTCACTAGCTTTGGCTGGTAGGGCCGAAAATATCAGGTTACAGTCTTATGCATAAATGGCACTAGTCCTAAACCTTAGTTTAGGACTCCTAGTACAAGTTCAGAGCTTACTCTGGGTATTAAATAAATACTTATCCCTTCAAGCGGCAAGCAGCCGTAAAACGGCTGCTGTCAAAAAAACAATTAATGCTTTATGACAATAACTCAAAGTTCAAGTTTAAACTAACTTTATAGTTGTCTTGCCGAAGGGTTAAGTATATAGAAAATTTAAAAGACTGAGAAAATAATGCTCGTTCTTTTACACAATTATCTGCCCTGACCAGGAATCCAACTAGAAATTGCTAGCTTCGCAGGGGGTAACTATGAACTAGGCCATTCGCGTCGTATTTTACACATAAACCGAAGATATTCTATAAATTATATAGTTGTAACCACATCAACATCTAAATGCGTTCATTAAAATAACTAATCAGACGAACACACGAGATTATTTTGTACTGTTTAGAGATTTTGTAAGTTTAAACATGCTATTTCGAGAAATAGTTTGGTGAGAAAACAAACATTTTATTTTACTATAATTCCTATAAAAATCAGAAGACAGAGCCAACTTTAAATGAACAAATTTAATATTCATGATTCGCGTCTGTTGTAAACTGTAATAACTTATAACACAGCCTTTATCAGTAACAAAGTTGGAATGTTTAAGGAAACTTACCTGATAGTGGATTCACTATATTAATAAGAGCAAAGATTGCCACTATAGAATACCACTTCATTTTGAAGTTAAGACAACACACGACTGATCCACCCGAACTATATCCACCTTGTACTTGGAATTCTGAATTAGCGAAGAATAAATATATGTATACTGCATAATAGTTCGTCTGTGTGTGTTTAATGAAACCTGTTTTCACTACGTGACGCGCTTTATTAATCTTGACGATGTCCGACTCTTCAATGATATTCCGAGAACGTTTCGTGATATATTTTATTGCAGTTAATTTTCGCTTTGAGCAACAACGTACATGAAATTTATTTTACTCATCAAATAAAACCAACCTGAAACTGTTGAACCAAAATAATGACATGATGCCGCTTCCGATTGTAGACTGCAATTATTCGTATAATGGACATGTAGTTTACACCTAACTTTTGCTAGTTTCCTTCTAAGCTAATTCCCCAAATTGGTATTTTAAAATACTAAATTTTTTAATCCTCTGGAATCCCATATCTCAACATTTAAATTCAAGTATATTTTACCTTATATTTCGAACCTGGTATTTTGAAGTGTAATGGGAACAAGCGCATTTATCGCTAAAAACAAACTTTAAATTGAGCGACAAAAGGAAAACTAAGAAATTAAGGTGCTAGCGAGCTAGCATATATTCACGTTGTATGCTAAATTGAATCGGATACTTTGCTTTCCCAAGTCTGGGTTAATTAAGCTCGCCACATTTAAATAGTCGCCTGTACCCAAGAAAAAAAATGAAATAAGTATTTCATAAATTGTTGGATTTCCTTTTGCAGGCTCTTAATTATTGATTCAAGGTGGGAGAGGAGGAGAAAACTTTAATAAGAAAAAACATGTCAATATAAATAAACTGTGGCCCAACTACAAAAATATTATAATTCCTCCAAAGTTCTAGAAGTTTTCTTTTTGCCTTATTCCGTTGAAACAGGGTGTTTTTTTTACGTTGTATATACACGATGTCCCTTTTTAACCCCCGACGCAAAAAAAAAGGATGTGCGTGTACTTATCTGTGTATCAGTGCATGTGTGTCTGTCTTTTATGGTATCGTAACACTCAAACGATTCGTATATTTATTTAATATAGAAGAATAACGTACAAATTCGTTAGGTCGTTTAAGAGATAGGTACCTATCATCTCTGTAAGAAAGGGGCGCCGTAATATCGGGGGTTTTTATGTATGTCATAGTTATTATAACTTGTGACTTAGAGTGATGGAACCAGTAATGGACATGGACTAATGATGGACACTTGACTCTTATTTTACAGAAGATAAGGGTTATTCCATGGGTTTTGCAACAATTAATATAAGGCCGTATGATCTTTGAATTTAAGTGTCCATTATTGGTGCTTTAAAGTGTCCAACACTGATGCACTCACCCCACATTCCTTTTCACTAAAACCACAGCATTTAGTTTGAGTAAATTGCACGAATTACTTAACTGACCATACAGCTGCGATTAGACTGGAATTTCACGAAAAAGGTCAGTTTGATCAATAAATAAAACAAATTAAAAATAACCTCGAAGTTCCTTGACATGTCTTTTAAAGTGAGTTAATATTTGCACATCGTGTGATTTCATACATCCACCATCTTAGGGGGATTTACAAAACATAACAATGCTCATTAGGTAAACTTATTAAAATTACAAATATCTATATAAATTTTTCGTAATTTTATGCAAGTATTTGACACTCAGTCCTTAATCTTGGACTAAGACCCTAACCTCAACACGCCAAGGTGAACTTGATAACTTCAAAAAATAACATGAATTCATTTCAACATCGAACACGTTTGCCGCTCAGTAAATGTACTTCGTCTATGAGGTCAGAATTCTCGACCACGACGGTCTTCAACTTGGAAGGTCAGGGCGATCTAAAACCTAAAAAACCCTGTCTTTGATGGTTTAAATCTACAGCCTTAGCCAAAGGTTGAGCACCCATGCGTTTTTCATATAAAAGTCAAACATTGAAAGGTGCATTTAATTTTATATCTTTTATTATAGAAAGTGATCGGAAAAAGTTGTAGTGTTGAAAGAAAAACCTGTGGAAAAAAAGCCCGACATTTCTAGCAGTCTTCATTCTCAATTAGATACTTCGAAACGAAACTTATGATTTGCACATGTTCAAAGGATTTATATGTTTTACGTCTTTGTGTATTTTTTAAATTGAAAAATACTTAATACTTTATTTTATAAGTTACATAGGGTGCTCAACACCTTTCGCCAAGGCTGTCTACACGGTCGGAACAACCACGCTATGAAACAAGGTACAAGTTATCTGTAACTTCAGTTCATTCAATTTGATTGTTCAATTCGATCAGAGATAACTTACGATTTCTGGCGATAGTATTATAAAACAATGTTTATTTAAGATATCCTATAAGAGGCCCTACCCAAAATGCAAATGCTCCTAACGTTTTTCTTTTCTATCGCTCAAAATGTATGGAATGATAGTTGACCACCTTGTTTATCGTAACGTGCGAGAATGTCATCCCATGCATTTTGAGTGATAGAAAAGATAAACTTTAGTAGCGTTTGCATCTTGGCTAGGGCTTAAGATTGAAATCTCGCAACTGAACCAAGGTCAAGTTGTCTCTTACCGAATTAAACAAGATATTGGTCGTGTAGACGTTAGTAGGACAACCAAAATGTATGAATGAACAAATGAATGAATGTTGTCTTCAACTTCAATTCATTTCTTGTCTCACTATGACTCTGTCTTACTATCTTATCTTATCTGACACATGAGCCCTTTCAAATACATATCGACCCCTTTAGAGAATCTTTTGTGCAAATAGATACCCTCTTGCACACTCCGCTTCCTCACGTTGTTTTTTCTTCATCGTAAGAGCATCGGGTAAATGTACTTTAGTTAGATCAACTCATTGGTACTGCATATATGGTGACCGCGGGGGTTCGATCACGACCCCCTAAGCCACCGACTTTATGACTATCACTATCATATCTACCAAAGAGTATAATTAAATACTTACTGCTTTATGGCGCACTTAATACAACGATTATGGCTTATTGATATCAAGTACAAATTTATACGATGTTGTGGCATTTTCCATAGGTACAAGTTTAGATAATAAAGCTACAACCTGTGCAATGATTGCTTGAAATAAATAGTCATGTTGTAATGTTTTAATTTCATTGTAAAACCCTAAACTGGGGGGTTACCATGACATTGCTAAGCAATAAATTTACGGTAAGAGAAAGACAGAGCCGTGTAACTGCAATTAAATGATTATCAAATATAATCCTTAAAATCTATTTTCAAGTGCAATTGAAATAGCTCTATAGATATCATAGCTCTATCCGTTACACTCATCCTAAACTGAATTGCTTAGGCATGTGATTGGTAACCCCCTTATCGATGTTTTGAATGTGTTCAAAGATCATAAAATACCTACAGCTTTATGACGCGTTTGATTTAAGATTCAACAATGACGGCATTAGGGTATAGTGACATCATTTGCAAATATTTATCATGTTGTGGTATTTTCCATAGGTACGGTGACGAGCGTAAACATAGGACCCATTTAAAAATCTGCTTGAAGTTCTTAATGTAATTAGAGATGCCAAGTTATTTGTTACTTAGGGCCTGTTGTTTGATCAGTAGTTAACTGAACTAATGGTTAAAATTCGAAAAGAGAATCAAAAAATTTGACACATTTCCTTGAGATTTAACCATTAGTTACGATTTTTAACAATTGGTTAGTTTAACTACTGATCAAACAACAGGCCCTTAGAGGCAACTCAACCTTATTGCTGTAGAATGTCAGATTGGCTTTGGACCTAAGGCGAGTCACAAATTTAAGTCTAAAAACTTGTACAGTTTGATAATAAAGCTAAAACTTGGACATGATTGCTTAAAATAAAAAAAAAACATGCTCAGAGTAGGATTCCGATGCCGTTTCTACAAACACAAAAAAAAGGTTAGTTGTTGTCTTTGATGATTTTAGTAGGTATCAAGGTATAAATAATTTAGTCGCCTGTATCTCAAGAACTATGTAAGTATACTTAGTCGTGATATAGTTTTCCTTTTAACTTGATTAGGTATTATGTGTGTATTTAAGAATGTTTCTAGATTTTCAGTACTTGTAGGTTTGGCTTTAAGGAGTAGAACATGCCGCTTTAGGGAACATGACCCTTTTCGAGTTAAATATTTCCTAACCTTTACAACTTAGTACAAAGAGTCTCTGAGTTAAACTGAGGACAGAAGGAAAGACGGACATGGCAAAACAAGGGTTAGTTGTTGACTACGGAACCTTAAAACAGCAAGTTCTTATTTAATAGTTTTAACCTAAACTGGAAACTGATCGATGTTTTGATTAATATTTAAATATTTGTTCCCAAAAAAGTTTTGAGTAAAATATGCTTAATTCGGTCTGTATGATGTTTGGTCCAAGTTTTTTTATAACTTTCTGGTTAACACATTTTGTAAACTACTTATTTTGTGCAACTGGTAAGTAATAAATATGTATTCTGGGAATACTCTTAAATTACCTAGTAGGTATTAATTTAATTACCTTGAAGTAGAATTCCACTAGAATCAAAGAACTGGGAGAGACCGTTTTTCTTATCACCCACGTGCAGTGACTGCTGAAAGATTGAATATAAAATGGAATTCGGCAAAGTTTGAGTCGACGATAAGCGTATACAAATTTAGGCGTTTCGCCCTATCCTCGCGGTGCCGAGATAAAAGCAAAGTTCCCACGAAATGGATCGAGAGAGAGTTTTATCAGATTTTGGCAGAATTTGTTCGCGGAAATACATTTAGGGGTATTATCTTGTAACTTTTCTATTTATGTGAGGCCGTGCTTTCTGCGTTGTTGATTTAAGAAGCAGATTTCATTGGAAACAATGTGAGTTGGAAAGAAAACTTTAAAACTGTTTCGTATACAGATGAGTCAATACTTTTTTGTATTGTTTAACATTGAAATATCTTAGAGAAGATCTGTTGGTTTATTGTTGAGGTTATATACGCATAATTGTAGAATTCCATTAGATCTAAAATAAAGGAATTCTATAAATACTAAAACAACAAAATGACTACCATAAACACGAAAAAATGCACATGGAACTGAAGAGAAGAACTCTGTCAACAAGAGTAATGAAAAATAACGTAATTATTTGAAATTCAGTTTCACCAGTACAACACTGTCAGTGGTCATCTAATGAAAACATTTTGGTATAAAATAACTCATTTATTCACCATATCTTTGTGGATATAATAACCCAGTTCGCATATTATGTATAAGAACATATCATTAGTCCAGAGCTAAATCTTCTACCGGTACGGCGTCAAAGAATGCCTTCAGGTTCTTCATGATCCTTTCTACAATTATCTTGATAACTGGTCCTGCGGTTTCTTTGGCAATAGCAATAGGGCTGGTCTTCATCAGCTCACGAGCTGCAGAGGCTGAAATATGAGGAACATGTTTATTAAAGTGGGTTTTAGGGCAGGTTCCCTACAGGACCGACAGTGTTGTGTCGGTAGCATGAATCGAACCGTTAAGTACCGCAGAAATAGTTCCTTGTGGTAAGCCGTAAGGCCTCCGACCTACCAGTAGATATCTTTCTACTGACATTATGATATTGTTAGTTGTAGCCATATCACTTTATACAGCAAGACAAAGATATGAGTGATACTTGTATCTCAGTTTTGGAAAAACTAAACCCATAACATACCCAAGAGTTCGTTTCCATTGAACAGGTTGTCGAATTTCATGCGAATATCTCCTTTGTAATCGTAAGTATGTGTCCACTTGCTAACGCTCCAATGTGCCTTGCCGTCTGCGCCAGTCACATCCTTGTACTTGACATCAAACGTAATCTCGACTTTATCTGGAAAACAACCGAGATTTGCGTCATAGAGACTTGTGACTTTGGCGTCAACAAAAGTATTATTTATAAAATCTTTATTTTTCACAGTGGAAGAACGTCAATAAACTTACCGTTCTCAATACGAGCTTTTCCTTTGCCATTAATGGGGAGGACCAGGACTCTTCCATCCATAAAGTAATGTCCCTCAGCAACCACGTCACAGCTAAGTTTAGCTGAGATGACATGCTTTGCGGCATCACGGCTATAATAAAATAAAATATACTATAAGATAGGTAGAGCGACGTAATAAGTAGGAAAATGTAAGTGGTGTCAATGTTTAAAATTGATTACTGAGTAAAGATCTTGAGTTGTTATTTTTAATTAAAAATTATTGACCAACAAAACGTACACGTTTTAGTAACAAATATACGTACCTAAAAAACAGTTTTGTTTCTCAAATTCAGCAACCAGCTAAATTTGAAACATTTAAAACCGAGGTTTTATTATTTATTATTTATTTATTTAATCTTCTTTGCACAATACTAATAAATGTAAAAAGTACAAATGGCGGACTTAATGCTTAATGGTTTTCGTTCCTATCTATTTTTTTTATTTTAAGTTATTGTAATTTTATTTGTTTCGAAATTTCTACATAAAGTCTAAATTCAATTTCCACTTGTTCCTAAAATACAACTGTGTTTAAACCATTTATAGTGACTTTGAGGTTTAATGGTGGAGTTGCAAAATTATACTCGTATTTGCTTATTTTCAGAAGTGGTTGTAACTAAGGCAATCATCAGCAGAGCTCGGCAGGGGTGAGCCATTTTAATGTCATTAATGCCAAGTGTAGATATTAATATATAAAAACACCTTAAAAATAAACATTGAAAGAAAATTAAACTTTATTATTTATAATTAAACTAAAATGTACAAAACGAGTAGCTACTAAGATTTTTTATGTTTTCAATTTTCAACAAATTTCTTCTTGAGTTTAATATGAGGTTTGATATCATAATATATGATATGGATATACATATTATTTAAAGAGGTTTGCTAAAAAGCTTGCTATAAAATTAATTTCCTTTGATGGCGATGTTAAGATCGTAGCAGAAAGGCAGCCTAAACAAATAATTTGCAGTAGTTATTATTATTAAATTACACCATATCTACCATTTAATGACAAGATATGTCCATGTTATGCAAACTCTGACAACAGTTCACCCCTGCCGAGCTCTGATCATCAGACTTAGTTATTACCACCGCAGCGCAAAATAGTACCAGCAAGATGTTATTTTTAAATAGGTATCATATAAACTTACGAAATCTTCTTGAATCTGCATGTCTTCAATCCAGTAAGAGTGACGTCATTGAATTGGAGGTTCAGTTGTTCATTGCTGGCGTTTATGTTCTTGAAGACAAGGGGGTCCATGACCTCCACTCCGAGTTCTGGTATACCAGCGACGAAGAGGGGTACAAGAACTTGGGTGTTGTCTTTGATACATTTTGAATCGTCCGCTTTGCACTTTGTTATCGGTACTGTGTTAAAATTAAAATGGGTAAGTGGAGAGAAATATAAAGCTATAGAATCGTGGTAAAGTATCTTAAAAAAAAACTATCGGGTTGATACTATTATAGTCCACGAAATTTTGAGGAATAGTGTAGTTACTTTTCAACAAAAAATAACTTTATCACCAAAGGAATACCGCGACAACACTTTCTTAAAAAAAACTGCGCTTTTACCGTATTTCTTTCCGAATTTACATTTCAACTAAAGATAATTTATAGTTGTGCAAGGCGACATGTAGATGTGCAAGGTTTTTTACAGCTTTAAGTTGCTAAGTTAAGTGGCTATTAATAATTTAGGTTCACCTTATGATTCTATGAGCATGGACTTTTTCCCCACTTTTGTTGGAAAATAGGATAATCTTTATATAAGGACCTATAATAAGCCAGGTATTATTTTTTAAGTCCATCTACCAAAATCCAAGTCCTCAAACCATTTATGTGAAAAATGTTTTAACCCAATTGCTTACTGAGCAACTGAGTTTATAAATAATATTCAAATGACAATATTTCGTATTGCAAAATAAATCTAAAATAAAGTGTATTTCAAACTCACCAGCGCTAACTATGTTGATGAGGGCGAAGATCGCCACAACCGAATACCGCAGGAACATTGTGAAGTCAAGAGAAGACACGACTGAACAACCGAACTTTATCCACCTTGTACTTGGCAAACTGAATTGCTGAGGGTTAATATATGCCGCATATTAGTTGCCTGTGTTTGTAACGATGTAAAAACAATTGAATTAAATTTCCTAGTAGTGTCTGTGTGTGCATTGTTTTCAACAATTGTTAATCTTTTCACCTCGGAGTTCTCTTACGTGGTTAGACACAGTCATAAAAGTCAAGGTGAAACTGATGACTTACAAAAACTTACCAGAATTAAAATAACTTTAAATTCAAATCAATGCCAACTTGAGAGTATCTAATAAATTGGAGTTAGAGTTGTATTCGACCCGAGTTCTAAACCACAGGAGGCTTGAACTTTGGTACGTGTGAAGGTTGGAATATAGGCTAACCTAGAGCCGGGCTCCACACAAAGGATTTCGTACCAGTCTTGCATTTAATGATTTAAATGGCGAAAAGGCGAGGATTTAGTGGTGGTAGGACCCTGTGCAGAGTCCGTCCGGATTGCTACCACCATCTTATCCAGTAACCAACCACCAAACATCAGTGTTCGCATTGTTTTGTTCTGGTGTGGGGATAAGACAATCAGTGAAATTTCTAGCATAGAGGCATTCCATCTTAGTCCTCGGGGTTTACAGCCCATTTGAGTTCTTAGGATTGGAGTCTTAAGAAAATAGTCTTGAGAATCCTAATGTCTGTGGGTATCAGATTCCACTAACCATCAGGCGGCCCACGAGCACTAGCTCGTGTGCCTTCTCCTTATCATAAAAAAGGCGTTACTGCGAAAAGATTCTGCAAGAAAAGCTGATCGTCGATCACATTTCGTACGTAATGCTACTCGTAGTATTTATTCAATCGAGTCCTCAATAAACCTTTAACTTCAATAGCTGCTTGTGGTGTACAAGAAAGAATAGAGATAAGATTACGTACATAACATCACGCCTTCATTCCCAGAGTGGGGAAGGCAGAGCTACAGAAGTACTAACAACTCTAAAAAGACTTCTTGATAATTCTGTAAATTGTGCAAAATGGCACAATCAGGCCAAGAAGTTTACTAGTGTATTAGTGTATGTATGTATGTATGTAAACACTTTATTGTACAAAAGAAAAACCAAAACAATACAAAGAATAAAAATAAAAAGATGTGCAAAGGCGAACTTATCCCTTTAAGGGATCTCTTCCAGCTAACCCTTGAGAGATTGAGAGAAGTGAAAGGTTGTGCATCGAGTAAACAGGTGTACAAATTTATTTAGAGCACCCAAAAAACAAAAACTAACCAAAAAGACTATAAAAACAAAAAAAAAGAACCATAGAATAAAAACAAAACTAATACATTCAAATACTTACATAAATAGATAGAAAGATATGTAATTAAGATACAGATACAGATACAGATTGTTTGTTGTTTTTTGTTTTGTGTTTTTGTGATTTTGTTTTAGTGATAAGATTATTGACGTCAAAAAGCCCTGTAATTGTCCACTCTTTTCTACGCACTGTTTTCCAGTAGGCCTCGCCTAGCCTGCTAACTTTTCTGTTTTCTATCGACTCGAAATGTATGGAGTTGACATCAGCAATAGAAGTTATGAGCTCACGTCAATCCTATACACTTTGACGATTTTAGAAAATCGCTAACTTAGAGTTATGCATCTTGACTAGGCCCTCTGGGCCTCTATTCAGATGCGTTTAAGCGATATCGTGTTTGACACGTTAAGAATCGTTTATGTCACAGTCGCCATTATTTTAAATGACATAAGAGTTATCAAAACGTTGACAATATGGAAACACATCAAAAACGATATCGTTATTACCATGTAGAATCCCAGCCCAGGGCGCTAACGTAGTAGCCTGTTACAGTTTTATTGGGCAGTAAGTCTTTCTTTAATTCGCTTTTGTTCTATATGCATTATATTGTGTACTGTCCTTTGTTTCATAATATGTATTTAATATATGTATGTATGTATGTAAACTCTTTATTGCACAAAAATATTAAAATTATAATACTAAATTAATGTACAAAGGCGAACTTATCCCTAAATGGGATCTCTTCCAGCTAACCCTGAAGCAAATGAGTAAGGACAATGCATGGGGTTGGACATATACAAGTTTGCACAAAAAGTAAAAAGAAATGATAATACTTATAAATAAATAAATAAATTTTAAACAAATTATATTTTTATATATTTATTATATATTTATTTATTTATATAATTTATATAAATCCAGCTGACGTGACAGACGTTGTCTTGCCTTAACTATAAAAAACAACAATCTAAAGCATTCTCGAATCCATTTGAATACACACAAAAAAAAACATCAAAATCGGTCAAGCCGTTTAGGTGGAGTTTAATTACAAACACACGCACGCTTAGTTGGAAGATATCTTAAATGGATAAGTTGGCCTTTGTACGTTTCTATTATGCAAATATTATATTTTAAATTCCGTTTTTGTTTAATAAAGTGATTATACAGTGTGGAAACAATGTATGAGCCCTGGAGGGGAACTATCTGAAATCCTTTAGTTAGCTCATTTTACTGAAAGGAAACATTCCTTTATTTATTAAAAGAAACAAAATTGCATTCAAAGATTTTCTAATATTCGCTTGTCTCACCCGGTAATCAAACCAACTGAAAATAAAAAAATAACCCTCGCTATTTTACTATAATACGAACCGGTAGGATTATTGTACACGATAAAATTTATCCAATAAATATTTGGCCTTACACTAATTTGTTGTACGAGATATCCATGAAATTGAATATATTTTACAAGTTGTTTATTAATAATACCTAGTACTGTTCACTTGTACAAGGGTTGCGGTGGTACACAATGTTATTAGGAGCATACACCACAACACTTTGCAGAGGGCTACAGGAAATGAATTTCAACTTGTATACTAAATTTGTGTATCCGGAACGAGGGGCGTTCCGGATACACTTTATGTCTTTTCCAGCAACTTATCAATTAGTTTATTAAGATTATTTTCTCTTTATAATATCCGTCTACGTTACTTAAAATGTTTTATGTTTATATACATACATAACATCACGCCTTCATTCCGAGAGTGGGGTAGGCAGAGCTACAGAAATACCAACAATTCTAAAGACTTACTGATATTTCTGTAACCACATTTTGCACTAACAGGCTAAGAGGTTTACTAGTGTATTAGTATCATTATAAGCTAGGGTTTTTTTTGTTGGTTCGATTCCCGGGTGAGACAAGCACAATTTTAGAAGATCTTTAAATGTAGTTTTTTTTATTTAAATAAATGGAGGAATATTTCCTTGAAGTAAAATGAGTTAACGAAAGGATTTAGGGTAGTTCCCTTCCAGAGCCCATAATTTTTCTCCACCCTGTATACATACATGACAATAAATGCTTCATTATTCGTAGGTCGGTTGGACACACAAAAGTGACATATGAGTATTTTAAATATCTAAATCCCGTTCCTGACTCCATGCCAGGAGCCTTGCTATTGGACTAAACGAGGCGGCAAATATCTATCTTGGGTTTACCGTGGAAGAATCTCCGAAGCCAGTCGGCTGCAAATACGCTGCACTCTTAAAAACTGTTGAGAGGATATTTTTTAAAAATTTGTTAACTTCAAAAAAAACATTGCAATCATACGAAATTTGTAAGTTTACACGGAAATAAAACCCGACACTCTTTTACTAATGGTTTATGGTTTTCTTTGTAACATTATATTTCGTACTGAGTTTGGTGAAACAGTCCACTGCAAAATAGCAAAGCTTGAAAGAGTAACATGTACTGGAAGTCGGTGTACTCGTATGTATTACCGGAAAAAAACCGGACACTCTTACGAATGGTATATTATATGATTTAAAGAAAACGTATTGCGATTGGTAATAATACACTTTACCAGAAAATAGCAAAGCTAAAAATATATATGTATGTAAAGAACTCTGTGTGTACATATATGTTATTTGGTAAAGTACCTATATCAATAGGAACATTGATATAGGTTCTTCCTCGTGATTCTCAGAAATAATAAGCCGGTACTAAGCCATCTGTTTGCCAATAACTGGTAAACAGTTCAGCAAGTTTCTTGGAAAGAGCTCTACATGTATTCTTACGTTTTGGTGAAAATCAATACATAAGAAACATTCAACAGTACGCCGCAGTAAAGAAAAACTGGTTTCAGTCTGTTTTCAAATTTAGAGATTAACTTGTCAATGCTAATTAAAATAACTTATATTCAGAACGATTTTAGTGGTGGTAGGAACTTGTGCAGCATTAGTGTTCGCATTGTGGTTTTCCAATGTGAGAATGAGACAACCGGTGAAATTACATCAGGATTGCAGTCTTAAGATGGTAGTCTTAAGATTGTGTAAATGTCTAAGGTTCACGGATCCCACTTCCCATCAGGTGCCCTGTGTGTTCATTGACGTTCTCCAATCCATAAAAAACGATTACTTACTGAGGGACTAAGTTGGACTTTTTCTTCGCTTAAAAAAAATAGCCAATGTCGTGAAGCCTACTCCACTGCCGTCTCTGTCCAGCGTCACGCTCCATTTGCGCTGTAAGCTTTATGATTATCCTCTACGAACAATTTAATATTGTTCCTTATAGCGGACATTTAACTCGTAAATTAAAAGTTGCAATCTCGCTCGCCTCCGCTCTTACCGAGCGTGAAGATCTGATGCTTTTAATAAAACTTTACCCATAGTTTTCAATTTTTTATGCTACTTGGTGTAATTAAGTTGCGTAGTTACGGTTCTTGCGAAATTTTTAATTGAGCAATTAAAAATCATGGAGATTGATTTGAGCTTCGTTCTATGATATTATGCTTAAAATTTAAATAAAAACCGAACGTTGAATCAATATCATCCCTCGGGATATGTTTACATATTATTATAATACCTGTTGCTCGAAGCTTCTTTCGCGTGAAGTCGATTATCGCGGGTAAAAAGTACCCATTGTCCTTTTTCGGGGTTTAAGCTATCTCTACACAAAATTTCATCAAAATCAGTTTAGCGGTTTAGCCGTTCAAGCGTAACAGACAGACCTATCGACTTTCGTTTTTATAATATTGAAGTAAATATGGAAATATGGATGGATCGATTAAAATATTATACATAAATAGAGGACCCCCGCGAATTCATAAGCGTAGAGTTAGTTTCTCGCTACTCCCTCTATTTTAACTCCTGAGGGGATGAATTTCCAAAAATCCCTCTTTAATACACCCCTAGGATATCTATAAATGATGATGTATGAATAACGTTGAATTGCTTGTGTACCTAAAAATAGTTATTCATTAATAACTAGCGGCCCACCAGCGGTTTCGCCCCGCTGCAGATTTCTGACTTTCCCGGTGGATTTTTCAGTTTTTTTCTTTCATAAGAACCTTTTCCTGACAGTAACAAACACAATAAAAATAGAATTAGCGAAATCGGTTCAGTTGCTCTCGAGAATTGCGCTTAGCAACACATTCAGTGATTCATTTTTATTATATAGGTCAGTCGATCAATCCAAGGAATAATCCCTCCATATTTTAAGTCCTAGGTCTACCAGTGGTTTCAGGTGAGCGTTGACCGATCATTCTGCCAGGGGTGTCTATCATTTCATCGAAACACCTTTCATCGAATGTATCATTTCATCGAATTTCATTTCATCAAACACTATTTTCTGCTGAAACCATAATGTTTTTAGGGTATTTTAAATATCTAACCTAACTTACGTAATTAATGTTTAAGATACCCTGAAAACATTAATGCTTCAGCAGAAAATAGCATTCGATGAAATGATGAGTTACCGTCTGCCAGTCAGTGGGGCTAGACAAGTTGCATTTATTGACAATTGTAAGCGTTAGTTACGTTTAGATAGACAAATATGTGTGGAATTGACGTAAGCCACCGAGGTAGTCACGTGGTACTATCTTAGTGGCTTACGTCTATTTCATACATTTTTCAATCGAAACATAATCGCTAACGATTGACGAATGCAACTTGTCTAGCTCCACTTTTTCTTCTTTTAAATAAAAGACTAGTCATATATCGATATTCCCTCTAAAATATTAGTGACCTTATGATTTAAAAATATTTTAAGAAAGATTATTCTGTAACATTGTTTAAGCCGTTCAAGCATCCATACCTACTTCTTACACGTATAGTTTTAAGATTGTACTTAACTAAAAAACGGCTTTTCATTTTACTTGCGTCATTGTTTAATTCATAAAAATATATGCACTCTTTTACCTATCATGCTTATCGTAATTGCAAATAGACGAACTCGTGATTTGTTCTAACGAATATACTCTGTTGGTAACAAGATTAACATACAATTTTCATGAACTTTGCTCTACGGTTTTTTATCTTTTGTCTATTGGCATAGCTGAGTCATGCCAAATGACTCTTATTATGAAGTTAAAGGCAAAAAGGCATTATGGCGTTCAAAGTCTTTAATGCCTCTGTCTTCTGGAAGGCAGTATTGCTATACACATCAAAACGTCGTGATCTTATTGTCTAAACTTTTCTCGCTTTGATTAAATAAATACATATCAGGGCGATACGTTCCCAAATTAACGCCGCAATAAAGTTTTTTTAAATAATATTGATAAGTATTCCCTGTGCTAAGAAAAATTAACGGTAACGATACTAACGATACATTAAAAATTACTAGAATAAATAGCCCTTGACTACCTACGCACAATACTTTTTAAATTCACCCTCCATAAATATATAGATACATAGAAAACAGCCACAACTCAGGATCAAATACGTATCTTCATCACACAAATATCTACCCTAACCGGGGAACAAACCTGAGGCCGCTAACTTAGTAGCAACACGCACGCCCTTCAAGTTGTCAATTATAAACGACACGCCTAAAAAAGCTGTGATAAGTACATAGTTCTGTGGCCCTAGTGAAAAAGGATACATGTCTCCCAAGGTTTAGGTGAAAGGCGGCATAAGTCTAGTGTACTCTGTACATAACGTTTGCCCTTTCTTATTAAGAGCTAAGTCGACTTGTTTTGTATCCGTTTTCACTAGAGCCACAGAGTTATAGGACTTATAGGTAAGTAGGAATTGACATGAATTTGTGTCCTCAGTTATGAGCTGAGCTGGAAAATTCACATACGTACTACATATTTATTGGAACATTCAGACTATATAATTATTATAATAATATGAGGTTTTAAGCTCTTACGTCAGAAAAATGAATCGCTTAACCCTTTGTATGTCGGAGGGTAAAAAAGTACCGAGTTCCAGCCTCTTTAGATTATGATTCCATACAACAAAATTGTAAACAGAATAAACACAAAAAGATGTATAAAAATTGAGCACTGATCAGTCAGTGCTAAGACATACAAGAGGTTAATTTGGTAAAGTTCAACAGCCAGCGCCATCTAAGTAATGTAGGAGGAACTTCCAAGTGCGTAAGCCTCCAAACACGTCCACTCGTAGCACACGTAGCCTTGGAAATCAATACTTTGCTAAGTGACGTTCGGGTTTTGTATTCCTTATTGCAGTGTGGACTCTTATTGCTTGTGCTAGTAAAACTTTAAAAAACTCGGAGAAAAAGATTTTTACTTGGCGTAAAGGAGTAGGGGTTCGACCCTCATAATTTTTTGACCCTCAAAATTACTTTAATGTTTTATTTATATTTCGGGAGTTCAAATTAAATTCTAACCTTAAGATCTCAAATGTATCTAAGATTATCTTTCGATTGTATGTAAGATTTAAATATATGTCTGTTATTATAACAGACCGTGGTGAATGTATGTAAAACTAACTTCAATTTATCCCAACTTCTGTACATTACGTTACCATGGGAAATATAAAAATGTCTGGATAGTTATATATGCTCTACGTTCTTAAATTAAGCAAGGAAAGTATTTTCTTAACCTCGTGAGACCCGGTGTGTTATTAGGACGTAGGTACATAATCAAACCAATTTAGTTTAAACTATATTTTCATAGGCATAAAGTTTATTTTAATTTGTTTCAACAAAATATCAGATGGCATTTTAAGAGCCAAGGTATTTGAACTTTTTTCCTTACTGGTTTCCGAATCCCAAAATCTCCCTATTTTTGGTGTGGTGGGCCTAATGAAGTTATTTAAACCGACTTGTAATTTTTTTGTGTTGTTTTGTGTATTAAATATTGCATGAACACCATTGATTTCCTACAGGGCTTCGTCAAGTCCAGTTTGACATAAAACGGGAATAAAAACGGCAATAGTAAGATTATTCTCTCGGAAATTCACTACAGTAATGAACGGAGACTACGTACGCCATGCCAAGTGGAATTAAGTGCGCCAAGCACATTATATGTTTTATTTAAACACCCCATATATCTTGTCTTTTATTGAATGAATAAATTTGAAGTTTACAACCTGTAACTCAACGGATAAGGTAGACATAAGCTTAGAGTTGAGAAGTGAATATCATGGTAGATCGCCATTAATAATTTATGAGACGAAGGTTAATAAAGGTCTCAGAAGTCTTATTAAATATACGCGGATCTTATAATTGAGTCATTTATTATTAAAGCCTTGTTAAATATAGAAATGGGTGAGCAGGTTTTGAAACTGGTCTTCCTTGATAAAATAATGTAATGTAATTAGCATAGTTTGAAAAATACGTGCGCTCAGGGTAAGGACAAAAAAGTTGTCCACGCTAACTCAATTTTTTTTATGAAACTTTTCCGTTGTGAAACGAAAATTAGCCATACATTTGTAGGGATAAATTTCGTGTCACAACGGAACTTTTTTCACTTTTGTTGTTTGTATGGTTAACCACGCTTAACTATGGTCCTTACCCCAATAGTAATTTAAGGTCCCCTTGTTTCACCGACACTCATTTCATAGAACGTATTTTGTCACTGAACTGGTTTCATCGAAAGCTGTTTTATGCTGAAAACCTGTTGTTTTCAGGTTATCTTAAACATTAAATTTTACGTAGGTTAGGTTAGACTTGTGACTATCACAAAATCTAAACTCCTGTGTCTAGAAAAGCCGCTCAGTGCCGAAATATCAGAATTTTAAAATAACACTTTCTCAATATACTGGAATTTCAAAACTAAACATTAAGGTATTGTTGTTTATACTTACCTAATACTTAGAAGCTGCTATTTTGGGTATCTGGTAAAGAATTTAGTCTGGTATTTAGAAATTATGGTATTTTGAAATGAAAATTCTGTGAAGTGATACGTTCTATGAAATGAGTGGCGGTGACAAAGGGTAAACCGTAATTTAAATAATAATTTCTTATCCTTGGTCTTAATTTTAAACTTATGAACAAAAGCGTATACCCGTGGGTGGGTACGCCATTTTTTACGTCAAACCAGAGTTTAACGGAGCCCCATGTTTAGTTAACAGGGAAGTGACTTAGGGCACTTTTGAACCCCATAATTTATTAGATTTGTCATTTCTAAGGGCTTATTATGGCCGTGTATATCGCGTGGCTAAACGTTGATATAACATCAGTCACTTTCTGACAAGTATAGTGCGAGAGTGACGGATGCCTTATCCACCGCGATAAATGCGACCATTAAACGGGAATTGGTGAAAAGTTCAGCAAATGAGAGTTTTAATAAATCTATGGGATGTGGGAAACATTATGATTAATTTAAAAATGCCATTTATGTGGTAGCTACATAAATATTTGTGTTAGGATACAGCTAACAAAGGACAAGCTCAAATTTATATTTATTGGAATAATGGTACTTTGATAGTATTACAATTGTTCTTTAGTTCTTCTTTTCCTGCGCACTTACTGTTTTTTTTATTAATTTTATTGATTATTTTCCCGACTAGTAGAGAAAGTTATTTAGCCATTAAGAACGTTGTTCATTTAAATAAATGAATTGAGGTATGTTAGTTGATTTAATGATTTTAATAACTGAAATCGGGTGAAAGAGTTTTTTTTAAATCTATAAATGCAGTTTTTTATAAAAAAAACAGTCACATAATTATGATCTTAATACTTATCTGACAGACTGAATTCAATTATCTAACCTGCCACTCGTAATGTTGAGGTGGAATTCTTTATATCATAGAAAATGAACAAATCGTTTACTGAAACAAATTTAATAATTTTACCCTTATAACACTCGGCCACGTGTTTACACAAACTTCAGTCTAAAAACAGTCAATTTTGTAAAGAACTTTTATAATAAATTGCAGAATCCCATTATATGTGGCAAAAAATCTACCAGGAGATGATGTGTGGCCTGCGTCTACGCACATCATTGTTTGGTAATCCTTGGCGGCTGCAAAAAATGTGGGAACTAGAGAAGTGCTGTTAAGATTGGGATAGGGCAGGGAGAGAAAGTATCGATATAATAATTGGTTGTTGTGTGTTAAAGCGGGAATGACGATTAGTTTTTATTAAATTTAAAATGGGTTCATTAGTTTGAGACCTAAACTAGTAACAAAAAATAGATTTAAATTTTTATGACACTAAATAAATGTAAACCTGTCACGTCATAAATTTTCCTGAGAATCGTGTTTGTTTTGGTAGCAAAAGACGTCACGTTGTGTTTTTGCATTAGTCACGAGTTTTTTATAATTTGTGAATCGCCAGTGTACCCACTAACTCAAACACAAACTAACTAAAACACATTTGTTTGAAAATAGTAGGTAATTAAAGAAAGTAAAAAACATGTGCCTCGAGAAGATGAAACATCGTTCTTCGTTTTCTGTAACCCCTAAAAAGAAACTGACGTAATCGTTACTCGTATGTTACCTATTTTATGTACGGCGAGTTTTTGCAGCGACGCGTTTTACAAATAGACGTTTATATTGATTCAAACACACGATTGTATAGATGCAGTCGTTTTGTGTATCAATAAAAACACCAACGAAAACATGCTGTCAAATATACTTTTTATGAATCGCGACAAAGTGGCGCAGGCCTGGCAAATTAAAATATCCTTAGTACATTGATACTGTATCAAGTTTGCATCACGACTCGCTACAGTTGCCGGGTTTATACGTTGCGACTGCATCGCAAATGTATCGCAAATGTACCGTTGCTTTAAGTCGCGCGACTGAGTAAAGGTAGAACGTAGAATCATTACAGACCTTATCGCGACTGAATCGCTGCAGAAGTGCTGCAAAAAGTGGCGGTGTTTGTCTTTCAGTCAACGTCTTGACTAAGTAGATGATTAGTTTTGTGCCTTGTTATTCGCTAGTTTAACAATTTTGTATGGTATGTAATGTATGTTGTATGTAAACACTTTATTGAACATAACCCTTAAAGGTACTTTTAGGATATAGTACTTCAAACGTGACGTTATTGATGAGTTATAAAAGTGATCACGTGTGCTTATATCATGATGGTGGACTTGTGTATGTACCGACAGTATAATTCGAATTTATATTACTAACATGTGTAACCTTCGCTAAATAATTGCGTTGTTTGCTACTTGTACCCATGCAAACCTTTGCCCCGATACCCCATTAGCGAATAAACAGTAAAATCTGTTTAGAGCTCGTCATAAAGATCCTTTCATAATACATTTTGCAGTCGCCGCAATAGGTTCTCGTTATTAAAATATGTAATTAAGCAAAGCATTTCAAGTCTACGGTTATAGCGTTCACATACATACATAAAGACTGAGCCAGAGTGGGGTAGCCAGAGCTACAGAATTACCAACAACTCTGAAAAACTTGTTGATAATTCTGTAACCACATTTTGCACAATCAGGCTAAAATGTTTACCAGTATATTAGTGACAGGTTGCAAGCCCATCGCCTAACAGTACTTCAAGCCCTTGTTCCCTAATTCGCCCCTTATGACATTCACGAAAAGACATGAAGCGGCACTATTCTAACCCGGCGATACGGAATATGTCATTAATTCACAGTGGTAATATAAAGCCACCTTTTTTCCTGAAAAGTATACGCAAATTTTTATGCGTCCTATCTACATAGATGTATATTTTTTATAAAAGTGTTTTATATTTTTTGTTTAAGAAAGGAAAGAAAACCCAACAATAATTCAATTCGCATTCAAATTAACAACAAATTACATTCGTCCGGAGCGATTGTACTGTATACTATCTCAATTTGGCCTATCGATAAAGCAGGCGCCCCATCACTATCTACCACCCCGTACGCAACGCACGTCAATTCGACAGAATAATGAGTCCACCTCCGCTCGCCATTCAGGCCCACATTGACAAAAGCATGGCAAATAGCTTGCCCCATTATTACGCTCTGGAGCCGGCTCTATTAATATGATAGCTAGGAGGCGATTATTTATGTAGCCTGAGGTTGTGGGCTTACGATTTGTGGGACTTTCATTTCGTGAAGTTTTATTGACAACTTTGATCGAGGTTACAGAATAAGGTCTTTTCGGATTCATTCTAGGTAAGGGATGTCACTGTTGATTTCTTTTTAAATTTTAAAAGGTGGTTAGTAGACGATATTGAGCAGAGGCTCTTTTCTACCATGGGCTAAACCTAATTGATTTTGATATGCTGCCGTTTTGTCGACGTTATGTTAGCTCTTATTTATTGTACGATAATAGTATATGTAGAGACAAAGTACAATAAGGCCCTTTGATTATGCTTTCCCGTCAATATAATAGGCATATCAATGAAAATTTACAGAATCCATCGTTATCTGCAATACGAATAATAAGTGAACATTGGTCATTCTTCAGACTGATTTTTGAATGTCTTGGCGCTAAAATAATGTTGAATTTTGCATATTCTCATCTAGAGATATACATTAATCTTCAAATACATATTCAATACCTCTTTTTTATGAAGAAAAAAGTGGCAGACAAGCAAGCGGGTCATTGGATGGTAAGTGACTACCACGCCCCATAAACACCCGCAACACCAGAGGAATCACAAGCGAGCTGCCAGCCTTTGGAAAAAGACAGGCTACGCTTCTGGTAAAAAAACCAATTCAATACTGCATTCTCCTAACTTGTTTTAAAATTATTACAGTGAAAGTCCGGCCGTAATTTTTGTTCATAAATCCTTTGTTTAAAACCTATCAAGGACAATTGGATTTTGATAAAGCCGGATTGGAGGCCCCGTTCGGTTGTATCCGAAACACAATGTCGTGCAAAAGTAGGCGTGTTTTATTTATGGCCTGTTGTGATCACTGTTCACAAATATAAAGGTAGAAAAAAGTAACAATGGCGCGCAATTCGTGACGGGGGAATGATGAGCGTTTATTCAACGGAAAAATTATGCAACCAATTGTAATTTGGACGCGGGCGCGACAAAAACTGCTTCTGTATTGTGGCCATTTTTGTTTGCTCGATACTTTTGTGGCCTGGTTTGTGTCGTGTCATAATATTTATGCAATGGTTAACATTTTATGGTTTTAGTAAGCTAATAGATGGGAGATAAAGTAAAGCTCGATTTTGTAGCTTAGAGCAAAAGTTAAAGTTTAACTAAAAACTTTAATAATGCTTATATTATACTCGTATCCAAAATTAAACTTGAGTAGCATCTACTCAAACCACGCGATTATTTTTAGCTAACGTAAAGATATTGAAGATATAATCAGCATCAGCTGACAAAAACCTGTCATTGCAAAGGCCAAAGTATCTTAAAATAACATCATACCGCATGTGCAAACATCTGAAGGAAGTCTTTTGAAGGGCGGTAGTTAAAAAAACGGCGGTTAGGGGACCCAAGACTTACTTTACGGTGATTAATCCGCCCGATAAGCCTCAACCACAAAGACATAATGTGTGCCTAGCAGATTCAGATCGAAAGCCGATAACCTCACTTTTGAGGCGGAATGTAAAAAATGAGGTTTTTGTCAAGTTATCAAGAATCTCAGTCCCTGTTTGTAGCGAGCGCGTGTTTTGACTAGCGATTACAGTCTTCAATTGTCCGCTAGATTTTCTGCGGTGATCCTTATCATAGCATCTGGGGTTAGGAGTATTCGGTGAGCAGTTGCAGTTGTGTAAGATTCAGCTGCTATCGCGAAAGATACTAGTGAATGGAGCAAGACAAGATCTTCTAGTCAACCAGTTATGAATGTAGGCCTTTATTTTATTCGTTTGACTAGATTATTAAGTAGGTACTTTGTTTGTTTCAGAGTTTGTTTTTGGGAACACTATGCTTTTACCTACAAACTTTTTTTACGTATTATAAGACACGTACTAGGGCTACACTTGTCACACTTGGTAACGATTTCATAGTAAGGATGGGTTTGATAACAGGCTATAATATTGCGGCTTGTTCGGTCAAGTTGTAATAATTCGAAAAAAGTAGGTACTTAAAAAGATTGTCGTCGTGACAACGCCATGACGTATCTAAACGAGAAGGGTGTTTAACAAGAATCGTTGTTCCGAGAAAGCGTCAAGATTATTAAACGTTGTTACACCCTTGAATAAAACATAGATATTCCAGATAGATTAATTGCTCACAAGGACCTCGCGTCGTGTGTGGTGCCTTTTGATGCATCACTGATCAAAATCACGATAATGAACCTCAAAAGTTAAGCGTTATAAAATTCCAAGAGGGTGATGTCACGAAGTCATTACGTACCATTGTCCTTAAAGACAAGCTTGATGATCTAAATGCGTTTGATTTAAGGATTACGCGTTGACATTACGCGGCCATAGTGTTCCTTAATGATCGCGATGATGGCTCTTTTGTTGTTGCGGTTTGGGGTTTTTATTCTGTGTGTGTTCCAGGTCCCGGCTTTTAAGGAACGCTTAGAAATAGTTAAGAGTTGTAAAGACATGTTGAAGCTAGTTACTAGTTGCAACAAGGGGCTTTTTATGGCCATGTTTAACCGTCACTTTCTAACAAGTACAGTGCGAGAGTGATGGATGATTTATCCACCGCGACAAACGCGACCATAATTCGGGCCCAGTACGCTTAGCACAAGTAGTATTTCCTCGCTTGTCGCTCAGTGCGTCTCTATCGTTACAGACTAGATTGAAAGGGAGATCTGAGCGACAAACAAGTCGCGGACCAATTGCGCTAGCCCTTCTGGAGTTAAGGTCGCGTATATTGTTATATTTGAATGGTGACAGCGCTAGAGTACCAGATCCGTATTACTCCAACTTCACTGTATTTTTTAAGTATCCTCGCGGATAGCCACGAGTTTTTTAGTATTTTCACCTGTAGAAATCAAATTAGGTACCTATTCAAAATGCAAACTGTTTGGTGCTTAAATGTTATCCTTTAGTCCAGTTGCGTTAGGTTAGGTTAGGTTAGGTTAGGTTACAATTACATCGATGTCATGCGCTACAAAATATAACATGATCGTTTAAAACTTAAGATATTTTTTTTCTACTTAGATGAATGCTGTCCAGATTCTGGACAGGAATAACCTAAAACATTCAAATTCAGGGAAAAGAAATGTATTAAACGCAGGAATCTATACTGTAATCGATTAGTTAAATAAGTTTAAATTTTGATTACAACCAGACTTTATAAAAAAAATAGGCAAAGAATAAATGTTTCACAAAATTACGAGTATTATTTTAGCATCACCTTAAATCGCCTAAGCTACACAGTTTATAACAATCGGTCCGAATGCGGAAATAATGTACAAATCTGTCCTCGTAATAATTTTCGCAAACAGTGAACACAATAGCAACATTATCGGTGCAAATAAACGATTCGTCCGCGGGAAGTGACGTCTTCCTTGAGGATGCTCATCGCCGAATGGTTCGGCGTCATTGTCGGTAGGTAAACATAGATTTTAGGGATTCGTGAGAGATACAGAAATATCTCACTGAATTATTTTACATTGACGCAATTGTGCATTGGCAATTAGTGTGACACGACGCGCTAACGTGGATTGAAAACATAATATTAAAGAGACGGTATAGGTAATTAATTCTAAATTCACTTGTAAATAACTATGTGTGAAAATAAAAGGAAATCTTTTTTATAAAGTTGAACTATGATGTTACAAAACGAGACAACTGCGAGTTAAACTAGCGTGAGAAGGGTTCCATCCGTTTTGAGATATTTTCTATGTTACTTTAAATACTGTAGACTTCGTAAAGGTTTACCTGTAATCTATAACGAAATAATTATTCTCTGTATAAAAAAATAAGCTTGGTAGTTCGGAGATTAGGGAGGAGCCCCTTATCTCCGAAAGTACTGAGCTTATATTTTTTTTTAGAACAGACAATTTTCGCCTATTTTCAATCATAACTTCTCACAATATGCACTTTCATTCGATATCACATTACACAATACACACAATATAGTAAGCAAAAACTTTTTTCAATCGCTAATTTACCTCCTACAAGTGGCTCCCATGTTTATAATTCCCATGCTTAATTATCTACCGTTAGGTGCCCGTCTTTGTATCACCGACTTAGATAATGTTTGTGTAGCAAATTTTAACTACATCGGTCTAGTCGTTTTGGAGCAAATTGGCTGTGACAGACGGAGGTACAGACACGCGAGTGATCCTATAAGGGTTCGGTTTTTTTCCTTTTGAAGGAAATCCTAAAGAGGTACGAATATATTATGATTCTATACATATACTCGTATTTATGATGATGACGACCGATAACTTAGGTTTTTGCTTGAGTTTTATACTTATTTTTACAATGTATTTTAAATTGGTATTGATACCAAATTGATCAATGAGCGGTGACACTTAATTCATAATGTTACCCCTAAACTAAAAACTCCCAAAACAAAAGATAAGATTACACGGAACCTTCTTTCCAACCTCCGCATCGAGCTAAAGCAATTCTCGTCTAAAAGGAGGCCGCAGGCCTTCATTGTGCGAATATCCGTGCTGGTGACAGAATATTTACTTACACTGCCCCGGGGCCCATTGTGACAGGAATTACAGACAACCGTCCTATAATACAAGTCCTTTAATCCGCTCGAAACAATTTCGCACGATTGTTACGTTCCGTCTTTGCGAATATTGTTTGTCGTTAGCTCAATCGAGCGTTTTAATTCGAACAACATGTTTTGAGAGTTATTGGCTTAGCTTTAGGAGGTCCGGACAAAATAATGAATGAGTTGTTATTATGAATAATGTTAAATGGACTTAGCTGATCGGGGTTTATGGGAAAGAATGCTAGTCGGTAAAGATTGAATGAGCTAGTATCGAAAATAGCAGTACAATCAATAGTTCTGGCTTAAACATTAAGTGCCGACACTGCAAATCACAAAAATTGTAAGATACAAAATGTCAATTCTCAGACCTACCACCAAATCAGGTTGATCAATGTTGACAGTAAACGAAAGGTTGACGTGTAAATTAAGCAAGGTTATAAATCAACTTCACAGTTACAATTTAATTATGTATCATAACCTCTTTTCATTCGAAGCAGTCTAACCTTATCTTAGATCTTGATTAAAATTGCACTGCTGACTTATCGCTGTTGGCAAAAGTAATTCAAATAATAAACAATTTCGTGCAAGGTTTAACCATTAAAATGTAATTTTGTTGAATTTGATTGGGCCGCAAACAAGCACCAAGTGGGTTTGAAAGCTAAACGGAAACGGCTATAAACTATTTGCTTTATTAGAAATGGTTAGTGAATATATTTTTAATGAGCTAATAATATAAACAAAACTTTGTCCCAGAGTTTAACAACCAAAGGTGGTAAGCGTAACTTGAGTGATACGTGACTTGGAAGCAGTCTCGTTTAACTTTTATATGACCTCACGTGGAATGATGCATTATTATCTTTGGGTCATACACACTCTTAAGTTGTCTCTCCTGTGGTCAATAGTTAAGAGCTTGTGTGCGTATAAGTTATGTTTTTATATGATAGGTCTAAAGCAGTCCTGACGGCGTTTTTGCAGGTATGGGCTTAGCCAGAAAATTAGGCCTTAAAAACGTTAACTTTCGGTGTGTCCACAGGAAAGACGGTAACCTAAATCTGTGTATGACCCCTTTAAAAAAAGGTATCTATCAATTTGCGTATTTTTTTTTTTCAATTTCTATGTCACCTTTAAACTTAGGTACTTAACGTTTGTCTAGACGTTAAACCGGCTAATCAAGTACAAAACTAATTAAAACTATCCAACTGCGTCATGTAAACTTAATTAAGATGACTGATTTTTAACAGTAGTATTAACTAATTCATTCGCTTTTACAAGTTCAAGTTTTTATAAGTACAGACATAAAAATATAACTGTTATAAGCCTTGGATGTATTATCACTAGACTTTAATTAATTTTAAGTGATGCCATGGTTTTATTAGGCTTTTTAGTATTAACAACATCATACAAATATATACCATAGTCCTTATTGCACACCACAGGCAGTGACAATTTGAAGCATACAATAAATTTTATTTAACATGGTAGCCATAAGGCGGTACTAAAAATGCAACATGATTGAGGTTGAGCTTGTAAGTTAAAGAGCATTTCTTAGAAAGTTTGTACCTATTTAAGGACTAAAATTAAGAAACGTTAACTTTTCTGCTGAGTTACGAAAATTAGCTATACTGTTATAAGACAAACGGTGGTATCTCAGACAAAACTCCTTCGGCAAGTGCAAGCATATTTACTTACGGGTAAGGACTGAATCTGCTTCATTTATTGAATTCGAGATATTGCTAATTGGCGTTGAGAGTAGTATGTAAATGTACGACGAATTTTCGTAACTCAGAGGAAATGTTCACATTTCTTAATTTTAGTCCTTAATTATTAGGTACAAACTTTGTAAGAAATACCCTAAAAGATATTATTATAGGTATAGTTTAGCCTCGTAAGGCCCAAAGGCCTTATTAAGGCCTACTTTCAAACTTATTTTGAACTTCATATGAAAAATACCTTTGGAAAATTTCAATTAGCAAAAAATTTGCGAGAATAAACTTAACTAAATGACAACTTTATCAAATATATCAAATTTTCCTACTGATTATTATCCTAAAGATTACATACTACCCTGGATCAAACATTTGCGTTACACACATTCATTGCCACCAACTAGCAGTTGTATGTAAATTGAATACGCCAAGCGAGTCGCTGGTACGGATATATTAAAATATGCTATGGAGACGCCGCCGAATGATCGACGGAGGTCGCAGGGAGGCTGTCAGCCGGTAAGGGACAGGGTACTGGGTCAATTTCGCGACGTGAATTTAGAACAAAGATCTACCTAAAACAGCGCTGGGTAGTGAAAGATAGATCACCAAACCATAATATGTCGCTGCGTCAAATTAAAATTAGGATATTTTTCAAAAATATTTAGATCTAGATACAATATGATTTTTCAACCTTAGAATAAATTTAACGAAGATTTCATAGTGTGACTGCGATTGCGGTCCCTAGATCAATTCCTGGTAAAAGCCAATATTGATGTAATGACCAGTTGCTGAATTCTGAACATTTTCTAGGTCCATGCAGTATCCATTGAACGGTCAATTTGTTTGTGTATAATTTTTTCCTATTATTATCCAAAGGCATATTGAGTTGTGTCTCAAATAACGAGAAAATTTTAAATGCAAACCCTCACTAGAACTGCACCTTTGTGGAATAAACGTAATAAGCATGGAATTTCTAACTGAAGCAGGACTTGTCCCATTTTCCCCGAGTTAAGGTGCACGGAACGCATGAAGAGCATTGAAGTGGCCATTTTGGTGCCCCAGGCACGTCTGACAATTAATTCCGTTCGGCCGGTTCATTAAAGAGTCCAATTATCGCGTACTTGCATTCAGGAAGGTAATTTGTGCGAGCATTTTCGTACTGGATACCACAAAGTTGCATTAATATGTACCAATTGTGATCTTGTTGTGTCACAAAAGCCATACATTAAACTATAATTAAAGCATGATTTAAATTAAAATGCAGTGACCTTATCTTTAATTGTAGGTAACTCATCACTTCATCGAATGTATCGTTTCATCGAATTTTATTTCATCGAACGCTTCTATCTTAAACATTAATTACGTAGGTTAGGTTAGATGTTTAAGATACCCTAAAATCATTATGGTTTCAGTAGAAAATGGCGGTCGATGAAATGAAATTCGATTTAATGACACTCGATGAAAGGTGTTTCGATGAAATGATAGACACCCTTAATAGTATTATTAAATTAAGACAAATAGTGATAGTGATAAGACCTTCACGTTTCTTCTATGATCCAATGATTGAAATACAAACATGAAGATTTCCTATCGAGATAAAGGAGGGCTGTCAAAGACGAAGTCTTGCGAGGTTTTTGACAAATAAGCAACCATGATTAAATAAATAAAAATGTGTACGTATGTATTAATGTATTATAATAAATGTATACATTTCTTTTAACGTTAAATTATGATACCGCCTTTCACCCTCACAGTACTAGGGTTAGATAAGAGTGCTAGAGTTGTACTATTTGTAACGTACGTGGTGTTGGGTGCATCATGATTGGAGCAGTTCAACGAAACTACAAAACCGCTAACTGATAATCAATGTAAAGTGTTAGTATTTATTTAGCATGGAGAAGGTCAACGAGCACGGTCAACCGATAGTATGTGGGTTCTAAGTCCCATAGACATTGAAAATGCCATAACTGCAACAGAAAAACAACAAATCTATTCTACGAGTATACTAGTCTTTTAAAAATACCGATAATACCGACGTGTAAAAGAGCGCTTATTTGGCCAATTTATCGAATCAATATTTTGAATTTCGTATTTGGAACACAAATGCGATTGCTGTTTGGTGGCCCGTTAAAGGGTAAGATGGTAAAAGTGCTCTAAAGGAACCAGATCCACCAAAAAATGTTATGACTAATCCAAACTGCACCTTTGTGGAATAAACGTAATAAGCATGGAATTTCTAACTGAAGCAGGACTTGTCCCATTTTCCCCGAGTTAAGGTGCACGGAACGCATGAAGAGCATTGAAGTGGCCATTTTGGTGCCCCAGGCACGTCTGACAATTAATTCCGTTCGGCCGGTTCATTAAAGAGTCCAATTATCGCGTACTTGCATTCAGGAAGGTAATTTGTGCGAGCATTTTCGTACTGGATACCACAAAGTTGCATTAATATGTACCAATTGTGATCTTGTTGTGTCACAAAAGCCATACATTAAACTATAATTAAAGCATGATTTAAATTAAAATGCAGTGACCTTATCTTTAATTGTAGGTAACTCATCACTTCATCGAATGTATCGTTTCATCGAATTTTATTTCATCGAACGCTTCTATCTTAAACATTAATTACGTAGGTTAGGTTAGATGTTTAAGATACCCTAAAATCATTATGGTTTCAGTAGAAAATGGCGGTCGATGAAATGAAATTCGATTTAATGACACTCGATGAAAGGTGTTTCGATGAAATGATAGACACCCTTAATAGTATTATTAAATTAAGACAAATAGTGATAGTGATAAGACCTTCACGTTTCTTCTATGATCCAATGATTGAAATACAAACATGAAGATTTCCTATCGAGATAAAGGAGGGCTGTCAAAGACGAAGTCTTGCGAGGTTTTTGACAAATAAGCAACCATGATTAAATAAATAAAAATGTGTACGTATGTATTAATGTATTATAATAAATGTATACATTTCTTTTAACGTTAAATTATGATACCGCCTTTCACCCTCACAGTACTAGGGTTAGATAAGAGTGCTAGAGTTGTACTATTTGTAACGTACGTGGTGTTGGGTGCATCATGATTGGAGCAGTTCAACGAAACTACAAAACCGCTAACTGATAATCAATGTAAAGTGTTAGTATTTATTTAGCATGGAGAAGGTCAACGAGCACGGTCAACCGATAGTATGTGGGTTCTAAGTCCCATAGACATTGAAAATGCCATAACTGCAACAGAAAAACAACAAATCTATTCTACGAGTATACTAGTCTTTTAAAAATACCGATAATACCGACGTGTAAAAGAGCGCTTATTTGGCCAATTTATCGAATCAATATTTTGAATTTCGTATTTGGAACACAAATGCGATTGCTGTTTGGTGGCCCGTTAAAGGGTAAGATGGTAAAAGTGCTCTAAAGGAACCAGATCCACCAAAAAATGTTATGACTAATCCAAACGAAGATTAGTGAGAGAGTAGATGGCCAATATCTCCCCCATCCTTATTCCTTCAATCCTATTTTCGTTGAGATTGGCAACGTTCAAGTGATATTTCTGGTAATGGAAGTATACTGGTAGTTTCTTATTATCAGATAGTTTGTACGAACGTAAAATGCATGCATATTCGTAAATACTCTGAAACTGTGAATTCTGTGATCCTATTTAGGCATTATGATTTTAGCAGTGTAAACTAATTGGAAATCGTGGAAATGATGCAATGTTTAATTAAAACAAAGCTCATTAAAATTATTATTTGATTTCGTGATTACAGTTTAGATGTTTTTCCGATAATTATCAAATTAAGTTTAGATAGGTCGTTTTTAGAATTAGTGCTTAATTTTTACGATTGACACGTTGTTAAACATTGGACAGGGCCGCTATTCCACGCGATATTATTTTATTAACATATTATAGTATTGTTTCTATCTTGGTCGTCATTACTGTCAAGTAAATAATAGATATCATTACGTTGACGATATGATAACACGTCAAAAGCAATATTAATTTACCGCGTAGACTAGAGGCTCTGATATACTTTTGCATCAACATACACGCAATGGCGTCCACTTGTGGGTCTAATTCGACAAATAAAAGGTCGAAGCATGAGATGGAATGTTACTATGTTATGTAGAATAATTAAGAACTCTGTCGGCCTGTAATATTTAATTTCTTGTATTTTGTAATCCTCTTAAGCTGTCATTTGAAATTTTATATTAGTCCACGTGTCATAAAAAAAAAAGTCTATCAAAAAGCCCGAATCAGCTTAAAATAATCTTATAGAGCGTTTGTTACCTGTACTTTCCCATCGCGGAGATGATCCGTCTATGTACCGGGCTATTGTTGGGATCCATTTTGAAAGGAGCGACCCAAATATTGTCACAATGGACCCGAGAGTCTGAGGGACAAAGAGCTGCGTATAATTAATGACTGAGACCACGAAATGTCGTCTTCCGACGATGAAGTGACGGCACAGAGACGCGTGGAGTACGTTGTTAATAAATTAAGGAGTTCCAGGCGACCTAGTTGAGGAATGAATCAAAATTAAATCAGCTATTACGTTTCAAATTGCATGATTTAGTCTGGTTTATTGATTTTACCTTAACATGCCTTAGAAATATTAAACATGAGTTTAATAATTCCAATCCTTTTTTTAGAATTTTATAGTTTTAAAGTGACGTTTATTTTCCTTTACCGAAATTTACAAGATTTAGACAGTTCTTCGATGAAGACCAACGATACCTCGTACTTTAAAATTCGTTTAGTCCACCAAGAAACCAACATACAATACTCGTACATACGTACAAAAAAGTATTCGTAAGCAATGGATAAAAACACGGAGCGGGACTCTATGGGTTTCCTGTCCCAGAGCATGACACACCGTCGCTTATATCGTTAGATTAAGATAAAACTAAAACAATATCCTTTTCATTTGGTGCATACTCTTTTATTTCAAGTCACGTTGGATAGGACAGAAAATGTCTTCATATCTATGAAGAAAAAAGTGTGGGACGCTTCTAAGTGAAACCCTTTGTAATGTCTTAGTGTAGCGCTATTAAGAATTGAATAAGACTCTTGAGTGAGATATTGCTCGAGCCGTTGAGCCTAATTAGCTAGGAATTCACGTTTAGTACTCGTTCTATTTTATTCGGAGTAGTATTTTTATGTCCCCATAAAAGCTCGGTAAATCAACATACTAGCAGTGTCGGTGATAGCGCAATACCATCTAATAAATTGAAGAAGGTGCAAAAATAAGTGTATAGTGACCCGATATTGCACTTTATTTGCTTTGTCCGTCATGCCGTTATGCATAATTATACTATCACCAATGATAGATTCTTTAAATATTTCTATATAGTACAACCCAACCCTGGCAAGTTGAAAGCACGCCTGTTCATACACAAGAAGAGAATTAACTTAATAATATAATATAACCTATCAGTGGATCACAGCAAATATCCTTCTTCCTCAGGGGATGAGAAAGTGATGTTATTCCCCAACAGAAACGATAAGTCTCTATAACCATCTGAATATTCTATAACCTATTTTGGTTGATGTTAACAAAGCAACAAATAAGCTTATGCTTTTCAGGAGAGCACTGTTACGATTACGTTCTTGTAGTTCGGCATTGCAGCCATAGCCATATCTACATTATGTTTCGGAGACCTGCTCTTGAAAACACACTAACAGGAACTATAACAGAAAAAAAGTAGTTGAGTTCCTTCTTCAAAAATATTAAAGCTCTAATTATTCCTACAAAGCGAATATAAAATCAAATTAATATGCTACAAGCGCAAAAAAGGCTCAGCACGAAAACCGCCGACGGCGGAAACTTCCCCGTACTTATTTAAAATTGCAGCGAAGCCTTTTGATTCCCTATTTACGGACTCTCGCTGTGGCTTCTTAATAAAGCAAAGGTGTTTAATTGGCTGACAAACTGTTCGCAAAGTAATTACGACTTGGCTGGCAACGGCTCAAACAACGCGTCAATCCGCGGGTAGGGGCGGGCCATGTCGATGTTTAAACACACATTTTTACAAGTAAAAACAGAAAAAATACTGCTGATCCAATCAGGATCAACATCACCGTCTTATCACTACCCCTATCTGTAGTAAACGCTGTGGAGGGTAAGAAATCGTCTAAACAACGCCTATCTATGTATCTATAAGGCAATTCTTATTAATCCATTATGATTGGTTACACATTTGCAATTATTTGATGTCTTCTTACCATCTGGTGACCTACTTGCTGCCGGAAGAAGGACCTGTTTTTCCCTATCACCATAATTCTGTTGCCCTAGTAAAAAGGGAAACAAGCCGACTTAGCTCATAATAGAAAAAAAAACCGGCCAAGTGCGAGCCGGACTCACGCACGAAGGGTTCCGTACCAGTATCTGTACAACCACGGTGTCTGTATTAAGATCACAGCAGATCTGAAGCAAAAAACGGCAGAAAATCACGTTGTACGGGAGCCCCTCTTAAATATTAATTTAATTATTTATTCTTAAAGTGAATATTACAACTAAATATTCTGTGAATATGCCGTTATTAATATCGAGCAAAAGACAATAACACGTTTGTTGTATGGGAGCCCCTCTTAAATAACAATAATAAAGAGACAATATTTGTTTATCGATAACCTCTGTATTGCACCTTACCAAGCAAGAGCTCGCAAAGAACGGCTTCATACGACGCGGGCATGCGGTTAGGACATCCAGGGCCAAGTACACATAACCGGGTCATTTATACATTGAACATAGAGTACCTGGCCTAGAACGTGTTAGCTGCTATTACGCGATGTTTGAAGCAATTGCTTGAGGTGTCGTCGTGATAAGCCCTGCTTCGATTAGTTCAGAAATTAGGCGCGGAACAGTTTAGGTTTTAGGAGTTTCAGATATATCTTAAATGAGTAGGTACATAACAGGTTAAAAATGTATTAATTCTAGCGTAAGTAAGAAATATCATGCGTAAAACTAACCTAGAAAATTACACCAAATAATTAGTAAATATTTTGTAACTACCTAAATCCGGCAGATAAAATCCTAGAAACTTCCAACCTCCGGTATTGCACAGTGTACACAGGCTCATAATATCAAAGGAATGTGTTTTTATATCCTAATTGTGTAAATACTATTAGTGTATCTTTTCAATAAATAAATAAACCTGTCTTTAATAATTTAGTGAAAAAATAAGACAGCCTTGTTGATCATTTAAAATTACAGTTTGCTTGGTAGTTTAAACTTAGGTTTTTTAAACTGCAAAAATCATACTGGCAGCAAGAATACTGAAAATATGTTAAAAATAGATGGATATAACATAAGTAACATATTTAAAAGTACGATGCATAACTTTGCCTATTACATTTTTATTTAAGGTTAAAACAGTACACCGTTCTAATTCTACCACACCCTCTCTAATTTAAACTATTCCAGCACAGTGGTCAATACCTCCATTTAATTCTGTTTACGACGTCTTTAACCTGCAGAGACACAACGGGGTTGACATTAAAAGCCGCATTGGAGCGTGATATGCGAATAACTGCGGTTGTCAATGAAATAGACCCCGTACCGTCGAAATCGAAATGCAAAACTTCATTAGCGACATCCTGCTCAATCTCGAGTTTTGAACCAATTGCGTGAAAGAGACTGTTTGCTTAGGATTTCGAGAGTATGTCTGTTTAGTATAGCATCGGTTAGAATTAACAGTTTAATTAAAGTTACACGCTTAGCGACTGGGTTAAGGCTATGTCGCGTTATAATTGAGATGTTTTCGGGGTACAGATGGGGGTCAGGGAATGCACGTACTCGGGTAACCTGAGGTCAGACGTGGGAGTCGAGAACTGGAGAGGGGAAAACTTTGACTTCCTTGAGGCTTTTAGTTTTTAAGTTTTGCAACTTAAGTGTTTAAGCCTATAATAAAGGGCCTTGAAATTAGGTTTCTACTAACTCATGAAACAAAGCGCGGAGAGAAGAGAAGAGAGGAGCTAGAGGTTGAGTAGTACATACACATGTATACACTTGAAATTGTGCGGTAACCAACACTCAATGTACCGGAGCTGAGATTCTACACGGTAAAACCTGATTGTTTCCATATTTTTAATGTTTAGACAGCTCTTATGTACTTGTCAGTAATGACGGTTGTGTTTAAAGATAATATCACAACACGTCAAAGGGATGGTTTAACCGAGTTGGATACTGGCCCTTTTTATTTTTAACCGACTTCATAAAAGAAGGAGGTGCTTAATTCACCGGTTTTTTTTCGAGGATTGGTTGGCTACCAAAATAAAATACCCAATACACATATTACACAATAGCTAAAATACGGTCAAAGTATGCTTCGTCTTTATCTGCCATTATGACATTTGCATCTTACAGAAAGTGACATAGCATAAAACGGGTTTACAATGCATTTATGAATAAGGGGTAAAAACACCTTAATTTTCCTGCCGCATTTAATTGTAAAAACGGCGCTTTTTGTGGCAAAAGTCACTCCAATATTCAATTTAAGGTAAGAATTCATGTTTATTCCAAATAATTAAGTTATAGCAAAATACTTGGATGCACAGAAGAAACTACCCTTTAAATTTAGCCGCAAATAACCCCGCGGGTTCCGCATGTGTTGACAAAATTAAACTCGAAACCACACCCCAATTAATTACTTTGATGCCTCTGACACATAATAAGGGGACTATATGGCTCACCTTAAAACTTTACGGGCTCTAAAATATTTAATAGAGATTCTAGACACCGAATGTAATGTACACTTTATTTTCGTTTTCAAAATTAAACGGTTTTTAGTACCGGTGTAAAACTGCAAATTAGTTAACCTCGCAAATACACATTGTAAGTGATCTAGTACATTTAAGTACTTGTTTTTCAGGCAAACCTTTGACCGTACTTCTGAAATTAGCTCGTAATGCAAACATTGTTTTAAATTTCTAAAAGCGTTTTAGTTTTTTTTTAACGAAATACAACCTTAGTATACAATTGATATTAAGAAAGGAAAGAAACAATAAAAACCTTGTACACAGATTTAACAAACTGATAAAAAACAAGCTAACAAACAGAGAACTAGCGAACCAAATACAAAACATGAGGCTGACCAAATGCCCGATGCCCAGAAAGCTAGATTTGATCCAAACTTCATAAATTGTAACCACATCTCCTTATTCCTATCCTACATTTCTAACCTCCAAAAACGTTTCATCATTTCAAATCCTTCCAACAAATCGTGTGAAAAATCCCATCGTAAATAAAATGTAAACGGTACCATAATGCCAAAGAACGTCAGTATGTGGCGCTAACAAGCCAATATGGCAAGATTAGTGGTCAGCCGCGGTCGTATCGCAGGAAGGACGGTGACGCAGTATATCATAAGACTTGAATTACTGTTATGATCCCGCACCCGTGGCTATAAAGGTGCCGGTATTTGTTTCTTTTACCCTTCTTGGCAATGGTGGAGTGAGTACAAATGTTGGCAAATGTTTGCTGTAACGGAATGAAATGCAGCTTGTTTGTTTTGCTGTTGAAATTAATTTGTGTGGTTTTGAAATGTTTTTAGTTTCTGGTTTTATTGCGTAATATATTTCTGTCGCGTCTTATATTCCGTAAACTTTGTTTTGTACTTATGTCTACTCGTTGCCACTTTTTGCTTTCTTATTTTCCTCAATCACCCAAAGGTTAGCTGGACTCTTCCAGTTCACATTTGTACGTTCTCTTCGTACGTTATTTAAAGGGATAAGTTCGCCTTTGCACGTTCCTATTCTGTGAATATTGTATTTGAATTTCTGTTTTTAGTACAATAAAGTATTTATATACATTATTCAGCTATGGCTTTATGTTTATTTGTGTTCGGGCTCCAAGTTGTTTACAATTGTTTTATCTCACGAAAGCGGGTTGGACATACATATGTACTTGTAGCTGTAACACGTATAGACACGCACACTACGGCGACAGCTACGCACTCAGAGACTACGTGCACGTGCATCTACACACACACAATTATGGCTAACCCGCTTTCGTGAGATAAAACAACAAACTAACATGTGCCCATTTGTAACGGATTTGAGTAAGTGTTGTAATTTTACAACATTTTGTGTTTTTTAGGTAATTGTTCATGAATAAAAGTGACTTAAATCCTTATTTTTATTTTTATTTAATATCTCGGCTCCATTACTAACTTAGCAACAATAGAAAATGACGTGAATTATTTGATTTTTAAACAATTTTAAAAACTAGTAACAACAATACATTAAAAAGTGAATATTATAGTATGTGCATTAGTACTTTGCCTATTTAAGGGTAAAATTGTTTTTTTTTAATATATTTATTTAGAGGTTCTCTTAACGAGTGTAAGTAAATCATCAATTATGTTTACGAGTATACAAAATAACCAATGCCCCATTTATTTATTTAAACTTTATTGCACAATACACAAAGTAGGTACAAATGGCGGATTTAATGCCTTAAGGCATTCTCTACCAGTCAACCAATGGGCCAAACAGAAACAAAAGAAGGTTGGTGCTGAGAAGGATACAACCAAAAAAAAATTTTAGTAACAATTACACTAATAATAAATACGAAAGCAATTACTCTTAATGACACAAGGTAATATATATATATATACAAATTTAATATACTCTCATCATAATGTTTCCAATAAATTCATTAAATATCCACTGTTTGCAAACAACGGCAAGCTTTGACCTACTTAGCGCTCCAACTGAAGTGACAAGTCCATTTCGCTCCACTGGCTCCACAATATTCACAATATTCCTGAAGAAAAAACTATTGACAAACTATCGATTAAGCAAATAATTGCACGGAAGTATGAAGAAGCTGGAAATTCCAATAATCGTGAGACAGGCGTCAACAATGAAAGCAAACTTCCGAAAGAGTTGGAAAGTAATATCGTCCCACGAGTATCGGGTCAATAAACAAAGGGGCGCGTTTGATACACTTGTAAACTAATAACACCGCCCTCCAGACGTTGCCAACTCTGTATTAGTAAACAATGAGCTAGGTACATCTCTGGATGTAGAAACTACATCAGGGATGGTCTGATTGGTTTTTGATCCCTGTTATTTGATATATCCAGCTGGAACTTGATTGGTTTCACTGTTCATAAACGTGGCAACGTGGGGTTCTTTTTATTTTACTTAATAGATTCTTGATATTCGAATTATATAGTGTGTATACATCCTTATAGTAATCACGTCACGACCCACCTGATATTAAAGTCTTCACGTCTTTATTTTATGAATCAAACGCAACTGATCTAATTTTAAATAATTCTTTAATAAACTTAAAGTAAATCAATATCACAACGATTAATTCATACATATCCGAAAAACTACGTATATCCCCATGAACCTTCACATAATTTATAAAATTACCAAGGAACATTGGGGGGGCCTATAATGATATCAAAATAATAGACAAAGCGTGCAGATGCCACTCCAAAGCAGGAGGTACAAAATATAATCCAATCCGTCTAATATATTGTATTAGTTATACGGAGTTCCAAACTAATAAAGGGTTAGTTAAGGCGCCCACCCACAACACAGTTGCCATTATTAAGATAATTGTAAATCAATGAAGCGACAAATAATCGGCTCAAATATTGTGAAACTTACTATATCAGGAGTACTTGCGGCGAATCTTCAATTAATGACGGACTTAGAATTCGGAAACTTTCAATGAACCAATAAATTATCTCCGCTAAGTTTGTGGCAGAAACAGTGAACACAAATTAACTTTGAAGATGACAACGACAGCAACTTGCAGGAGAAAACAAAGGGTAATTAAAATTAAACAGTTAGCTATCAAAAATTGAGAGCGAGGCGATGAATAGATTAAGGAAGATGTCAGTTTTTCACCCGAGTTTTGGTTCCAAACAAACAATGGCTGCGACATCGTCCTGGGAGACGCGGCTGAATGAACTAATTATTTAGAATCCGTCACGCGTCCAAAACTTTGTCCCAAAAAACTGTTACGTGAAATCTTATTTCCTAACTTTGCTTTGTCCCGATAAAAAACAAACAACGCCCTCTTGTAAACTATAGGCAAGCGAGACAAGTTCATTGGTCCGTGAGAGTGAGCTTCTAAAATTAAATTTGGCGTCGGAATTGTCACTGGCCTGTGATAACGTATGAAAAAGGAATATTAAAAAAGTAAGGTAGTGGTGTTCCCGGCGTCGGTCGATGCGTTCGCGTGACCACCTCGCGTGTCTCATGCCAGCCTCAAATTAAAACCCAGCCGATAAGACCCTGCACCTCACGACTGTCGCTCGACGCGTCTCTTTTAATTACGCACCCTACACCTTGTCGCTGTTCGAAATTATCTACCCCTTTTAAAAATTAAATTTCATTTAAAGAGCTGCGGTCGTTAAGCTGGGAAACGTTGCGTTTAAAATTTAATAAGGAGTATTTTATTTTCAACACGAGGCGAATATTTTGTTTGTACAAACTGGGAAATAGATGTTGATAAAGCAAAAAAATTACATTTAGGTACGCAAATTCTAATTCAGTGCAGCAATTTCAAAAGCCGTAAAATATCATCATGCTATCAGGATACAGGACATAAATTCACACTTACGGGCAATAAATTCGGGCGAACTTCAATCCCGCGCGATCCTAAAACTAGCGGGCCCGAATGCCAAGATTTTTAACAGTCCAATTTAAATTCACGAAAACATTAAACAGTGAGAGCGACATCCGACGGAATAAAATTAATGGTATCGCTTAGCATTCGCTGGGAGATCGCGTGCGAGCGATGCGCCGACACACTGGGAGCTGGCTGTGTCAATTTTAATTGGGGCAAGTCCTTTTGCTCTTATTTCGATATGCGCCACCCGATTGCCTTTTGTTATTTGTATGAGGTCACGAACTCTACAAATATTCCATTCGATGCGAAACGTCCAATTTTTAGATGTTCAGTTGTTTCATGCCACACGATTGTCATTCGATTTTTGGAATATTTGACCATTATGGCTATTGTTTGAACGTTCTCGTTTTATAGTCGAATCTGTGCATACGGGCTGGTAGACTCGTTTTTCTTTTTACGTGAACGAGGTGGGAAGTCTTATTGATTTGTATTATTTTCTGGCTTAATCAAACTCCAAATTCGACCTTGTTGTGACATTAAGGTACAAAAGGTATTAGTTTGTAAGTTTTATAGTATTTTACCTGTTGGCAAACCTTAATAAATAAATAAATAAATAAATAAAAGGTGTCTCAAATTGCATTTATAATGTTTATCTTTTAAACGTTGCTGCTAACTATGGATAGTTCAGTCGAACTAAGGTTAGCGCCTATGAAAACTTTTGCACTAACTTTTCTTGTTTATTATCAAACAATCGACCCGCGCTCGCTTCGCTCCGGGTTAAAGTATTATACATTAAACCTTCCTCTTGAATCACTCTACCAATTAAAAAAAGGTATCAAAATCTGTTGCGTAGTTTTAAAGATCTAAGCATACATAGGGACACACAGCGAGAAACGACTTTTTTATATATTATGTAGTGATAAACGTCATTGTTATTGCAATCTGGGGGTTTCAACTTGAAAATTGGTTGTTGATGGGCTATTAAACGAACTTTCGATACAAGCGTTTAAGTTATTCACTAGTAAATTTGTTAGTTTTGTATTAAAATTAATGTTTAAAATCTAAAAAATCTTCCTATGAATTGTGTTTTTTTGGTATTGAAATATTAAATATAGGCATATTGTCATTACCTATAAGTATAAATTTGGCCTTCCGTCTACAGAAAAATACTTGTGAAAGAATAAGAAACAAACCTGATCTTGTAACTTGACATTTACTATTTCTATACATTTATCTTGTTATAAGGTTTGTTATGTTTTGTTCCACAGGGGTGATTCTCTCAACACAGCGCTGCGTCGATCTTATAGGTGAAGTTTTGTCCGGCAAGTTTAAGAAGTCCCGTCGGAGCGTACAAAACACATTTTAGCGCGTGCCTTCTCAATTAGGCAGCAGGCAGTGAGTCGAGTTCAGAGTCGTATAAAGCTGCCTAAGATCGACGCAGCGCTGTGTTGAGAGAATCACCACCCAGATCAGATCTTCCGCAGTCTACCTACGCTGTGTTCCGCTACCTTCGTGGAAGGTCCTTCCGAACAATTCCAGTTGACATGCACTACGTTTTAAGCCGTAGGCCTATGTCTAGCAGTAGACGGCGTTCTGATGATAATGATGAGTATTTGTTATTAATTTACTTAATAATTAATAATGAACTTAGGCGGCATTGCTGTAACAGCATCAATGGTACTTTTTGAGTTTTGAGTCTACCAGCACTTTTCCATAAGGGGCCACTGTAGAGAAAAAGCGCCGAAATATTTTCATTTTTGTCTTTAAAGCTATACTAAAGTTAGTTATTCATTTAGTGATAGAAGGACCTTGTGCAGGGTCCAACCGGATCGCTACCACCATCTTACCCTTTAACCTGCCGCCAAACAGCAGTGTTTTCATTGTTGTTTGACGACACGCTAACCTAGTTGGGAGTGATCCTGCCTTCGAAGCTAGGGGTCTTGGGTTCAAATCCCGGTAAGGGCAGATATTTGTGTGATGAGCGCGAGTATTTGTTCCTGAGACTTGGATGTTTTCTATGTATTTAGGTATATATTTCTCTATATAAGTAAGTTTATCGTTGTCTAGTACCCATAGAACAAGCCTAGAGCTTCGTTTGGGACTAGGTCAATTTGTGTGACATTATCCTGTGATATTTTTTTTTTATTTTTTTTATTTGTGTTCTGGTTCGCGGATAAGACAACCGATGACACGACTAGCATAGAGGTAGTCCATCAAAGGACTCAGGGTTGACAACGCAGAAATTATTAATGAATAATTTCCTCAAAATTAATCCCAAGGTTTTTATTAGAACACAAAAACAGGATTATTTTGTTGGAAACTTTACATAAACTTTAAGAAGTAGTTTGTAAAACTTCGGCCCAAGTTTTTATTCATCAAGTACCTACTTACTAAAACAGACTTTGTTTTATGAACAATTAAGTTATAAAGTACAGCGCTATGGCTAACTTTTAGTAATGTTTGTAATTACTAATGATTTAAGTATTTATTTCAGATAGCGCAAGTGACATTGGGATCTATCCAATCCAGCACGAAACAGTAAATCATTAAAAATAAATCTAGCGAAAGCGAACTCGAAAATGCTCTTTCCATTGAATTTTGAAACGACAAAGTTAGTAATAACTACATTGTCGAAATTACAAACTGTATCCATTTGTTTAGAAGTTTGTTCTTAAATCGATGCAGTTAATTTGTGGTGACTATGGTTAAGTTGACGTATTTTTTTTGGCCTAAAGATGTTTTTTTTTTTGACGTCAGTGCATGAGGACGTTGATGAATGCAGAGGAAGCGAAAGTTGTATGTTTAGACCAGAGCACCAGGGTGTTCCATAGGCTCTGCCGTTGGGAGACAGGCGTGAAGGTATGTATGTACGTATAATTATTTTTTGCCATAAAAGGCCTACAAGCTGACGAACCTCAGTCACCGTTGCCAATAAACGTAAGCAAAACCAAGAGCATAGCCAAACTGCTTCCTTTGAATGAAAACTCTAAAATATCAAAAAATTAGTCAGTTCATTATGGAGCTGTTCAAAACTGACAAAGAAGTGGTCATAAGTTAAACAAATGTGAAACTGATTTCGTGGAATTTGTCAATTACATACTCGTATGTGCAAATACGATGATCCGTTACTTAGTAGCAAACTATCTAATTAATCAAACATACTTTTGCTTTTAGGGCATGTTTGCGTATAAATTAGAAAATGTTTGATGAATCCAGTGTATATATTATTTGTGTTTATTTCCATTTACGATGCGATTCCATTGTCGGTTCCATGTTTCTAATAGTTCTACGATTAAATACCTTTTCCTTACCGTTCCATCTTACAAGACTTACCTATTGCTAAATCTTTCAAGGTACCATTGTCCAATCGTGGAATGGGCTTCTACCGTGCTTGAAGCAATTTAGACCTGTCAGCTCATTGAAGGAAAGGTTAAAGAAGTATTGGCTATATCAACAGGATGAGTCTAAGAGTTGATTTTTTGCTCTGTTGTAAGTTATACGTTATCTATATTGATGCAAATATGTCTTGTAATTGTGTATGTGCAATAACTAGTTACCATAAGTACTTTGTTAGGTAAGGTCACTTACAGTAATAATATCTTTAGCAATACAGAGCTGAATATATCTGGATGTTATTATAACTTACATATCTAAGAGAAAAAAAAATGTTTCGCCTAAACTTGAAACCTAAATAACTTAATATTAACTATGTCAAGAAAAAATGAAGACATTGTATCTTGTTTAGAGAAGACGGTTTAGGAGGTTTTATTTTTTATTTCTTTATTGTTTTGACACGTTTTCCTGCTAAGCTACGGGTAACGTCTTTATTTTTTACTCATTGTTTAATAATAATGCTAGATAAAGTATAATCATTGTCATAAGGGTTATACACAGATTTAGGTAGCGTCTTTCCTGTGGACAGGCTGGAAGTTAACATGTTTAAGGCCTAATTTTCTGGCTAAGCCCATTACCGCATAAACGGCGTCAGGAGTGCTTTAGACCTATCATATAAATACATAACTTATATGTACATAAGCTTTGAACTATGGACCACAGGAAAGACAATAGAGTGTGTATGACCCATAAGTAATATTTGAAAAAGACTGATTTCAGATTTGTGCGGCGTTTCTCATCATCATCACCCGTCTTGGGATGCGCTGGTGGATTTTCCAAATGTAAAAGTGCCCGTGCGGCCTATTTACTGAATCTTTTATCCATTTATATTATGTGTAAAGGTACGTCTAGATATTATTGAATGGATTTCTGGCTGAAATATAATTTCTGATATCTGTGCAGCAACATTATCAACCAAATATTAGTTTACTAATTATTACTCAGCGAAATTAGGTTGTCCCGTCATTTTATACTTTAGTGAACGTATATTTAATTTCATCATAGGTTTCATGGACAAAGCAACTTGACCAAAGCTGTAGGTTGCTATACTTAGCTTGTATTAATTTCTAGATTTATATTGTTATATATTTTTATAAATATTTAAAAATACTTAATTAAAGATAAATAAATACACGTAGTTCTGCTTAACGTGTTTGCGAGCGTACGTGTCAACTTTAGTTGACCGGTTAATACTTCTTCGACGGATTAAAAACCGAGTTCTATAGGAGAATATACCCGGTTTCCTGATGATATTGGACTTTACCAAAAATCTTCCGGTTTTTTAATTCATTAATGTAAAATACATTTACAGACGTTTAAAATTAAATGGCATTTTTAAAGGAAGAAAGAACTTAAGTACGAGTACAAAGAAAACGTCCAAGACTCAGGAATAAATACGCTCATAACAGTCATAACACAAATAGTAGCCCTCACCGGGAATAAACCAAGCTACATAGGCATGTTCACTAACTTAGTTAATCGAGTCGTCAAAAAGTGATTTAATAAATTCAGAATATCCCAGCCTTGGCGTATTAACGCCATCAGCAAAAATCAGAATGTTCTCAGCGAACTTTTTTAATTTTGACTAATGAGCCTATTTCATGGCTTACGGACCATTCAACGCTCGATTACTGCTGGCGAATTGGCCATTCATTCTTGGGTTAGTGGAAAGGAGTCTGGTTCTTCCTAGAAAGGAGAATGGCACAGAAATTCCGACAGAATATACCGATTACGTTAAGTTCTTATAACATTGAATTTCAGGATTTTATAGAATAGAATGGATAATGGTATTTTATTATTATCACATTGACATTGTGTAATGTAAAGTTTTGGCTAGGTTAACAAAAGAAAATTATTAATGCGCTCATAAAATAGCAAAGATTTAAGGACCATAATTTCGGCCGTAGCTTTAATGCCTAGGTTGTAAATTGATTTTGGAGGCGAAGCGGTATAAATTTAGGTTAAGTGGAGTCATAATAACTTTTGTAGTTAGGAATATTGGAAATGTTGAAATAAACGTACAATATAATAATGACTAACTAGGAGCACAAACTTTACAAAGAGTTAAAATTGTTAATGCTGGTTTATTGTTTACAGAATTAAAGAAAACACATGTGAGCGTATACAGCATTTGAAGTTATTCACATTCACATTCTCCCAAGCTAGGCATATAAAAAAGTAGATATTTCAATTCCAGCTATTTCGCTACCCTGTCATTGACAGGTGACAAGTGACAAATCAGTATACAATGCTGAGTTAAAACATATATCACTTAATCTAGTCAATAACGTTAATTGCTACGATATAACCAAAACAGCGTTCGCATTACGTAATATACTAGGTATTTGCGATATCGCCAAACAGCCGTTACCGCTAACGTGTATCGCTAATCCGAGTTTCCTCCGCACAACGAATGATAACTCGAGCGGAAGGCATTAATCATGCGACAGGAAAGCCAGTGCCATATCGGCGCGTTTTGTCGAAGATGACATTTAAGGAAACGATGGGGTTGGAACAGGGATTTATACTGGTTTTGGTATACTAGGTATGCAAGTATTTTGCTTATAAACGCTAAAATTTGTTGTAAGGTTTTTAGACTTATCTAGTATTTTAATTAAAGTTTTGTTATTTTGTAATAATGTGTGTTCTTTTGGGTTTTGTTTAACTTCTTGATTGCCCAGGCTATCGCTTGAGGACATAGTATCAAACACAAAAGGCATCCTTAAGTCAATTCGACAAGGTTGCAATTATATTGCTACTAAAAGAGGTATTGAGTCTTATGAGATTAAAGCAACTACCTACTTTTACCTGCTGCGGATGTCTGTAATTAGAGTAGCTTTAAGATTCGAACAATTTATTCCACTGTTAGCAATCGTAACTAAAGCAAAGGTTAACTTCAGACTTAAACAAAACATAGAATGGGCATTAATTTTTACCTTCAGAATCAGAATCAGAATAATCTTTATTCAAGTAGGTTTACAAATAATAAACTCTTTTGAAACGTCATAGTAGCGACTTAGCCTAAATTGACTGCAGGTTCAAATTGCGACCGATCAGAGAAGAACCTGTAAGAAACTCTGTCGGATGTCTTTTTTTTTTCGACGTTCGCAACCTTTTGTCGTAAGGACTAAACATTTTATTACAAGCAATTCAGTCCCAAGCATTGTTATCATTAATATAGTCTTTAATACTATAATATGCTTTAGAATAGTTTACGCTTAACGTAACTCTTAAATTTATTTACTGATAGTTTAGTAACATTACTTGGGAGCTTATTATAGAACCTAATACAATTACCCATAAAAGAGTTTTTTATTTTATGGAGCCGCGTGAAGGGCACTGCGAGCTTATATTTATTTCTGGTATTAACATTATGTATGTCACAGTTCTTTCTAAATTTAGCGATGTTTTTATAAACATACATAATGTTTTCATAAATGTATTGACTGTGCATGGTCAATATATTAATTTCTTTAAACTTATCTCTAGCTCTTCGTTGTTATTATTTAATTTAAACTTTAAAAAAACATGACTTTTAATTTTTATGCAAAATTTTGTTTTAGTAGCAATTCCGTTCGTTTGCAAAACATCCAGGATTAAACATGCTTTTTTAACGAACAATATTGTTTTCTTATTTATTGTAAATACCAAAATAAATAATAATAAATTACTTATCAATAACTAATCACAACTTATTTTCAGCCAAAACAAATTTGCCAATATAAGTGTACCCTTTTAAAATACCAAGTAAATATACCTAGTACGTTCGTTCCTAAAAAAATGTCCGGAATGCGTCATTAACCAGAGCCCTTCACCTTACCTACAGCAGCGTTTGTCACTCAGAACTGTCTTTCAGCGGCCTTTTTTGGAGATAAAAATATAAAAACTCATTAGCACGGCAACGAGGAATTAACATCACTCGTGTTTAGTTCTTCAGTGCCACGCTTCGTAATTGTCATACAAAATAGACACGATATTGAGTTCTTGGCACGGTTCATCAGTTTTAAGGAAAATGGCGTTTAATAGTAGTACTATTGGGGCAAAATTGGTCAAGTGTCAGGTTGGGGTAGAAATGACTAAAGATATGTATAATTAAATGTATTTTCAATTGGTTTCCCAGATCATTTATTTCACACGACACACAGTTACAATTAGAAACAAATAATGAGTAACATGGTAAACAACAGACGGTCTTACATAGTGATCTTCAGACAAGCTTAATAATGGAAGAGACATCTAAAAAACAAAAAAACCGCCTTCAAAAACGCAAGAAATATCTTCTTTTAAAATTTTAGTCCAAATGAACGGTGGCGACGACAATATCACCAAAAAACCGACTTTTTGAAGGCGGTTTTTTGTTTTTTTAAACATTTATTTTATTTTAAACTTTTTAGTGACCAGAAAATACGCTGTTCCGTACTCCCACTTATTAGTTGATATGAAACTTTAAGTTCCAAGCGTGTAAGCAACGCCGCCGGAAAGTCATAGTCATATTTCAACAAGTAAATATTTTTCTTTGTAGTCGCTCAACTATTTTAATCGAGATATGTTAACGCCACCCTTGAAATAGGTATCGTTGAGGAGTTCCGATGGCCGTCTTGTGGTCTTCATCATCAGTTCCACTACTAAAATCGCTATAGGTTTTCCTATAATATTTGAGGAGTTCCCTCAATTCCTCATTGATCCGCACATCAGATTCAGATTTGGTGAAAATGGAACTACCTCGGGAGTATACTCCATCAAACAAAAAAAAAACAAAATCAGTCCACAATTACCAACGTATAACCTCCTCATTTTTTTGAGTCGGTTAAAAAAGATAGGTTAAGGCAGTTACAAAGGTACATAGCTAAATTGAATAAGTGTACGTAAAACTGTTTCTTCATTGACTGTTATAAATTAACTCCATGTAGAATCATGAAATTAATAGTTGAATAGCTAGTAGTACAATTTGTAGATTTTCTGTTGCTGTGATGTACGATGACAATGCTGATTATTATCAATTTTACAATATTGTATAAAGTATGTCCACGGCGTGAAGGTCTGTTGTCAGTGCTACAATTTAAAAAAGACTGTTTGATTGGGTTAATCGTTTGAGATTTTTAAAATCTCGAGACTTTAAGAGTTGTGTCATTATCATCTTTATCTCACATTACTCAAACAACTACATCATTCGAACTAACATCCAATCGGTGGTTACAGAAATCCTATTATTAACTGTCAAAATCTGTCAACTTTCAGGCCGCAAAAGGACAACGATATAAGACTTATACCTCTGTCCCTTTCATACCTCTTATTTTCCATTATGTTCTCATTCGACTGTTTTTTTCCAACGCTTAGAATTTAAACCTTCACGTCAACGACCTCCTCTGTTCTCTATATACAAATTAAGTACAATTACAAGTAGCGTGACATAGCGACGTGCTTAGAGCGCGTGCGGCGGACGTGACGTCGATGGCGAGGATAGCCGCGCCCTGACACAGAATGGCTTGATAGAGTAGTGGCTGGGTTACCTATAATATTGCCAGTAACTGGACGTTTTCCAAAAAAAGTAACGTATCGAAATGTATGGCTAATTTTCATGACGAAATAGAAAAAGTTAAATTTTCTTAATTTTGTCCTTAACGATGTACACTTTTTTTGGAAAACGCCCTACTACTAACAAAAGGAAAGTGCTTGTCAACGATACCTTTCGTGCAGAAACTAAAGATGGTAATGAATGATGATACATCTGATAATACTTTTGCTTAAGATGAAGAGACAATAAAAAAACGCCTTCAAAAAACAGGAAATGACTTAGCTTAAAATGGTAAGAAGTCGGCTTTTGGTTAACAATATTGTGGAATATTGTGGAAGTAATCGGGCAAAATTCATTTTCCTCCTCCTTTTTTAAGTCGTTCATAAAGAAGCTTTTTGGTGAATCCACAGGAGAACCTACAATTGTTTCAACTTTAATTCAAATCAAATGAATTCAAGTCATTAATTTAAACTATTGAAAATATCTATGTATCAAATAAAACTAGTAAAAGGAATATGATATTATAAACTTAAATATCATCATATCTCGGTGTGTGTATTGTGTGTATAGAAATATGATTATGTTTTATTATAAAAGCCGTTT